>CM076577.1:652116144-652797388 GCA_034641835.2 Pinus albicaulis | reverse complement strand
CAGCAAGCAAAATGAAGCACCTCACTGACGAGCCTCGAAGTCCCAAGAGGCCGAGGGTTGGAATCTCACTTTAAAACATAAAACACCCCTAAACGATGCGCTGCCCAGACCTGCTAAACGGCCGGCGTGCTCAAGTGGTAAGAGTCTTAGCGACTTGAGTCCTTTAGTAGTCTTGTTCAATAATCCAAAACATGGTAGCTCCCCGCTTCCTTTGTGTACGGCCTTCGTCCACCGAGCCCTTAAACCCGGCTTTCATGCTGACCCCTCATTACGCTACCAACTCCGCCTTCTGCCTTCACCGCGCTTGGACGGAGTCACGGCCACACTAGAGGCTTGTTCCCGCTAACCATAGGCTCTTCAAAATGCGTAAGATTAATATTTTAATTAGCTTTTGCTAATTTGGGAATAATACAGTCGCATCGTAGAGACTCAAGAGAGCACTGTACAGGTTGAAGCAAGCACCTCGTGCTTGGTACACACAGATAGACAGTTATTTCACCGGACTTGGATTCTCCAAGAGTGAGGCGGATCCTAACCTGTACCAGATTGTGGTGGAGGGTAAGTTGTTGATCATTGTACTTTATGTAGATGATTTGATTTTGATGAGTGATGAGTTGTTGATACTTTCATGCAAGGAGGATCTTGCTAGAGAGTTTGAGATGAAGGACTTGGGCCTCCTTCATTATTTCCTGGGATTGGAAATTTGGCAGCGCAGTGATGGATTGTTTGTTTCTCAGGGTAAGTATGCCCGGGAGATACTGGAGAAGTTCAACATGCATGGCTGCAAGCCTGTTGATACTCCTCTTCCTGGTGGTTGGATGAAGGAGGATGCTACTTCAGCGGAGGTAGTGGATGCCACTGTTTATCGACAGTTGGTGGGGTCGCTTATGTATCTGGTCAATACACGACCCGATATATGCTATGCTGTTAACCAGCTTTCACAAGCTATGGTTAAGCCTACCAAGCTCTTCTGGAAGGCAGGCAAGCATGTATTGCGTTATCTTAGAGGCACATCGGGATATGGTTTGTGGTACAGACAGGAGGATGAGGTGAAGTTGTGTGGCTTCACGGATGCAGATTGGGCAGGGAGCCCAATGGACAGAAAGAGCACATATGGAGGGATCTTCGGTATCGAGTCGACAGCAGTTTCTTGGTACAGCAGGAAGCAGAGATCCGTGGCACTCAGTTCAGCAGAGGCTGAGTATATGGCTGCATGCGAGGCCATATGGATGAGGAAGATCCTGGTCGGCTTGTTCGGGTCACACTTGGAGCCTACTGTGATTTATTGTGATAACCAGAGTTGCATTAAACTCTCGGCTAGTCCAGTATTTCATGATATATCCAAACACATCGACATTAGGTACCATGATATCAGAGATTGTGTGCAGCGGAGAATCATGTTACTTTCATATATTCCCACGGAGGATCAGGATGCTGATATCTTGACGAAGGCGCTCACCAGGAGCAAATTCAAATACCACAGAGGCAGGATAGGGGTTGCAGATAATCCATATCTTGTTGAGAGGGAGTGTTGAAAATGCAACAAGATGATGAAGCTTAGTGAAAGAAGTCGCCTTCACTAAGTGGGCCCGCAGGCTAATTTTGGCACAAAGTCTATTTTTAGACTATGTCTATTTTTAGACATATGGATCATGGTCTATGAGTTGCAGGATGCTATTTATGGATGATTGGTCGAGTTGGTAAAAATAGATGGACCTCTATTTTTAGACATTGGGCGGTTCTATTTTTAGACTGCCGGGCTAAAAATAGAACAGTCAAATATTATTAACCCTTAATAATATTTAGACTATAAACATTATCTTTTCCTCTTGGAGCACTTTAGTTTGATGCTTGGATGTGGCACATGCAGCTGACAGAAGGAAATACACTTTTCCTAAGGGTTAGTTGAGCTATTTCATGGTTGAATTCAGTTAGAACTCATGTGGCAGAGTTTGGTGGAGTTGATGAGACAGTTGGTGGAGTTGTGTTCGGTTTAACTTAGTTGAACTAGTTGTATTTAGTCTAACTGGAAAATACACTAGTGATGAGTGGTGTGAATTAATTATTAATTAAATCACTAATTATTAACTCATAAATCAACTAAAGAACACATCAGTTAACTGCAATGCATGGACAGTTCAGTGGAGACCAGTGTTAGAGGTGGGTGAAAGGGTGAGTCTACTATCAGTTGTGACTATGGTTGTGCATGAGATTTGCACACACATTGATTGAGATTGCCAATGAGGATTGCGTAGTACAAGCCAAGGGGATTCGAACTTGGATCTCATTCATTCTCATCTTGGATTGCGCAGTAGAGGCGGGCAGACTTGTGGAGGAGATTTGAACGTGTGACTTGTTCATCTTCACAACTAGTTTTGTGTGTAGCATTTAGATAGTGTTGAGAGCTGTGAGAGCTTTGTGCTATGTATTGTTACATGTTCTCTATCATTATAATATACAGATAGTTGGGGGTTTTCAGCTATTGCTTTCCCCATTACATACTGTGTTGATATGTGTGCTTGACTATTGTGTTTATGTGCGCATGCGACTGTTTCTATTTCCGCATATTGATGATCAATTGTAGAAGAGGTTATGTATTATGCATGAAGCTTAAATCGTGTGTAATCAAGATAATCTCGGTGAATAATTCAGCGAATTATTCAAATTTCTAGTTGAAAATGCAACAAGATGATGGAGCTTAGTGAAAAGAAGTCGCCTTCACTAAGTGGGCCCGCAGGCTATTTTTGGCGCAAAGTCTATTTTTAGACATATGGATCATGGTCTATGAGTTGCAGGATGCTATTTATGGATGATTGGTCGAGTTGGTAAAAATAGATGGACCTCTATTTTTAGACATTGGGCAGTTTCTATTTTTAGACTGTCAAGCTAAAAATAAAACAGCCAAATATTATTAACCCTTAATAATATTTAGACTATAAACATTATCTTTTCCTCTTGGAGCACTTCAGTTTGATGCTTGGATGTGGCACATGCAGCTGACAGAAGGAAATACGCTTTTCCTAAGGGTTAGTTGAGCTATTGCATGGTTGACTTCGGTTAGAACTCATGTGGCAGAGTTTGGTGGAGTTGATGAGACAGTTGGTGGAGTTGTGTTCGGTTTAACTTAGTTGAACTAGTTGTATTTAGTCTAACTGAAAAATACACTAGTGATGAGTGGTGTGAATTAATTATTAACTAATTCACTTATTATTAACTCATAAATCAACTAAAGAACACATCAGTTAACTGCAATGCATGGACAGTTCAGTGGAGACCAGTGTTAGAGGTGGGTGAAAGGGTGAGTCTACTATCAGTTGTGACTATGGATGTGCATGAGATTTGCACACACATTGATTGAGATTGCCAATGAGGATTGCGCAGTACAAGCCAGGTGGATTCGAACTTGGATCTCATCATTATTCATCTTGGATTGCGCAGTAGAGGCAGGCAAACTTGTGGAGGAGATTTGAACCTGTGACTTGTTCATCTTCCGTGCTAGTTTGTGTGTAGCATGTGAGATAGTGCTGAGAGCTGTGAGAGCTTTGTGCTATGTATTGTTACATGTTCTCTATCATTATATTATACAGATAGTTGGGGATTTTCAGCTATTTCTTTCCCCATTACATACTGTGTTGATATGTGTGCTTGACTATTGTGTTTATGTGCGCATGCGACTGTTTCTATTTCCGCATATTGATGATCAATTGTAGAAGAGGTTATGTATTATGCATGAAGCTTAAATAGTGTGTAATCAGGATAATCTCGGTGAATAATTCAGCAAATTATTCAAATTTCTACATGGTATCGGAGCAAGAATTGATCATCGGATCTATTACAGTGATTACAATTTATTTCGGTAGACAGAGTCTGTAAGCGGGCCAGGTAGCCTCTGGATCCATCCTTTATCTAAAAGGTGATATATCCAGTAAACGCCCCTACATTCGATCTCTGTGCTAGAAATAATTTGTTCTCACAGATCCAGAAGCAGTTGAGTTTTGAGCTTGGAATTCGAATTTTGCAGCAGTTTGTTTTCTTGGTGCCGGAGTTGAAATGTCTTTCAACGGTTTGTGACTCGAGTATGCCCTTGAGGGTAGTTCGAATTATGTTGCATGGAAGGACAGAATGGAGGCGGTATTAGATGATAATGGGCTGAAGGAGTTCATAGATGCTGAGATCCCAAAGCCTACTGATGCTGCTCAAGTTGAGGCTTGGCAAAAGAAGATGGTGAAATGTTGAAGGATTCTGTTGGAGGGCGTGAAGGATCACATTGTATCCATCCTGCATGGAAAAGCTTCTCCATACTTGATGTGGAAAGCGTTGACAAATCTATTCCAGAGCAAGAGCGACTAGAGGAAGTTGGCGCTCAAGGATAAACTCATAAACATTAAGATGGAGAAAGGCGACAGTATCACCAAGTACCTCAAGAAGTTCACTCAATGCAGAGATGAGCTGGGAAGTGTGGGGGTGACTGTCGATGATGAGGACTTGGTGGACCTGGATCTCCTTGGTCTTCCGAAGATTTGGCATTCCTATCAGGACTTTGTCAATGGTCGGGAGAAGTTGTCGGGATGGGAGCGACTTTGGTCGGATCTCATGCAAGAGGAGATAAGGCAGACTACCAGGGACAAATCTTCATCAAAGGCATCTGATGAAGAAAATTGCGCTTTGGCTGCCAAAGCAAATAAGGGGAAGAGAAAGAAATCTTCTCAGTCTGGTGCGAAAGGAAAGAAGCAAGACATGTCCAAGGTGAAGTGCTTTCACTGTCACCAACACGGACATTATGCCACAAATTGTCTGCAGAAGAAGAAAAATAAGCATGTTGCTGGATCTGCAGTGGGAGAGGCCTTAGCCTCATAGTTTGAGCTGGATATTTCACTGATCGCATGCTTGGTCTCAAGTGTGATGGGATCAGTATGGTTCTTGGACAGTGGTGCATCTTTTCACATGACCGGAGATCGGGATTTGTTTTCAGATATGGAGGAGAAAGATCTTGGAGTGCACATCGAGATGGGCGATGATGGTAGATACAGTGCGACCGGTATCGGTACCATTTCCTTTGAGAGGGAGTCTGGTAAACCCTTCGTATTGAAGGAAGTATTGCATGTTCTAGGATTGATGAAGAATCTGATCTCTGTGGCGATGTTGGAAGACAAGGGGTATGATGTTGTCTTCAGCGAGGGAAAGGCTTTCCTGCGCAATAAGACAACTGGAGAAACCTGGAAGATAGGGGTTCGAGTCAAGAACCTTTATCAGCTGCAAGTAGATGGCTACGCAACAATGGCATGCAAGGCGGAAGGAGTGGTGAGCCGGGATGATGGCGAGCTATGGCACCGAATATTGGGCCACCTTCACCATGGAGCTTTGAAGATACTGCAGCAGATTTCTATTGGGCTTCCTAAGGGCACTCTTGCGCAGTCAGATCAGTGCAAGGGGTGTACCTTGGGAAAATTTGTGAAAGCCACCTTTCACGAGAAGGATAGTCGTGCCACAACGATCCTTGAGAGAATCCACATAGACGTGTGTAGACCTTTCTCAGTAGCTTCGACAGCAAAGCACAAGTACTATGTGATATTTTTTTGATGATTTCTCTCGGAAGTGCTGGATCTTCTTCATGCAGAAGAAGAGCGAGACATACTCAAAGTTCTATGAGTTCAAGGCACTGGTTGAGAAGGAATCGGGGAAGCATGTGAAGGCTCTTAGGAGCGACAATGGTGGTGAATTCATCTCTGCTGAATTAAAGGACTTTTGCAGTGCAGAAGGGATTCAGAGAGAGCTCATTACACCCCATAACCCACAGCAGAACGGGGTTGCTGAGTGAAAGAATAGAACAATCGTGGGTGCTGCACGGGCGATGTTGCATGATCAGGGCCTACCCATTCACTTGTGGGCAAAGGCATGAAATACTGTAGTGTATGTGCAGAAATGTTGTCCTCACAAGATACTTGGCATGAGTACACCGGAGGAGGCTTTTTCTGGCAAGAGGCCTGATATTTCCCATTTGAGGATTTTTGGCTCACCTGTCTACATGCATGTGACGAAGGACGCTAGAAAGAAGCTGGATCCGACCGCATAGGTTGGGATATTTGTGGGGTACACTGATACGCCCCACAACTATCGTGTGTATTTTCCAGACAGTCGCAAGACTGTTGTGCGATGGGATATCAAATTTCAGGAGGAGAAAGCCATGCAGTGTTCGCTTGAGAGGGAGCCACACTTGCATGAAGATGAGGAGCTATTAGTTCCTAAGGATGAGCTTCAGGATGTGGATCAGCCACATGAGGAAGTTCATGGAGTGGAAGAGACCACTCATGTAGCGCCAACCATCAGAGGGCGCAAGTGCACTACAGAAGCTGAGCGACTGGCTCGAGATGCAGAGAAGGTTGTAGGACCACCTACAGCACAGCGCAGACAGAGACAGTCACCGGACCGGTACACTGGATACATGGCTCTTGTGAGCAAATGTGTCGTGACAAAGCCATCCTCTTTCGAGGAAGCTGTGGAGGACCCCGCATGGGTAGATGCCATGGTGGAAGAGTATGATTTGATTGTCAGAAACAGTGCATGGGAGATTGTTCCAAGACCAGAGGGGAAATCAGTGGTGGGTTCGCGATGGATCTACAAAGTGAAGCAGGTGGCTGACGGGAGTGTGGAGAAGTACAAGGAAAGATGTGTTGCTCGTGGCTTCTCACAGATCGAGGGGATCGATTATGAGGAGACCTTTGCACCTGTCGCAAGGTACTCTTCCATACGGACGATCCTAGCTCTCTCAGCGCAGATGGGGTGGCACATCCATCAGATGGATGTGAAGACTATGTTCCTCAACGGAGTCATTGAGGAGAAGGTGTACATAGAGCAGCCCAAAGGTTTCGAGATCTTCAGCAGTGAGTCTGTAATATTCCTATTTAAGGAAATTAATAAAACACGGGAATGCTAAAGCTGTGGAGGAACCCGCATGGGTTGATGCCATGATCGAAGAATATGATTCGATCATCAGGAACAGTGCATGGGAGATTGTCCTAAGACCGGTTGGGAAATCAGTTGTAGGTTCGCGATGGATCTACAAAGTGAAGCAGGCGGCTGACGGGAGTGTGGAGAAGTACAAGGCGAGATTTGTCGCCCGTGGCTTCTCACAGATCGAAGGGATTGACTATGAGGAGACTTTTGCACCTGTCGCAAGGTACTCTTCCATACGGACGATCCTTGCTCTCTCAGCGCAGATGGGGTGGCACATTCATCAGATGGATGTGAAGACCGCGTTCCTCAATGGAGTTATTGAGGAGGAGGTGTACATAGAGCAGCCTGAAGGTTTTGAGATCTTCAGCAGTGAGTCGCATGTGTGCCGACTCAAGAGAGCACTGTACGGGCCGAAGCAAGCACCTCGTGCTTGGTACACTCGGATAGACAGCTACTTCACCGGGCTTGGATTCTCCAAGAGTGAGGCGGATCCAAACCTGTACCAGATTGTGGTGGAGGGGAAGCTGTTGATCATCGTACTGTATGTAGATGATCTGATTTTGACCGGCGATGAGCAGTTGATACTTTCATGCAAGGAGGATCTTGCACGAGAGTTTGAGATGAAGGACTTGGGCATCCTTCATTATTTCCTGGGATTGGAGATTTTGCAGCGCAGCGGAGGACTGTTTGTTTCTCAGGGCAAGTATGCCCGGGAGATTCTGGAGAGGTTCAACATGCAAGGCTGCAAGCCTGTTGACACTCCTCTTCCCGGTGGTTGGAGGAAGGAGGATGCTACTTCAGCGGAGGTAGTGGATGCCACTGTCTATCGACAGTTGGTGGGGTCGCTTATGTATCTGGTCAATACACGACCCGATATATGCTATGCAGTTAACCAGCTTTCGTAAGCTATGGTTAAGCCTACCAAGCTCTTTTGGAAGGCAGTAAGCATGTCCTACGCCTATGCACATAGTACATCGATATGGTTCATGGCATGACAGGAGGACCGCTGAGGCAAGATGGCTTCGACGATTGGTATCATCATATCGTAGATTGTGTTCAGGTAGAATCATGATGTTTACATGTCCCACGGAGGATCAGGATGCCGACATCCTGACGAAGGCGCTCACCAGGAGCAAGTTCGAATTCCACAGAGGCAGGATAAGGGGTTACATATACTCCATATCTTGCTGAGAGGGAGTGTTGGAAATGTAGCAAGATGATGGAGCTTAATGAAATGAAGTCGCCTTCACTAAGTGGGCCCGCAGGCAAATTCTGGCGTAAAATCTATTTTTAGACTATGTCTATTTTTAGACATATGGAGCATGGTTCGGGGATTCCAGTTTGAGATTCTTGAAGTATGTGTCATGTTGGTAAAAATAGACGAGACTCTATTTTTAGGTCAAAGAGGTCGAAGTCTATTTTTAGACTGCCTCTCCTTAAAACAGGGAAGTCAAATATTATTTACCCTTAATAATATTTAGACTATAAACTTTAGTTTACTCTCTTGGAGCACTTCAGTTCGAGCTACAGAAGTGGATCATGCATCTGACAGAGGAATCACGTGGTTCCCAAGGGTTTGATGGCATCATGCATGGTTGACTTTATTTGGACTTCAGTGGCAGAAGTTTGGAGGAGTTAATGAGACAGCTAGTGGAGTTGTGTTCTGTTTATTTTAGTTGAACCAGTTGAGATTAGTTTAACTAGCTAATCAATTAGTTATGAGTGGAGTGAATTAAATATTATTTAATTCATTAATTATTAACTCATTATTCAACTCAAGAACACATTAGTTCACTACAGTGCATGATCAGTTCAGTGGAGACCAGTGAAAGAGGTAGATGAAAGGGCGGAGTTAGCTATCAGTGGCGACATCAGTTGTGCATGAGATTTGCACCACACTTGGAGGAATTGCCGATGATGATTGCGCTGTCAAGCCAAGGAGATTCGAACCTTGGATCTCTATATAGACAGGCCTGGATTGCGCAATAGAGGCAAGGCAATTGGCGGTGAGTTTTGATCCAGTAACCTGTTCAAAACTGAGCTAGATTGTGGGTAACTTTATGAGAAAGTACTGAGTACTTGTGAGGAGTATTGTACTGAGTTTGTTACTTGATTTATCCATTATAATATACACAATAGCTGCGGGGTTTTCAGCTATAAGCTTTCCCCATACATACTGTGTTAATGTGTATGATGATTTGATGTGTTATCGCTTGATTTTATTTCCGCATGTGTGATGATCTGAGTTGATCTGAGTGGAAGAGATTATGTGTTGCATATAAATTCGAATTGTATGTGATCAGGATAGTCTCGGTGAATAATTAATCATTATTCAGCAAATTTCTACATAATTTACTATCCGTTCAAATTATATAAATAATACATAATTGTATTATAAATTGATATATGTTCTAGCACAATGCGATTTTTTTTTTTTTAACTTAAGCCAAAATTTTGTATGAGGATGTGACCCACCTGACATCGGGGTCATATTGGGTCATTTGAGATGTAAGATGGATCTAGATTGGTTTCGGTGATGTTCTCCCAAGGAAAATCTATCAAAGATATGATTAATATGTAAATATATCAAATATTAATATAATCATTTTAAATATGCTAAATATTTCTGAGATTAGCTTGGTCATTTTAATTTTAAATTTTCTTAGTTATCTCAATTCGTTGAGATTATAATTATTTTTAATAACTATAATGATGAAAAATGATGAAATATTTTTATTTAAATGCAAAGTGACAATAATAGTGTTGAAAGATAGAAAGTGTGAATAAGAAGTACGTACTCATGTTACAATCAATCTCAAACTATTTTCTTCTACTATTCTTATTTCCTCCCTTGTTAGTTTTGTTATCTTGTCATATTGATTATATGAAAAAGAAAATTTAAATCATAAACCATTTAAATCTTTAACTCGATCTGTTTTAGTAAACATGATACCTCGTCTCTCTTGCTCTCCAATATTAATAGTTTAAATTACTATAACACAAAAATCAGTCTACATTGTTAATAACATTTTGTGCTTACACTAAAATCAATACATATTGTTAATCCAATAACTTTAATATTAATGTGCCATCATATATCCAATTACATGAAATCATAAATCAACATATACATTGAAATCAATGCATTTAATGTAAGCAATCAAATAAGATTAGAAAATAACTTCTACATTGAAATCAATGCACCTAATGCAATCAATCAAATAAGATTAGAAACCAACATCTACACTAAAATCAATGCATTTACTCAAAGAAATCAAATAGGATTAGAAATCGCCACCTACATTGAAATCAATGCATCTAGTGCAAGCAATCAAATATAATTATAAATCGAAATCTAAATTTAAATCAACACATCCAGTGCAAGTAATAAAATAGTAGTCGGAACCCGGATGCGGGTGATTAATTCTGGAACCAAGTGGGAGCCAGACGGCACTACGGCATGTTGCTGGCCTCATGGCTTTGCAAATGTCCGTTGGCGACTGTACTCCGGCGTGAGGCATTTATGGCATACCTTAATGGGCGCGGTTCACAATCCTCCAAACGCACCTCGAGATCATTCTCCGCAAGGTAACACAGATCTGGTTATTAATCCATCGATCGCGCAGTTAATTCGCAGGGACGGCAACAGATTCGAGGTCTTCAATTGCAGAATGGAGAACGAGCACGCTTATAACAGCTTCCCTCGGCCTTCTGCTGTGTATTGTTCACCCACAGTAAGGCTCTCCTCTGAGCGCACCGTCACAGGCAAGCGTACCAAGCTTCATGGCTGCCTTGAACTGGGCGACAATACTCATTTCTCCATTGCTAGTAATTGTATGTGTCAGTCCGGAATTTGGTTTGAGAATCTGCTCAGCACTCCCATAGCTTCCCCGCTCTCTCACTCAACCAACGCTCAGCTTGGGTCTCAGTACTCCTTCAGCTTCCCTGCTACGATTGACAGCATGCCTCGTTTAAGGCACAGAATGCGTTGCCGTCGAGGTCCTTCCAGGAGAGTGTTCAGGCGCTCCTCCCCGTCTTCTAGTACCTCGGCTGCGGACTTTACTGGTTCGGCCAGCACCTCTCATGTTGCTCGTGGTCGTATTCTTAGGTCGGAGATCTGGAACACCAACCGCCAGAATGTTCCAGCTCACTCTCAAACCAGGCATTTCGTTTTTCAAAGTGCTTTGATTCGCCCTTGTATAACAGCCACTGTCACCATTGTGTTCCGAGAGTCCCCTAATGATGAGGGGCGGGGTGGTCTTGATGTGCAGAATGATGAAGGGAGGGTTGGTCCTGGTGAGCAGAATGATGAAGATATGCCCGAACGGAACAGAGCCAGCACCGAGGATGTTGAAGGACAGGGCAATGGCATGAATGTGGATATTGAGATGATACAAGAAGAGCAGCATAATGCAATTCAAGACCGGGATATTGCAAACGCTCAGCACCAGCAACATCCGGACGATGGACTGTGCACCCCTGCTGCAGAAAGGATCATTCACTCAACTGCGGACCTCTACAATTCTGATGGAGAACCAGATGAGTTTTGGTGTCGGGTCGAGGAAGAGGAACCGGATGAATGATTATACTCAGCACCAGGTTTTTCTGCTATGGCACTGTCTTCAGTTTGCAAAATGTCAATGTATGTTTTTTCTGGTTTTGGTAAAGGGACTACAGGCTATCTTTAGATTTAGACATAGCCCCTGTGTGGGTCTTTTTTGTTGGATCTTTGTTTTCACTGGTTTCCCTAGATGGGCAGTGCTAAGTTTTTTGATTTTCTGATCGATAGGCCTCCTCAGGCCCAGACCTGGTTTACTCCTGATGTACATATATGTTTCTGATTTTCAATAGATTAAACTTATTTAGAAAAAAAAAAAAAACAATAGTAGTCGGAATCATCACCTACATTGAAATCAATGCATCTAGTGCAAGTAATCATATATATTTAAAATAAATATCTACACTAAAATCGATGCATCTAGTGCAAATAATCAAATAGGATTATAAATCACCATCTCTTTTCTTTTGTCTCTATCTCACCCCCTAAAACACACACGCTCTCGTACTCCACATATAACATTCTCTTTGTCGATCACCCTCTCTCCCCATCTCTCTCTTCTTCCCTCTCTTCCCCTTCTCTCCCTCTCCCCTGCTAATATCTCTCTTTCCTCCTTTTGACCTCTCTCTCTCTCTCTCTCTCCATCTTCCTTACCACTCACTCTCTCTGTCTCTCTCTAGGAACCAACATCTACACTGAAATCAATGCATTTACTCAAAGAAATTAAATAGGATTAGAAATCATCTACATTGAAATTAAGTCATCTAATGCAAGTAATAAAATATAATTATAAATCGACATCTAAATTGAAATCAACACATTCAGTGCAAGCAATCAAATTGTATTAGAAATCACCACCTACACTCAAATCAATGGATCTAAACATTGTTACCGATGAAATAGGTAACCTCACCTCAAAACGGGAACTCTAGCCCAAAAAGACTCAAAAAAATATGAAAAAACACACCAAAAACAAAAAGTGTGTATTCCAGAATGCACTTGGTTTTTTTTTAAGGTCAAATTTCAACATTTTATAAAATTATGCTAAAAACTAAATTGTTTCTTGAAAAAAGGATTGAAAAAACACCCTCAAAACAAAACCAGTTGATGCTAGAATAACAAAAAAAAAAACTGTCATATTTTTGACATTTTTAGAAATAGAAGTAACATTTTTAAATTTTTAAAATTCAAACATTAAAAAAAACCTAAAATTTAAGAAAAAAATAAATTTAAAAAATAAAAACATTTTAAAGCTTAAGATTTACAAATATATAGAGATGAAAAATAAAAATAAAATAAAAATAAAAATTTTAATTTAAACATTAAAAAAAACCTAAAATTTAAGAAAATAAATAAATTAATTAATTAATTAAAGATCAAAATTTAAAAATATATAGAAATAAAAAAATAACTTAAATTTAAATTATAAAAAACAAAATATATATATATATATATATATATATATATATATATATATATATATATATATATATATATGAATTTAAATTAAAAACATATATTAGATTTTATTAAATTAAAAAAAAATTGTTAATATTAAAATAACAAATTAAATTTAAAAAAAAAATATTAAATTTTAATAAATAAATGAATAAAAAAATAAATTTTGAAATAAAAAATAAATTTTAAATATAAAAGAAAAGGGGAAAAAAATCCATTCTTAAAATAAAAAGTTAAAAAACTTTAAAAATCAAAAATATATGCGAATGTTCATAAAATCAGGTTTTAGGGAGGGTTCTTGTCAAATTTAATCCCTACTTCGTATGGCTTAACCTCCAATCTATCGCCTGTTGAGATGGAATGCCAATTATAGTTGCTCATGATGATTATACGGAATTAAGATAAACAATCTATCATGTTCTGAGATGCCAATTATAATTGTGTGATGATTATATGGAATTATGATGATTAGTCTCTGGTTGAACAATCGCGTTTGTTAAATGCCACATGGAATCAAGAAAATTATGATTGTAAGATCACTTTTGTTGAAATTATGACATTACATAAGTAAACACGGAATCAAGATAAGTATGAGATTGTAACATCACTTTTGTTGAAATTGATGAATGTTATACCAACCTAGATCTATCTAATTCTGGATCTATCATGAGTCCAGAGGGATCAAATCTCTCGAGGTGCAAACCTATTTTTTGAGTTCAAAACTTGAGGAAAGGTTTGCACCTCAAGATATTTGATCCCTCTCGGTGCATGATAGATGGATCTAGGCTCGTTCCAGTCGGAGGCATCAACGTCACATTTTTCAGATTATTAAAAATTTTGTATATTTTTGAGATGTAAGATGGATCTAGGCTGCTTTTAGTCATGTGCTCCCAAGGAAAATCTATCAAAGATATGATTAATATGTAAATATATCAAATATTAATATAATCATTTTAAATATGCTAAATATTTGTGAGATTAGCTTGGTCATTTTAATTTTAAATTTTCTTAGTTAATTTTAATTATTGTTAATAACTATAATGATGAAAAATGATGAAATATTTTTTTTAAATGCAACGTGACAATAATAGTGTTGAAAGATAGAAAGTGTGAATAATAAGAACGTACTCATGTTACAATCAATCTCAAACTATTTTATTCTACTATTCTTATTTCCTCCCTTGTTAGTTTTGTTATCTTTTCATATTGATTATATGAAAAAGAAAATTTAAATCGTAAACCATTTAAATCTTTAGCTCGATCTATTGTAGTAAACATGATACCTTGTCTCTCTTGCTCTCCAATATTAATAGCTTAAATTACTATAACACAAAAATCAATCTACATTATTAATAAATTTTTGTGCTTACACTAAAATCAATGCATATTGTTAATCCAATCACTTTAATATTAATGTACCGTCATATATCCAATTACATCAAATCATAAATCAACATATACATTGAAATCAATGCATTTAATGCAAGCAATCAAATAAGATTAGAAAATATCTTCTACATTGAAATCAATGCACCTAATGCAATCAATCAAATAAGATTAGAAACCAACATCTACATGGAAATCAATGCATTACTCGAAGGAATCAAATAGGATTAGAAATGTAATCACCTACCATGAAATCAATGCATTTAAACATAAACAATCAAGTAATGGGAATAATCTACATTGAAAATTACTACCCCAAGTCTGACAATCAAATATAAATATAAATCGACGTCTAAATTGAAAATTTCTCTTACATCCGATAGAAAACAATCAAATAGTATTAGGAATCATCACCTACATTGAAATCAATACATCAGTACAGAGGTAATCTTGTATATCTCATTAGAAATAAATATATACACTAAAATCGATGCATCTAGTGCAAATAATCAAATAGGATTATAAATCACCATCTCCACTTAAATCAATCCATCTAGTGCAAAAAATATTCTTCCCTCTCTCCACCCTCCATCGATATCTATATCCCCATCCATCTCTTTTCTTTTGTCTCTATCTCACCCCCTAAAACACACACGCTCTCGCACTCCATATATATCATTCTCTTTGTCGATCACCCTCTCTCCCCATATCTCTCTTCTTCCCTCTCGCCTGCTAATATCTCTTTTTCCTCCTTTTTTCCTCTCTCTCTCTCTCTCGCCATCTTCCTTATCACTCACTCTCTCTCGCTCTCTAGGAACCAACATCTACGCCTAAATCAATGCATTTACTCAAAGAAATCAAATAGGATTAGAAATCGCCATCTGCACTGAAATCAATGCATTTAGTGCAAACAATCAAATAGGATTAGAAATCGCCATCTGCACTGAAATCAATGCATTTAGTGCAAACAATCAAATAGTATTAGAAATAATCTACATTGAAATTAAGTCATCTAGTGCAAGTAATCAAATATAATTATAAATTGACATCTAAATTGAAATCAACACATTCAGTGCAAGCAATCAAATTGTATTAGAAATCACCACCTACACTGAAATCAATGCATCTACTGCAAGTAAGCAAATATCATTAGAAATAAATATCTCCACTAAAATCAATGCATCTAGTGAAAATAATCAAATAGGATTAGAAACTACCATCTCCACTTATATCAATCCATCTAGTGTGAGAAATATTCCTCCCTCTCTCCACCCTCCATCCATATCTATATTCCCCTCCATCTATTCTTTTTTGTCTCTCTATCTCACCCCCCTAAACACACGCACTCTCGTACTCCATATATATCGATATCTTTTTCAATCACCCCCTCTCCCCATCTCTCTCTTCTTCCCTCTCTTCACCTTCCATCTATATCTCTATCTTCCCCTTCTCTCCCTCTCCCCCATTAATATCTCTCTTTCCTCCTTTTGTCCTCTCTCCCTCTCTCTCCATCTTCCTTATCTCTCTCTCTCTCTCTCTCTCTCTCTCTCTCTAGAAACCAACATCTACACTGAAATCAATGCATTTACTGAAATAAATCAAATAGAATTAGAAATCGCCATCTACACTGAAATCAATGCATTTAGTGCAAACAATCAAATAGGATTATAAATCGTGTACATTGAAACCAATTCATCTAGTGAAAGTAATCAAATATAATTATAAATCGACATCTAAATTGAAATCAATAAATTCAGTGCAAGCAATCAAATTGTATTAGAAATCACCACCTACACTGAAATCAATGCATCTAGTGCAAGTAATCAAATATCATTAGAAATAAATATCTACACTAAAATCGATGCATATAATGCAAATAATCAAATAGGATTATAAATCACCATCTCCACTTATATCAATCCATCTAGTGTGAGAAATATTCTTCCCTCTCTCCACCCTCCATCCATATCTATATCCCCCTCCATCTCTTATTTTCTGACTCTCTATTTCACCCCCTAAAAACACACACTCTCGTAATCCATATATATCAATATATTTCTCAATCCCCTCCTCTCCCCATCTCTCTCTTCTTTCCTTTCTTCACCTTCCATCTATATCTCTATCTTCCCCCTCTCTCCCTCTCTCTCCATCTTCCTTATCACTCACTCACTCTCTCTCTCTCCACATTTCTCTCTCTATTTATTTCTTCTTACCTCTCTCCCCCTCCCCCTCCAAGTCCATCTCCCTTTCCCTCCCTCTCTCCACTCTCTCACATCCTCTCTCTTCCTTCCTCTCTTTCCCTTTCTCTCCCATCTCTCTCTCCCTCTCTCTCTCTCTCTCTCTTCACCCACCAACTATGTTACTATATCCCTCCCTCTCTCCTTATATCTCTTGCTCCCCCCTTATCTCCATCTCTCCTTATTTGTCTCTTTATCTCAACCCCAAACATACACACTCTCTCTGTCTCTCCCTTGTCACTCCTCTCTCTCCACTTCTCACTCTATATATTTCTTATTTCCTACATCTCCCCCCCTCCAACCCCATCTCTCTTATCGATCCCTCTCTCCTCCTCTCTCTCAAGTCCTCTCTCTCGTCCTTCCTTTCTTTATCTCTCTCCCCTAAATCCCTCTCTCTCTCTCTCTCTCTCTCTCTCTCTCCAATAATCTCTCTTCCCCCATCACTCTCCTCCTCTCTCTCATCCTTCCTCTCTCTCCCTTTCTCTCTCTCTCTTTTCCCTCCAATCCTCTCTCTTCCCCCATATCTCTCTCTCTCTCTCTCTCTCTAATCCTCTCTCTTCCCCCATCCCTTTCTTTCTCTCTCTCTTTCCACCCCTCTCTCTCTCCAACTACATTACTATATCTCTCCCTCTCTCCTTCTCACTTCTTCTCTCCCCCCTTCTTTCCATACATCTTACTTTGTCTCTTTATCTCAACCCTAAACATACACACTCTCTCTCCATCTCTCCCTTATCACTCTCTCTGTCTATTTATTCTTAGTTATGTAAACTAATGAACATAAATATTCGTAAATATAAATCAGATTATGGAGTAAATATGAAAAGAGGTTTTATTTACTTACCATACCTCTAGTTTATTTATATTTTTATTTATTTACCATACCCCTTTTCTTTACTATGGTATTTGGCCCATAGGCTTGTTAAATAATTAGATTTTTATTTATAATCATATTTGATATATTGTTATTTATTTAGGTTACCTCTTTATGCCTCTTTTATATTTATTTATTTACCCATGGTATTTGGCCCATGGTATCAAATTAATTTGTCCCATGGTATTTGTCCCATAGGCTTCGTCTAAATAAAACCTCTTTTTAAAGTTTTTTTAAATATAAAAAGGTTTATGGAATAAATATAAAAAGAATTTTTATTTATTTACCATACATCTAGTTCATATATTTTATTTATTTATTTACCATAGCTCTCGAGTAAGTATAAATTCATTTTACAAATATTTAATTAAAAGAAATATTAAAAGATTTTGAATTTTGATTCATTTTACAAATATTTCCTTTGATTTAGGAAATGGTATTGACTTTAGTAAAGATTAAAGATGTTTAAAATTTTACTTAATTTCGAAATTCAATGTGGTAATTTTTTTGTTAAAAGTAAATTTACGATCCATTCAAATTCATGTATATAATTTTCTTTTGTCTCTATCTCACCCCCTAAAACACACACGCTCTCGCACTCCATATATATCATTCTCTTTGTCGATCACCCTCTCTCCCCATATCTCTCTTCTTCCCTCTCGCCTGCTAATATCTCTCTTTCCTCCTCTTTTCCTCTCTCTCTCTCTCGCCATATTCCTTATCCCTCACTCTCTCTCTCTCTAGGAACCAACATCTACCCCGAAATCAATGCATTTACTCAAAGAAATCAAATAGGATTAGAAATCGCCATCTACACTGAAGGGAAAATGTATTATTACATTCCATGGACATGATCATCCATGTTAGACGGTTGAATATGATGTCAAAAATGGCCAAGGGCATCCTTATATGATGGTTGAGTTTCATAGAAAGCAATGAGACCAAAAATACATAAGAAGGTTTATCCCTGTAGATTTTCTTGGAAGATCATGGATCCTATGTAAGGGATTATAATTTATTCCTGCATCATAAAACAAAGCACAAATTTCTTGTTGAAAGGTTTTCCAGATAGAATGTTCATGGAGTGAAGTCTCTAGGAGATAGGATTTGTACTCAAAATCATTTTGGGACTGATAATCCAAGAGATTATACAGATGGAACCTCTCTACAAGCACGTATTATGAGCCTTATTCGCGATGATTATATTCTTATATAAACTACTCTATAGGAGATGGGATAAATAGACTGATTGAAGTGATCCACTACGGAATTTCATAGACAATCTAAAGTTAGTATCGGTACCCTAGGTAATATCTTTTGTTTTCCATGAAGCATTTTCTTCTACACCAGTGAAATATAAGTCTTGTTGTAAACTATGAACAAAATATCTTATGATATGAAGCTTTCATTTGTAGAATTCTATTGAACTTATGAAATCTCAGTAGCATACCTTCTTATGAAGAGGAATTGTATATGAATTAAGGAATATCCCCTAGTGCATTTATGATAATGAAAATAGAGTTTTGTCAGTATGGTATGTTAAACTGTCACCTTGATTACATTTAATCAGCATTGTAGGCCATCACTTTATATCAACATACATTGCATCTACAACTACCAAAGTTACAGTAAGGTGATATTATGATAAACTCACAACATATATGTTGAAACTATGTGTGCATTTAAAATTCTTTGTGCCCATAGGAATCATGCTAGTAGGGTTTTTCCAATTGGAGTTTACTAAGCTCATGCTTGTTGCCAAGTTGGTTCTCTGTCTAAGATAGGATTTTCCTAATGATGAGCTACTAACCAAGGTTGGTGGCATATGATATTTCCCATGATATAAGTAATACATCTTATCCTACTTATTTATTGGTAAAGACATCAATATGCTAGAGAAGAGAAAGAACATCACCTGTATGGAGATATGAAAGAAAGCCTCTCAATCAACAATAGGCATAGTGTCAAAGATGCCATCTACATGCATTCTGTTAGCAGCAAGAAATCTTCACTATGGGTTTCTTCTTTCAGTTGTGCAGGACAAAATTCTAACAATTTTCATGCTACTAGTGTTTTCCTTTTGAAGATAAGAAACACAGAGAGAGTAAGGCTCTCTCTCATAGAGACAAAATAGTTGTGAGATTTACAAAATAAACATGATTGTGCAGAAATGGAACAATAGTATGGTAAATGAAGAGAGAAAACAAGAGCAACAAATGAAGTGGATGTCATAGATAGTTAAAGTGGTAGTGTTAGTAGAAACTGTGGACTATAGAAAGCCACTTGAAGTAGTATAAAGATCTACATGCCATCAAATGGAACATTGGCTCATGGGTAACAACCACCTTGAAATTTGTATGTGGCATCAATCCTATGTATGGCATCTGAGAACATACATCCTAACATCATCTATGGTTTCTTTTTAGTCCAAAAATATGTATGATATCCTCACTGTCCAATTTCCATGGTGATATGTCATAATCTTGTTAACAAATGAAGTTGTGAACAAGATAGAGGATAGCTTATCTATGAAGAAGTAACTAGATCTGCCAGTTTGAGAAATTCAATATTTCATCCCTGAAGTGAGTGCATGACATAATGTCTTGCAAAGAACGACAAGCAGAATATCCTAATTTTATTAGATTGAGACAGGATCCTATAAAGAATCGTCTGAATGAGAAAGCCTCCTCTTCATGAATTGGGAAATTTGATGTATTGGTAGCTATCGTAGCAGGAATTCAGAGGGAGCTATAACATCCATGATTATTTTCTTATTAAATGTTGAGACAAGTCATGTCATCTGAATATGATGACCCTCATAATGCATATCTTTATTTCCTTAGAGATTGCATATAACCTGTATGATTATAATTGGATGGTGGTGCATGAAGATCATATAGATTTATCCCTAGGGTTTAGCTAATGCATTAGACAAACTAAAGGATTTATTTATAGCTAAGTTCTAGAGGCTAAACATTGAACAACAAAAAACCACTAAGCTGAAGGAGATTAAGAAAATGGTTGGAGTAAGTTATCAAGAGTATGATGAAAAATTACAAAAATTAATCAACAAACTCTCCTATACTATCCATGAAACTCAACACAAAGAACGATCCATAAGTTTTTTTTCTCTTTAATAATGTACCATTAATGCAATAGTCATGGGTGACATAGAGGGATGCCTTATCTTAGGCCATGAGGATAGAATCTTGTGGGGTGCACATCCATTTTACAAAGTTAAGGAGTTCCATCTAGGTAACCTTATTAATGAACCTTATTTTATATATTAATTGTAGGATGAACCTATTTTATTATTGGAAGGAGAGAAAATTTCATATATTCTAATGAGTCCTTATACATTACCTGCATTCTAATGAGTTAACAAAAATTAATGGCACTAGGAGAGTGATGATATTGTGTTTTGGAAGAGATATTTTATCTATTCCTCCAATACCAAGATTCTTCTTGTATGTTGTAGAAAAAATGGAAATCCCCAATGGAGATCGTTGCTTTCACAACTACACCATTTATATTGGTGTTTTTTGCATATAATTGGACTATTTTCCGCTAGAGCTACTAGATGTCATTTCATTGAGCTACAATGATAGGTGAGAGCTATGCATAGCTCACTAAAGGTGTATCAAGAGGCTATTAGTTGTCAAATATTGGAGATGCTCCCCGATGAGAAAAAACCAGGTGAAACCTAAGAAAATTCCAATGGATTTAATAAATTACAAGTAAAGTTTGTGCTATGTGGAAGATCCATTTACAATTACAACAATACATAATCTAACTAGTTGATTGAGAGGCAGTGAGTAATCTTCTTAGCCCAATATGTCAAACATGTGTGGATTTATTATGAAGTGATCATTTACCACTGTTTAGGTTGTGAAAACTGAACTAGCAATTGAACTAGAAAATGAATTTCTGACTTATGATTGTATTTAGTTGCACGAGATATAAACGAAAATTCTGAAAATGGAAACTCAAATTGTTGGTCTAATTTCATAATCTGTTACAATAAAGGATAAAAAATTAACCATACTAACAATGCCTAATTTTTTGTGTTATAATTAATGGAATATGTACAACATTATGAATAAAAATAACCATCAATGGACCTAATTCTAGAGTTTCTTCCAATCATTTCTAACTTGGTACAAGGCCATTTACTCTACCTCTAGACTTTGTCAAGCAACAAAGTATTGTATTCTACACAAATTCATTTCCCCCGACAAATATTAAAGACATAATCTGTCATCAAATCTCTTCCATCAATGTTTGTAACCTAATCAACATCATTATAGTTGTTTCCCTCATTTCCTCGCCCTCCAATTACTCTAGATAAAACCCAATCCGTTAGTGCCTTGCAGGCATCAAAATATATTTCAAATTTTAACGAAGTATTCAAGCTAGGCATGAGAATATATTTCAAATTACCGATCAATGATTCAAGATGGGATTACAAAGGTTTTTTTCCCATGCCACATGCTCAAATGAAAACTATTTTTACTTTCAATATGTGTATATGCAGCAACAAGACATCTATTCAATTTTACTGGTTGGGTGGCTCTAAGAACCATGTTAGACAGGTAATATTTTAATATAATTAGGATGAAAGCATTGTATTGATCTCCCAGGCATTAGGGGTTACAGAGGTTTTGTTCCCACACATCCACCCTTATGGATGCAGCCTAAAGACATATTCTGGGATTCGAGAGAATATCTTCCTCCATCGAACAACCATGAGGGATTCTAGAGGTTTTTGTTCCACACCTCCACCCCTTTGTTTAATTAGGAACCCTATATAACCCAACAATAGCCATGGTTAATGAAAGGTGAAGGGCTCTAAAGTTATATTACTCTATTCTGGAACATGAAAACTATTCCAAGTGTTTCTTATCTGATATGGATTTCACACTATTATGAAACAAAAAATGATCCCAATCATTCTCTATCAAATAAGGGGTCCAAGATTTCTTCCCTAGTGGGAATAATTCCATCTAAGCAATGGCACGCTATGATGTAAAGAAAAATCCACTCATTGTTATTGCTGAAGGATCATTCCCTGCATAGAGAGATTAAGGGTTCTAGCCTCCTTATGTAGACACATCAATGTCAATGCGACAAATAGAACTCACAGCAGTAAGAATAATACAAGTGATTGATATTGCAGTCATGGTTTCCTTTATTAGTCTATACACCTTCTTTGATATTTACCATAGGTTTTTATTCATTTTCAATGAGCTGATAGATATCGAATGAGAATTATAATGGATCTAACTCACCTTTTGTGCTACGCCGTTCTAAGTCTGGCATCTCTATCCCACCGTTGTCCAGTACTGAGCTCTACCATCAGCACACTTGATTCTGTCCCTCAATTTTTTCTCACTCTTCAGTCTTCCTCCCTATATTATTTCCTCTCCCCTCCATTACCACCGTGTTCACTCTCCCTTTTCCCCTCTTTTTCTGCATTCTCTCTTCTTTTTCCCCTCTTTTGTTGTGTTCCTTGTGTATTCTTCTTCTCGCATCATCCTTATGGTTAGTTAGGTCTTTCCCTTGAAGGCCAACCTCATATGGCCCCTGTCCTTCCTAACATGTCACTGGAAAACAGATTCCTTTGGCCAGCCCCTTTCATGCCATTTTCCCTCCTATTAGGTTGGCAAGGTGTATGGGAGGGAACTATTGCAAACTATATGCTAGCCATTGATGGTTGCATTCAATCCTCTCCCTCGGCACCCCAAGTTTACTAGGTCTTGGTGTTTTATTCCCCTCTTCATCACCGAAATCCATTATACCTTGTAAATGTGCACTATAGATACCAAGAATTATCAATTATGTATATTTCAACTTTGAATATTTAGTATAGTTCAACTTTAGGTTATTTTTGTTGAGGTCCTACCCAATGTATGTAAAGGTGTGTGGCCCTTTAAGGAAAGGCCATTATGTTATTATCTTGGTTGTTAAGTTTTTTTTAGATTTTATTTATTGATTTGTGTTAGTGGTTAAAGTATTATTTAGATTTTATCTATTAACATTGTGTTTCTATTATTTCCAGTATATTTACTATAATTATGTAAATGTAATTTCAATATGTATTTCCAAATGTAACAATATATATGTAATATCATACTGATTTGAGATGACTGTGGTAGTATTTACATTATATGCCTAAATTTCCTATCACTGAGACCGTTCACATAGTATGTACTTGTTTACCACATAACGAGGGTCATTACATAAACGATAAAGTAAACAAATACAAAATGTCAAGGGATAGGCATACAAAGAAGTATAAAGAATAATACGAGGACCAAATTCTTACTGGGTTGAATAAAACACCTCGAAATAATTGACCATTAACAGGCAGTAATGAGATATCCAGAGTCAAAAACTCCATCTACGTTATCACGAGCTTGAGCCCCTTCCTACATGTAAAACGATGAAAGAAACAATACTTGTATGACAATTATTGTCATATAAATAAATAAAACCTTCAAATAACTTTATTTCATGGGAACTGAATAAAGCATATTTTACTTACCAGATTATGGATTGAAACCATTCCTACAATTGCAATTCTTGGTGGAATATTATTAGATAGATGTTGAGTTTTTGGTCTTAGTTCAGAACCATTTTTGAAGTGAGAACTTGGGAAGTATTGTTTGGGGCATGTTAAATTGGAGAAGGGTCCATGGGAAACGGAGTTTGTGAGACCTTATATGCATGCAATGGCATTGTTTCACTTAGAAGACCTACATGCAAACATAATAAATTCTTTACTTTTTTATTTTATTGCACTTCAGGAAGGGATGGTGTTGGATATTGCTAATGAGACATTTTATGTTATTGTTGCGTTGTTGTATTTACTGATGATTCTAGTTTTGTTGAAAAATAATGCCAAGGGGTTGTGGAGGAGACCTGGCAGTGTAGTTGGGAAGATTACATGGAGATGTTTTTTTCTGAACTATTTTCTCTTGATCAGATTAAGAAGGAGAAGATTGTTGTGAATGTGAACGTGACTATCCTTCTTGTTCTTCTTCAAGAAAATATAGAGACTGGTACTTCGCGACCTTCCTCAATCCATCATTTGGGGTTCTCCCCGCCCTCGCCTTGCGAGAAATGCAGAGACTCCCATGTGAGAAATATAGAAAGTGGTACTTGACGGCCTTGATCAATTCCATCATTTGGAATTATCATAGCCGTCATTGTGCGAGAAGGAAAAATACTTTCCTGTGCAAAATACAGAGACTAGTACTCAGCAAGAAGTTGCAGATAATTTTGTCTCTACAAGCTCTGCATAACAGTTCTGAACCCTAACGAGTTAGGTTAACAAACTATTCATCGAAATAATCGAAGAGATACCCAGGATAGTGGTATTACTATTGTTAAAGGGGGTGGCCTACAAGGATACATTGGTGGCTATTGATGCAAGAGGATAATTTCAACAACTTATTTCAAAATTTGTAATTGTCCTCAAGAAAGTCTTGGATATTTCTAGAAGAGGAAGTTGGTTTCCTTGTTGGCCTATAATTATATAGAATTTCTAATTACATCATTAGGATAGGAAATTTTAGTAATTTTAGGTAGAAGTTAAGATGTCGTTTTATTTTTAAGGCCACCTATTCATTAGGGAAGTTGAGTCTTAGGATTACAATTACCTGCGACATCCTATGTATTTTCCAAACTCCAATACAGCAAGGAAAATACGTGGAGGATATTTGGGGGAAATGTGATTGTCCATAAAATGTAGATTGGATTTGGGGATCTTGTAGCTCTTTTCATTGGACCCTACTAGTTCTTAGAGGTTTTATTTGGAGCAGTTAGTGGGAAAAAGCTTAATATGCCCAAGAATATTAGTGTTGGATCACCTATGGTTTGGGAGAAAGGATAACTACCGAAGTTAACGAGTTTAAGGATTTAGGAGTGAGGGGCTAAGGGTAAAGGGTAAAGCGTTAGGGCTTAGGGGGTTTAGGGGTTAGGGGGTTTAAGGGTTAGAGGTTAATGGCTTAGTGGTTAAGGTATTTGTGGGTTAATGGTTAGCCATCAGGGGCTTACAGGTCAGGGGATTTAGGGGTCAAGTGCCTAATTGTTATGGTATTTAGGTGTCGGTGGATTAAGGGGTTAGTGGTTAAGGGTTAAGGGTCAAGGTTTAAGATGATATAAAATTAGGGTTTATGGGGTTCAAGGATTCTAAGTTATGGGTTAGGGGTTAAGGGGTTAGTGGCTTGGGATTTAATGGATGAAGGTGTTAATTTGTTATGAGTTATGAGTGTAGGGGTTAAGGTGTTTTGGCTTTGGGGTTAAAGGGATAGGGACTTTAGTGATTATGGGTTGTGATAATGTGGTCCCTAATCCCCTTATCACAACTATTGAGAGTTCCCATATCGATTGCTCTCATTGCCTTGCGTATAGGTCCCCTAGCCCCTATGCCATAAGGTCATAAGGCTCCTTCTCATTCGCTAATGTTAGGATTATAGATCTCACTAAACCATGCATGAGGCTCTAACTTCTACCCATCCATTCTACCCTTATGTCCCCCTACCTCGTTCAGTATGAAAAAAGATCCCCCTCCCCCAAAATTCATGAGAATTGAACATTTGGAGGTGATCATTTAACAATAGCTTCTAAAATTTTTATTCTAATGCCTTTTTTTTTTTGTGTGTGGGGGGGGGGGGCGGGGGGTGCGTGGGGGCTGTCCAAAAATGCCTCCAAAAGTTACATTTTCATGACCTTTTCAGGTGATTCAGGGATTCTAAGTTGAGAACAAATAATACCATGAACAGACAAAGAATCTAATGTGTTGAGCTGCTAAAAAACATACCACCCATAATGAACCTTTTCATCCAAAGATTATTCCATTTTGGGCCACAACAAAACCTTTCGATAGAAATTTCATGTATTCTACTGCTAAAAAGGAAATTCAAACCACAACTTGTTGTTCCACTTCCAATTTTACACAAAATTACCTCATATTTAAAGGTATCACCATATCTTATACCAAAAAAATTTCAAAAATTAGATATCCTTTAGAGAAATAGGATCATAAAAAAAATGAACCATACATATTAATGAACCTTATTTTATATATTAATATTAGGATGAACCTATTTTGTTATTGGAAAGAGAGAATATTTCATAAATACTGATGAATCCTTATGCATTACCTTCATTTAATGAGTTAACAAAAATGGCACTAGGAGAGTGATGATATTGTGTTTTTGGAAAAGATCTTTTATCTCTTCCTCAAACACTAAGATTCTTCTTGTATGTTGCAGCGAAAATGGAAATCCCCAAAGGAGATCATTGCCTTCACAACTAATCCATTTATACTGGTGTCTTGGGCATAAAATCAAACTCTTTTATGCTAGAGCTATTAGATTTCATTTCATTGAGCTATAGTGATAGGTGAGAGCTATGCATAACTCGATAAAGGTGTATCAAGAGGCTATTAGTCTATTGGCTATAGAATTGGACTCTTTTTATTTGTAGCTTAGCGAAATGGAAAAAATTTGGAGATAATCTCCATTCTTCTTCTTTCACCAAGCCATGTAAAATAAATGAAGCAAATAGTCTCAACCCCTTGGAGAAAGAAATTTGATAAAAACAACTAGCACGAACAAACAAGAGCATCCAATTATTCAAGCTCGTAACTATCTCCTTGTAAAATAGGGGGTTAACCATAGGTTTGTTAGAGTTAGTATGAATCTTTAATAGAATATGAGTAGTTCTACATCACAAACCACATCCAGTTAAAAGTACCAACCTCACAATAAAAATGATGTTCCAAATAAAAGGTGTAGTCAATAACAATAATATAATATTATGAATCTAAGTTTAACATGATTCGAAAAGTACGTTTCCACACATGTGTGAAAGAAATAATCCATTTATTAGTAAAATAATAATTTTAAAACTTCATGAAACCCCTTGAAGGAGATAAGAAGTGGCACCAATAACAGGTAAGCACAGAACAAATTTTCACATCAAGTATCATACGTATTCATAAAAACTCTCTTTACTGTCAATATGTGTATATGCAGCAACAAGACATATAATGAATTTTACTGGTTGGGTGGTCCTAAGAACCATGCCAGAAAGGTAATATTTTAAGATAATGAGGATCACAACATTGTCTTAATATCTAGGCATTAGGGATTGTAGAGGTTTTATTCCCACACCACATGCTCAACTGAAAACTCTCTTTACTGTCAATATGTGCATATGAAGCAACAAGACATCTATTCAATTATACTAGTTGGGTGGCTCTAAGAACCATGCCATACATGTAATATTTTAAGATAGTGAGGATCACAACATTGTCTTAATCTCCAGGCATTAGGGATTAACAGAGGTTTTGTTCACATGCCTCCACCCTTCTGGATTCATCCTATAGACATATTCTGGGATTCCAGAGGAGATCTTCCTCCACCTAATAGGCATGACGGATTCCATAGGTTTTGGTTCCACACCTCAACCCTTCTATTTAATTAGTAACCCTAGATAACCAAGCAATAGCCATGCTTAATGAAAGGCGAAGGGCTCTAAAGTTATATTACTCTGTTATGGAACTTGAAAACTATTCCAATTGTTTCTTATCTGATATGAATTTCACACTGTTATGAAACATAAAACGATCCCAGACATTCTCTATCAAATAAAGGGTTCAATATTTCTGCCCTAGCGGGAATAATTCCATCCAAGTAGTGGCACGATAGGATGTAAAGAAAAATCCACTCATTGGCATTGCTGAAGGATCATTCCCCACACAGAGAGATTAAGGGTTCTAGCCCCTTATGTAGACACAACAATGTCAGTGCCACAAATAGGACTCGCAGCAGTAAGAATAATACAAGCGATTGAGATTGCAAGCATGGTTACCTTTATCAGTCCATACACCTTCATTGATATTTACCCTAGGTTTTTATTCATTTTCAATGAATTGGTAGATATCGAATGAGAACTAGAATGGATCTAACTCACCTTTGGTGCTATGATGTTCCAAGTCTTGCAGCTCCATCCCACCGTTGTTCGGGCCTGAGCTCTGCCATCAGCATGCTTGATTCTGTCCCTCGATTTATTCTCGCTTCTTGCTCTTAAGTATTCCTCCCTATATTATTTCCTCTCCCCTCCATTCCCACTATTTTCTCTCTCCTTTTTCCACTCTTTTCGCCGCACCCCTTGGGGCTATCCAAAAATTTCTCCAAAAGTTACATTTTCATGACCTTTCAGGGTGATTCAGGGATTCTAAGTTGAGAACAACAAATACCATGAACAGAAAAAGAATCTAATGAGTTGAAGAGCTAAAAAACATACCACCCATAATGAACCTTTTCATCCAAAGATTATTCCATGTTGGGCCACAACAAAACCTTTCGATAGAAATTGCAAGTAGCCTACTACTACAAAGGAAATTCAAACCACAACATTTTATTCCAGTTCTAATTTTACCCAAAATTACCTCATATTTAAAGGTATCGCCATATCTTATACCAAACAAAATTCAAAAAATATATATCTTTCAGAGAAATAGGATCATAAAAAAAATGAACCATTCATATTAATGAACCATATTTTATATATTAATATTAGGATGAACCTATTTTGTTATTGGAAAGAGAGAAAATTTCATAGATACTGATGAATCCTTATGCATTACCTGCATTCTAATGAGTTAATAGAAATGGCACTAGGAGAGTGATGATATTGTGTTTTTGGAAAAGATCTTTTATCTCTTCCTCCAACACCAAGATTTTTCTTGTATGTTGCTGAAAAAATGGAAATCCCCAATGGACATCGTTGCCTTCACAACTACTCCATTATACCGATGTCTTGGGCATAAAATCAAACTCTTTTAGGCTATATCTATTAATGTCATTTCATTGATCTATAGTGATAGGTGAGAGCTATGCATAAATCACTAAAGGTGTATCAATAGGATATTAGCCTATTGCATATAGAATTGGACTTGTTTTATTTGTAACTTAGCGAAATGGAAAAGATGTGGAGACAATATTCATTCTTCTTCTTTCACTGGGCCATGTAAAATAAATGAATAAAATAGTCTCAACCCCTTGGAGAAGGAAAGATGAGAAAAAAATTTAGCATGAACAAACAAAGAATCCAATGATCTGAGCAGAGATGGGTCTCCCTTTGTAAACAGAGATTGATAGGCTTGTTAGAGTTAATATGAATATTTACTATATGGTGAGTAGTCTTCACATCACGAACCACATCCAATAGAAAGGTACCAACCCCTACAATAAAAATGATGTCTCCAAATAAGGTGTAGTCAATACCCATGATATCATCTTATGAATCTATTACAATATAATTTGTAAAGTACGTTTCCATACATGTGTGAAAGAAACAATCCATCTAGTTAGAAAAATGAATTATTTTTGAAGACCTCAAGAAACCCCCTTGAAGGAGACAAGAAGGGCACTACTAATAGGTAAGCATAAGAACAAATTTCTGCCACCGTTATCTGCGTCAAGTGAAAATCTCTTTACTATCAATATGTGTATATGCAACAACAAGACATATATTCAATTTTATTGGTTGGGTGGCCCTAAGAACCATGCCGTAAAAGGTAATTTTTTAAGATAATGAAGATCACAACATTGTCTTAATATCAAGGCATTAGGATTATATAGGTTTTGTTCCCATGCCACATGCTCAATCGAAAAAAACTCTCTTTACTATCAATATGTGCATATGCAACAAGACATCTATTCAATTTACTAGTTGGGTGGCTCTAAGAACCATGCCAGACAGGTAATATTTTAAGATAATGAGGATCACAACATTGTCTTAATCTCTAGGAATTAGGGATTACAGAGGTTTTGTTCCCACACCCACACCCTTCTGGATTAAGCCTGCAGACATATTCTGGGATTCTAGAGGAGATCTTCCTCCACTCAACATCCCTGAGGGATTCCATAGGTTTTGGTTCCACACCTCCACCCTTCTATTTGATTATGAAACTTAGATAACCCAACAATAGCCATGCTTAATGGAAGGCGAAGGGCTCTAAAGTTCTATTACTCTGTTATGGAACATGAAAAATCTTCCAATTTTTTCTTATCAGATATGAATTTCACACTGTTATGAAACATAAAACGATCGTATTCATTCTCTATGAAATAATGGGTTCAATATTTCTTCCTAGATGGAATAATTCCATCCAAGCAAAGGCACGTCAGTGGGTGTAAAGAAAAATGCACTCATTGGCATTGCTAAAGGGTTGTTCCTCACACAGAGAGATTAAGGGTTCTAGCCTCCTTTTGTAGACACATGATTGTAAGTGCCACAACTGGGACACGCAATAAAATAATACAAGAGATTGAGATTGTAGGCATGGTTTATTTTATCATTCATACACCTTCTCTGATTTTTACACTAGGTTTTTATTCATTTTCAATGAATTGATAGATATTGAACGAGAACTAGAACGGATCTAACTCACTTTTGCTGCTACGATGTTCCAAGTCTTGCAGGTCTATCCCACTGCTATCTGGGCCTGAGCTCTGCCATTAGCATGCTTGATTATGTCCCTCAATTTCTTCTCACTCTTTTAATTTTCCTCCCTATATTATTTCCTATCCCCTCAATTCCCACTACATTCTCTCTACTTTTTCCCCTCTTTTGCTGCACTCCCCTTGGGGGCTATCCAAAAATTCCTCCAAAAGTTACATTTTCATGACCTTTTTGGGTGATTCAGGGATTCTAAGTTGAGAACAACAAATACCATGAACAGACAAAGAATCTAATGTGTTGAGGTGCTAAAAAACATACCACCCATAATGAACCTTTTCATCCAAAGATTATTCCATGTTGGGCCACAACAAAACCTTTCGATAGAAATTTCATGTATTCTACTGCTAAAAATGAAATTCAAACCACAACTTGTTGTTCCACTTCCAATTTTACACAAAATTACCTCATATTTAAAGGTATCACCATATCTTATACCAAACAAAATTCAAAAATTATATATCCTTTAGAGAAATAGGATCATAAAAAAAATGAACCATACATATTAATGAACCTTATTTTATATATTAATATTAGGATGAACCTATTTTGTTATTGGAAAGAGAGAATATTTCATAAATACTGATGAATCCTTATGCATTACCTTCATTTAATGAGTTAACAAAAATGGCACTAGGAGAGTGATGATATTGTGTTTTTGGCAAAGATATTTATATCTCTTCCTCCAACACCAAGATTTTTCTTGTATGTTGCTGAAAAAATGGAAATCCTCAGTGGATATTGTTGCCTTCACAACTACTCCATTATACTGGTGTCTTGGGCATAAAATAAAACTCTTTTAGGCTATATCTATTAGATGTCATTTCATTGATCTATAATGATAGGTGAGAGCTATGCATAAATCACTAAAGGTGTATCAATAGGCTATTAGTCTATTGCATATAGAATTGGACTCATTTTATTTGTAGCTTAGCGAAATGGAAAAAATTTGGAGATAATCTCCATTCTTCTTCTTTCACCAAGCCATGTAAAATAAATGAAGCAAATAGTCTCAACCCCTTGGAGAAAGAAATTTGATAAAAACAACTAGCATGAACAAACAAAGAATCCAATTATCCAAGCTCAGAAGGGTCTCCCTTTGTAAAGAAGCATCCATAGGCTTGTTAGAGTTAGTATGAATCTTTAATAGAATATGAGTAGTCTTCATATCACCAACCACATCCAATAGAAAGGTACCAACCCCTACAATAAAAATGATGTCTCCAAATAAGGTGTAGTCAATAACAATAATATAATATTATGAATCTATTACAATATGATTCGAAAAGTACGTTTCCATACATGTGTGAAAGAAACAATCCATTTGGTTAGCAAAAGGAATTCTTTTTTAAAACTTCATGAAACCCCCTTGAAGGAGATAAGAAGGGCACTACCAATAGGTAAGCACAGTAACAAATTTCTTGCCACTGTTATCACATGATCAAGTGAAAAATCTCTTTACTATCAATATGTGTATATGCAACAACAAGACATATATTCAATTTTATTGGTTGGGTGGCCCTAAGAACCATGCCAGAAAGGTAATTTTTTAAGATAATGAAGATCACAACATTGTCTTAATATCAAGGCATTAGGGATTATATAGGTTTTGTTCCCATGCCACATGCTCAACTGAAAACTCTCTTTACTATCAATATGTGCATATGCAACAACAAGACATCTATTCAATTTTACTAGTTGGGTGGCTCTAAGAACCATGCCAGACAGGTAATATTTTAAGATAATGAGGATCACAACATTGTCTTAATCTCTAGGAATTAGGGATTACAGAGGTTTTGTTCCCACACCCACACCCTTCTGGATTAAGCCTGCAGACATATTCTGGGATTCTAGAGGAGATCTTCCTCCACTCAACATCCCTGAGGGATTCCATAGGTTTTGGTTCCACACCTCCACCCTTCTATTTGATTATGAAACTTAGATAACCCAACAATAGCCATGCTTAATGGAAGGCGAAGGGCTCTAAAGTTCTATTACTCTGTTATGGAACATGAAAAATCTTCCAATTTTTTCTTATCAGATATGAATTTCACACTGTTATGAAACATAAAACGATCGTATTCATTCTCTATGAAATAATGGGTTCAATATTTCTTCCCTAGATGGAATAATTCCATCCAAGCAGTGGCACGCTAGGGTGTAAAGAAAAATGCACTCATTGGCATTGCTAAAGGGTTGTTCCTCACACAGAGAGATTAAGGGTTCTAGCCTCCTTTTGTAGACACATGAGTGTAAGTGCCACAACTGGGACACGCAATAAAATAATACAACAGATTGAGATTGTAGGCATGGTTTATTTTATCATTCATACACCTTCTCTGATTTTTACACTAGGTTTTTATTCATTTTCAATGAATTGATAGATATTGAACGAGAACTAGAACGGATCTAACTCACTTTTTTTGCTACGATGTTCCAAGTCTTGCAGGTCTATCCCACTGCTATCCGGGCCTGAGCTCTGCCATCAGCATGCTTGATTATGTCCCTCAATTTCTTCTCGCTCTTTTAATTTTCCTCCCTATATTATTTCCTATCCCCTCAATTCCCACTACATTCTCTCTACTTTTTCCCCTCTTTTGCTGCACTCCCCTTGTATTCTTCTTCTCGCATCATCCTTTTGGTTAGTTAGGCATTTCCCTTATGGCCCAACCTCAAATGGCCCCATGTCCTTCTTAACTCGTCATTGGAAAACTATTTCCTTTGGCCAGCCCCTTTCATGCCATTTTCCCTCCTCCCAGGTTGGAAATGTGTGTGGGAGGGAAAAAATATTGTTCACTGTTGCAAACTATCGGCCATTGATTGATGGTTTCATTCAGTCCTCTCCCTCCAATGCCCCTGTGAACACCCCACGTTTACTAGGTCTAGGTGTTTAACTCCCCTCTACATCACCAAAATCTAGTATACCTTATAATTGTGCACTATAGATAAAAGAATTATCAATTATGTATACTCAACTTTTAATATTTAGTATAGTTCAACTTTAGGTTATTTTTGTTGGCGTCCCACCCAATGTATCTAAAGGTGCATGGCCCACTATGTTAGTTGCTATGTTCTTATATAGATTTCATTTATTAATTTATTTATAGACATAGTGTATCTATTATTTTCAATATATTTACCATATTTATGTGAACTTATGGGCCTCGAGTATGCCCTAAAATTTCTTTTGCTTGGCTAAACGTTCGTCTTCCTTGGATGTAACAAAACAGGTTAACGGCACAAGACCTAGAGGCATCTGGCAAGAGTAAATTCTGCCCCCTTAAAGACCACCGATAGGTTATTCTAGGTGGCATGGTTTTCCTTGAAAAACATTAGAATAAAAAATGAGTTTCTGATAATCGAGATCAACCTTAACTTACTTCTTTTTCCATGAATGATGGAAAAAAAAATTCTGTGGATTACCACATTAGGGTTCAATAACTAGTGTGGATACCGAAACATTTGAATCCACGTGTATAGTTGCATGTACAGGAGATGTCCCAAAGGGATAGACTCACAACTTGGTGCAGCCATGACTCTCCACCTCAATAGTCACTTGTACCAACACATTGAGTAATGGCACATCACTGCCCGATTTTCCTTTAGTATCAAGTGACATCCTACCGATAGATGTAAAGTCTAGTTGTACAATGGACACCATCGGCACTCTGCAATCCTACCTATATATGCACCAAAGCAGAGAGAATTACTAAAAAATACATTATGTAGTAGCGTTTGAAAAAACCTCGATAAAATATGTAGACAAGGTAAATTAATGTCACTTATCAATTATTGACACCACTCGATGTAGGTTGTCACCAGACCAATCCACTAAGAAACCCGTTCAAATAAAATAGCCTCGCCAATCGCCATCGAACAATTTCCTTGATAAAACCTAATCAAGCACATAATCGATAAATATCTTCAATGACGGTGCAAACCATTAATGGAGTGTCCCTCATATAATCAATGACCAACTTGGAAAATAAACATCCCCCCCCCCCCTGACCAATTAGCGACCCTAAGAGACTCCTTCATGATCGAGTGCAAAATTGAAATTTGTTACCAACTCCACGAATCGAAATTAATGCACTTACGTAGCATTAAATATCCTCAGAAATCCTCCTATCGACCATGCCAAACCTAGAGAGGAGCAGGAAGATCCATTACAGTAAAGGTTCAAAAGAAATACCATGTAAAACAATGAGCCAATGTGTATGAGATTGACCATAGAGAAGAACAAGAGGTAGCAACTAAGATCTCCGAAAACCCCCTGATTGACCATTCGCAAACCAGAGAAGGAGAAGGAAGATCCATAGGAAAAAAGGTTCAAATGAAAGACAATGTAAACAACCAGCTAGTGCGTCTCAGATAGACCACATAGTATAGCAACAACTAGAGTGGAAAATAAATAGTTATTAATGTACCTTGAAACAAAATAACCAACAGAGATCCCTGATATCATTTAGAATCAGGATAAAAAATGAATCTAGGTCAAAAAATGATGCTTAGATGCATTTCACGTCTAAACGACACTAGTAATTGCGCAAAAAAATGCTTCATTAAACCATCTACCTCCACACTTACAACCCAAATTACCACCCTTGTGAATTTTGTGACTAATGCTTTCACAATCCTATCTTTTGCAATCGATGTCTATTTCTCGCAAAAGTTGTCGTAGAGATTTTTAAGTAGCCATATTGACTACCAACAGATATTCTGTAATTTGTCTTAACCATCCTAGAAGTGAATCTAATCCATGTTGTCGATGACCGTCATAAGTTTTACCACAACAATGTATTGATAACAGCAATCAATAGATAGAAGTAGCGTTCAAAATAAATTAAACAGTCAAAAAACATAAATTAAAACACAATCGATGGAGACCTCGAAAAGTACTCCAACTATGTTACTGCCTATCCATGTTTAGCAAAAGTGCCTTCATCGCTTCTCTCACCAAACACCTCTGTTTTCGGCCTCCATTGCCCTAAATCCCATAAGTTGTTTTTGGCCTCCATCACTCTGCTTCCTGAATAACCCATCAACAACATAAAGACAAACCCCTAATCCTTTACCTTTTCCTTTTTTACCGGCACCCTGTGTCGAAAATTTTAAAACAAAATATTTCTTTTTTCTTAAAATCTTCATCCGTGTAGTAGTGTCGAATGCAACAACATACAATTTGTCTCTAATCATATCAATAGAGATTGAAGGAACATAAGAGGGATTGATGTCTTGGAAATCTTGCAAGGAAAAGTTGCCACGTTCTTTAGAGTTAGCTACCCCACCAAAACAAAGAGCCCAACAAATTGTTGTCTTTACATAAGATATCATGAATGATAAGTGAAATAGAAACCTCTGTATAGGCGCGAGACAATAGTAGCTTGCACGTTGGAAGACTTAGGGTGCACTAAGAGAGTCAATTTTGCAAGTCATGTTAGATAATATTGGCTTTAGTTGATATGGTTTTGTCTTAATTATTAATTGTCTTAAATGAATTTCATCTTAATTTCCATTGTGTTAAGTGGCCATTGTCTTAATATAAAGTTTAGTCTTAAATTATTTTTTTCTCAAGCTATTTTTGTCTTAAATACAAAGTTTTGTCTAAAAATATTTTTGTCTTAAGCTTCATTTTTGTTTTTGTCTTAAATATAAAGTTTTGTCTTAAAATATTTTTGTCTTAAATTGTTTTTGTCTTAAAATATTTTTGTTTCAAACTGTTTTTGTTTTAAATATAAAGTTTTGTCTTAAAATATGTTGTCTTAAATTTCTTTTGTTTGAAGTATAAATGTTAGTATTAAAATATTTTTGTCTCAAACTCTTTTTGTCTTAAATATAAACTTTTGTCTTCACACAATTTTGTTTCACACTCTTTTTGTCTTAAATTTTATATTTAGAACAATTCAATTGATATTAAATTTTAATTTAAAATGACTAAAATAAAAACTGAGTAAAAAAATATCCTAAAAGTACCTTTCATGTAGCAGTGAAATAAAACTAATCAAACATAGAAAAAAATACCACAAACTCAAAAGCATTTTCTCTAATCTCTGAAACAGATAGTTTTAAAGATGAGAAACATACATTACGCTAAATCGTTTTCCAACAAAAATGATACCAAAAATTACAATCCGTCAACGAAAAAAAAATGTTCGAATCAACTTGCATGACCAAATATCTTATGACATAATTAATTGAAGGTCATTATTTTCAAATTCTCGTTGGCTATATCAGTTCCTTCACCTATGTTGTAAGGTGGAGGATCGCACTAACAATATCTCCACTAGCATCTTTTAGAGCTTTAACTGCCCTAACTCTCGATACTCCATCTTGGGTCATTACCAGTTCAATGTCTTTGGGCTCCACTCTAGTGTCATCTACTTCCTCATATTCCTCATGTGCAGTTACAGATAATTCTGGCTTGAGCATTACATGACTGGGGAGTCATATCAGGAGCCTTGAAAGTGTCATCTATTTCCTCATCTTCCTCCTGTGCAGTTACAGATGATTCTGGCTTGAGAATTACATGACTCATATCAGGTGCCTTGAACTACTGAGCAGCTTGTGTCTGTAACTGAGAACTCAAGTCCTCGATGTTAGCTTCGCCAAACACTACGTAGGTATTTGGTGCACTACTTTTGAAAACACCTTAACTTAATTGAAATTTATTTAGGCCTAATGTTCACAAACAGCTATTGTGGCAATTGTTCATGCTTGTCTATCTGGAACAAATTGAGGAAACGCTATTTATTTCAGATTGAGTGAATGCTATTTATTTCATGCAGAAAAAATAATTAAATCAAACCTCTCCCAACAGCAAGTCTCTAGGCAGGGACTTGCTGCCCTGCAGCCTTCCTTGTTAGCGTAATAATTCTGAGTTGAGATTATATACAAATTATTGGATATAGATTTCCAGGTACTTTGTAATTTACTTTCCCTCTGCTAACTATCTGGGTTCCTATGATACATTTTTATGATTCATCTACACATTAATTTCATTTTGGGAGGTTTTCATATGTCCTGGTTTGCATTAATAGATCACCAGGTTTCAACTACACTGGGCCATTTAATTTACCTTTAATTTTTCTGATATCTAGCTAGGTTTACATTAATGGTTGTTTTCTTAGGTGCAATTTTGGTGCACATCCCATCCTCCGAGAAATGAGTTCCATAGGATTTCTTCAAATTTTATTTCTCGCAAAGGTGGGATAGGATTTCCATACGACTATACAACTCATCCATTAAGAATGATCATTCTTAATCATTTCAGCATATAATAACAATGGAGGAAATATAAAAACAAGTAGACAGAAGTGGTTATTTTGGCTTCTGATATTGATAAGGAAAAAAACCACAAGATTGTGGCTTCCTCTCTTTGGTTAGTCTCAGGTTGATCAGGACCGATGGGTGGATAATGACATAAAAGAGCAAAAATAATAGCCAAGGATAAAATATCCAATGATGTAAATGAAATGGGAGAGGCTCCAACGAAGCATTCCAAGTTTGAAAGGGGATATTTCACTTCGAAGAAGGAAAAATTGCTGAGGAAAAACCTTCGAGACACTTCTATGCTTCATGAAATTATAGATAATTTTGTCATTGATTCAAATCCGATAACAAAGGTAAGGAGTAGAATGAAAATAAGGCCTTCATAAAGTCATGTAGCATTAAGGATTGGCATGGCTAGTAGGTATCTATGTCTGCAGAGGTCATTTTCTTGAAATAAAACAATGTATAATAATTCTTGATTTAGCATGAGCATTGATCACATGATTTGTTTATTCTCTGTTGTATGCTTTAAGAAGTTGTATTGTATATTATCAACAATATGGTCTATAATTGCAATAGTATAGATCAAGATATCATCACTCTTATGTTGTGAAAATTAAAACATTTTTCTAAAAATATTCTATTGTTGCATGCCTACTGCTATCCAAGACTATAATAATTCTTGATTTAGCATGAGCATTGATCACCCGATTTGTGTGCTCTTTGTTGTATGCTTTAAAAAGTTTGATAATATGGTCTGCAGTTGCAATAGTATACATCAACCATATACATCAAGATATCATCACTCTTATATTGTGATAATTAAAATATTTTTCAAAAAATATTTCAATGCTGTATGCCAAATGCTATCCAAGGCTATTAGTTACTATTATATTGTGATAATTAAAACATTTTTCAAAAAATATTTCAATGTTGTATGCCTAATGCTATCCAAGGCTATTAGTTACTATGAGTTTACCTTTCATTATTTTTTTAATAATATCTGATTTTTAATATGAGAATTTGATTCTTAAATTTTTTTTAATGTAATTTGGAAACTTTATTGGGGAATTTTCTTCGCTACTTCATACCCTGGCTCATGGCTTTAACTTATCATCAAAATATACTTAGTATTACAATAAAATAAAATAAAATAGAGAGAAAAAAAAAATAAGGTAAATATACATAGTATTACATTAAAATAGAGAGAAAAAAAAATAAAAAATCTTAATGAAACCCTAAATGGCTTCTATCAAAAGGATCAATGACAACATAAAAAGAATGTAGTTGGATCAACACTAACCCTGTCATTTAAAGAATGAGCAAAGGAAATTGATGACGAGAATAATGACTGAAGAGATATGGCACCATCCAATGGTGAAAATTTGATTAGCCATGGGTACGCTGCCACGAAGTTCAGTGCCGAGCACGATGACAGCTAAGTGAACAGTGATCATATATTAAAAATCTGAGGTCGGTCCCAGCGTTTCGTTTGATTTCAACCTTTTGCGCTCCGCATGCGCATGTTTTTGTTATTTTTATTTTTACAACTTTTTTAACTTTTTTACAATATTTTTTTTCACTTTTCTGAGCATCATGATCACTTTTAGTTTTCTATATGTGGGTTGTAGAACGTTAAGCTTACTTATATATTAAAAATTTGGGATCGGTCCCAGCGTTTCGTTTCATTTCCACCTTTCGCGCTCCGCATGCGCATGTTTTTGTTATTTTCATTTTTACAACTTTTTTAAGGGTAAAAGTTTACAATATTTTCTTTTTTTACTTTTCTGAGCATCATCATCACTTTTACTTTTCTATATGTGGGTTGTAGAGTGTTAAGCTTACTTTGAAAAAATCTACAAATTAGTGTGGAAACTAATAAAAATTTATTTATTTTTCTGTATGGGTTGTAAAGTTTTAAGTTTATTTAAAAATGAAAACTTACAAATTAGTGTGGAAAATAATAGAAATTTAGATAAGATTATGACCAAATTTGACATAAATATTTTAAAATCTAAGTTACAATTGTTAAATATTAGGATTTTGGCTACTTTGAGATTTTTGATAGTGATGAATCTATTTCCACAATAAGCAAAACTATTTAAACCTTCCATTCTGATTTTAAAAAAAGAAATCACAAAATTTTGACAAAAAAATTATAATTGGTAAACGACTAATTACTATTAATATTAACATATGTTAATATAATTCCTTACAATAATATTTTTATTTAATATAATAATAATATACAACATAATCAACCATGAACAGCCATCAATTGTGATTAAACAATGTGAAAAGTTAACATTCATAATTTATATTAAGGATTGCTATTTATAATAATATGATAATTTATATTAAGGGTTGCTATTTATAATAACATGAGCAAGTTTATATCAAGAGTAATATATTAACTAAAACATAAACACAGTGGTATTATCTTTCTATAATCGTGTTATTATATGTGACAACGAATCTTATTAGGATATTATATTGTTGACCATAATACATTAATTATAACATAAATATGTTATTCCTATCATGAGTATAATAATATTATTGTCGTATTTAATAACTCATTTTATTATAGTTTTATTATTTTAAAAATATTAAGATTAATATTAACAATATTTTTAATGTTACTAATGTAATTAACATCAATATTAATAATATTATTAATAATAGTTTTTTGGTTAATGGTTAATGTAGTTGATTTATTATTATTATTATTTATATTAATAATATGATAATATTAACTAGATACTCTTTATGTTATTAATATTTAATGTTAATGTTAATGTTATTAATATTATAGTTGTTATTTATTTTAATTTTATTATTAAAATTATTAAAATTATTAAAAATAATAATATTGTTACCAATATTGTTAATTTGAATATTGATATTAAGGATTGAATTTTTCTCATATTATTTAATATACAAATATTTCAAAATAATTTTAGATATAAATTCTATAAATGTATTATAATGTAACTTTGATATTACTTTTGCCTTATTTTATTAGCAATATAATTTTAATAATTTTAAAGTTGGTTGCATTGTGACGAATAACAAATTGAAAGTGACAAAGTGTTAAACAAAAAAGCCTATGAGAATGTGACAAACAAAAAATGATGTTACAATGCGATACATAATAAACTATGTTGCAATGTGAAAAATATTAAACATCACCCCAACATGATAAACAACAAACACCATTGCAATGTGACGAGCAATGTCACAATGTTATGAATAATGAACATTTTACAATTTGTAGCATAATAATTGACGTCTCAATATGATGAACAATAAACCTCATCACAATATGACCACTAATTTGACTTTAATAACTTTAAATTTTTTTAGAATGTGACAAGCAAAAAATGATGTCACAATGTGTTCTACAACAAATGACATCATAATGTGATGAACAAAGAACAATGTTGCGATGTAATGGATAATAAACATCATCAAATGTGACAAATATCAAACATTGTTTCAATGTTATATATAAAAAACACCATTGCAACGCAACAAATAATATCCATCATTTAGTGTGTCAAATAATAAATTCCATTAGAATGTGAAGATCAACAACAAATTTCAAAATGTGATGAACAATGTCATATGTTACGAATAATAAACAATGCGGCAATGTGTAGAGTAAGAAATGACATCACAATGTGACCTACAATATCAATTTAATAAATTTAAAGTTGTTTTCACTATGATGAACAAATGATGCTACTATGTGATGAATAATAAGCATCGTCACAATGTGACAAATATTAAATGTAAATGCACTGTGATGAACAAAAAAAATCCATTGCAATGTACTGAATAATGTCCATCATCATAATATGACAAACAATAAATGTCATTTCCATAAGAAAAACAACGAACAATGTCACAATGTGATGAAAAATCTTACAATGTTACGAATAATCAACATTATTACAATATGATCAATAATAAACATCATTGTAATGTGACCAACATAAATATCATCGCAATGTGTCAAATAACATATGACCTATGCTAATGGCGCACATATTGTACTATTGGTTGACCATAGTTGATATACATTAACATAGTCCTCAATGTCAAACATGGTCAGTTGTAGTCAACATTGTCAAACATGGACATAAATTCTCAATGTAACAATGGAAAATCACGGCCACAATGGTTAATGATTGTGACATGGTTGACCACAGTCAACATCATCACATAATCAACATAGTCATCCATAGTTATCACATTCAACAGAGTCAACCATAATCAACATATCCAACAGATAAAACATGATAGACCAAATCAACCACAATCAACCTACTCAAACTTAGTCAAACATGTTCAACTATCCTTGAAACAACTCAATAATAGTCAAACATGGTCACCATATTTAACCATGGTCACCATAATCAACCATGGCCACCATGATCATCTATGGAAATCCATGCTCAACCATTTTATCAAGCATAGTTAACATGGTCAACTATATTCAATCTATTTTTAAATTTCCAATGATCCAGGTGGCTTCAGAGACACGAAAGACATAAAGGGCTCAAAAATCAAAGTTTTTGGATTGCTCTCGAACTAGGTTCAGGTTGTAGATCTCGTTGTCCTAATCACAATGGTGTGAATGGTTCGTCAAACTAAGCTCATATGAGAAAGTTAGGAGTGATCAAAATTTTGGGTTGACTTGTATGACTGGGTAGGTTAAGGAGGACACAATTTGGACAAAACCTAGCCACTGAATTTTGGAAAGCTCGGGCCAAATTTTAGGCGAATTTGTGGGATCGTTAATTTGTCTCCTACGGTCAAATTCATGATTTTTCAAAAATACCATGTTGTTACATATAAAACAAAAAAAAATTAAAACTTTGTGGTGGCGTGCCACCAACCCTGCCACCCTCGGTCGACATCCACAAGATATTTTTATAATATAACATATATATATTATTTGTGAGGCTAGCGAGAGTTGAACCCATGGCTAGCCCCTCCCACGCAACATCCTCTCCACGCCGCACAGGACGGAACATCCACCTGATTTAACAAGATCCAACACTATAAAAATGTGTTGAACATTGACCGTTGCAAAGGGTTGGGTCATGGCCGTGGGTTGCATACCCCACCCACCCAAACTTACCATATGTATATATGGTAAAAAAACAAAATAAAAAACGTTGTTTTAAAAGGATTTTTAGGCTATGTTTGGAGGGGTTGGATTTGACTCCCCGACCCCTCCTCAACCACATGCCCAACTTGACCAACGCACCCAACGACCCACGTTGGTAAATATGCTGTTCATTCACCATTTAAACTTGAAATTTCACAGTGCGCTAAGGCATGGAGGAGCAAAGCACGATTTTCGAGTTCTAATATTATTTTACTGAAGCCATGTTTGGACACAAAAGCCAAGGTAACATGCAGTTTGAGGAAAAAACATTTTTCGATGTAGGTGGAGCTATGAGGAAGCCCAGAAACATGGAGTGGAACCATGAGCCGTGAAATTTTCTCAGGGAGGTAATTTTTCTCCATGTCGGAATATAGTCAAGTTTACAGTCACCTTTTGAGTTGCACATTTCTAGTCCACCCATGGAGTAGCATCATGGAGGAATCTAGGGGGAATCTAAAAGATTCCTTTTTTGACGAGATCTTCACTTTCTCAGAATTCAGAAAATGGACAGTCGATTTTGCACTATTTGGCGTCAAGGATTTGATGGAATATTCATATTTTCCATCTGAGCTTCATATTTTTTCATCACTTTTTGAAGTGAAGTTGCAGGTGTCAGCGTTCAACGAGTGAGCAGTCGATTTCACACCTTTCGACGCCACGATTGTGATGGTGATTTCAGATCTTGCATTGCATCAACCTATTCTTCAGTCATCTTCAGCGTGAGGTATATGATGAGTTGATTTCAAGTACTTCTTTGTTCCTGAGATGCTTAGTGTTGTAAATATCCCTGTTGATGTATGAGTCGTGGGATCTTGTCTTATTTTTTTATTGATGTACTTTATGTCATGGACTTGTATTATGTTTAGATCCCTTGATGCCATATTTGCGGGATACTCATTGACACATATATGTTGTTTGAGATCCCTTTGATGCCATGTTCGCAGGATACTCATAGTCTTTATGTGTAAGCTATTGTCATACTGATAAGAGTCATTTTTTTATCAATGCGAGTTCCTGTTGTGGAAGATCTCATAGAGAGCTCTAGCCACTACTACGTGAGGGAATTTTCCTTGTATGTCAGAGAAAACACATCCACATGTACATCTTCTTATTATATCACTTAATGTAGCAGCCTACACCATCTTGCCATCGAGGCTTGGAGATGTAGTCCCTCCTCGACAAACTCCGTTATCAAACAACGTGTTCTTATGATTGTTGATCTTGGCATGTTATCTTCCTCTTATTTACAATAGGCAATTGTTCATTTATGTTAGTTAACACTTTAATTAGATTCAATTCTAACAATCAACCAAAGTAAAAGGTCTTGGTTAAGGGTAAGAGGAATTTACCTTGGATCAAGTGGTATCAGAGTAGGTCTTCTTGCTGATTGTACTGCAGGCATGAACTGTTGAACATTCACTAAGTTGAGCCATAGAGGATGTCAAGGACATGTAGAAGACCATGCTCAGGGTGTCCATGAAAGAAGACATGTTGTATGAGGCTTATGAAAAACAAGCAGCAGAGAAAAATGAATTGAAGACACTCCTACAGGAATAAAATGAGAAACAAACATCAGTTGAAGCTTCAGTTGCAAGCCAGGACAAAGGCGTGGGAAGGATTGAAGTGCAAAAACGAAATTCTGTAAGCAGATCATGATTCTTTGAAAGAATTCCTACAAGAAGGGAAGGAGGAGAAGTACCAGTTGCAGCTTCAGCTACAAGCCATGACAAAGGAATTGGATGAAGTGAAGCACAACGAAGGCTTACATAAGCCTTCTTCATCTGCTTCACAATCGACAGCTTAGGTAAATAGTGTTGTTTTTTCTTCAGTTTCTTCACATGATATCATTTTAGCTAGAAGTGTGGAGATACCCATCACAGGTACTAGAATGAGACTCCTCACCATGATGGGGTACATAGGAGGAGGACTTGGCGTTCATGGAAAAGGCATAACCAAACCATTGGAGGTTGTGAAGCGACCTCATTGTGTATGGTTGGGTACAATGAAGAAGGACGTTCGAAGGACATCAAAGGAAAATAGATATTGATGAAATCTCTAAGGAAGAGGAATTATGGGAACACTTCGCCATCATCCCATGGCAGTGCATGTTGCAGTGAAAGAGCTGACACGAGCTCCCATCACCATGATCGTACCAGAGATCACCCGAGAAGGTATAATAAATCTCATTATTCTAGAGTGCATTTTGATTATAAGAATGTTGATAACCACGGTCGTAAATCATGGCATCAGAAAATGTGTCATTTTTTTGGTTTAAATAACCATGTGATTTCTAAGTGTTAGAGAAGGATGGCAGCAGAAAGGAGGATGAGGCATGAAAAGCCTTCTCCAGAGTAGGGAAAGAAATCAGTTAAGCAGGTTTCGAGGTGAAACACCTTTTGCACTCATTGCAATCGAAGTGGCCATCAAAGAGCCACATTCTGGAGACTCTATCCAGAGCAGTGCCTTAAAGACAAAGGACCCGTGCATACACCAGTCAAAAGAGTTGATCGACAAGCAAGTTCGCCACAGGGAAAGTTATTCTAGATTTCTTTTTATGGATATGTTAGCTTGTCATGGCCGTGTTTGTAAATCATTTGGCACATTTCTAATTGTGAAAATTATTATTTGTTTTCCATCACTTGTTTAAGAAACAATGATATTTTTTGGCCTTGTTTTATAAGTCATGTGTTGCATTTATTTCATGTAAAAATGATGAGGTGTTTGCCATGAATTCGAAATGCGATGACGATGTTGTTGGCCTTGTTTTATGAGTTGGGTGTTGCATTTATTTCATGTAAAAGTGAATGGGGTGTTCGCCATCACTCTGTAATGCGACGATGATGTTTTTGGCCTTGTTTTATGAGTTGGGTGATACATTTCTTTCATGTAAAACTGATGAGGTGTTCGGCATCACTTCGAAACGTGACGATGATGTCTTGTCTGGGAATGATAGCTGGGTTATGATTCCATTTTGATGTAAAATTTACCACCGAGTACATCTTATAAAATCGTGGCAAGTATGAGAATATTTGAGTCATAGATTGGTGAATTTGAGCAGGTATTTACAGGATATTGCACTACAGGTTTGTAGGGGATGCAGGTATCAGTTCATAACTTATGGCTCCGAAGGAAGCAGGTGAAGGAGAAGGAAGGGTGACTTATTTAGGATGCTTGTGGTGTAGACATGGTACACAAAAGTGCGGATCCTTTTGATTGATTTGGAGGACCAAAAGCCCCTCAGTGGGGAGGATTGGTCCAGGTTCATCCAGAGACACAAAGGACATAGAGGGCTCAAAAATTAAAGTGTTTGGATTGCTCTCAAACTAGGTTAAGGTCGTAGATTTCGTTATCCTAATCGTAGCGGTATGAACGGTTCATTAAACCGAGCTCATATGCAAAACTTAGGAGTGGTCAATTTTTTGGGTTGACTTGGATGACTAGGTAGGTTGAGGACACAATTTGGACGAAACCCTGCCACTGGATTTTAGAAAGCTCAGGCTAGATTCTAGGAAAATTTTTGGGACCGCTAATTTTTCTCCTATGATTAAATTGACAATTTTTCAAAAATACCATGTTGTTACATATAAAACAAAATTAAAATTAAAATTTTGCGGTGGTGAGCCACCAACCCCGCCACCACTGGTCGACGTCCACAACATATTTTAATAATATAACACACACACACACACATATATATTATATGTGAGGCTAGTGGGATTCGAACCTGTGGCAAGCCTCGCCCACACGACATCCTCTCCACACTGCACATGAATAAACCTCCACTCGCATTTAACAGGGTCCAACACTATAAAAATATGTGTTGAACATTAACCATTACAAAGGCCCGTTGGGTCGGGGCTGGGGCTGTGGGTTGCGCATCTCACCCATCCAAACTTACCGGATGTATATATGGTACCAAAAACAAATAAAAAATGCCCTTTTTAAAGGATTTTCAAGCTATGTTGGAAGGGGCAGGATTTGACCCCCCGACCCCTTCTCAACAACATGCCCAACTTGACCAATGCGCCCAACGACCCACGTTGGGAAATCTACTGTGCATTCACCATTTAAACTCAAAATTTCATAGTGCATCAAGGCATGGAGGAGTAGAGCATGATTTTCAAGTTATAATATTATTTTATTGAAGCCATGTTCAGACATGGAAGCCAAGGCAACACGCAATTCGAGGCGGGAACATTTTTTTATGCAGCTGGAACCATGAGCAAGCCTAGAAACATGGAGCAGAACCATGGGCCTTGAAATTTTCTCGGGGAGGTAATTTTTCACCATGTTGGAATATAGTCAATTTTACAGTCACGTTTCACGGTTTTTTGTAGGGAATGCAATGGCAAGGTTAGATTCACCTTTTGAGTTGTAGATTTCCAGTCCACCCATGGAGTAGCATCGTTGAGTAATCTAGGGGGAATCTAGAAGATTCCTTTTTGCCCCAGATCTTCACTTTCTCATAATTCAGAAAAATGGATAGTTGATTTTCGACTATTTGATGTCACGAATCTGACGACATATTTAGATTTTCCATCTCAGCTTCACATTTTTCAGTGACTTTTTGAAGTGAAGTTGCAGGTGTTAGATTTCAATGAGTGAGTAGTCGATTTCACACCTTTCAACGCCACGATTGTGATGGTGATTTCATATCTAGTAGTGCATCAACCCATTCCTCAGTCTTCTTCAATGTGAGTTATATGATGACTTGATTTCATTTACTTCTTTTTTCCTGAGATGCATAGTGTTGTACAGATCCCTATTGATGTATGAGTCGTGGGATATTTTATTTTTTTGTTATTGATGTACTTTCTTTCATGGACTTGTATTATGTTTGATATCCATTGATTCCATACATGCGAGATAGTCATTGATACATATGTGTTGTTTGAGATCCCTTTGATGCCATGTTGGAGGGATACTCATAGTATTTATGTGTGAGATATTTTCATATTATAGGAGTCCTTTTTTTATGCATGTGATTTCTTGTTGTGTGGAACATCTCGTAGAGAGGTCTAGACACTCCTATGTGAGTGAATTTTCCTTTTATGTCAGAGAAAACACATCAATGTAAATCTTCTTACTATGGCACATAATCTAGCAGCCTACACCATCTTGACACCGAGGCACAGAGATGTATTCCCTCCTGGACGAACTCCATTATCAAACGACATGTTCTTATGATTGCTAATCTTGAAATTTTATGTTCCTCTTCTTTACAATAGACATTTGTTCATTTATGTTCATTAAATCTTTAATTAAATGCAATTCTAACAATCAACTGAAGTAAAAGTTCTCGGTGAAGGGTAAGTAGAATTTACCTTGGATCATCCAACCATGGTTAGTCATGTTCACCCATAGTCAACCATACCTTATCATAGTCAACCATGCCCTTACAAGCTCATTTGTGATCAAACAAGATAACAATGGTTAAAAATGGACAATAAGTTCAACCATGGTCAACCAGCTCAAAATTTTTTAACCATGGTTAACAAGATCATTAGTGGTAAACCAGAGTTAACCATAATTCATCAATGTCAATCCTTGTCAAAAATGCCCTACCATGGTTATCCATGGTTAAATATAACTGCCCCTTAGTTAATCATGGTCAATCCTTGTCAACCTTGTCAACCACGACCAACCATTGTCAACCAGCATTAACTATGGTTGACCCTCTTCAACCATCATAAAACGTGGTCATCCATAGTTGAAAAAAATCAGTGTTAATCAAAATTATTTTTTTTTCAAGCTAAAAAAATAATTATTTTATATTTATATAAAACATGTACATGTAAATTATCTATTTGTGGAAAGAGTTCAGTCATGTAGCAGCAAGAAAAATATTAACTCCATATCATAACTTGGAATAGGGATACCAGTACTTGGAATATAAATTGTGAGACAAAAAGATCAAAACAATACACTGGAAGAAGGGTATTTATTTGGAAAATGGGAGACAGGTTAGACAAGATGATCAGTGAAATACACTCTTTACCATGGAAAGGCTACAAGGAACTGAGAGGAAAACATAACCCAAATAATATGCCCCCTAAAGAACTAGACCAACTATGGTCCATGAAGATAAATTAAGCATGGAGGGGAATGTCCCTTGGTCCCGAGCATTTGTCCCCTATAAAAATATTGAAATTGATGGCACCTAGTTATACAGAGATTCATTATTTGGACAGTTTGTCTGCCCTTATGTCCTGGTGGTGCCGAGTGGACATAAGAAATATCCTCAAAGAGTTGTGAGAGTTTCTTGATACAATCTAGACAGTATGAGAATTGAGTAGGGTTGAAATAATTATGACAATTATCCCAATCTATGATGAATTTGGAATCATAGAAAACATATATGGAGGGGATATATTACCATATTTCACTATTAATAAGTCTCAAAAGGGCCAATATATATTCTTTTTTGTTGGTGCTAGGGCCAACATTCCATCTTAAGAGATAAACAAGGGTATGGGCAAGTGAGATGAGGGTATCATAGCCACAATTCATATTATGTGTCACACCATCAAGTGAACCCATTAGATATTTACTCCAAAAATATATGTCCAAGCATTGTCGTTTAATAAACCATACTTAGCAATATGTTGACCATGGTCAGCTATATTCAACCATAGTCAATCACAATCAAAGTTAGTTAGCAATATTCAACCATCATACACCATAGATAGATTGATAAACCATGGTCTATTAAGGTTAAATATGGTCAATCCATTTTCAATAATGGTTTCCATGGCTAGCATGGTTAATAATTTTCACCCATGGGAGACATGGTTGCACATGGTCAATGATAGTCAACATAAGCATCATGGTCAACCATGGTTCACGAAATTCATCTATAGAAAACATTCACAAACTTGATCAACCCTATACACTCACAATCAACCATATGTTAACCATAATCATCCATGTTTAACAAGCTCAATTACGGTAAAGCATTGTTGAAAAAACTGATACATAGTCAAATATTATCAATCATTATTGCCCATATTCAGTCACACACAACCTTAGTTAGCCATAATAAACCATGGTCAACCTGCATCAACCAATATCAACCATAACCATCTCTACACAACCATGGTCAACCTAGAACAACCCATGATATGTTAATCTGTAAATCTTCATGATATTCGACTGGACAGTTCACCACAAAAAATATGATAATATTCTATTAAAAATTTGAAAATTATACACTAATACAATTATATTTAACCTCTAGGTATGTAAATTTGATTGTAATTAGTGCATGTATGAAAATGGAAATTATGTAGAAAAATAGAGAATGAAAATATAGGCTCTCTCTCTCTCTCACACACACACATAAGACACATAAAATTCTATGGGGAACCCTTTTAGGAGAAAACCTAGGTGGAAGACGGCGTTACTTTGTTCTCTTTTATGTCTGGAAATATGGTTGTAGGTACAAGGAAGTAATGTCTGTGGCCAGTGAGCAACTAGAGTGCAAAAATCCTCCATATGTTCTCTACCTCCTACCCCTCTTGGCTATATTTTCTAAGATATGGAACAAAACTCTCTAGAAAGAATGGAATGTCTCTTCCTCCTGGCGGCCTAGTTATAAGAAAACCTGATAACCTACTACTGGTTAATTTTGACTACATCAACTCTTAACTAGAGTTACAAAATAGAATCTTCTATATCCTTATACACCAAGAACACGTGCCTAACCACTTTGCCCTGAATAATGGGTGCTAATGTGTCATCCTCCCAAATTATAGGTGTGAAAATAGGAATGTCAACTTCTGAGTGGCATAAATTTTACATACATACTCTAATTGAGATGCTTCTTGCATCATTGGAAAGATATTTGTGTGTATATAAACATGAAAATATGTGGTGCTAAAGAGAAAATTTTTTACCTTAAAAATGTCATTTGTTGCCTCAAAATTCTCCTAGAAGGTTTCAGGCCTCGTTTTGCCAAACTGGGTCTCGCTAGTAAAAATGATCTCGTCAGTTGATTCGTCCACTTTTTCCTTAGCAAATGCACCAAGATGGATGTAAAACAATATAATGATCCAATCTGAATCATCACCCCACTCATGATGACCAACCATGGTCAATTTTGGTTAGCCAAGCATGGTTAGAATGGTTGAACATGGTCAAGTAAGGTCACTATGATTGGATATGGTTAACTAGTGTCAACATGGAAAACCATAGCCTATCATAGAAAATTATGATCAATCATCACCAAATGTGTTTATCCATGATCAGCATGGTGAAACCATGCTTATCATTCCCAACCATATCCAGTCATCATTAATCATGATCAAATATGTACAACCATGGTAAATCATTATATATGATAATCTATCATAGTAAATAGCCAACCATGGTCAAAATTTCCATACCGTATTAGCATGGTTGAACATGCCCATCCCTCGTCAACCATAGTTTTCAATAGTGAGAAAAGGTCAACGATGGTAAACAATTGTTAACTATGACAATCATAATCACAAAAAATTTGAAGGATGGAAATTTATCTTAATTTTTGGAAACCTTGGTGAATCTTATAAGTCCCTAATATGCAAGCTCTAAAATATTTGGTGATATTTTTCTAAAAGTATTCAAATTTCTAATGATTTTATATAGCCTCTATAAATTTTTTATGACTTTTAAGGTAAGAAAATTTTATGCGATTAAATTTGGATGAATACTTTTTAGAAAGAAATGAAAATCAGGGAATCTTAATTTTTGAAAAGGCGTGAAAAATTAGCCCACCTTCGAATATTAGCCCCTAAAATTTTCCCTAACCATAATCAACTAGGGTCATCTATAATTCTTCATATTTATCCTTCATTAAACTTGAAATTCATAACCAACCATAATTAAACAAGGCTAGTCTTATTCAACCACGGGTTAATAAAGTTGACCATTGTATCTCCATCAACCATGGACTACCTCAATCAATATTAGCAAACCCACTTCAATCATGATGAACCTTGTCAACCCTCTTCATTTGATAATGAAGCCATTTTTGTAACATTAATGTAATATTAAAATAGATATTAATGTAACATAAACCATGGTAAACATTAATTTAACAATATTACAATTGAAAACATTAATGAAAATTTTTTAGATTAATGTAACATACACACATTTTTATATTTATGGTTAACAATGGTCACACTAATTCAACCATGTTAATCCATAGTAACACCCTTCATGCTCGATCAACCTTTTCAACCATGTTCAAGCATAATCTCCCCCAATACCTAGTCAACCATGATACTTATTGTTAATTGTGGTCAAATAAGGTCAATCACGTCAATAATTATCAATCATGGTCTACTAAGGTCAACCATGGTAATAATTTTCAACCATGTTCAATTGAGATCAATCATGGTAATTAATGTTAATCATGCTCAATCTAGGTCAACCATGGTCTAGCTTGAGTAACAATGGCCAACCCTATTCAACCATGGTCATCCTCATCAACCCACTCAACCATTAATGTAAGAATTTTTTTTGATATTAATGTGACATTAGAATTAACATTAATGCGATACCAACCATTATCAACCATGGTGAAAATTAATGTAACATTACTATAACCATATAAGAATAGTCAACCATAGTTAATTATGGTAAACCAAGGTCAACCATAATATTTCATCTTAATCATTGGTCAACCATGGAAATCATAATAAATCATGGTCAACTGAGGTTCATTAAGGGAATTTTGAGGTCTAAAATGGGCCTCCTAAGGAAATAATAAAATAATAGCTAAACCAATAAAATAATATTTATGAATTTGCAATTCAATTTTTGCACCACAATACATGTAAGCATAGTTAAATTGAACTCAAAATTTGTATCAAAATAAAATTAATAAAAAAATTGTATTGATGTGACTATAAATAAGAATGAGCTTTTCAAGAAAAAAGTCGTTATCATTGAATAACAAATGCATTTGTCCTTTGTACTTAAATAACTTAAAATAAAATATAAATATAAATTTATAAATTCTTGATTATATTATATGTTATTAATTAAAATCTATATCATTTAAATTGTATAATAACATGTAATTAATATACTATATAGAAATAATATAATACAATATAATATAATAAATGTATAGGGATATGCATTGTTTTTTCAAGAAATACGAAATGACAATAGTATTATTTTATTCAAAAAGTGTAAAATGACATTTATTATGAGTACTTTATTTTATGACTTTAAAAGTACTTAGAGAACTACCATGATTAACCATGATTTTTTATCCACCATTGAGAATGTGACAAGTAAGTACATTTAACTCAAGTAGTGCCACCTCAACCATTAGGGATGATGCCATCCCCTAAAATGTGATTGGGTATCATAAAGTGAATTTTGATTGTACATTTTCCTTAAGAGGCCAACTTTAGACCTCAAAATTCCCCTAATGAACCATGATCTACCTTGACCAACATTTATTGACCCTTTTCACCATGGTCAACCCACTTCAACCATTGATGTAACAACTTTTGTAACATTAACGTTAATGTAACATCAACTAGTGTCAACCATGATTGAAAATTGTCAACCATGGTTCATCTTAATATAACATTAATGTAATGATGTCACAATGGTCAATATTAATGTAACATTGTTACATTAAGGGTTGACCATGGTCAAAGTCATCGACTCTTATCACTGATGGTCAACGAGTTCACCCCACACATGTAAGTTTTAAACTAATACAACCACATTAATAAATGTTTTTGATATATATATATATATATATATATATATATATATATATATATATATATATATATATATATATATATATATATATATATATATACAATGTTTTCTACATTTTATATGTAAATCAACATATAAAAATAACATCAATCAATATATATTAGCCATATACTAATTATACACATACTAGTTATATGAGTAAAATAACTAAAAACAAATTATTTAACTCATTTAACTTATACTTTACACTTGGTGTCTAATAAACATAAAGTTACCGAATTACATAAATAACCAACAATATTAACGACACCCTATTAAATAAGCGTAACATTCTATTAATATAACTCGAATTTTATTAGTTACCATGTCACGTACTTCAATATTCTAGCCTTTTAACATAGTTTTGGGTAAACATAGAACTAAAGCAAGTTAATTACGAAAAGTGAAGAAGAAAATGAAAGTGAAAGAGATGTTTATTTTAGATGGGTACATTTTGGGATCCAGGAATTGGATGGAAGCCGTTTGAAAATAGCGGTTATCTTATCACCGACATGGGACCTTAGTGATGTTTCAATATGGAATGTCTTAAATATAATTATAAAATTATTAAAAATAATTATTTTAATAATTTAAATAAATATATTAAATAATGTATATAATAAATCAAATTTACTTATAAAAATATATTTTAATATTTGAGATAAACATATAACTATAAATAAAAGCTTCTAATCTTAGGAAGAGTACATAGTATTGATATTTACTTTTGTAGAGATCATTCATATATATATATATATACATTTTGTTTAATTGTTTTCATAAATGATATTAGAATGTTTTGTGTTAATTGTTTTCATAAATGATATTAGAATATTTTGTGTTAATTGTTCTCATAAATGATATTAGAGCTAATTTGGATAATAATTTTTAGATGGTATTTCCAAACTTTGTAATTTTTTTATTTTTTATTTTAAATTCAATTAAAACAAAAATTAGTGGACCTAATAATTTTTATGAATTTAGTAAATTTTTTACATTAAATTTAATAAAAAAATATTTTATTAATTTGGTGATTTTTTTTTTTAATTCAATAAATCTATTAAAAATAATATTTATTTTTTACCAACATATTCTTAAAACCAAGCATAGCATTTTTTAACCCTAAAATCAATTGTTTGAGACAAATTTTGACTTTGAAATTATTTTAATATTTAATACAAATGTTGTAGAAGAACACTGTCATAGTCATTCGCCATATTTTTTATATTAATGACAAATTTGAGATGAAAGCCATAGATAAGAATAGGTAAGGCACTTAAAACATATTAGGCCATTGTGTTATTGTTATTCGAAGACTTTGAAGAGTTAAGTTATTAAGAAATATTATATCAGATGAATTTGAAAAATAAAATGATAATATTCTATTATATTTAGTTACATATGGAGTATATAATATTTTATAAAATAATAATTACAATATTATAATTCTAAATTGAAAATTCACTCATATGCTTGCACACAAATTGACAAAGATTAAGATTCCATATCCACAAAGTAGATAATAAGAAAGAAATAATTTAAATTATTAATGAAGAAAGTCACTATATACAAGTTTGTTAAACAATTTGGAAAGATGAATAAAAATCAAATTCATATTTTTTTAAGCAAAGGTTCTTGCAATGTGATGAGGATAATTTCCATGAATTTGATGCATTTATATTTGTTTATAAAAATGTGGGTATGTATGCAAAAATAATATATTATAAATTTGAAAGTTTAACTATAGAAGTATGACAAATATGAAAATAAAAAATTAGGTCTAACAATTTCAATATAGATCTTATTTGGGGAGAATCTATTTAAACACAAAGTTTCTTGGAAAAATGAAGACTTTATTTCAAATACAAAGTGTCTTGCAAAAATCAAGACTTTATTTCATTTATCCTTCCCCATGTTTTGAGATGAAATTATTTCAAGGATTAGTAACCTATACTAAACCAAATATAATTATTAAATAATTATTGTAATCAATAAGCAACCTACATGAACTATTGCGTCCTAATGTTAACGATATTATATAATATTCATTGTAATGATGTCATGAAAAATAATAGTATATATTGTTTAGATTAGTTCCTTAGAATTCCGTTAGTGATTGTAATCATGTCATGAAAAATAATAGTATATGTTTAAATTAGTTTCTTAGAATATACACTCTAGTCATGATTTAGGGATTTTTCCATAGTTTTGATTTTTTTTTCTTTTTTCTTTCTGTTGAGCGTTTTGATATTTTTTTCTCAATTTTGGGTCAAGCTTAATTCATCTTTGGTCCTCTTTTCTTCTTTATTTTGGGTGAAGTTTGACTCATCCCTTGTCTTTTGCATTTTTTCTTTTAGGAAGCCCAATATTTACTATTTCATATTTCTATTTCAAATTTACAGTATTTTTTCCCCAAAATCAATTTAGAAAAAAATGTTTATTCTAAATTAAAACCATTTTAATGTTTCCTTAAAAGAGTTTCAAAAAATTAAGTTTGAGCCTTTACTTTTCTTGATTGTTGAAATATACAATATTTTTTCCCCAAAATCAATTTTAAAAAAATGTTTATTCTAAATTAAAATGATTTTAATGTTTCCTTAAAAGAGCTTCAAAAAATTAAAGTATGAGCATTTACTTTTCTTGATTGTTGAAATATATCAATATTTTAGATGAACGACTCTTCCCAATATCCCTATTATGAAATGAGTCTAACTCTATGTATAGTGTGTTAGTCCATTGAAAAAATAGTTTTCAATGTCATTGATGTCAAGAACTCATTGTTTTAATTGGTAAAGTTCACCCAAAATAAGAAGAAAAAATAAAAATTAGAGTAATGATTATGTAGCCTTTGTAAACATTCATTCAAGTTTAGCTACATTCGAGTTTACCATCACCTATTGCCTATTCTAGCTGATGGAGTAAAATTATGCCCTGATAACTAGAAATAATAGAATTCATAGCTTCCATTCGTGACACTATTACTATAGAGAGAAAGGAGGGAAATTTTTCTATTTTGAAAATAATGAGAGTTTTAAGGTTCAATTTCAAACAATAAAATGGTTGTGATAGAGATGTTCAATACATAATGTAAGTAGGAGGTAGGCAATGTGGTGGGTGAGCTTTTTAGATAATGCTACCTATTTTCTCTACAAAGAAATGCGAAGGAAATTCATCATTGTTGACCTATAATTTCAACCCCATAGTAATAGTAAAGAGGGAAATCTTGTTAGATAGATGGGTCTCAAGGATAATAGGTTTAATGGAAGACCTTATAAAATCATGGGTTCTTTATTGGTGTTGAATTTCATGGATTATTGGAAAAATATTTAACAAGAGCCTTTCCCAACAACATTTTCACTTCCCCAATAAGGTCATATTTAGTAAGGGAAATTTATTATATTGAAAAAGAGAAAGATAAATTATTCTAGTTTTAGTTGTTAAGAAATGCAATTCACTAAATTCACTAAATTGGTGGTACAAATGTATTTCAAATTAGCAACCAAATTAATGATTCAAAACATGTATCAAGATATATTTTTGGGTTCTTTGTTATATACATACTTTAAATAATGCATCCAAAGACATTCTAAAAAAATCTTACATCACCTGCATGATTTTGGATGCAAGAAAAAAAAATTATTCATTTGCAATTACAATACCTCCGTGGTTTTACAAGATTAATGAAAAAAAAAAATAGGAAAACAAACATATTCCATATATGCCACATATATTATTCTTCTTGACCATATTCTAGAGGCAACAAGTCTTAAAGGGCCGCATTGCTATAAGTTTTGAGTTACATAAGAGGAATTATAAACAGATTAGGGAAGAAAGGTTAGAGAAAAGTTTTTGAGTGATGATTTGTTGGTTGATGTGAAATATATTCTCTCTTCTAACGTTTCAAATACTGTAGCTAGTCGGACAGATCATGTGTGACAGATCATGTGTCACAGGGACCCTCTTTGGAGTTTTTCTAATGAAATCCAAATGTTGATTCCAAATATAAAGAACAAATTATTCATATTCCACTGACGATGAAAGGAGGTTTGTGCTTCCGTGCATGCGTGTCCGGCTGATGGCAGACAATGTTATTTCTATTCGTTTGAGTAGAGAGACTCAAATTCTCACTGAACACGTGAAGATGCCTCGAGAATGCAAGGATGTTAACAGTACGCTGCAGGTAGGCGTGGCCACGGCCCATTATATATGATAATAATCTTATGTAAATATATGATATTTTATTTTTATTTTTATTTATATATAAATTTAATATTATTTTATTTTGTTTTTTATTTATTTATATTGTTTTAATAGTAATTAAGGTTTTAATATTTTTGGCGAAAGAGTTTTTAATATTTTTGACTAATATTTATTTTTATTTTTATTTATATATAAATTTAATATTATTTTATTTTATTTTTTATTTATTTATGTTGTTTTAATAATAATTAAGGTTTTAATATTTTTGGCTAAAAAGTTTTTAATATTTTTTACTTAAAAAGCTAAGAAATAGGGTAATGGTTAAAACCTAGGGACATATGAATGTATTGAAGAAATTGTCATTTTAATATTACAGTGGAATAATTTAAGGTGACTGATAATAACTATGAATCAATTTATACACTAGACTAATTTAAACTTACTTGACTTTTCTTAGATAATAATGATGCATCAATGTATATTGAAAATAATAACCTCGAGATTATTTCGTTTTCCTTAAATAATAATAACGCATCAACCTACACTCAGAATTGACAACGATTTTTCCCATTATTTAAAAATCATCCTTAGAAAAATGCATATGCAGCGCATTTAGCAACACTATATTTGTGAAAAAATAAATTTATGTGCATCAAATAAATTTTTACATTCACCAAACTCGTCACGGGATGTGTTGGTAGTTGTTGAAAGTTTAGTATTAGTAGCTGAGTTGACATTCAAAACCTAAAAACTTGTTGGCAGAAGCAGCTCCTCTACCATCGCACGCAGTACCTCTCGCCTTGTCATGGGACGATGCACCGTCCTCAGCGCCGCGCCTCCCGAGGTTGCTGATGATCCTCGTCTTTGCACTCACACTCGGAAGCCGTTTGCTGAATTGGATTTTGGGCCCTCTTCATATAAGAGTTACTCGGATTTTGGCAGGACTTCATCAATATTCTCCAGCTCCCCACGATGTTGTCACCCTGTGGCCCGTAACACCTTTGACGGTCACTAGTAATACTTCTTCTTCCTCCCCCATTAACAACCATCAGATCATCCTTGACAATTTGCCGGTGGTCGTTGAATACTGTAGCTCTGGAGAAGATGGGGAGGGAGATATTACATGTTCTGTTTGTCTTACTGATTTCCGGGCGACTGATCGAATCCGGAGGCTTGCTAAATGTGGGCATTTTTTCCATATGGAATGCTTGGACAAGTGGATTGATTATCAAAGTTACAGTTGTCCTCTCTGCAGAACTCGTATCTTCTAAACGCAGCATAGATGGAGACCAATCTGAACTATTATAAAAGTGTATGTTAGTTTTGTATTTTTTAAGGGTTTTTTTGGTAATTAAAAGAATCCGCAGTTAGCCTGGTTGGTTTGGGTTTCTTATTCAGACGCTTACCACTATAATTTATAATTGTTTAAATATGATTTTACACAAATAAATTCGGGATTGGAATTTCTAATAGGTACTACATAACATTTTATTTTTAGGACTTACAAATTGAGGTTTTTTTTAAAACATGTAAAATATTTCGAGATATTTGTGTAAGCAAAAGCAGCTCATGAATGAATGACATATGTATAACCTCCCGGAGGTCATGGTGACAAATGAGAAAAAATAAAAAGGACCTTCGCCATATAAATAATTTATTTTGGATTTACCAACATTTATTTTGGATTTACCATTTGACTGTGTACATTAATCACTAACTTGCGGCTTGCCAAGGAATTGGTCAGAATATATTGGTTCCACAGGCTTAAAATATATGCGAATGTTCATAAAAACAGGTTTTAGGGAGGGTTCTTGTCAAATTTAATCCCTACTTCGTATGGCTTAACCTCCAATCTATCGCCTGTTGAGATGGAATGCCAATTATAATTGCTCATGATGATTATACGGAATTAAGATAAACAATCTATCATGTTCTGAGATGCCAATTATAATTGTGTGATGATTATATGGAATTATGATGATTAGTCTGTGATTGAACAATCGCGTTTGTTAAATGCCACACGGAATCAAGAAAATTATGATTGTAAGATCACTTTGGTTGAAATTATGACATTACATAAGTAAACACGGAATCAAGATAAGTATGAGATTGTAACATCACTTTTGTTGAAATTGATGAATGTTATATCAACATAGATCTATCTAATTCTCGATCTATCATGAGTCCAGAGGGATCAAATCTCTCGAGGTGCAAACCTATTTTTTGAGTTCAAAACTTGAGGAAAGGTTTGCACCTCCAGATATTTGATCCCTCTAGGTGCATGATAGATGGATCTAGGCTCATTCGAGTAGGAGGCATCAACGTCACATTTTTCACATTATTAAAAATTTTGTATATTTTTGAGATGTAAGATGGATCTATGCTGGTTTTAGTCATGTGCTCCCAAGGAAAATCTATCAAAGATATGATTAATATGTAAATATATCAAATATTAATATAATCATTTTAAATATGCTAAATATTTGTGAGATTAGCTTGGTCATTTTAATTTTAAATTTTCTTAGTTAATTTTAATTATTGTTAATAACTATAATGATTTTAACTATTGTTAATAATTATTGTTAATTAATGTTTTTTTTAAATGCAACGTGGCAATAATAGTGTTGATACCTTGTCTCTCTTGCTCTCCAATATTAATAGCTTAAATTTCTATAACAATAAAATCAATCTACATTGTTAATAACTTTTTGTGCTTACACTAAAATCAATGCATATTGTTAATCCAATCCCTTTAATATTAATGTGCCGTCATACATCCAATTGCATCAAATCATAAATCAACATATATATTGAAATCAATGCATTTAATGTAAGCAATCAAATAAGATTAGAAAATAACTTCTACATTGAAATCAATGCACCTAATGCAATCAATCAAATAAGATTAGAAACCAACATCTACACTGAAATCAATGCATTTACTCAAAGCAATCAAATAGGATTAGAAATCGTCATCTACACTGAAATCAATGCATTTAGCGCAAACAATCAAATAGTATTAGGAATAATCTACATTGAAATCAATGCATCTAGTGCAAGCAATCAAATATAATTATAAATCGACGTCTAAATTGAAATCAACACATCTAGTGCAAGAAATCAAATAGTATTAGGAATCATCACCTACACTGAAATCAATGCATCTAGTGCAAGTAATCATATATCATTAGAAATAAATATCTACACTAAAATCGATGCATCTAGTGAAAATAATCAAATAGGATTATAAATCACCATCTCCACTTAAATCAATCCATCTAGTGCAAGAAATATTCTTCCCTCTTTCCACCCTCCATCCATATCTATATCTCCGTCCATATTTTTTTTTTGTCTCTATCTCACCCCCTAAACACACACGTTCTCACACTCGATATATATCGTTCTCTTTGTCGATCACCCTCTCTCCCCATCTCTCTCTTCTTCCCTCTCTTCCCCTTCTCTCCCTCTCCCTCTCCCCCGCTAATATCTCTATTTCCTCATTTTTTCCTCTCTCTCTCTCTCTCTCTCTCTCTAGTAACCAACATCTACACTGAAATCAATGCATTCACTCAAAGAAATCAAATAGGATTAGAAATCTCCATCTACACTGAAATCAATGCATTTAGTGCAAACAATCAAATAGGATTAGAAATAATCTACATTGAAATTAAGTCATCTAGTGCAAGTAATCCAATATAATTATAAATCGACATCTAAATTGAAATCAACACATTCAAAGGTGCAAGCAATCAAATTGTATTAGAAATCACCACCTACACTGAAATCAATGCATCTAGTGCAAGTAAGCAAATATCATTAGAAATAAATATCTCCACTCAAAATCAATGCATCTAGTGAAAATTATCAAATAGGATTAGAAGCTACCATCTCCACTTATATCAATCCATCTAGTGCGAGAAATCGTCCTCCCTCTCTCCACCCTCCATCCATATCTATATTCCCCTCCATATCTTCTTTTTTGTCTCTTTATCTCACCCTCCTAAACACACATGCTCTGGCACTCCATATATATCAATCTCTTTGTCAATCCCCTCCTCTCCCCATCTCTCTCTTCTTCCCTCTCTTCACCTTCCATCTATATCTCTATCTTCCCCTTCTCTCCCTCTCCCCGGCTAATATCTCTCTTTCCTCCTTTTGTCCTCTCTCCCCTCTCTCCATCTTCCTTATCTCTCTCTCTCTCTCTCTCTCTCTCTCTCTCTCTCTCTCTCTCTAGAAACCAAAATCTACACTGAAATCAATGCATTTACTCAAATAAATAAAATAGGATTAGAAATCGCCATCTACACTGAAATCAATGCATTTAGCACAAACAATCAAATAGGATTAGAAATCATCTACATTGAAACCAATTCACCTAGTGAAAGTAATCAAATATAATTATAAATCGACATCTAAATTGAAATCAACAAATTCAGTGCAAGCAATCAAATTGTATTAGAAATCACCACCTACACCGAAATCAATGCATCTAGTGCAAGTAATCAAATATCATTAGAAATAAATATCTACACTAAAATTGATGCACATAGTGCAAATAATCAAATAGGATTAGAAATTACCATATCCACTTATATCAATCCATCTAGTGCGAGAAATATTCCTCCCTCTCTCCACCCTCCATCCATATCTATATCCCCCTCCATCTATTATTTTTTGTCTCTCTATCTCACCCCCCTAAACACATGCGCTCTCGTAATCCATATATATCAATCTCTTTTTCAATCACCCCCTCTCCCCATCTCTCTCTTCTTCCCTCTCTTCACCTTCCATCTATATCTCTATCTTCCCCTTCTCTCCCTCTCTCTCCCTCTCTCTCCATCTTCCTTATCACTCACTCACTCTCTCTCTCCACATTTCTCTCTCTATTTATTTCTTCTTACCTCTCTCCCCCGCCCCCACCAAGTCCATCTCCCTTTCCCTCCCTCTCTCACTCTCTCACATCCTCTCTCTTCCTTCCTCTCTCCCTTTCTCTCCATCTCTCTCTCTCTCCCTCTCTCTCTATCTTCACCCACCAACTATGTTACTATATCCCTCCCTCTCTCCTTGTATCTCCTTCTCCCCCCCATCTCCATCTCTCCTTATTTGTCTCTTTATCTCAACCCCAAACATACATGCTCTCTCTTTGTCTCTCCCTTGTCACTCTTCTCTCTCTCCACTTCTCACTCTCTATATTTCTTATTTCCTACATCTCTCCCCCTCCAACTCCATCTCTCTTATCTATCCCTCTCTCAAGTCCTCTCTCTCGTCCTTCCTCTCTCTCTCTCCCCTAAATCCCTCTCTCTTCCCTGATATCTCTCTCTCTCTCTCTCTCCAATACTCTCTCTTCCCCCATCACTCTCCTCCCCTCTCTCATCCTTCCTCTCTCCCTTTCTCTCCCACCTCTCTCTCTCTCTTTTCCCTTCAATCCTCTCTCTTCCCCCATATATCTCTCTCTCTCTCTAATCCTCTCTCTTCCCCCATCCCTTTCTTTCTCTCTCTCTTTCCACCCCTCTCTCTCTCCAATTGCATTACTATATCCCTTCCTCTCTCCTTCTGACTTCTTCTCTCCCCCCTTCTTTCCATACATCTTACTTTGTCTCTTTATCTCACCCCTAAACATACACACTCTCTCTCCATCTCTCCCTTATCACTTTGCCTCTCTATTTATTTTTAGTTATGTAAAATAATGAACATAAATATTCATAAATATAAAGCAGATTATGGAGTAAATATTAAAAGAGGTTTTATTCTTGACCATACCTCTAGTTTATTTATATTTTTATTTATTTACCATACCCCTTTTCTTTACTGTGTTGGTATTTGGCCCATAGGCTTGTTAAATAATTAGATTTTTATTTATAATCCTATTTTATATTTATTTATTTATTTATCATACTTTTTTATACCTCTTTTATATTTATTTATTTACCCATGGTATTTGGCCCATGGTATCAATCTTAATTTGTCCCATGGTATTTGTCCCATAGGATTCATCTAAATAAAATCTCTTTTTAATTTTTTTTTTAAATATAAAAAAGTTTATGGAATAAATATAAAAAGAATTTTTATTTATTTACCATACATCTAGTTTATATAATTTTTTATTTATTTACCATAGCTCTCGAGTAAGTATAAATTCATTTTACAAATATTTAATTAAAAGAAATATTAAAAGATTTTGGATTTTGATTGTTTGTGTTGAATTAACTATTTTCCTTTGATTTAGGAAATGGTATTGACTTTATAAAGAGTAAAGATGTTTAAAATTTTACTTAATTTGGAAATTCAATGTGGTAATTTTTTTGTTAAAGGTAAATTTACGATCCATTCAAATTCATGCATAATTTTCTTTTGTCTCTATCTCACCTCCTAAAACACACACGCTCTCGCACTCCATATATATCATTCTCTTTGTCGATCACCCTCTCTCCCCATATCTCTCTTCTTCCCTCTCGCTTGCTAATATCTCTCTTTCCTCCTTTTTTCCTCTCTCTCTCTCTCTCTCGCCATCTTCCTTATCACTCACTCTCTCTCTCTCTAGGAACCAACATCTATGCCGAAATCAATGCATTTACTCAAAGAAATCAAATAGGATTAGAAATCGCCATCTACACTGAAGGGAAAAAGTACTATTACATTCCATGGACACGATCATCCATATGAGACGACTTAATATGATGTCAAAAAGGGCCAAGGCATCCTTATATGCTAGTTGAGTTCTGTAAAAAGGGTTGAGGCCAAAAATACATAAGAAGGCTCAGCCCTATAGCTTTTCCTGGAATATCATGGAGCCTATGTAAGGGATTATTCCTGTATCATAAAACAAAGCATATATTGATAGTTGAAAGGTTATCCAAATAGATTGTTTATGGAGTGAAGTCTCTAGGATATAGGAGTTCTACTCACAATCATTTTGGGACTGATAATCCTAGAGATTATACTATTGGAACCACTCTACAAGCACACAAAATGATCCTTATTCACAATGATTAAACTATTCTATAAACTACTGTACATGATATGGTATAAATAGAATGATTGAAATGATCCACTATGATAGTTCATAGAGGATCTGCAGTCAATATCAGTGCACTAGGTAATCTGCTTTATTTTTCATGAAGCGTTGTATTGTGCATGAGTGAAATATAATTCTTGTTGTAAACTCTGAACAAATATCTTCTGATCTGAAGCTTGCATTTGTAGCATTATTTGGAACTTATGAATTCTCAATAGCATAGCTTCTTATGAAGAGGAATTGTATATGAATCAAGGAATGTCTCATAGTGCATTTATGATAATGAAAATAGAGTTGTGTCAGTATGGTATGTGAAAATATCACCTTGATTACATTAAATCACCATTGTAGACCATCACTTTACATCTACATCCATTGCATCTAGAATTGCCAAAGTTACAGTAAGGTGATATTATGATAACCTCACAACATATATGTTGAAACTGTGTGTGCATTTAAAATTCTTTGTGCCCTTGAGAATCATACCAGTAGGTTTTTTTCAATTGGAGTATATTAAGCTCATGCTTGTTGCCAAGTTGGTTTTCTGTCTAAGATAGGATTTTCTTAATGATGAACTACTAACAAAGGTTGGTGGCATATTCTACTTCCCGTGATATAAGTAATACATCTTATCCTACTTATGTCCTGGTAAAGACATCAACATGCTAGAGCAAAGAAATAACATCACCAGTATAGAGATATCAAAGAAATCCTCTCAATCAACTATACGCACAATGTCAAAGATGCCATCTATAGGCACTCTGTTAGCAACAAGAAATCTTCAGTATATGTTTCTTCATTTAGCTCTAAAGGAAAAAATTGTAATTTTTTTCATGCTACTAGTGTTTTCCTTTTGAAGAGAAGTGACACATAGAGAGTAAGGCTATCTCTCACAGAGACAAAATAGTTGTGAGATGTACAAAATAAACATGATTGTGCAAAAATTAACAATAGTATGGTAAATGAAGAGAGACAACAAGAGCAAGAATATAAGAGGATGTCGTAGATAGTTAAAGTGGTAGTGCTAGCAGAAACTATGGGCTACAAAAAGCTACCAGAAGTAGTATGCAGGTCAGTATGGCATCAAATGGAACATCAGCTCATGGGTAACAACCACCTTGAAAGTTATATGTGGCATCAGTCCTATGTATGGAATATCAGCATATACAGTCTAACATCATCTATGGTTTCTTTTTAGTCCAACAATATGTATGATATCCTTACTACCCAATTTCCATGGTGATATGTCATAATCTTGTTCACAAACCAAGTTGTGAACAAGATAGAGGATAGCTTATCTATGAAGAAGAAACTAGATCTTCCAGTTTGAGAAATTGAAGATTTCATCCTTGAGGCGAGTGCATGAGATAATTTCTCATAAAGCATGGTAATAATAAGATGATGCTTTTATTACATTGAAACGGGATCCTATAAATAATTGTTTGAATGAGAAAGACTCCTCTTCATGAACATGGCAATTTGATGTATTGCTAGCTGTCATAGAAAGACTTCAGAGGGAGCTATAACATCCCTGATGATTTTCTTATTCAATGTTGAGACAAGTCATGTCATCTGAATAAGATGACCCTCATAAATCATATCTTTGTTTCCTTAGAGACTGTATATAAGTTGTATGATTATAATTGGAAGATGGTGCATGAATTTCATATAGATTTATCCCTAGGGTGTAGCTAAGGCATTGGAAAAGTTAAAGGTGGTATTAATAGCTAAATTCTAGAGGCTAAACATTGAACAACAAAAAATCACCAAGCTGAAGGAGATTAAGAAAATGGTTGGAGAAAGTTCTCAGGAGTATGATGAAAAATTACAAAACTAAATAAAAAAACTCTCCTATACTATCCATGAAACTCAACACAAAGAATGATTCATAAGTTTGTTTCTCTTTAATAATGTACCTTTAATGCAATATTCATGGGTGACATAGAGGGATGCCTTATCTTAGGCCATGAGGATAGAATCTTGTAGGGCGCACATTCATTTTACTAAAAGTTGTCATGCTTGGTAGGATCTAAGAGATAATTATGTAAGGAGTTCCATCTAGGTAACCTTATTAATGAACCTTATTTTATATATTAATTGTAGGATGAACCTATTTTATTATTGGAAAGAGAGAAAATTTCATAGATTCTAATGAATCCTTATACATTACCTGCATTCTAAAGAGTTAACAAAAATTAATGGCACTAGGAGAGTGATGATATTGTGTTTTTGGCAGAGATATTTTATCTCTTCCTCCAATACCAAGATTCTTCTTTTATGTTGTAGCAAAAATTGAAATCCCTAATGGAGATCGTTGCCTTCACAACCACACCATTTATATTGGTGTCTTGGGCATAAAATTGGACTATTTTTCGCTAGATCTACTAGATGTCATTTCATTGAGCTACAGTGATAGGTGAGAGATATGCATAGGTCACTAAAGGTGTATCAAGAGGATATTAGTTGTCAAATATTGGGGATGATCCCTGATGAGAACAAACCAGGTGAAACCTAAGAAAATTCCAATGGATTTAATAAATTACAGGTAAAGCTTGTGCTAGGTGGAAAATCCATTTACAATTACAAGCATACATAACTTAACTAGTTGATTGAGAGGCAATGAATACAATTCTCAGCCCAATATGTCAAACAAGTATGGATTTATTATGAAATGATCATCTGCCACTGTTTAGGTTGTGAAAAGTGAACTAGCAATTGAGCTAGCAAATGAATGTCTGACTTATGCTTGTATTTAGTTACACTGGACATAAAGGAAAATTCTGAAAATGGAAACTCAAAGTATTGGTTTGCTTTCATAATCTATTACAAGCAAGGATAAAAAATTAACCATACTAACAATGCCTAATTTTGTGTGTTACAATTAATGGAATATGTACAACATTATGAATAAAAGCAGCCATCAATGGACCTATTTCTGGAGTTACTTCTAGTCCTTTCTAACTTGGTACAAGGCCATTTACTCTGCCTCTAGACTTAGTCAAGCAACAGAGTATTGTCTTCTACGCCAATTGATTTCCCCCCACAAAGATTAAAGACATAATCTGTCATCAAATTTCTTCCATCAATGTTTGTAACCCAATCAACATCATTATAGTTGCTTCCCTCATTTCCTCGCCCTTCAATTACTCTAGCTAAAACCCAATCCCTTAGTGCCTTACAGGCATGAGAATATATTTCAAATTGCTGACCAAGGATTCAAGCTGGGCATGAGAATATATTTCAAATTACCGATCAATGATTCAAGCTGGGATTACAAAGGTTTTGTTCCCATGCCACATGCTCAAATGAAAACTATTTTTACTTTCAATATGTGTATATGCAGCAAGCGTTAGTCTCTAAGTTGATGACCATTTTGTTTTTTAACAATTGCATCAATTACATTTGTTGAAATGGGAATGGATCAATTTTAATAACTATGGTATGAATATTCCCCATAAGTTTTGTAAAGATAATATTACAGTAAATCTTAACCTCGAACCAACACAACCTATAATCATGAAAAACCTATAATTATAGTTTAAATTAATTCTTTTATTATTTTTTGACATTATAGGTTATTATTATTTAAATTAAAATATATGTTTAGAAAACTCTCGTCCGAGAGTTTAGAAAACTCTCGGCCGAGAATCAACCGAGAGTTTTAAACTCTCGGCCGAGAGTGTTCTGAACTCTCGGCCGAGAGTTTAAAACTCTCGGTTGATTCTCGGCCGAGAGTTTTCTAAACTCTCGGCCGAGAGTTTTATTAAACAAACTCTCGGGGTGCAAACTCTCGTCCGAGAGTTTTTAAACTTTCGGCCGAGAGTTTGCCCGGGCGGTTAAATTTAACTTTGGGCGGGTTAAACTAGTTTCAAATTTCTCGGCCGAGACATTTTCTCGGCCGAGAGTTTTTGGTCAACAAAAAACTCAAACAATCCTGCAGTTTTAAGAAACCTGCAACTTCGGAGGGACAGAACACCTACAAAAACAAACTGTTTTATGTCGGATCAAGTACCATTAGATTCATCTCTAAATCTAGTTTTTGATGATGTAAAATTTATGGAGTTTCGTTAAAAAATTCAATTTTTTATTAATTTTTTACTAAACTATGTCACTATGGAATTTCATTGTTCAAAAAATTGCACTGAATGAAAATTCAATAACTTTCAAATGAGGACACCAAAAAATTCAAAAAAATCATAGTGCACTTCCTCTCCCTGTCTACTTCAAAAGGGTACTCTCATTTTCTTATTGACGATCACATTGAAAAGAAAATCAAAGGATAATAAAATGTACTGAAACATCACTGTTTTTTTGTCTTCGTCCATTTCAAAAAATAATAAAAAATAGTGATTTGATCCGAAAATTACCAAAACATAGTCTGTGCACTAGTGCAATATATGCAGATTATGATGCTATGGTTTTTTTCCAAAAAATGAATAACCTTCCCTAAAAAAAGTAAAGGATAATAAAGTGACTATTTATGTTTGCTTGAAAATTTCAAGTATATGCAGTTAGTAAACAACAAATTTACCCCTTTATATGTCAATATTTTTTTTTAAAAAAAATATCAGTATGGAGGTAAGACAATTCTCTACAATTCCTGTTTTTATGTCAAAGCATAATTTGCGATAAAAATATGATTTTAGTGGAGTTGAAGTTGAAAAACATAGAAAATTACAATTTTCAACGTCAAAAAAGGGCAAAAAGTGTTTCCCAACTTCACATTTTCACCCAGCAATAAGACATCTATTCAATTTTACTGGTTGGGTGGCTCTAAGAACCATGTTAGACAGGTAATATTTTAATATAATTAAGATGAAAGCATTGTCTTGATCTCCCAGGCATTAAGGATTACAGAGGTTTTGTTCCCACACATCGACCCTTATGGATGCAGCATAAAGACATATTCTGGGATTCGAGAGAAGATCTTCCTCCATCGAACAACCATGAAGGATTCTAGAGGTTTTTGTTCCACACCTCCACCCCTTTGTTTAATTAGGAACCCTATATAACCCAACAATAGCCATGGTTAATGAAAGGAGAAGGGCTCTAAAGTTATATTACTCTATTATGGAACATGAAAAGTATTCCAAGTGTTTCTTATCTGATATGGATTTCACACTATTATGAAACAGAAAATGATCCCAGTCATTCTCTATCAAATAAGGGGTCCAAGATTTCTTCCCTAGTGGGAATAATTCCATCTAAGTAGTGGCACACTATGATGTAAGGAAAAATCCACTCATTGGTATTGCTGAAGGATCATTCCCTGCAAAGAGAGATTAAGGGTTCTAGCCTCCTTATGTAGACAGCAATGTCAATGCGACAAATAGGACTCACAACAGTAAGAATAATACAAGTGATTGATATTGCAGTCATGGTTTCCTTTATTATTCTATACACCTTCTTTGATATTTACCATAGGTTTTTATTCATTTTCAATGAGCTTATAGATATCGAATGAGAATTATAACGGATCTAACTCACCTTCTGTTCTACGTCGTTCTATGTCTTGCATCTCTATCCCACCGTTGTCCAGTACTGAGCTCTACCATCAGCACACTTGATTCTGTCCCTCAATTTCTTCTCACTCTTCAGTCTTCCTCCCTATATTATTTCCTCTCCCCTCCATTACCACCGTGTTCTCTCTCATTTTTCCCCTCTTTTTCTGCATTCTCTCTTCTTTTTCCCCTCTTTTGTTGTGTTCCCCGTCTATTCTTCTTCTCGCATCATCCTTATGGCTAGTTAGGTCTTGCCCTTGAAGCCCAACCTCATATGGCCCCTGTCCTTCCTAACTCGTCACTGGAAAACAAATTCCTTTGGCCAACCCCTTTCATGTCATTTTCCCTCCTATTAGGTTGGCAAGGTGTATGGTAGGGAACTATTGCAAACTATATGCTAGCCATTGATGGTTGCATTCAATCCTCTCCCTCGGCACCCCAAGTTTACTAGGTCTTGGTGTTTTATCCCCCTCTTCATCACTGAAATCCATTATACCTTGTAAATTTGCACTATAGATACCAATAATTATCAATTATGTATATTTCAACCTTGAATATTTAGTATAGTTCAACTTTAGGTTATTTTTGTTGAGATCCTACCCAATGTATGTAAAGGTGTGTGGCCCTTTAAGGAAAGGCCATTATGTTATTATCTTGGTCGTTAAGTTTTTTTTAGATTTTATTTATTAATTTGTGTTAGTGGTTAAAGTATTATTTACATTTTATCTATTAACATTGTGTTTCTATTATTTCCAGTATATTTACTATAATTATGTAAATGTAATTTCCATATGTATTTCCAAATGTAACAATATATATGTAATATCATACTGATTTGAGATGACTGTGGTAGTATTTACATTATATGCCTAAATTCCCTATCACTGAGACCGTTAACATAGTATGTACTTTTTTACCACATAACGAGGGTCATTACATAAACGATAAAGTAAACAAATACAAAATGTCAAGGGATAGGCATAAAAAGAAGTATAAAGAATAATACGAGGACCAAATTCTTACTGGGTTGAATAAAACACCTCGAAATAATTGACCATTAACCGACAGTAATGAGATATCCAGAGTCAAAAACTCCATCTACGTTATCACGAACTTCAGCCCCTTCCTACATGTAAAACAATGAAAGAAACAATACTTGTATGAAAATTATTGTCATATAAATAAATAAAACCTTCAAATAACTTTATTTCATGGGAACTGAATAAAGCATATTTTACATACCAGATTATGGATTGAAACCATTCCTACAATTGCAATTCTTGGTGGAATATTATTAGATAGATGTTGAGTTTTTGGTCTTAGTTCAGAACCATTTTTGAAGTGAGAACTTGGGAAGTATTGTTTGGGGCATGTTAAATTGGAGAAGGGTCCATGGGAGCCAGAGTTTGTGAGACATTATACGCAGGAAATGGCATTGTTTCACTTAGAAGACCTACATGCAAACATAATAAATTCTTTACTTTTTTATTTTATTGCACTTTAGGAAGGGATGGTGTTGGATATTGTTAATGAGACATTTTATGTTATTGTTGCGTTGTTGTATTTACTGATGACTCCAGTTTTGTTGAAAAATAATGCCAAGGGGTTGTGGAGGAGACCTGGCAGTGTAGTTGGGAAGATTACATGGAGATGTTTTTTCTGAACTATTTTCCCTTGATCAGATTAAGAAGGAGAAGATTGTTGTGAATGTGAATGTGACTATCCTTCTTGTTCTTCTTCAAGATCTATTCATTTCAAACGGACCATTTTTTTCTATATAAGTCGGTAATTTTCTGAAACATTAGTCCAAGAACAACAACTTAGATATGCCCACATTGTAGATAATACCAATAAATAAATAAATCTTGAACTATAGTGTTCCATGATTCAGATGTAAGAATTACAAAGTATATGGCATTTCTCTATTGTTTCCATTTAAAAATGTATTTTTCGTTTCCAAGGAAAACTAACATTGATTTATAGTTTGCCACTCTATTATGTGGAATATGACAGATTGTTCATGTATTGTAGTTTGGCACTCTACTATGTGGAATATGAAAAATTGTTCATGTATTATAGTTTGGCACTCTACTATGTGGAATATGACAAATTGTTCATGTATTATACTTTAGCACTCTACTGTATGGAATACGACACAACATATTGAATAGATGGACAATAGATGACAGCCAATCCTAATGGCAACATGCAGGATGGTTTATGTTAATAACCCCTAGAAACATCTGGTCACATGCAACTAGTTGGCTATTTAAACAACTTTCCATTTAAGAAAACCATCATACATGTGGGATATTGTGGAAATTTTGATATTTTTAATATATGGATTCTTATTTAATTCCATGTCAAGATTTAACATTAAAATGAAAGGTATGATGTGATAATCAAAACAATTATAAGTTGAGGGGCCAAAAGAAGGTACTTTTAAAACATGTTTATGGGTTTGAGGCCCCTTAAAATCTAGATTACCATTTTGAATCACTTCATTTCCAATTCATATGTAAAATTTATGTTTGAAATGGTGGTTTATATTACTGATCTCTACACTACTAGAAGATTACATTTTAGACAGGTATGCATAAATTCTCTATGCCAATTGAAAATAGATTTAAAACTCATTTCATAACCTCACCCTGCATGAAAAATAAAGAGATTTCCCTATGGAAAATATAGAGACTGGTACTTCATGACCTTCCTCAATCCATCATTTGGGGTTCTCCCCGCCCTCGCCTTGTGAGAAATGCAGAGACACCCACGTGAGAAATATAGAAAGTGGTACTTGACGGCCTTCCTCGATTCCATCACTTGGGATTATCATAGCCCTCATTGTGCGAGAAGGAAAAATACTTCCCTGTGCAAAATATAGAGACTAATACTCAGCAAGAAGTTGCAGATAATTTTGTCTCTACAAGCTCTGCATAACAGTTCTGAACCCTAACCAGTTAGGTTAACAAACTATTCATCGAAATAATTGAAGAGATACCTAGGACAATGGTATTACTATTGTTAAAGGGGGTGGCCTACAAGGATACATTGGTGGCTATTGATGCAAGAGGATAATTTCAACAATTTATTTCAAAATTTGTAATTGTCCTCGAGAAAGTCTTAGATATTTCTAGAAGATGAAGTTGGTTTCCTTGTTGGCCTATAATTATATAGAATTTCTAATTACATCTTTAGGATAGGAAATTTTGGTAATTTTAGGTAGAAGTTAAGATGTTGTTTTATTTTTAAGGCCACCTATTCATTAGGGAAGTTGAGTCTTAGGATTACAATTACCTGCGACATCCTATGTATTTTCCAAACTCCAATACAGCATGGAAAATACGTGGAGGATATTTGGGGGAAATGTGATTTTCCATAAAATGTAGATTGGATTTGGGGATCTTGTAGCTCTTTTCATTGGACCCTACTAGTTATTAGAGGTTTTATTTGGAGCAGTTAGTGGGAAAAAGCTTAATATTCCCAAGAATATTCGTGTTGGATCACCTATGGTTTGGGAGAAAGGATAACTACCAGAGTTAACGGGTTTAAGGATTTAGGAGTGAGGGGCTAAGGGTAAAGGGTAAAGCGTTAGGGCTTAGGGGGTTTAGAGGTTAGGGGGTTTAAGGGTTAGAGGTTAATGGTTTAGTGGTTAAGGGATTTATGGGTTAATGGTTAGCCATCAGGGGCTTACAGGTCAGGGGATTTAGGGGTCAAGTGCCTAATGGTTATGGTATTTAGGTGTCGGTGGATTAAGGGGTTAGTGGTTAAGGTTTAACGGTCAAGGTTTAAGATGATATAGGATTAGGGTCTATGGGGTTCAAGGATTCTAAGTTATGGGTTAGGGGTTAAGGGGTTAGTGGCTTGGGATTTAATGGATGAAGGTGTTAATTTGTTATGAGTTATGACTGTAGGGGTTAAGGTGTTTTGGCTTTGGGGTTAAAGGGATAGGGACTTTAGTGGTTATGGGTTTTGATAATGTGGTCCCTAATCCCCTTATCACAACTATTGAGAGTTCCCATATCGATTGCTCTCATTGCCTTGCGTATAGGTCCCCTAGCCCCTATGCCATAAGGCCGTAAGGCTCCTTCTCATTCGCTAATGTTAGGATTATAGATCTCACTAAACCATGCATGAGGCTCTAACTTCTACCCATCCATTCTACCCTTATGTCCCCTTACCTCATTCAGTATGAAAAAAGATCCCCCTCCCCCAAAATTCATGAGAATTGAACATTTGGAGGTGATCATTTAACAATTGCTTCTAAAAGTTTTATTCTAATGCCTTTTTTTTTGTGTGTGTGGGGGGGGGGCGCGGGGGGCGCGTGGGGGCTGTCCAAAAATGCCTCCAAAAGTTACATTTTCATGACCTTTTCGGGCGATTCAGGGATTATAAGTTGAGAACAACAAATACCATGAACAGACAAAGAATCTAATGTGTTGAGGTGCTAAAAAACATACCACCCATAATGAGCCTTTTCATCCAAAGATTATTCCATGTTGGGCCACAACAAAACCTTTCGATAGAAATTTCATGTATTCTACTGCTAAAAATGAAATTCAAACCACAACTTGTTGTTCCACTTCCAATTTTACACAAAATTACCTCATACTTAAAGGTATCACCATATCTTATACCAAACCAAATTCAAAAATTATATATCCTTTAGAGAAATAGGATCATAAAAAAAATGAACCATACATATTAATGAACCTTATTTTATATATTAATATTAGGATGAACCTATTTTGTTATTGGAAAGAGATAATATTTCATAAATAATGATGAATCCTTATGCATTACCTTCATTTAATGAGTTAACAAAAATGGCACTAGGAGAGTGATGATATTGTGTTTTTGGAAAAGATCTTTTATCTCTTCCTCAAACACTAAGATTCTTCTTGTATGTTGCAGCAAAAATGGAAATCCCCAAAGGAGATCATTGCCTTCACAACTAATCCATTTATACTGGTGTCTTGGGCATAAAATCAAACTCTTTTATGCTAGAGCCATTAGATTTCATTTCATTGAGCTATAGTGATAGGTGAGAGCTATGCATAACTCACTAAAGGTGTATCAAGAGGCTATTAGTCTATTGGCTATAGAATTGGACTCTTTTTATTTGTAGCTTAGCGAAATGGAAAAAATTTGGAGATAATCTCCATTCTTCTTCTTTCACCAAGCCATGTAAAATAAATGAAACAAATAGTCTCAACCCCTTGGAGAAAGAAATTTGATAAAAAAAAACTAGCATGAACAAACAAAGAATCCAATGATTCGAGCTCAGAAGGGTCTCCCTTTGTAAAGAAGCGTCCATAGGCTTGTTAGAGTTAGTATGAATCTTTAATAGAATATGAGTAGTCTTCATATCACCAACCACATCCAATAGAAAGGTACCAACCCCTACAATAAAAATGATGTCTCCAAATAAGGTGTAGTCAATAAAAATAATATAATATTATGAATCTATTACAATATGAATTGAAAAGTACGTTTCCATACATGTGTGAAAGAAACAATCCATTTGGTCAGCAAAAGGAATTCTTTTTGAAAACTTCATGAAACCCCCTTGAAGGAGATAAGAAGGGCACTACCAATAGGTAAGCACAGTAACAAATTTCTTGCCACTGTTATCACATGATCAAGTGAAAACTCTCTTTACTATCAATATGTGTATATGCAACAACAAGACATATATTCAATTTTATTGGTTGGGTGGCCCTAAGAACCATGCCAGAAAGGTAATTTTTTAAGATAATGAAGATCACAACATTGTCTTAATATCAAGGCATTAGGGATTATATAGGTTTTTTTCCCATGCCACATGCTCAACTGAAAACTCTCTTTACTATCAATATGTGCATATGCAACAACAAGACATCTATTCAATTTTACTAGTTGGGTGGCTCTAAGAACCATGCCAGATAGGTAATATTTTAAGATAATGAGGATCACAACATTGTCTTAATCTCTAGGAATTAGGGATTACAGAGGTTTTGTTCCCACACCCACACCCTTCTGGATTAAGCCTGCAGACATATTTTGGGATTCTAGAGGAGATCTTCCTCCACTCAACATCCCTGAGGGATTCCATAGGTTTTGGTTCCACACCTCCACCCTTCTATTTGATTATGAAACTTAGATAACTGAACAATAGCCATGCTTAATGGAAGTCGAAGGGCTCTAAATTTCTATTACTCTGTTATGGAACATGAAAACTCTTCCAATTTTTTCTTATCAGATATGAATTTCACACTGTTCTGAAACATAAAACGATCGTATTCATTCTGTATGAAATAATGGGATAAATATTTCTTCCCTAGATGGAATAATTCCATCCAAGCAGTGGCACGCTAGGGTGTAAATAAAAATGCACTCATTGGCATTGCTAAAGGGTCGTTCCTCACACAGAGAGATTAAGGGTTCTAGCCTCCTTTTGTAGACACAGGAGTGTAAGTGCCACAATTGGGACACGCAATAAAATAATACAAGAGATTGAGATTGTAGGCATGGTTTATTTTATCATTCCATACACCTTCTTTGATTTTTACACTAGGTTTTTATTCATTTTCAATGAATTGATAGATATTGAACGAGAACTAGAATGGATCTAACTCACCTTTGCTGCTACGATGTTCCAAGTCTTGTAGCTCTATCCCACTGCTATCCGGGCCTGAGCTCTGCCATCAACACACTTGATTATGTCCCTCAATTTCTTCTCAATCTTTTAATTTTCCTCCCTATATTATTTCCTATCCCCTCAATTCCCACTACATTCTCTCTACTTTTTCCCCTCTTTTGCTGCGCTCCCCTTGTATTATTCTTCTCGCATCATCCTTTTGGTTAGTTAGGCATTTCCCTTATGGCCCAACCTCAAATGGCCCCATGTCCTTCTTAACTCGTCATTGGAAAACTATTTCCTTTGGCCAGCCCCTTTCATGCCATTTTCCCTCCTCCCAAGTTGGAAATGTGTGTGGGAGGGAAAAAATATTGTTCACTGTTGCAAACTATCGGCCATTGATTGATGGTTGCATTCAGTCCTCTCCCTCCAATGCCCCTCTGAACACCCCACATTTACTAGGTCTAGGTGTTTAACTCCCCTCTACATCACCAAAATCTAGTATACCTTATAATTGTGCACTATAGATAAAAGAATTATCAATTATGTATACTAAAATTTTAATATTTAGTATAGTTCAACTTTAGGTTATTTTTGTTGGCATCCCACCCAATGTATCTAAAGGTGCATGGCCCACTATGTTAGTTGCTAAGTTCTTATATAGATTTCATTTATTAATTTATTTATAGACATAGTGTATCTATTATTTTCAATATATTTACCATATTTATGTGAACTTATGGGCCTCGAGTATGCCCTAAAATTTCTTTTTCTTGGCTAAAAGTTCGTCTTCCTTGGACGTAACAAAACAGGTTAACGGCACAAGACCCAGAGGCATCTGGCAAGAGTAAAGTCTGCCCCCTTACAGACCACCGACAGGTTATTCTAGGTGGCATGGTTTTCCTTGAAAAACATTAGAATAAAAAATGAGTCTCTGATAATCGAGATCAACCATAACTTACTTCTTTTTCCATGAATGATGGAAAAAAAAATTCTGTGGATTACCACATTAGGGTTCAATAACTAGTGTGGATACCGAAACATTTGAATCCACGTGTATAGTTGCATGTACAGGAGATGTCCCAAAGGGACAGACTCACAACTTGGTGCAGCCATGACTCTCCACCTCAATAGTCACTTGTACCAACACATTGAGTAATGGCACATCACTTCTCGAGTTTCCTTTAGTATCAAGTGACATCCTACCGATAGATGTAAAGTCTAGTTGTACAATGGACACCATCGACACTCTGCAATCCTGCATATATATGCACCAAAGCAGAGAGAATTACTAAAAAATATGTTATGTAGTAGCGTTTGAAAAAACCTCGATAAAATATGTAGACAAGGTAAATTAATGTCACTTAACAATTATTGACACCACTCGATGTAGGTTGTCACCAGACCAATCCACTAAGAAACCTGTTCAAATAAAATAGCCTCGCCAATCGCCATCGACCAATTTCCTTGATAAAACCTAATCAAGCACATAATCGATAAATATCTTCAATGACGGTGCAAACCATTAATGGAGTGTCCCTCATATAATCAATGACCAACTTGGAAAATAAATATCCCCCCCCCCCCCGACCAATTAACGACCCTAAGAGACTCCTTCATGATCGAGTTCAAAATTGAAATTTGTTACCAACTCCACGAATCAAAATTAATGCACTTACGTAGCATTAAATATCCTCATAAATCCTCCTATCGACCATGCCAAACCTAGAGAGGAGTAGGAAGATCCATTAGAGTAAAGGTTCAAAAGAAATACCATGTAAAATAATGAGCCAATGTGTATCAGATTGACCATAGAGAAGAACAAGAGGTAGCAACTAAGATCTCCGAAAACCCCCTGATTGACCATTCGTAAACCAGAGAAGGAGAAGGAAGATCCATAGGAGAAAAGGTTCAAATGAAAGACAATGTAAACAACCAGCTAGTGCGTCTCAGATAGACCACATAGTATAGCAACAACTAGAGTGGAAAATAAATAGTTATTAATGTACTATGAAACAAAATAACCAACAGAGATCCCTGATATCATTTAGAATTAGGATAAAAAATGAATCTAGGTCAAAAAATGATGCTTAGACGCATTTCACGTCTAAACGACACTAGTAATTGTGCAAAAAAATGCTTCATTAAACCATCTACCTCCACACTTACAACCCAAATTACCACCCTTGTGAATTTTGTGACTAATGCTTTCACAATCCTATCTTTTGTACTCGATGTCTATTTCTCGCAAAAGTTGTCGTAGAGATTTTTAAGTAGCCATATTGACTACCAATAGATATTCTGTAATTTGTCTTAACCATCCTATAAGTGAATCTAATCCATTTGTCGATGACCGTCAGAAGTTTTACCACAAAAATGTATTGATAACAGCAACCAATAGATAGAAGTAGCGTTCAAAATATATTAAACAGTAAAAAAGCATAAATTAAAACACAATCGATGGAGACCTCGAAAAGTACTCCAACTATGTTACTGCCTATCCATGTTTAGCAAAAGTGCCTTCGTCGCTTCTCTCACCAAACACCTCTGTTGTTGGCCTCCATTGCCCTAAATCCCATAAGTTTTTTTTGGCCTCCATCACTCTGCTTCCTGAATAACCCATCAACAACATAAAGACAAACCCCTAATCCTTTACCTTTTCCTTTTTTACCGACACCCTGTGTGGAAAATTTTAAAACAAAATATTTCTTTTTTCTTAAAATCTTCATTCGTGTAGTAGTGTCGAATGCAACAACATACAATTTGTCTCTAATCATATCAATAGAGATTGAAGGAACATAAGAGGGATTGATGTCTTAGAAATCTTGCAAGGAAAAGTTGCCACATTCTTTAGAGTCAGCTACCCCACCAAAACAAAGACCCCAACAATTTGTTGTCTTTACATAATATATCGTGAATGATAAGTGAAATAGCAACCTCTGTATAGGCACGAGACAATAGTAGCTTGCACGTTGGAAGACTTAGGGTGCCCTAAGAGAGTCAATTTTGCAAGTCATGTTAGATAATATTGGCTTTAGTTGATATGGTTTTGTCTTAATTATTAATTGTCTTAAATGAATTTCATCTTAATTTCCATTGTGTTAAGTGGCCATTGTCTTAATATAAAGTTTAGTCTTAAATTATTTTTTTCTCAAGCTATTTTTGTCTTAAATACAAAGTTTTTTCTTAAAATATTTTTGTCTTAAGTTTCATTTTTGTTTTTGTCTTAAATATAAAGTTTTGTCTTAAAATATTTTTTTCTTAAATTGTTTTTGTCTTAAAATATTTTTGTTTCAAACTGTTTTTGTTTTAAATATAAAGTTTTGTCTTAAAATATGTTGTCTTAAATTTCTTTTGTTTTAAGTATAAATGTTTGTATTAAAATATTTTTGTCTCAAACTCTTTTTGTCTTAAATATAAAGTTTTGTCTTCACACAATTTTGTTTCACACTCTTTTTGTCTTAAATTTTATATTTAGAACAATTCAATTGATATTAAATTTTAATTTAAAATGACTAAAATAAAAACTGAGTAAAAAAATATCCTAAAAGTACCTTTCATGTAGCAGTGAAATAAAACTAATCAAACACAGAAAAAAATACCACAAACTCAAAAGCATTTTCTCTAATCTCTGAAACAAATAGTTTTAAAGATGAGAAAGAGACATTACGCTAAATCGTTTTCCAACAAAAATGATACCAAAATTTACAATCCGTCAACGAAAAAAAATGTTAGAATCAACTTGCATGACCAAATATCTTATGACATAATTAATTGAAGGTCATTATTTCCAAATTCTCATTGGCTATATCAGTTCCTCCACCTATGTTGTAAGGTGGAGGATCGCACTAACAATATCTCCACTAGCATCTTTTAGAGCTTTAACTGCCCTAACTCTCGATACTCCATCTTGGGTCATTACCAGTTCAATGTCTTTGGGCTCCACTCTAGTGTCATCTACTTCCTCATCTTCCTCATGTGCAGTTACAGATAATTTTGGCTTGAGCATTACATGACTGGGGAGTCATATCAGGTGCCTTGAAAGTGTCATCTATTTCCTCATCTTCCTCCTGTGCAGTTACAGATGATTCTGGCTTGAGCATTACATGACTCATATCAGGTGCCTTGAACTACTGAGCAGCTTGTGTCTGTAACTGAGAACTCAAGTCCTCGATGTTAGCTTCGCCAAACACTACGTAGGTATTTGGTGCACTACTTTTGAAAACACCTTAACTTAATTGAAATTTATTTAGGCCTAATGGTCACAAACAACTATTATGGCAATTGTTCATGCGTGTCTATCTGGAACAGATTGAGGAAACGCTATTTATTTCAGATTGAGTGAATGTTATTTATTTCATGCAGAAAAACTAATTAAATCAAACCTCTCCCAACAGCAAGTCTCTAGGCAGGGACTTGCTGCCCTGCAGCCTTCCTTGTTATACAAATTATTGGATATAGATTTCCAGGTACTTTGTAACTTACTTTCCCTCTACTAACTATCTGGGTTCCTATGATACATTTTTATGATTCATCTACACATTACTTTCATTTTGGGAGGTTTTCATATGTCCTGGCTTGCATTAATAGATCATCAGGTTTCAGCTACATTGGGCCATTTAATTTACCTTTAATTTTTTTGATATCTAGCTAGGTTTACATTAATGCTTGTTTTCTCAGGTGCAATTTTGGTGCACATCCCATCCTCCGAGAAATGAGTTCCATAGGATTTCTTCAAATTTTGTTTCTCGCAAAGGTGGGATAGAATTTCCATACGACTATACAACTCATCCATTAAGAATGATCATTCTTAATCATTTCAGCATATAATAACAATGGAGGAAATATAAAAACAAGTAGACATAAGTGGTTATTTTGGCTTCTGATATTGATAAGGAAAAAAACCACAAGACTGTGGCTTCCTCTCTTTGGTTAGTCTCAGGTTGATCAGGACCGATGGGTGGATAATGACATAAAAGAGCAAAAATAATAGCCAAGGATAAAAGATCCAATGATGTAAATGAAATGGGAGAGGCTCCAATGAAGCATTCCAAGTTTGAAAGGGGATATTTCACTTCGAAGAAGGCAAAATTGCTGAGGAAAAACCTTCAGGACACTTCTATGCTTCATGAAATTATATATAATTTTGTCATTGATTCAAATCCGATAACAAAGGTAAGGAGTAGAATGAAAATAAGGCCTTCATAAAGTCATGTAGCATTAAGGCTTGGCATGGCTAGTAGGTATCTATGTCTGCAGAGGTCATTTTCTTGAAATAAAACAATGTATAATAATTCTTGATTTAGCATGAGCATTGATCACAGGATTTGTTTATTCTCTGTTGTATGCTTTAAGAAGTTCTATGGTATATTATCAATAATATGGTCTATAATTGCAATAGTATAGATCAAGATATCATCACTCTTATGTTGTGAAAATTAAAACATTTTTCTAAAAATATTCTATTGTTGCATGCCTACTGCTATCCAAAACTATAATAATTCTTGATTTAGCATGAGCATTGATCACCGGATTTGTGTGCTCTCTGTTGTATGCTTTAAAAAGTTTGATAATATGGTCTACAATTGCAATAGTATACATCAACCATATACATCAAGATATCATCACTCTTGTATTGTGATAATTAAAATATTTTTCAAAAAATATTTCAATGCTGTATGCCAAATGCTATCCAAGGCTATTAGTTACTATTATATTGTGATAATTAAAACATTTTTCAAAAAATATTTCAATGTTGTATGCCTAATGCTATCCAAGGTTATTAGTTACTATGAGTTTACCTTTCATTACTTTTTTTAATAAGATCTGATTTTTAATATGAGAATTTGTTTCTTAATTTTTTTTTAGTGTAATTTGAAAACTTTATTGGGGAATTTTCTTCGCTACTTCATACCCTGGCTCATGGCTTCATGGCTTCATCTTACCATCAAAATATACATAGTATTACATTAAAATAAAATGGAGCGAAAAAAAAAATAGATAAGGTAAATATACATAGTATTACATTAAAATAGAGAGAAAAAAATAAAAAATCTTAATGAAACCCTAAATGGCTTCTATCAAAAGGATCAATCACAACATAAAAAGAATGTAGTTGGATCAATCCTAACCCTGTCATTTAAAGAATGAGCAAAGGAAATTGATGACGAGAATAATGACTGAAGAGATATGGCACCATCCAACGGTGAAAATTTGATTAGCCATGGGTACGCTGCCACGAAGTTCAGTGCCGAGCACGATGACAACTAAGTGAACAGTGATCATATATTAAAAAATTGGGGTCGGTCCCAGCGTTTCGTTTGATTTCAACCTTTTGCGCTCCGCATGCGCATGTTTTTGTTATTTTTATTTTTACATATTTTTTAACGGGAAAAGTTTACAATATTTTTTTTTCACTTTTCTGAGCATCATGATCACTTTTAGTTTTCTATATGTGGGTTGTAGAGTGTTAAGCTTACTTATATATTAAAAAATTGGGATCCGTCCCAGCGTTTCGTTTCATTTCCACCTTTTGCGCTCCGCATGCGCATGTTTTTGTTATTTTTATTTTTACAACTTTTTTAACGGTAAAAGTTTACAATATTTTTTTTTTTTTTGACTTTTCTGAGCATCATCATCACTTTTACTTTTCTCTATGTGGGTTGTAGAGCGTTAAGCTTACTTTAAAAAAATTTACAAATTAGTGTGGAAACTAATAAAAATTTATTTAGTTTTCTATATGGGTTGTAAAGTTTTAAGTTCATTTAAAAATGAAAACTTACAAATTAGTGTGGAAATTTAGATAAGATTATGATCAAATTTGATATAAATATTTTAAAATCTAAGTTACAATTGTTAAATATTAGGATTTTGGTTACTTTGAGGTTTTTGATAGTGCTGAATCTATTTCAACAATAAACAAAATTATTTAAACCTTTGATTCTGATTTTAAAAAAGAAATCGCAAAATTTAAAAATAAAATTGTAATTGGTAAACGACTAATTGCTATTAATATTAACATATGTTAATATAATTCATTACAATAATATTTTTGTTTAATATAATAATAATATACAACATAATCAACCATGGACAGCCATCAATTGTGATTAAACAATGTGAAAAGTTAACATTCATAATTTATATTAAGGATTGCTATTTATAATAATATGACAATTTATATTAAGGGTTGCTATTTATAATAACATGAGCAAGTTTATATCAAGAGTAATATATTAACTAAAACAGAAACACAGTGGTATTATCTTTATATAATCGTGTTATTATATGTGACAACTAATCTTATTAGGATATTATATTGTTGACCATAATACATTAATTATAACATAAATATGTTATTCCTATCATGAGTATAATAATATTATTGTTGTATTTAATAACTCATTTTATTATAATTTTATTATTTTAAAAATATTAAGATTAATATTAACAATATTTTTAATGTTACTAATAATATTAATGTAATTAACATCAATATTAATAATATTATTAATAATAGTTTTTTGGTTAATTGTTAATGTAGTTGATTTATTATTATTATTTATATTAATAATATGATAATATTATCTAGATACTCTTTATGTTATTAATATTATTGTTGTTATTTATCTTAATTTTATTATTAAAATTATTAAAATTATTAAGAATAATAATATTGTTACCAATACTGTTAATTTGAATATTGATATTAAGGATTGAATTTTTTTCGTATTATTTAATATATAAATATTTCAAAATAATTTTAGATATAAATTCTATAAATTTATTATAATGTAACTTTGATATTACTTTTGCCTTATTTTATTAGCAATATAATTTTAATAATTTTAAAGTTGGTTGCATTGTGACGAATACCAAATTGAAAGTGACAAAGTGTTAGACAAAAAAGCCTATGAGAATGTGGCAAACAAAAAAAGATGTTACAATGCGATACATAATAAACTATGTTGCAATGTGAAAAATATTAAACATCACCCCAACATGATAAACAAAAAACACCATTGCAATGTGACGAGCAACGTCACAATGTTATGAATAATGAACATTTTACAATTTGTAGCATAATAATTGACATCTTAATATGATGAACAATAAACCTCATCGCAATATGACCACTGATTTGACTTTAATAACTTTAAATTTGTTTACAATGTGACAAGCAAAAAATGATGTCACAATGTGTTCTACACCAAATGACATTGTAATGTGATGAACAACGAACAATGTTGCGATGTAATGGATAATAAACATCATCAAATGTGACAAATATCAAACATTGTTTCAATGTTATATATAACAAACACCATTGCAACGCAACAAATAATATCCATCATTTAGTGTGACAAATAATAAATTCCATTAGAATGTGACGATTAACAACAAATTTCAAAATGTGATAAACAATGTCATATGTTACAAATAATTAACAATGCCGCAATGTGTAGAATAAGAAATGACATCACAATGTGACCTACAATATAAATTTAATAAATTTAAAGTTGTTTTCACTATGATGAACAAATGATGCTACTATGTGATGAATAATAAGCATCGTCACAATGTGACAAATATTAAATGCAATTGCACTGTGATGAACAAAAAAAATCCATTGTAATGTAATGAATAATGTCCATCATCATAATATGACAAACAATAAATGTCATTTCCATAAGAAAAACAACGAACAGTGTCACAATGTGGTGAAAAATCTTACAATGTTACGAATAATCAACATTATTACAATATGATCAATAATAAACATCATTGTAATGTGACCAACATAAATATCATCGCAATGTGTCAAATAACATATGACCTATGCTAATGGCACACATATTGTACTATTGGTTGAACATAGTTGATATACATTAACATAGTCCTCAATGTCAAACATGGTCAATTGTAGACAACATGGTCAAACATGGACATAAATTCTCAATGTAACAATGGTAAGGCACAGCCACAATGGTTAATGATTGTGACATGGTTGACCACAGTCAACATCATCACATAATCAACATAGTCATCCATAGTTATCACATTCAACAGATTCAACCATAATCAACATATCCAACAGATAAAACATGATAGACCATAATCAACCACAATCAACCTACTCAAACTTAGTCAAACATGTTCAACTATCCTTGAAACAACTCAACAATAGTCAACCATGGTCACCATATTTAACCATGGTCACCATAATCAACCATGGCCACCATGATCATCTCTCGAAATCCATGCTCAACCATTTTATCAAGCATAGTTAACATGGTCAACTATATTCAATCTATTTTTAAATTTCCAATGATCTAGGTGGCTTCAGAGACACGCAAGACATAAAGGGCTCGAAAATCAAAGTGTTTGGATTGCTATCGAACTAGGTTGAGGTTGTAGATCCTGTTGTCCTAATCACAATGGTGTGAATGGTTCGTCAAACTAAGCTCATATGAGAAAGTTAGGAGCGGTCAAAATTTTGGGTTGACTTGGATGACTGGGCAGGTTAAGGAGGACACAATTTGGACAAAACCCAGCCACCGAATTCTGGAAATCTTGGGCCAAATTTTAGGTGAATTTGTGGGATTGTTAATTTGTCGCCTACGGTCAAATTCATGATTTTTCAAAAATACCATGTTGTTACATATAAAACAAAAAAAATTAAAACTTTGTGGTGGCGAGCCACCAACCCTGCCACCCTCGGTCGACATCCACGACATATTTTTATAATATAACATATATATATTATTTGTGAGGCTAGCGGGAGTTGAACCCGTGGCCAGCCCCTCCCACGCAACAACCTATCCACGCCGCACAGGACGGAACCTCCACCCGATTTAACAAGATCCAACACTATAAAAATGTGTTGAACATTGACCGTTGCAAAGGGTTGGGTCATGGCCATGGGTTGCATACCCCACCCACCCAAACTTACCATATGTATATATGGTAAAAAAACAAAATAAAAAATGTCGTTTTAAAAGGATTTTTAGGCTATGTTCGGAGGGGTTGGATTTGACCCCCCGACCCCTCCTCAACCACATGCCCAACTTGACCAATGCACCCAACGACCCACGTTGGGAAATATGTTGTTCATTCACCATTTAAACTCGAAATTTCACAGTGCGCTAAGGCATGGAGGAGCAGAGCACAATTTTCGAGTTCTAATATTGTTTTATTGAAGCCATGTCTGGACACGAAATCCAAGGTAACACGTAGTTTGAGGCAGGAACATTTTTTGATGTAGGTGGAGCTATGAGGAAGCCTAGAAACATGGTGCAGAACCATGAGCCATGAAATTTTCTCACGGAGGTAATTTTTCTCCATGTCGGAATATAGTCAAGTTTACAGTCATCTTTCATGGTTTTTCACAGGGAACGCAATGGCAAGGTCAGATTCTCCTTTTGAGTTGCACATTTCCAGTCCACCCATGGAGTAGCATCGTGGAGGAATCTAGGGGGAATCTAAAAGATTCCTTTTTTGACGAGATCTTCACATTCTCAAAATTCAGAAAATGGACAGTTGATTTTGCACTATTCGAAGTCAAGGATCTGATGGAATATTCAGATTTTCCATCTGAGCTTCATATGTTTTCGTCACTTTTTGATGTGAAGTTGCAGGTGTCAGCTTTCAACAAGTGAGCAGTCGATTTCACACCTTTCGACGCCACGATTGTGATGGTGATTTCATATCTTGCATCGCATCAACCTGTTCTTCAGTCATCTTCAGCGTGAGGTATATGATGATTTGATTTCATGTACTTCTTTTTTCCTGAGATGCTTAGTGTTGTAAAGATCCCTGTTGATGTATGAGTCATGGGATCTTGTCTTATTTTGTTATTGATGTACTTTATGTCATGGACTTGTATTATGTTTAGATCGCTTGATGCCATATTTGCGGGATACTCATTGACACATATATGTTGTTTGAGATCCCTTTGATGCCATGTTGGCGGGATACTCATAGTCTTTATGTGTAAGCTATTGTCATACTGATAAGAGTCATTTTTTTATCCATGAAAGTTCCTGTGGTGGAACATCTCATAGAGAGGTCTAGCCACTACTACGTGAGGGAATTTTCCTTGTATGTCAGAGAAAACACATCCATGTACATCTTCTTATTATAGCACTTAATGCAGCGGCCTACACCATCTTGCCACTGAGGCTTGGAGATGTAGTCCCTCCTTGAAAAACTTCGTTATCAAAAAATGTGTTCTTATGATTGTTGATCCTGGCATGTTATCTTCCTTTTATTTACAATAGATAATTGTTCATTTATGTTAGTTAACACTTTAATTAAATTCAATTCTAACAATCAACCAAAGTAAAAGGTCTTGGTTAACGGTAAGAGGAATTTACCTTGGATCAAGTGGTATCAGAGCAGGTCTTCTTGTTGATTGTATTGCGGGCATGAGCTGTTGAACATTCACTGAGTTGAGCCATAGAGGATGTCAAGGACATGTACACGACCATGGTTAGGGTGTCCAAGAAAGAAGACATGTTGTATGAGGCTTATGAAAAACAAGCAGTAGAGAAAAATGAACTGAAGACACTCCTACAGGAAGAAAATGAGGACAAACATCAGTTGAAGCTTCACTTACAGGCCAGGAAAAAGGCGTGGGAAGGATTGAAGTGCAACAACAAAATTTTGCAAGTAGATCATGATTCTTTGAAGGAATTCCTACAAGAAGGGAAGGAGGAGAAGTAGCAGTTGCAGCTTCAACTACAAGCCATGACAGAGGAATTGGATGAAGTGAAGCGCAATGAAGGCTTACATAAGCCTTCTTCATCTGCTTCGCAATCGACAACTTAGGTAAATAGTGTTTTTTTTTCTTCAGTTTCTTCACATGATATAATTTTAGCTGGAAGTGTGGAGATACCCATCACAGGTACTGGCATGAGACTCCTCACCAAGATGGGGTACATAGGAGGAGGACTTGGCGTTCGTGGAAAAGGCATAGCCAAACCATTAGAGGTTGTGAAGCGACCTCATTATGTGGGGTTGGGTACAATGAAGAAGGACGTTCGAAGGACATCAAAGGAAAATAGATATTGATGAAATCTCTAAGGAAGAGGAATTATGGGAACACTTCACCATCATCCCATGGCAGTGCATGTTGCATTGAAAGAGCTGACAAGAGCTCCCATCACCATGATCGAACCAGAGATCACCCGAGAAGGTATAATAAATCTCATTATTCCATAGTGCATTTTGATTATAAGAATGTTGATAACCACGGTCGTAAATCATGGCATCAGAAAATGTGTCATTTTTGTGGTTTAAATAACCATGTGATTTCTAAGTGTTAGAGAAGGATGGCAGCAGAAAGGAGGATGAGGCATGAAAAGCCTTTTCCAGAGCAGGGGAAGAAATTAGTTAAGCAAGTTTGGAGGTGAAAGACCTTTTGCACTCATTGCGATCGAAGTGGCCATCAAAGAGCCACATGCTGGAGACTCTATCTAGAGTAGCGCCTTAAAGACAAAGGACCTGTGCATACACCAGTCGAAAGATTTGATCGACAAGCAAGTTCGCCATAGGGAAAGTTATTCTAGATTTCTTTTTATAGATATGTTAGCTTGTCATGGCCATGTTTGTAAATCATTTGGCATATTTTTAATTGTGAAAATGATTATGTGTTTTCCATCACTTGTTTAAGAAACAATGATATTTTTTGGCCTTGTTTTATAAGTCATGTGTTGCATTTCGTTCATGTAAAAATGATGAGGTGTTTTCCATCACTTCGAAATGCGATGACGATGTTGTTGGCCTTGTTTTATGAGTCGGGTGTTGCATTTATTTCATGTAAAAGTGATGAGGTGTTCGCCATCACTCTGTAATGCGACGATGATGTTGTTGGCCTTGTTTTATGAGTTGGGTGATACATTTCTTTCATGTAAAATTGATGAGGTGTTCGCCATCACTTCGAAACGTGATGATGATGTCTTGTCTGGTAATGATAGCTGGGTTATGATTCCATTTTGATGTAAAATTGACCACCGAGTACATCTTATAAAATCATGGCAAGTATGGGAATATTTGAGTCATAGATTGGTGAATTTGAGCAGTTATTTGCAGGATATTGTACTGCAGGTTTGCAGGGGATGTAGGTATCATTTCATCACTTATGGCTCTGAAGGACACAGGTGAAGGAGAAGGAAGGGTGACTTCTTTAGGATGCTTGTGGTGTAGACATGGTACACAAAAGTGCGGATCCTTTTGATTCATTGGAGGACCAAAAGCCCCTCAGTGGGGAGGATTGGTCCACGTTCATCCAGAGACACAAAGGACATAGAGGGCTCAAAAATTAAAGTGTTTGGATTTCCCTCGAACTAGGTTCAAGTCATAGATTTCGTTATCCTAATCGTAGCGGTATGAACGGTTCATCAAACCGAGCTCATATGCAAAAGTTAGGAGCGGACAATTTTTTGGGTTGACTTGGATGACTAGGTAGGTTGAGGACACAATTTGTACGAAACCCTACCACCGGATTTTAGAAAGCTCAGGCTAGATTCTAGGAAAATTTTTGGGACCGTTAATTTTTCTCTTATGATTAAATTCACAATTTTTCAAAAATACCATGTTGTTACATATAAAACAAAAAAAAAATGTTACTGGGGTGGTAGGCCTGACAAAAGCCACCCTGGGTAAAATCCACGACATATTTTCAATATATACACACACACACACACACACACACACGGAGATATATATATATATATATATATATATATATATATATATATATATATATATATATATATATATATATATATATATATATATATATATGCGTGTGTGTGTGTGTGTGTGTGTGTGTGTGTGTGTGTGTGTGTGTGTGTGTGAGGCTAGCGGGAGTCGAACCTGTGGCGATCCTCGCCCACATGGCATCCTCTCCACACTGCACACGACTAAACCTCCACTCACATTTGACAAGGTCCAACACTATAAAAATATGTGTTGAACATTAACCATTACAAAGGGTTGGGTCGGGGCTGGGGCTGTGGGTTTCGCATCTCACCCATCCAAACTTACCGGATGTATATATGGTACCAAAAAAAAATAACAAACGCCCATTTAAAAGGATTTTTAAGCTATGTTGGAAGGGGCAGGATTTGACCCCCCAACCCCTTCTCAACAAGATTCCCAACTTGACCAACGCGCCCAACGACCCACATTGGGAAATCTACTATACATTCACCATTTAAACTCAAAATTTCATAGTGCGTCAAGGCAACACGCAGTTCGAGGCAGGCACATTTTTTTATGCAGCTAGAACCATGAGCAAGCCTAGAAACATGGAGCAGAACCATGGGCCTTGAAATTTTCTCGGGGAGGTAATTTTTCACCATGTTGGAATATATTCAATTTTACAGTCATGTTTCATGGTTTTTTGTAGGGAATGTAATGGCAAGGTCAGATTCACGTTTTGAGTTGTAGATTTCCAATCCACCCATGGAGTAGCATCGTTGAGTAATCTAGGGGGAATCTAGAAGATTCCTTTTTGCCCCAGATCTTCACTTTCTCATAATTCAGAAAAATGGATAGTTGATTTTGTATTATTCGATGTCACGAATCTGACAGCATATTTAGATTTTCCATCTCAGCTTCATATTTTTCAGTGACTTTTTCAAGTGAAGTTGCAGGTGTCAGCTTTCAACAAGTGAGTAGTCGATTTCACACCTTTCAACGCCACGATTGTGATGGTGATTTTAGATCTAGCAGTGCATAAAACCATTCCTCAGTCATCTTCAGTGTGAGGTATATGATGAGTTTATTTCATTTACCTTTTTTTTCCTGAGATGCATAGTGTTGTACAGATTCCTATTGATGTATGAGTCGTGGAATATTTTCTTGTTTTGTTATTGATGTACTTTCTTTCATGGACTTGTATTATGTTTGATATCCATTGATGCCATACTTGTGAGATAGTCATTGATACATATATGTTGTTTGAGATCCCTTTGATGCCATGTTGGAGGGATACTCATAGTCTTTATGTGTGAGCTATTTTCATACTAATAGGAGTCCTTTTTTTATGCATGCGAGTTCTTCTTGTGTGGAACATCTCGTAGAGAGGTCTAGACACTCTTGTGTGAGGGAATTTTTCTTTTATGTAAGAGAAAACAAATCAATGTACATCTTCTTATTATAGCACTTAATGCAGTAGCCTACACCATCTTGACACCGAGGCATGGAGATGTATTCCCTCCTGGACGAACTTCGTTATCAAATGACATGTTCTTATGATTGTTGATCTTGACATGTTATGTTCCTCTTCTTTACAATAGACATTTGTTCATTTATGTTCATTAACGTTTTAACTAAATGCAATTCTAACAATCAACTGAAGTAAAAGTTCTTGGTGAAGGGTAAGTAGAATTTACCTTGGATCATCCAACCATGGTTATTCATGTTCACCCATAGTCAACCATACCTTATCATAGTCAACCATGCCCTTACAAGCTCATTTGTGATCAAACAAGATAATCATGGTTAAAAATGGACAAGAAGTTCAACCATGGTCAACCAACTCAAAAATGTTTAACCATGGTTAACAAGATCATTAGTGGTAAACCAGAGTTAACCATAATTCATCATTGTCAATCCTTGTCACAAATGCCCTACTATGGTTATCCATGGTTAAATATAACTGCCCCTTAGTTAATCATGGTCAATCCTCGTCAACCTTGTCAACCACGACCAACCATTGTCAACCAGCATTAACTATGGTTGACCCTCTTCAACCATCATAAAATGTGGTCATCCATAGTTGAAAAAAATCAGTGTTAATCAAAATTATTTTTTTTTCAAGCTAAAAAGATAATTATTTTATATTTATATAAAACTTGTACATGTAAATTATCTATTTGTGGAAATATTTCAGTCATGTAGCAGCAAGAAACATATTTATGCCATATCATAACTTGGAATAGGGATACCAGTACTCGGAATATAAATTGTGAGACAAAAAGATCAAAACAATACATTCAAAGAAGGGTATTTATTTGGAAAATGGGAGACATGTTAGACAAGATGATCAATGAAATACACTCTTTACCATGGAAAGGCTACAAGGAACTGAGAGGAAAACATAACCCAAATAATACGCCCCCTAAAGAACTAGACCAACTATGGTCCATGAACATAAATTAAGCATGGAGGGGAATGTCCCTTGGTCCCGAGCATTTTTCCCATCTGAAAATATTGAAATTGATGGCACCTAGATGTAGAAATATTCATTATTTGGACAGTTTGTCTGCCCTTATGTTCTGGTGGTGCCGAGTGGACATAAGAAATGTCCTCAAAGAGTTGTGAGATTTTCCTGATACGATCTGGACAGTATGAGAATTGAGTAGGGTTGAAATAATTATGACAATTACCCAAATCTATGATGAATTTGGAATCACAGAAAACATATATGGAGGGGATATATTACCATATTTCACTATAGATAAGTCTCAAAAGGGCCAGTATATATTCTTTTTTGTTGGTGCTAGGGCCAACATTCCATCTTAAGAGATAAAAAAGGGTAGGGGCAAGTGAGATGAGGGTATCATAGCCACAATTCATATTATGTGTCACACCATCAAAGGAACCCATTCGATATTTACTCCAACAATCTATGTCCAAGCATTGTCGTTTAATAAACCATACTTAGCAATATGTTGACCATGGTCAACTATAGTCAACCATAGTCAATCACAATCAAAGTTAGTTAGCAATATTCAACCATCCTACACCATATATAGCTTGATAAACCATGGCCTATTAAGGTTAAATATGGTCAATCCATTTTCAATAATAGTTTCCATGGCTAGCATGGTTAATAATTTTCACCCATGGGAGACATGGTTTCACATGGTCAACGATAGTCAACATAAGCATCATGGTCAACCATGGTTCACCACATTCATTTGTAGAAAACGTTGACAAACTTGATCAACCCTATACACTCACAATCAACCGTATGTTAACCATAATCAACCATGTTTAACAAGCTCAATTATGGTAAAGCATTGTTGAAAAAACTGATACATAGTCAAATATTATCAATCATTATTTCCCATATTCAGCCACACGCAACCTTAGTTAGCCATAGTCAACCATGGTCAACCTGCATCAACCAATATCAACCATAACCATCTCTACACAACCATGGTCAACCTAGAACAACCTATGATATGTTAATCTGTAAATTTTCATGATATTTGACTGGACAGTTCACCACAAAAAATATGATAATATTCTATTAAAAATTTGAAAATTATACACTAATACAATTATATTTAACCTCTAGGTATGTAAATTTGATTGTAATTAGTGCATGTATGAAAATGGAAATTATGCAGAAAAATAGAGAATGAAAAAATAGGCTATGTCTCTCTCACACACACATAAGACACATAATATTCTATGGGGAACCCTTTTGGGAGAAAACCTGGTGGAAGACGACGTTACTTTGTTCTCTTTTATGTCTGGAAATATGGTTGCAGGTAAAAGGAAGTAATGTCTGTGGCCAGTGAGAAACTAGAGTGCACAAATCCTCCGTATGTTCTCTACCTCCTATCCCTCTTGGCTATATTTTCTATGATATGGAACAAAAATCTCTAGAAATAATGGAATGTCTCTTCCTCCTAGCGGCCTAGTTATAAGACAACCTAATAACCTACTACTAGTTAATTTTGACTACATCAACTCTTAACTAGAGTTACAAAATAGAATCTTCTAGATCCTTATACACCAAGAACACGTTCCTAATCATTTTTCCCTGAATAATGGGTGCTAATGTGTCATCCTCGCGAATTATAGGTGTGAAAATAGGAATGTCAACTTCTGAGTGGCATAAATTTTACATACATACTCTGATTGAGATACTTCTTGCATCGTTCGAAAGATATTTGTGTGTATAGAAACATGAAAATATGTGGTGCTAAAGAGAAATTTTTTTACCTTAAAAATGTCATTTGTTGCCTCAAAATTCTCTTAGAAGGTTTCAGGCCTCGTTTTTCCAAACTGGGTCCCGCTAGTAAAAACGATCTCATCAGTTGATTCATCCACTTTTTCCTTGCCAAATGCACCAAGATGTGTGAAAAACAATATAATGATTCAATCTGAATCATCACCCCACTCATGATGACCAACCATGGTCAATCGTGGTTAGTCAAGCATGGGTAGAATGGTTGTACATGGTCAAGTAAGGTCACTATGATTGGATATGGTTAACTAGTGTCAACATGGAAAACCATAACCTATCATAGAAAATTATGATCAATCATCACCAAATATGTTCATCCATGATCAGCATGGTGAAACCATGCTTATCATTCCCAACCATATTCAGTCGTCATTAATCATGATCAAATATGTACAACCATGGTAAATCATTGTATATGATAATCTATCATAGTAAATATCCAACCATGGTCAAAATTTCCATACCATATTACCATGGTTGAACATGCCCATCCCTCGTCAACCATATTTTTCAATAGTGAGAAAATGTCAACCATGGTAAACAATTGTTAACTATAACAATCATAATCACGAAAAATTTGAAGGATGGAAATTTATCTTAATTTTTGGAAACCTTGGTGAATCTTATAAGTCCCTAATATGAAAGCTCTAAGATATTTGGTGATATTTTTCTAAAAGTATTCAAATTTCTAATGATTTTATATAGCCTCTATAAATTTTTGATGACTTTTAAGGTAAGAAAATTTTATGCAATTAAATTTAGGCGAATATTTTTTAGAAAGAAATGAAAATCAAGGAATCTTAATGTTTGAAAAGGCGTGAAAAATTATCCCACCTCCGAATATTAGCCCCTAAAATTTTCCCTGACCATAATCAACTAGGGTCATCTATAATTCTTCATATTTATCCTTCATTAAACTTGAAATTCATAACCAACCATAATTAAACAAGGCTAGTCTTATTCAACCATGGGTTAATAAAGTTGACCATTGTATCTCCATCAGCCATGGACTACCTCAATCAATATTAGCAAACCCACTTCAATCATGATGAACCTCGTCAACCCTCTTCATTTTTTAATGAAGCCATTTTTGTAACATTAATGTAATATTAACATAGATATTAGTGTAACATAAACCATGGTAAACATTAATTTAACAATATTACAATTGAAAACATTAATGAATTGTTTTTAGGTTAATGTAACATACACACATTTTTATATTTATGGTTAACAATGGTCACACTAAGTCAACCATGTTAATCCATAGTAACACCCTTCATGCTTGATCAACCTTCAACCATGGTCAAACATAATCTCCCCCAATACCTAGTCAACCATGATACTTATTGTTAATTATGGTCAAATAAGGTCAATCATGTCAATAATTATCAATCATGGTCTACTAAGGTCAACCATGGTAATAATTTTCAACCATGTTCAATTGAGATCAATCATGGTAATTAATGTTAATCATGCTCAATCTAGGTCAACCATGGTCTAGCTTGAGTAACAATGGCCAACCCTATTCAACCATGGTCATCCTCATCAACCATGGTCATCCTTGTCAACCCACTCAACCATTAATGTAAGAATTTTTTTTAATATTAATGTGACATTAGAATTAACATTAATGCAATACCAACCATTATCAACCATGGTGAAAATTAATGTAACATTACTATAACCATATAAGAATAGTCAACCATAGTTAATTATGGTAAACCAAGGTCAACAATAATATTTCATCTTAATCATTGGTCAACCATGGAAATCATTATAAATCATGGTGAACTGAGGTTCATTAGGGGAATTTTGAGGTCTAAAATGGGCCTCCTAAGGAAATAATAAAATAATAGCTAAACCAATAAAATAATATTTATGAATTTGCAATTCAATTTTTGCACCACAATACATGTAAGCATAGTTAAATTCAATTCAAAATTTGTATCAAAATAAAATTAATAAAAAAATTGTATTGATGTGACTATAATTAAGAATGAGCTTTTCAAGAAAAAATTCGTTATCATTGAATAACAAATGCATTTGTCCTTTGTACTTAAATAACTTAAAATAAAATATAAATATAAATTTATAAATTCTTGATTATATTATATGTTATTAATTAAAATCTATATCATTTAAATTGTATAATAACATGTAATTAATATACTATATAGAAATAATAAATACAATATAATATAATAAATGTATAGGGATATGCATTGTTTTTTCAAGAAATACGAAAGACAATAATATTATTTTATTCAAAAAATGTAAAATGACATTTATTATGAGTACTTTATTTTATGACTTTAAAAGTACTTAGAGCACTACCATGATTAACCATGATTTTTTATCCACCATTGAGAATGTGACAAGTAAGTACATTTAACTCAAGTAGTACCACCTCAACCGTTAGGGATGATGCCATCCCCTAAAATGTGATTCGGTATCATAAAGTGAATTTTGATTGTACATTTTCCTTAAGAGGCCAACTTTAGACCTCAAAATTCCCCTAATGAGCCATGATCTACCTTGACCAACATTTATTGACCCTCTTCAACCATGGTCAACCCACTTCAACCATTGATGTAACAACTTTTGTAACATTAACGTTAATGTAACATCAACTAGTGTCAACCATGATTGAAAATTGTGAACCATGGTTCATCTTAATATGACATTAATGTAATGATGTCACAATGGTCAATATTAATGTAACATTGTTAGGTTGATGTACCAATAATACATTTTTACATTAAGGGTTGACCATGGTCAAAATCATCACTGATGGTCAACGAATTCACCCCACACATATAAGTTTTAAACTAATACAACCACATTAATAAATGTTGTTGATATATATATATACCAATCTACAATGTTTTCTACATTTTATATATAAATCAACATATAAAAATAACATCAATCAATATATATTAGCCATATTTATTAATGTACTAATTATACACATACTAGTTATATGAGTAAAATAACTAAAACAAATTATTTAACTCATTTAACTTATACTTTACACTTGGTGTCTAATAAACATAAAGTTACCGAATTACATAAATAACCAACAATATTAACGACACCCTATTAAATAAGCGTAACATTCTATTAATATAACTCGAATTTTATTAGTTGCCATGTCACGTACTTCAATATTCTAGCCTTTTAACATAGTTTAAGGTGATGCTGCGAATTTATCTTGGGTAAATATAGCACTAAAGCAAGTTAATTACGAAAAGTGAAGAAGAAAATGAAAGTGAAAGAGATGTTTATGTTAGATGGGTACATTTTGGGATCCACGAATTGGATGGAAGCCGTTTGAAATTAGCGGTTATCTTATCACCGACATGGGACCTTAGTGATGTTTCAATATGGAATGTCTTAAATATAATTATAAAATTATTAAAAATAATTATTTTAATAATTTAAATAAATATATTAAATAATGTATATAATAAATCAAATTTAATTATAAAAAAGATATTTTAATATTTGAGATAAACATATAACTATAAAGGAAAAGGAAAACTTCTAATCTTAGGAAGAGTACATAGTATTGATATTTACTTTTGTAGAGATCATTTATATATATATATATATATATATATATATTGTTTAATTGTTTTCATAAATGATATTAGAATATTTTGTGTTAATTGTTCTCATAAATGATATTAGAGTTAATTGGATAATAGTTTTTAGATGGTATTTCCAAACTTTGTAATTTTTTTATTTTTATTTTTAAATTCAATTAAAAAAAAAATTAGTGGACCTAATAATTTTTTATGAATTCAATAAATCTATTAAAAATAATATTTATTTTTTACCAACATATTCTTAAAACCAAGCATAGCATGTTTTAACTCTAAAATCAATTGTTTGAGACAAATTTTGACTTTAACATTATTTTAATATTTAATACAAATGTTGTAGAAGAACACTCTTATAGTCATTCGCCATATTTTTTATATTAATGACAAATTTGAGATGAAAGCCATAGATAAGAATAGGTAAGGCACTTAAAACATACTAGGCCATTGTGTTATTGTTATTGGAAGACTTTGAAGAGTTAGGTTATTAAGAAATATTATATCAGATGAATTTGAGAAATAAAATGATAATATTCTATTATATTTAGCTACATATGGAGTATATAATATTTTATAAAACAATAATTACAATATTATAATTGAAAATTGAAAAGTCACTCATATGCTTACACACAAATTGACAAAGATTAAGATTCCATTTCCACAAAGTAGATAATAAGAAATAAATAATTCAAGTTATTAATAAAGAAAGTCACTATATACAAGTTTGATAAACAATTTGGAAAGATGAATAAAAATCAAATTCATGTTTTTTTAAGAAATGCAATGTGACCAGGATAATCTCCATGAATTTGATGCATTTATATTTGTTTATAAAAATGTGGGTATGTGTGCAAAAATAATATATTATAAATTTGAAAGTTTAACTATAGAAGTATGACAAATATGAAATTAAAAAATTAGGTCTAACAATTTCAATATAGATCTTATTTGGGGAGAATGTATTTAAAGACAAAGTTTCTTGGAAAAATCAAGACTTTATTTCATTTATCCTTCCCCATGTTTTGAGATGAAATTATTTCAAGGATTAGTAACCTATACTAAACCAAATATAATTATTAAATAATTATTGTAATCAATAAGCAACCTACATGAACTATTGCGTCCTCATGTTAACGAGATTATATAATATTCTTTGTAATGATGTCATGAATAATAATAGTATATATTGTTTAGATTAGTTTCTTAGAATTCCTATAGTCATTGTAATGATGTCATGAAAAATAATAGTATATGTTTAAATTATTTTCTTAGAATATACACTTTTGTCATGATTGTGGGATTTTTCCATAGTTTTGATTTTTATTTTTTTTTTCTTCTTTCTGTTGAGTGTTTTGATAGTTTTTTCTCAATTTTGGGTCAAGCTTAATTCATCTTTGGTTCTCTTTTCTTCTTTATTTTGGGTGAAGCTTGATTCATCCCTTGTCTTTTGCATTTTTAGAGGGGATAATCATTTTTGCATTTTTTCTTTTAGGAAGCCCAATATTTACTATTTCATATTTCTATTTCAAATTTACAGTATTTTTTCCCCAAAATCAATTTAGAAATTTTTTTTTATTCTACATTAAAACCATTTTAATGTTTCCTTAAAAGAGTTTCAAAAAATTAAAGTATGAGCCTTTACTTTTCTTGATTGTTGAAATATACAATATTTTTTCCCAAAATCAATTTAAAAAAAAAATGTTTATTCTAAATTAAAACGATTTTAATGATTCCTTAAAAGAGCTTCAAAAAATTAAAGTATGAGCATTTACTTTTCTTGATTGTTGAAATATATCAATATTTTAGATGAACGATTCTTCCCAATATCCCTATTATGAAATGAGTCTAACTCTATGTATAGTGTGTTAGTCCATTGAAAAAATAGTTTTCAATGTCATTGATGTCAAGAAATCATTGTTTTAATTGGTAAAGTTCACCCAAAATAAGAAGAAAAAGAAAAGAAAAGAGAGTAATGATTATGTAGCCTTTGTAAACATTCATTTAAGTTTAGCTACATTCGAGTTTACCATCACCTATTGCCTATTCTAGGGGATGGAGTAAAATTATGCCCTCATAACTAGAAATAATAGAATTCATAGCTTCCATCCGTGACAGTATTACTATAGAGAGAAAAGAGGGAAATTTTTCTATTTTGAAAATAATGAGACTTCTAAGGTTCAATTTCAAGCAATAAAATGGTTGTGATAGAGATGTTCAATACGTAATGTAAGTAGGAGGTAGGCAATGTGGTGGGTGAGCTTTTTAGATAATGCTACCTATTTTCTCTACAAAGAAATGCGAAGGAAAGTCATCATTGTTGGCCTATCATTTCAACCCCATAGTTACAGTTAAGAGGGAAATCTTGTTAGATAGATGGGTCTCAAGGATAATAGGTTTAATGGAAGACCTTATAAAATCATGGGTTCTTTATTGGTGTTCAATTTCAGGGATTATTGAAAAAATATTTAACAAAAGCCTTTCTTAACAGCATTTTCACTTCCCCAATAAGGTCATATTTAACTTCCCCAATAAGGTCATATTTAATATGGGAAATTTATTATATTGAAAAAAAGAAAGATAAATCATTCTAGTTTTAGTTGTTAAGAAATGCAATTCACTAAATTGGTGGTACAAATGTATTTCAAGTTAGCAACCAGATTAATGATTCAAAACCTGTATCAAGATATATTTTGGGTTCTTTATTATATACATACTTTAAATAATGCATCCAAAGACATTCTAAAAAATTCTTACATCACCTGCATGATTTTGGATGCAAGAAAAAAAACAAATATTCATTTGCAATTACAATACCTCCGTGGCTTTTACAAGATTAATGAAAAAAACAATTAGGAAAACCAATACATTCCATATATGCCAACCATATTCTAGAGGCAATAAGTCTTAAAGGGCCGCATTGTTATAAGTTTTGAGTTACATAAGAGGAACTATAAACAGATTAGGGAAGAAAGGTTAGAGAAAAGTTTTTGAGTGATGATTTGTTGGTTGATGTGAAATATATTCTCTCTTTTCACCTTTCAAATACTGTAGCTAGTCGGACAGATCATGTGTGACAGATCATGTGTCACAGGGACCCTCTTTGGAGTTTTTCTAATGAAATCCAAATGTTGATTCGAAATATAAAGAACAAATTATTCATATTCCACTGACGATGAAAGGAGGTTTGTGCTTCCGTGCATGCGTGTCCGGCTGATGGCAGACAATGTTATTTCTATTCGTTTGAGTAGAGACACTCAAATTCTCACTGAACACGTGATGATGCCTCGAGAATGCAAGGATGTTAATAGTACGCTGCAGGTAGGCGTGGCCACGGCCCATTATAAGTCTTTACATCATGATAATAATCTTATGTAAATATATGATATTTTATTTTTATTTTTATTTATATATAAATTTAATATTATTTTATTTTGTTTTTTATTTATTTATATTGTTTTAATAGTAATTAAGGTTTTAATATTTTTATTTTTTAATATTTTTGACTAATATTTATTTTTATTTTTATTTATATATAAATTTAATATTATTTTATTTTATTTTTTATTTATTTATGTTGTTTTAATAATAATTAAGGTTTTAATATTTTTGGCTAAAAAGTTTTTAATATTTTTTACTTAAAAAGCTAAGAAATAGGGTAATGGTTAAAACCTAGGGACATATGAATGTATTGAAGAAATTGTCATTTTAATATTACAGTGGAATAATTTAAGGTGACTGATAATAACTATGAATCAATTTATACACTAGACTAATTTAAACTTACTTGACTTTTCTTAGATAATAATGATGCATCAATGTATATTGAAAATAATAACCTCGAGATTATTTCGTTTTCCTTAAATAATAATAACGCATCAACCTACACTCAGAATTGACAACGATTTTTCCCATTATTTAAAAATCATCCTTAGAAAAATGCATATGCAGCGCATTTAGCAACACTATATTTGTGAAAAAATAAATTTATGTGCATCAAATAAATTTTTACATTCACCAAACTCGTCACGGGATGTGTTGGTAGTTGTTGAAAGTTTAGTATTAGTAGCTGAGTTGACATTCAAAACCTAAAAACTTGTTGGCAGAAGCAGCTCCTCTACCATCGCACGCAGTACCTCTCGCCTTGTCATGGGACGATGCACCGTCCTCAGCGCCGCGCCTCCCGAGGTTGCTGATGATCCTCGTCTTTGCACTCACACTCGGAAGCCGTTTGCTGAATTGGATTTTGGGCCCTCTTCATATAAGAGTTACTCGGATTTTGGCAGGACTTCATCAATATTCTCCAGCTCCCCACGATGTTGTCACCCTGTGGCCCGTAACACCTTTGACGGTCACTAGTAATACTTCTTCTTCCTCCCCCATTAACAACCATCAGATCATCCTTGACAATTTGCCGGTGGTCGTTGAATACTGTAGCTCTGGAGAAGATGGGGAGGGAGATATTACATGTTCTGTTTGTCTTACTGATTTCCGGGCGACTGATCGAATCCGGAGGCTTGCTAAATGTGGGCATTTTTTCCATATGGAATGCTTGGACAAGTGGATTGATTATCAAAGTTACAGTTGTCCTCTCTGCAGAACTCGTATCTTCTAAACGCAGCATAGATGGAGACCAATCTGAACTATTATAAAAGTGTATGTTAGTTTTGTATTTTTTAAGGGTTTTTTTGGTAATTAAAAGAATCCGCAGTTAGCCTGGTTGGTTTGGGTTTCTTATTCAGACGCTTACCACTATAATTTATAATTGTTTAAATATGATTTTACACAAATAAATTCGGGATTGGAATTTCTAATAGGTACTACATAACATTTTATTTTTAGGACTTACAAATTGAGGTTTTTTTTAAAACATGTAAAATATTTCGAGATATTTGTGTAAGCAAAAGCAGCTCATGAATGAATGACATATGTATAACCTCCCGGAGGTCATGGTGACAAATGAGAAAAAATAAAAAGGACCTTCGCCATATAAATAATTTATTTTGGATTTACCAACATTTTATCTTTGTATTAGATTCTGATAAGTCATTTTAAAGCATTAAGTGGAATTAGGTATTATATTTCAACCCTGCTTCGTTTGGTCATGTGAAATTTGTTAAACTGAATTGGATTGCAAACTTTTAAATATGGAAACAAGATTTTGCTTATGTATATCAAATTTCTAAATATTTTCTTTAAGAGGGGCAGAAGAAATTGATTGACTGTGTACATTAATCACTAACTTGCGGCTTGCCAAGGAATTGGTTAGAATATACTGGTTCAACAGGCTTAAAATATATGCGAATGTTCATAAAAGCAGGTTTTAGGGAGGGTTCTTGTCAAATTTAATCCCTACTTCGTATGGCTTAACCTCCAATCTATCGTCTGTTGAGATGGAATGCCAATTATAATTGTGTGATGATTATACGGAATTATGATGATTAGTCTGTGATTGAACAATCGCATTTGTTAAAAGGCACACGGAATCAGGAAAATTATGATTGTAAGATCACTTTTGTTGAAATTATGATATTAAATAAGTAAACACGGAATCAAGATAAGTATTTGATTGTAAAATCACTTTGGTTGAAATTGATGAATGTTACACCAGCCTAGATCTATCTAACTCTGGATCTATCATGCGTCGAGAGGGATCAAATCTCTCGAGGTGCAAACCTATTTTTTGAGTGAAAAACTTGAGGAAAGGTTTGCGCCTCCAGAGAATTGATCTCTCTCGGTGCATGATAGATCAATAGTTAGATGGATTTAGGTTGGTTTTAGTCGGAGGCATCAATGTCACATTTTTCAGATTATTAAAATTTTTGTATATTTTTGACATGTAAGATGGATCTAGGCTCGTTTCATTAGTGTGCTGCCAAGGAAATCTATCAAAGATATGATTAATATGTAAATATATCAAATATTAATATAATAATTTTAAATATGCTAAATATTTCTCAGATTAGCTTGGTCATTTTCATTTTAAATTTTCTTAGTTACCTTAGTTCGTTGAGATGATAATTATTGTTAATAACTATAATGATGAAAAATGATGAAATATTTTTTTAAAATGCAAAGTGACAATAATAGTGTTGAAACATAGAAAGTGTGAATAATAAGAACGTACTCATGTTACAATCAATCTCAAACTATTTTCTTCTACTATTCTTATTTCCTCCCTTGTTAGTTTTGTTATCTTTTCATATTGATTATATGAAAAAGAATCGTAAACCATTTAAATCTTTAGCTCGATCTGTTGTAGTAAACCTGATACCTTGTCTCTCTTGCTCTCCAATATTAATAGCTTAAATTACTATAACAAAAAAATCAATCTACATTGTTAATAACTTTTTGTGCTTACACTAAAATAAATGCATATTGTTGATCCAATCACTTTAATATTAATGTGCCGTCATATATCCAATTACATCAAATCATAAATCAACATATACATTGAAATAAATTCATTTAATGTAATCAATCAAATAAAATTAGCAAATAACTTCTACATTGAAATCAATGCACCTAATGCAATCAATCAAATAAGATTAGAAACCAACATCTACACTGAAATCAATGCATTTACTCAAAGCAATTAAATAGGATTAGAAATCGCCACCTACACTGAAATCAATGCATTTAGCACAAACAATCAAATAGTATTAGGAATAATCTACATTGAAATCAATGCATCTAGTGCAAGCAATCAAATATAATTATAAATCAACGTCTAAATAGAAATCAACACATCCAGTGCAAGCAACCAAATAGTATTACGAATCATCACCTACATTGAAATCAATGCATCTAATGCAAGTAATCATATATCATTAGAAATAAATATCTACACTAAAATCGATGCATCTAGTGCAAATAATCAAATAGGATTATAAATCACCATCTCCACTTAAATCAATCCATCTAGTGCAAGAAAAATTATTCCCTCTCTCGACCCTCCATCCATATATATATCCCCATCCATCTCTTTTCTTTTGTCTCTATCTCACCCCCTAAAACACACACTCTCTCGCACTCCATATATATCATTCTCTTTTTCGATCACCCTCTCTCCCCATCTCTCTCTTCTTCCCTCTCTTCCCCTTCTCTCCCTCTCCCCTGCTAATATCTCTCTTTCCTCCTTTTTTCCTCTCTCTCTCTCTCTCCAGCAGTCCTTATCACTCACTCTCTCTCTCTCTCATAGGAACCAACATCTACTTGAAATCCAATGCATTTACTCAAAGAAATCAAATAGGATTAGAAATCACCATCTACAACGAAATCAATGCACTTAGTGCAAACAATCAAATAGGATTAGAAATCATCTACATTGAAATTAAGTCATCTAGTGCAAGTAATCAAATATAATTATAAATCGACATCTAAGTGGAAATCAACACATTCGGTGCAAGTAATCAAATATAATTATAAATCGACATCTAAATTGAAATCAACACATTCAGTGCAAACAATCAAATTGTATTAGAAATCACCACCTACACTGAAATCAATGCATCTAGTGCAAGTAATCAAATATCATTAGAAATAAATATCTACTCTAAAATCGATGCATCTAGTGCAAATAATCAAATAGGATTAGAAATCACCATCTCCACTTATATCAATCCATCTAGTGCGAGAAATATTCCTCCCTCTCTCCACCCTCCATCCATATCTATATTCCCCTCCATCTATTCTTTTTTGTCTCTCTATCTCACCCCCCTAAACACACGCGCTCTCGTACTCCATATATATCAATCTCTTTTTCAATCACCCCCTCTCCCCATCTCTCTCTTCTTCCCTCTCTTCACCTTCCATCTATATCTCTATCTTTCCCTTCTCTCCCTCTCCCCCATTAATATCTCTCTTTCCTCCTTTTGTCCTCTCTCCCTCTCTCTCCATCTTCCTTATCACTCTCTCTCTCTCTCTCTCTCTCTCTCTCTAGAAACCAACATCTACACTGAAATCAATGCATTTACTCAAAGCAATCAAATAAGATTAGAAATCGCCATCTACATTGAAATCAATGCATTTAGTGCAAACAATCAAATAGGATTAGAAATCATCTACATTGAAACCAATTCATCTAGTGCAAGTAATCAAATATAATTATAAATCGACATCTAAATTGAAATCAACAAATTTAGTGCAAGCAATCAAATTGTATTAGAAATCACCACCTACACTGAAATCAATGCATCTAGTGCAAGTAATCAAATATCATTAGAAATAAATATCTACACTAAAATCGATGCATAGAGTGCAAATAATCAAATAGGATTATAAATCACCATCTCCACTTATATCAATCCATCTAGTGTGAGAAATATTCTTCCCTCTCTCCACCCTCCATCCATATCTATATCCCCCTCCATCTCTTCTTTTCTGTCTCTCTATCTCACCCCCTAAACACACACACTCTCACAATCCATATATATCAATCTCTTTGTCAATCCCCTCCTCTCCCCATATCTCTCTTCTTCCCTTTCTTCACCTTCCATCTATATCTTTATCTTCCCCCTCTCTCCCTCTCTCTCCATATTCCTTATCACTCACTCACTCTCTCTCTCTTCACCTTTCTCTCTTTATTTCTTTCTTCTTACCTCTCTCCCCCTCCCCCTCCAAGTCCATCTCTCTTTCCCTCCCTCTCTCCACTCTCTCACATCCTCTCTCTTCCTTCCTCTCTTTCCCTTTCTCTCCCATCTCTCTCTCCCTCTCTCTCTCTTCACCCACCAACTATGTTACTATATCCCTCACTCTCTTCTTATATCTCCTTCTCCCCCCTTATCTCCATCTCTCCTTATTTGTCTCTTTATCTCAGCCCCAAACATACACGCTCTCTCTCTGTCTCTCCCTTGTCACTCCTCTCTCTCCACTTCTCACTCTCTATATTTCTTATTTCCTACATCTCTCCCCCTCCAACTCCATCTCTCTTATCGATCCCTCTCTCCTCCTCTCTCTCATCCTTCCTCTCTCTCTCTCTCTCCCCTAAATCCCTCTCTCTTCCCTGGTCTCTCTCTCTCTCTCTCTCTCCAATACTCTCTCTTCCCCCATCACTCTCCTCCTCTCTCTCATCCTTCCTCTCTCTCCCTTTCTCTCCCACCTCTCTCTCTCTTTTCCCTCCAATCCTCTCTCTTCCCCCATATCTCTCTCTCTCTCTCTCTCTAATCCTCTCTCTTCCCCCATCCCTTTCTTTCTCTCTCTCTTTCCACCTCTCTCTCTCTCCAACTACATTACTATATCCCTCCCTCTCTCCTTCTCACTTCTTCTCTCCCCCTTCTTTCCATACATCTTACTTTGTCTCTTTATCTCACCCCTAAACATACACACTCTCTCTCCATCTCTCCCTTATCACTCTCTCTCTCTATTTCTTCTTAGTTATGTAAACTAATGAACATAAATATTCATAAATATAAAGCAGATTATGGAGTAAATATGAAAAGAGTTTTTATTTACTTACCATACCTCTAGTTTATTTATATTTTTATTTATTTACCATACCCCTTTTCTTTACTATGGTATTTGGCCCATAGGCTTGTTATATAATTAGATTTTTATTTATAATCTTATTTGATATATTGTTATTTATTTACCTTACCTCTTTATGCCTCTTTTATATTTATTTATTTACCATACCTCTTTATATCTATTTTATATTTATTTATTTATTTATTTATCATACTTGTTTATACTTCTTTTATATTTATTTATTTACCCATGGTATCTAGCCCATGGTATCAATATTAATTTGTCCCATGGTATTCGTCGCATAGGCTTCGTCTAAATAAAACCTCTTTTTAAAGTTTTTTTAAATATAAAAAGGTTTATGGAATAAATATAAAAATAATTTTATTTATTTACCATACATCTAGTTTATATATTTTTTTATTTATTTACCATAGCTCTCGAGTAAATATAAATTCATTTTACAAATATTTAATTAAAAGAAATATTAAAAGATTTTGGATTTTGATTGTTTGTGTTGAATTAACCTTTTTCCTTTGATTTAGGAAATGGTATTGACTTTAGTAAAGAGTAAAGATGTTTAAAATTTTAGTTAATTTGGAAATTCAATGTGGTAATTTTTTTTGTTAAAAGTAAATTTATGATCCATTGAAATTCAAGTATATAATTTACTATCCGTTCAAATTATATAAATAATACATTATTGTATTAGAAATTGATATATGTTCTAGCATAATGCGATTTTTTTTCTTTTTTAATTTAAAATTTAAGCCGACATTTTGTATGAGGACGTGACCCACGTAACATCGGAACAATAAATAAACTATTACTTTCATATGGAATTAATGAAAGTTACGTAACAAAATTTTCATATGCATTTTGGTTTATTACAATCACTTTTTAACCTACGGAATCAAATTAAGTATGAGACTGTATAATCACTTGGGTTGAAATTAATGAATGTTACATAATTAAATTACTGCTTTCATATGCGTTTTCGTTTATTACAATCACTTTTTACCATACGGAATCAAGATAAGTATGAGACTGTATAATCACTTTCGTTGAAATATATATATATATATATTACCTTCATTATTAAATTATTAATTTTATTATTATTACAATTATATCTATATATACACTTCTGTTGAAATTAATAAATGTTATATAATTAAATTATTACTTTTAATTTATTGTTTTTATATGCGTTTTGGTTTATTATAATCATTTTTAACATATGGATTCAAGATAAGTATGAGACTTTATAATCATTTTTGTTGAAATTAATAAAGGTTATATATATATAAAGTTTTAGTTTAATGAGGTCACAATTTTACTAAGGAAATTTAAATATTATTTTGAAAAAATTCTGCATAAAATTTTGTAAATCTTAGTTACAATTGTCAAGCTTCATGATTTTGGGTGCTAGCTCTAAGGGTTATTGATGGTGATGAATCCATTTTCATCATAAAAAAACCAGTTCCAACAGGCCCAAGTTTGGATTTCTTAAAAAAAAATCACCCCAATTGTAGTATCCCTAGACAAGGTCTTTCCTTAATTTTAATTGAGTTGACATTAAGTTTGTTTTTGTTTTTTTAAGTTATTTTTAAATCCAAGGACATAACTTGAACAAACATCTCTTTCATACTTTGTGTGCCTCACTTAATGATTTATTATGATGCATATTATTAGGAACTAACATATATCTATATTAACTTTAATGTAGGGGTTAAGATAGATCGTTTAATGCCAACCATTCTTCTCTCTACAAAGAGATGGTGAGGAAAGTCATCATTGCTCATTGCCCCTAGTTAAAATATAATGAGGGAAGCTTTGTTAAATAGATCGGTCTCAAAGTATATAAGGGTTGATGGAAGTACTTAGAAAATCATGTGTTTTTAAAGGTGTTTGATTGTCTTGAAAGATATTCCAAACAGATCTATGCTTCAAACATCATTGTCAGCTCCCAAAATGGACCTTGTTTCTTTAGGACAATTTATTGAACTAAAAATATTACAAATGAAAATTATGGTTTTGATGCATTTCCAGATGCAACCTAATAGATTAATCCTAAAAATGTAGTTTAGGTTAGTATAGATGCTACTAGTTTGTATTTCTGTAGAGTCAATGATTCAAAGAAGGTATGAACATATTTTCCTTGGCTCCTTATAATGGGCATGCTTTCAGTAATGCATCCAAAGAAATTGGAAAAAATGATTGGATTACCCACATTATTTTGCATGCAAGAGATGAACATACGTTCATTTGCAACCACCATGAACATATGTTCATTTGCAACCACCATGCCTCTCTAGGAAGTTATTGAAGCCAATAAATTCAATATATTCCACCTATTTTATTATTCTTAAATGTATGCTGAAAGTGTAGCAAAGTGTGAATTCCACAATTATAAATTCTAAGTGGTCTACATGGGGAATAAAAAATAGATCATGAAAAGAAGGTGAGGAAATTTTTTTTGAGTGATGATTAGTGTGTTGAGGTGAAATACATTATCAATTTCACCTCTCTTATAGTGTATCTAATTAGGTATGCAAAATAATATTCCCATAACTTTGGGGAAGTATATGATTTGATTGAAAACATGATTAGACAAGTTAGGTCCATTATGGTCAAAGCAACCTCTCTTTGGATTTTTTTATAATAAAATCCAAAATTTGATTGGAAAGATATGCAAGAAGTTGAGAAAATCTCTTTATATGGCTACTTATGCACTTAATCCAAAATGTTATGCGGAGAGGGAAGAAAATTTTGCACCAATATATGCTCTTGACGAGAAAGAATGTTTTATTGATGCCATAAAAAAGATGCATACACCATAATAAGTAGCCTTAATCTGAGAACAATTTATCGACTTTAAAATGCATAGTAGCCCCTCTTTTTCTAGTGTTGCATTTATTCGATATGGCACAAAGAATTCATATGGATGGTGTTGGATACATGGAGACAAAGCTCTAGAAATCCAAACTTTGGATATTTTTTTACTGTCTTAGGTTGCTAGTTCCTCGGCTACTAAAATCAACTGCTATCATGTCATATAGGTTCTCCTCAAAGGGAGCCAAAGAACAATTTTATGTGCATACAATATTCACCTTCTTACTAGGAAAGCACTAGAGGTTTTATAGGGATCGACAGCATGGTGGGATGTAGATCCCGAGGATGCTTCCATATTGATGATTAGATGGATGGTCTATCACTCTACGTAGTAGTGGTGAGTGTACTACTTAGATGACAAGGAGTTGTATCGGAAAAGTATTGGTGATGATGAGGAAGAAGCCTAGTCAAACCCATGTATTTTTTGGATAAACTTAATGTAAAAGATCTAAATTTACAACTTGCTTGAGGTTTCATGTTAGTATTATTTTGGATTATCATCCATGTTTTTCTTTCTTTATTCCTGAATCGTATATTCTTAACCCCTTGTTGTGAATGTTTCATATTTACTATTTAAAAATTGAAATTGTTCATGTATAGCACAATGTTGCAAGTTTCCATATATAATTTTTTTGTTATTTTGAAATTTAAATATTGAGATTATTGTCTATTTATTTTGTATAGCCTTGTAATTTTTCCAAAAAAATAAAATTTTAAAATTACATTTTTTGAATTTCAACATTTATCTTTTATCATTTTGATAGATGAAATAAAAGTTGAAAACCTAGCTAAAAATGTTCAAAATCAGACTGTATAAAGTAAAAATCCCTAATAATGTATAAGACTACTGGAAAATATAAAACTACTAGAAAAAACTACAATTTCTAAAAAAAAAGATGTGTAAAATTCATACTAAAATTTTAAATAAACTTACTAAAACATTTAAATTAAATTATACATTTATTTATTTATTTGAAAATAAATATAATTACTTATGCTCACCAAATTCACCAGATTAGTAATTTTAAAATTAGTTAATAATATATTTTACTTTTAGAAATTTAATCTTTCTAATCCTAAAAATTAAAAAAAATAATTATTTTGTTTATTCCCATGAACATACTATTATATAAAGTAGTCGGGAATCGACCAAAATCAATCATTATCTTAATATTCGGTACATAGAAGAGCCTTCAGAAAAATTCAAAAATCAAAATACACAATTTATCATGTACATATAATGTACATATATTGTCTATTTTTGAAAAATAATGATTATGCAGAGGACTGAATAGAAGCCCCCATCGCATCTACAAACGGGCGGACTGTGATGTTTGGGTTGAATTGAGTAGAGTGGGTAAGAAGATTCCATTGACGATGAAAGGATGTTAATACTACCGTGCATGTCGCCCCACAATAAGTCTTTACATATAAAATGTGATAAAATGTGATAGTAATGATAACAATAAGTCTTTACATATAAAATGTGATAAAATGTGATGGTAATGATCATATTAATTGGTCTTAAAAATACACAAATTAGTTTGGAAAATAATGAAAATTCTAGTAAAATTATAATTAAATTTGGAAAAAAGTTTTAAAAATCTTAGTTATAATTGTCAAACTTCAGGATTTTGGGTGCCCTTCTATCTTTCATGGTGCTGAATCCATTTCCACAATTTAAAAAAAAAATTCAAACACTAAAGTATTTTGATTTTTAAATATTTTTTTCACCAGAGTGAATTTGTAAGATTGGTAGTAAACACCATTAAATATTATTATACTAGCACAACCATATTTAATTACTTAAATGTGGTTGATATACAATGAAAGCTTCATTTGTATCTACCATAAAGGCCATTGATAAATATATAATAATAAAAATGTAATTAATATTTTTAGTAAATAATTAAATAATGATTTTTTTTTTAAATTAAATAATACCAAAACTTAAATAATTCAAAATTATTAAATTATTAAATAATTAAATAATATTGAATAATTAAAAATATTTTTTTATTAATTAATAATTGAATTATATACCAATAATAAATAATGAATAATAAATAATTGTTGATTAATCAATGATCACTTTTTCATCTTGTGTTGATGATGAACCACACTAGATGATTCGAAATGCGTCGAAAAAACTCTGATAATGTGATTTTTACCGAAAGTTTTCTTTCTTTTCATGTTAAATTTTTTGTCAAAACTAGTTGTTATATTTTAACGTCTAGTAAACATCTCTCTTTATGTGTTTAATCTAATGCCATGATCTTGTACTGCATCTTGTCCTGAATTTGAACTACACTAGATGGTTTGAAACTCGTCAACTAAAAGTTCTTTTATGTGATTTTAACCGAAAAATCTCTCAACATTAAATAATTAATTTATTTACATTAAAAAAAACATAATAATAATTATTTATCTTTCTTTAGATTCAACCACGTTAAGTAAGTCCCTCATCTATGACCATTTCAATGAGAGGTAGGCGTAACTGACTAATTTCTCATAATTTTTGAATAGTCCGCTTAGCACTTATTGCATCATGTGATACTCAAAGGGGTTAAGAAGTGGGATTGAAACTAGTGAAATGAATCACATAGCATCAACCATCACTTATGGGGCCTGCACCTGGTAACCAGGACTCTTGAGAAGTCACCCATCCTAGATCTCCTCTAGCTCAAGCACATTAACTGTGGATTTTTCCCCACAATCAGGCCCACTTAGCTTGCTACTCCATTTGAAATATAAGTGGGGAAAACTCCATACTTAAGCGCTCTTGAGCCAAAGGTGATCTGGGATGGGTGACCTCACAGGAAGTTTTATTTACTGGATGAAAGCCCCAGAAGTGATGATTGATGATATGTGATTCATTTCACTAGTTTCAATCCCACTTCTTCACCCTATGAGCATCACCCGATGCAATGATTGCTAAGTGGACTATTCAAAAATCATGAGAAATTAGTGAATTATGACTACCTCTCATGGAAATGGTCATAGATGAGTGACTTACTTAACATGGTTGAATCCTAAAAAATGATATATAATATAATGCACTGTGAAGACCCCTCAATAATAATAATTATTTAATTAATTTTGTTGTAATAAATAATTGGTTAATAAAATTAAAAACCTTTGGTATTAATATTATAAACTATTGGGATTAGTATTATTATAAATCGTTCAGGTTAATATTACAAACGTGAGTGACTATTAATATCATATACCCAAGCCATCAGTAAACCACAAAATTTATATTATAAACCCTATGAATATGAACCCTGATATTAATAAACCCAAGAGATTGATAACATAAACCCAAGGGAAATATATTATAAACCCAATGTATATAAAACCTAACATAAATATTATAAAACACAACCAATTTACTAAGTGGTTGATATACGTCAATAGGCATATATGAATCACATGTACAACAAAATTAGTAAATGTGCTTCATATATGTTGATAGTAGTATGATTAATATATATTTATTAACATAACTGTATAAACCCTAAGATAAATGTTATAATCCAAGGGAATAATAAACCCGAGGGATTAATATTAAAACCTCAAGGGATTCTAAACCCAAAGGAATAATATTAAACGCAAGAGATAAATATTATAAACCAAAGCATACACCCTAAGATAAATATTATAAATCCTAAAATAAACATGGTTAACCAAGGTGGAATTTCATATTAACACAAAAAATTTCACCATGCAACATTGGACTATGAATGACCATGATTGATTTTCATATTGAGACAACCTTTTTCACAATGTGACGTTGGACAATGGATGACCATGATTGACAATGGTTGATCTCTATATTGAGACAATATTTGTCACAATGCAACATTGGACCATGGTTGAGCATAGATGAATATGGTTGGCACAACGTGACGTTGGACGAAGAGATAATATTTGCCATTTTGTGACCATGGTAAACCATGATTGACCATGATTGACCATGATTGACTATGGTTGGCCATGGTTGAGACAAAATTTGTCACAATGCGACATTCGAACATGATTTACCATGGTTGATTTTAAAATTGACATAATCCTTGTCACAATCCGACGTTGGTTTTTTTTTCATATTCATAAAATATTTGTCACAATATGGCATTGGGAAATGGTTGATAATCGTTATAAACCCAATGGATTTATATTAAACCTAAATACTAATATTATAAACCCTATGAATAATATTATACCATAGGAATATAAACCCTTATATTAATAAACCAAAGTGAATGATATTATAAACCCAAGGTATTACTAGTAAAAACCAAGAGATTATAAGCACACGGGAATAATATTAAAACCAAGGGATGAATATTGTAAACCCTAAAATAAGCATGGTTGACTATCGTTTACCATCATTTATTTTCATACTCAGATAATATTTGTCACAATGGCTGTTGGATCATGGGTGCTTTTCATATTTAGACAACCTTTCACACATCCTGACATTGGGCCATCGTTGAAAATGGATTACCGTGATTGCAAACCTAAGGGATTTATATTAAACCATAGGATTAGTATTATAAACCCGATCAATAAAATTATACCCTAGGAATATAAACCCTTACATTAATAAACCCAAGAGATTGATATTATAAACTCAAGGGAATAATAAGCCCAATGAATTAATTTTAAAACCCAAAGGTATTATAAACATAAGAGAATAAAATTAAACCAAGGGGATTAATATTATAAACACAAGGTATATAAACCCTAAGGTAAATATTTTAAACCCTAAAATAAACATGGTTGACCGTGGTTGACCATGGTTCATTTTCATATGCAAACACTCTTTGTCACAACACGATCTTGGACCATGGTTGATCATGGTTGAGCATGATTTATTTTCATATCGAGACAATATTTTCCACATTGAAACGTTGAACCATGATTTATTTTCATATTGAGAAAATCTTTTCACAACATGATGTTGGACCATTATTGACCATGGTAGGCTATGAATATAGACCAAATTGATTTATATTAAACCCAAGTGATTTACCTTAAACTGAAGGATTTATATTATAAACCTTATGAGTAATATTATACCCTAGGAAAATGGACCTTTAGATTAATAAACCCAAAAAAATAATATTATAAACCGTAGGAAATAATAAACCGAAGAGATTAATACTAAAAACCCAAGGGATTGTAAATCCAAGGGAGTAATATTAAACCCAAAGGATAAACCCAAGATATTAATATTATAAACCCTATGATAAATACTATAAACCTTAAAATAAATGTGGTTTATTTTCATGTTGAGATAATATTTGTCACAATGTGACATTTGTCCATGGGTGATTTTCATATTCAGACAATCTTTGTCACGATGTAACAATCAACCATGGTTTCACATGGTTGACCATTATTATGAACCCAAGGGATTTATATTAAACTCTAGGATGAATATTATAAACCTCATAAATAATATTATACCCTAGGAATATGAACCCCTAGATTGATAAACCTAAAGAATTGATATTATAAACTCGAGGAATTAATTCTAAAACCCTAAGGTATTATAAACACAAGGAAATAATATTAAACCCAAAGTATTAATATTATAAACCCAAGTTATATAAACCATAAGATAAATATTAGAAACCCAAGGGAATAATAAACCCAATGGATTAATACTAAAAGTCCATGGGAATAATATTAAACCCAAGGGATAAATATTATAAACCCAAGATATTAAAACCCTAAGATAAATATTATAAACCCAAGGTTTATAAACCCTAAGATAAGTATTATAAACATGGTTCACCATGGTCAACCACTGTTGATTTTCATATTGAGACAATCTTTGCACAATGCGACGTTGGAGTATGGTTGGCCATGACTCATTTTCATATTGAGACAACCTTTGTCACAATGTGACATTGGAAAATGGTTTACTTTCACATTGAGACAATATTTGTCATAATGCGACATTGGAGCATGGTTGACCATGGATGACCATTGTTTTCACAATATGGCATTGGACCAAGAGACAATGTTTCACACAATGTGACCCTGGTTGACCCTAATTGACCATGGTTTATTTTCATATTGAGACAATCCTTGTTGCAATGTGACATTGGAACATGGATCATTTTCATATTGAGACAATTCTTATCACAATGTTACATTGGACCATGGTTGACCATGATTGATTTTAATGTCAAGACAATTTTTGTTACTATTGGACAATGGACCATGGTTGATTTTCATATTGAGACAAGCCTTATCATAATGTGACATTCGACCATCGTTGACCATGATTGATTTTAATGTCGAGACAATTTTTTTCACAATGCGATGTTGTACCATGGTTGACAATGGTTGATTTTCATATTGAAATAATCATTGTCATAATGCAACTTTGGACCATCATTGATTTTCATATTGAGACAATATTTGTCACAATCTGATGTTGGACCATAGATGACCATGGTTTTCACAATGCGACGTTGGAGCAAGAAAAGATATTTGTCATAATGTGACTGTGGTTATTGTTATCACCCTTGTAATTTCTTAGGTCGTGGGATTTTGATTTATAGTTAGAGAAAACTAGGGGTAACCACACTGGCGACCATACTGGGGAACTAACCACTCTCTAGTTTTAAATTTAATCTTGGAGGAAAATTATTAAATCTATCTTTTCTACTTTAAGATTAACTTTAAAGGTTGTGGGTATTTCATAAATAGACATTTTGGCTTCTAGGAAAACCTACTATACCAGGTCTAACCTAGATCATAAGCCTACTATAATAGTAGATAACCCAGAATAGATTGGAAAAAAAGAAAAAGAAAAAACAAGTTGTTAATTTAGAAGCTGAAGTGCCTTTGAGAAAATCTAATTAATTACCCAAAGAATTAGTGAGCTTAACTGATATTGATTTTGATTTCAAATTTGAAAATTCATTATTTAGAAGTAAATATGAAACTGATTTAAAGGAAACTGTCATAGATCCTATTTTTACTTCTTTTGTGAATGAGAAACAGAAAAGTATTTCAGCATCAATAAAATCAGAAAAATCTAAAATTCAAAGTCTTGTAGAAAGAGTTAATGTTACACAGATTAAAGATGTTGATGAAGCTGGCAAATTAGCTCAATTTTTATCTCACTTTAAACCTCCAATTTCTGAATTACATACAATAATTTTTCCAGCAGTAGATTCAACTTTGTATGCTGCCACTCCATTTTTAGACTCTACTGTCAGTTCACCCATAGAAACTTTTAGTCCTGAGTTACCTTTGCATCCTAGGATTATATTTTCATCATATCCTCAAGCCACTGCAAGTTCATCCAAAGAACCATTTATTCCTGAGTTGCCTTTGTAGCCTAGGATAATATTTCCATCATTTACTCAGTCCATTACATCCACCAGTTTTATAAGCACTACATTTTTTCCATCTAGTTCCATATATATATCAAAATATTTTCCAAGTTCTTCGAATACAATTTTCACCACATCAACTACTATAATCAGCACTGCTCCTATAGTCACTGTTATACCTCCTAGTTCAGGAAAACTTCAAATCATGGTTGCAAGATATGCTCCTCTAGTTTTACCCCTAAACCTCCATGATATGCCCAAAAATTACCAAAAGGATATCCCATTATTTGATAATTTTTCACAAATTACTGGACAACAACATATCACCAGAATGACTGATTTTTGTGAAATTTATGAGATAGATGAATCTGATGTTCGAATGAGGTTGTTTTATCAAAGTTTAACTGGAGAAGTAAAAACATGGTTTAGAAATTTAGGTGTTGGTAGTATAGCAAATTTAGCTGCATTTCATACAACATTCATAAATAAATGGGAAAATAAAAAGAACCCTTCGCAAATTTTATCAGAGTTTGATTCTTTAAAAAGAGCTCCAAATGAGTCTATTTAGGATTACTACACTAGATATAAAAGTGTTTATAATGCCATCCCTGTTGATCTTAAACCTACCCCCTATTCAGTACTTCTTAAATTTGTTGATGAATTTGATCCAGACATGGCATACCAATTAAGAGAAAGAAATGTTGAAACATTAGAACAGATGCAATTAGATGTTGTTGGTGTATAAATCAATATCCTAGCCAAAAAAGCTAGACTTATAAATGAAAGGAGAGTCATGATCAAAGAAGAGAATTAAAACTTAGATGGTAAATTTGACCCTTTTTCTAAAACTTTAGAAACAGTAGTTGAGAGATTAGACAACATTGAGAAAAAACCACAATGGGATAACCAACCCCAATTCAGAATCCCAACTAGAGAAAAAACAACAATCCGGGAAAAGGTAAAGAACCTTCCCCAGATCAAAACATTAGGCCCCCTTTTGAAGAGAAAAATGCTAAAATTTATCAAAACAATGTTGAGGATGAGGAAGAAATAAACAAAGTGATGGGGATAGGTGAAGAAAATACAATTTTCCTCACTCAGGAGGATCAAGAACTCTTTGAGCTCCAACAGCTCAAAGTAGAATCTGGTGAACCCTTTGACTATAAGCAAGGTTATGACTTTGCAATCAATGAAATTCACAGCTAGTATAAATTTAGGAGCAAGAAAACAAATGATCCTTCTACAAAAAACAATGCTCCAACTCAAAAAAATCAAAACAAAAAGAATGTAGGGGCCCCGAAAACAAAATTTTTACAAATTCTTCCAAGAGAAAACAAGCAAAATTCAAACCCACCCAGTCCTAAAAAAAATTCTAGTCCAAATATTGTTGATATCACTGATGAGGTGGCTCAATCCTCCAAAGATTCCCAAAATGCTAATAATACAAAGGCCACCAATTCAGCAAAAACAACAGTTCCTGATCCAAAGAAGAATGCAGCTGACTCTAAATCATCAAATCCTAAATCTTCTGCTAAAAATTCTAGATCTAACAAAACCTCGACTACCACTCAAAATGTTCATGAAAAAATAATCGAAGACAACAAAAATAAAAAAAATCAAACAGAAGGTAAAAGAACAAATCAAGCTAAAGGTAAAATTGCTGAACCTCAAGGAAAACCTACTCAGTTAACAATCACAAAAGATGAATGTCTGCAGATTAGCAAATCTCAACCAGCATTCAACATTCAGGCTGAAATATCCAAGTTAAAAATACCAATTCCTTTAACAGAATTGGTAAAGAATGACTTGTATAAATCAAGAATAAATGAAACTTTAAACATCAATGATGGTGAGGATTGAATTAATCTAAATGATGATCAGCCTGAATTAATTTTTGGTCCTGATGTGAATGGTACACATGCTGATGGAGCAATCCCTCCTTTTTACATTAGTCTTACTATTCACGATCAGATATTACACAATGCAATGTTAGACTCAGGAGCTTCCCACAACTTAATGCCAAAGGCCATTATGGAAACTCTGAATCTAGAAATAACTAGGCCATATAAGGACTTGTTCTCATTTGATTCCTCTAAAGTTAAATGCATTAGATTGATAAAATATTTGTGTGTCAATTTAGTTCAATACCCAGGTAAAAGTATGATCATGGGTGATACAAGATGTAGGGTCTGTGGCAAACCTTTCATCTCATGAGATTTTAAATGAATTCAGGGATGACTTATTAGAATTTCAACTTGATGAGTATTTTCTAAGAGTTGTCTTTCTTATTTTGAAACCAAGAAAATGTTCTCCACAACTTAAAATATGTGTTCTTGAGTTAATTTCTGGAAAATATGAAAACAGAATTAAACTTTTGCATTCTAAAATTCAGTATTATAATTTCCAAGATCCTAAAGAATTCTTGAAAAATCTTCCTTCTCCAAAGCAAGAGGAAATTGTACTACCTTTTGACTTGTAGATTCAGGATGATTATTCTTTCAAGCACAAGACTGAAGAAATATTTTTAGGGTTTAATATTAAGAATATAACTAATCAATTGGTCAGTGAAAGCCTTGAAGCACAAATCATACATTATGCTTTTCATGGTCCTATAGAAAATTATATGGAGACTATTTTTAGATCAAGTCTGCAAACTTGTTTTACCTATGAGGATCAAATATATCAGCAATTGCCATTTCATATCATATCATTGATTATAAAGACACATGATCAAGTCATGCTTCCAAGTTTGATCACAAGCAGTCAAATTATCTATTCATTTCTACAGCTACTTGACTAGCGTCATTAGCATTTTTGTATTACCTAATTCAACAAGATTAATATCAGATTAGAGTAATTAGATGATTGCAAATAAGCTCAAAGCTATGAGCATTGTTTTCAGTCTTAAATTATCAGCTACTTTTGGAATACTTCATTAATATTTAAAGCTAAGTAGAAGGTCCTAAAGATATTTAAGATCTAATGAGTTTGGTTTGAGAATTGCAGTTTTTTTTTTTTTTTTTTTTTTTTTTTTTTTAAGTTTCAGATTAGATTTCAGTTTGCAGAAAAAGGATGATATTCAGTTCAAGATTTTCAGCTACACCAAATGCATTTTTGGGATTGGCCCAATGGATCAGGCTACTAGTCAATGGTTTTCTTGACATCTCACAAGGAGATGTCATCCCCATGTGAACCCGCTGTTAGGGTCCTATAAATATAGGATCCATAATTTGGAATTGACTTATGATAGTCTTGTAAATATGTACATACTTTGCTTTCTGCAAGTTGTTTTCCAATATTTTGAAAAAAATAAAAAAATAAAAAAAAGGGTAAAAAGCCCTAAAAGAAAGATCAAAGGACTTAGAAAAAATGATACACCCCAAAAAGAGAAAAAAGATGAATAAAACATGAAAGTGTGAAAACCTAAATGCCACTACTTTTTAATTTTTGCAATTGATTGTGGTATAGTGTCAATAAATGCCATAATCCATGATGAGTTCAACTGCTTAATCTTGACTTGTCATGTTTCAATTTACTTGTTTTAGATAGAGAATAAAGAGTTGTCAGACAGTTTAATCCTGAAAATTCAGTAGATAGGTAGAGAGAAAAAAGGAACCCAATAGTTTAATTTGGGTCCTTGGATGAAACAAGGTAGAATTAGATAGTTTTTACTGCTTTCAAAAGAATAAAATGTTCAAGGTTGCTAGCTCAAATGTACCTACACAAATGGAATAAAAAAGGTTAGATTAATGATTGGGTAGGAAGAAGAAGGTGGGAAAAACCATTGTAAATATCTTTCACTAGGCTACAATAACTAATTTCCCTCCCCTACAATTATTCTGCATTCTAGACTTTCAGTCAAAGAGGCTCAAATAATTTCTCTGACTTTTGTTGGGACCGGACCCAAGGCTCAATGACTATTAAGTTAAAAATGTTTGAATTCCTATAATAATTCCTAATTTTCATCATTTACCCTTCATGCACTCATCATTATTCAAAATAATAAGTAAAGACTCCTTTTTTACTTAATGAAATATGAAATATCCCATTTGATTAACTCCTTCCATTTCATAAAGCATAAAAACCCTCAAAAAACATTATATCCTAAGTAAAGGTGGTGAAATTATAAAATGATAAGCCTTGCTTTAAGTTTTCACTTTACTTAGTCATCTAGTGTATTTTTGTGTTTTCATTTTCCCTTGTCATATTAACCTCTAACTTATTTTATTAATTCCTTGTAAACATAACCTCATCCTATTATTATAAATCCTTGTATTTTAATTATCCCCTAAACCCATTATTATAAGATTTTTGACCAAAGTTAAATATCCACGTGTTAAATTAAAAAACCAAAAAAATACCCCCTTTGGTCTTAAGCTAACCATATTCAAATATCCCACCCCTTAGTTGCTAAACCATTCACAAGGTATAAAAGAATATATAATATATTTACCATCCTTACAAACTTAACCCGAGGTTAAAGTATAAGTCTTTTTCCCTTTCCTGTTATGTAAAACCTTATGTTTTATATATCACTAAACCATGGTTAACACGCCTCTAGCATTCCTCATAATTCGATAAATTGACTATGTGTATAAACTCTTTTTATATACATAAACCACCCTTTGAACCCCTTTTTAACCATATGTATTAGCCCTGCATATCTATAACCCTTTGGGACATAAAACTTTGGTTATAAAGCGCAGGATATGAAAGTTTTATTACACTATCAATCGCCCGACGCGTAGCAATTACCCCGCCCCCACCATAGCTTTCCAATCACAGCTTCCAAGAAATCTTGACCATTCGCTCCCTTCCCGATGATCCAACGGTGCAGGATCAATATCGCACTCAGAAACCAATCGCCCACCCGCAGCCCAAATGAACGCGAAATAAGTGGTTTTTACTATTCACCCTCCTGCGACATGGCACAATTTCATTGCATCGTGTTTGTTTGGAGGAAAAAAACTTACCACCAAAGACCAACGCGAAAAAAACGTCTGGTTTTCGCATTCGAAAGCCGAAAACAACTTCCCACCTATGATTTTACTTGCATTAATGACATGTTTTAAAGATTTGTGCAAAAGGGGTTCAAACCTTTGTTTATGAATCTTATTGTTATTATTTCCCTCCTGAATGTTAAAAAAACTCCGCTTTGCCCTTGAAAGCTTTCCAACACCCAATTTTAAACCCCTGTCAGTCTATTTTATGCACGAAAGCTCATATTTCATAGAAAATACCCTAATTTCAAGATCAGAAAGGCTTTCTTGGCTCCAAAAAATTAAAATAAAGCTCAAATTCGACTACAGAAGCATATCCAAAACCCGTCCAACTGTCGAAATACCTACAGTTCAGGTTATTATCAGAAAATAAATTGGGCTAACGGTTTCAATACTAGTTGACAAAATTGTTTGCTCCAAATTCTCAGATTTTAATTCAAAATTTTCATTCAACAAACAGTTTGTATACAAAGAAGGAATAAAATCAAGTTAGAGAGAGATCAAAATGATGAAATTTTCACAGTAAGTGTTAAAAGTGAAATAAGAATTCACAGTGACAGTGAAAACATAACAGTGAAAAAGAGACAGTTAAAGTGTGTCAGGTAAAAGTCAGAGTGAAAGTTAAAACAAAGTTACAGAGCAGTCAAAGGTAAACAATAAAAGTAAATACAGAGGCAGTAAATGGTAAAAATAGATGAAAATACTTTCACCAACAATGAATTTTATCCAAAGTGAAAGTAAAATAGTTAAAAGAACAAAAATGTGAAAAGATGAAAACATAACAAGAAGCAACATTTTTGCAGAAATTTCATGTTTAAGTCATTGTTTTGTAGAAACTATCGTGACCAATCCAAGATTAATTTTGAAAAACTTAAGGAGTTTTATGTTCCTAAGATGTTCAGCTACGAAAACCTCTTTCACTTTTCTAACAGCCATTATGGATTTGTAAATATTAAACAATATGTGAAAGCTCTCTTTACATAAAATTCCTATTAAGTCATTATTTTGCAGAGAATATTGTGGCCAATAAAAAATACATCTTGAAAAACTGAAGGAGGTTTTTGTTCCTACAGGAGCCATATACAAAAAAATATCTCACTTTATGCACAACTATTACAGCATGAGATATACATGCGCATATTTACAGCCTATTTTTCAGACTCTGTAAAACTTTGTTTTACACATTGTTTTGTAGAGCCTATTGTGCACAGCTGGAGATAATTTTAGGAAAATGAAAGAGGTTTATCTCACCAACATATTCATCCACAATAACCTCTTTCACTTTTTACATATCTAATTTGGATTGAGAAATACAAAGGTATCATTGGACCCCAAGTTTGCAGAATTGCTGGAGCAGAATATGCACAAAGAAATGAAACAATTAGTGACTTGGATGGCTCATCATCAACTAAGAGTTGGATCAAATTCGAATTCTACTCTTTGCATCATCTGTCCATAAAAAATAGTGCCAAATAGCAGCATTAGTCTTGAGTGTCCTTTACTCAAGTTCTATTTATGTAAAACAATTGGAGATATTTGTGAACCAATCTTGATATTTTTTGAAGATATTTTAGTTTAGAATTTTTATAAATACTTCACTCTTTGAATTATTTTGAGTGGAATAAAGTTTCTGAGATTATTATAGATGATTTTACTGGTACTTTGGAGGCTCATGTGTTGATTTCAAAGCAGCAGTTTGGAAAATAGCCAATTGGACTTCATAATTCAGGATTCATGTGATAATTTGACCATGGTTGACCATCATTGACCATGGCTGATTTTCATATTGAGAAGATATTTGTCACACTGCGACGTTGGAACATGGTTGACCATGGTTGATTTTCATATTGAGACAATCCTTGTCACAATGTGAAGTTGGACCATGGTTGACCATGATTGATTTTAATATTGAGATAATATTTGTCACAGTGTGACATTAGACCATGGTTGATTTCCATATTGAGACAATCTTTGTCACAATGTGAAATTGGACCATGGTTGACCATGATTGATTTTAATGTCAAGACAATTTTTGTACTATTGGACATTGGACCATGGTTGATTTTCATATTGAGACAATCCTTGTCACAATGTGACATTCAACCATGGCTGACCATGATTAATTTTAATGTCGAGACAATTTTGTCATAATGTGACATTGTACCATGGTTGACAATGGTTTATTTTCATATTGAAATAATCATTGTCACAATGCAACTTTGAACCATAGTTGATTTTCATATTGAGACAATATTTTTCACAATGCGATGTTGGACCATGGATGACCATGGTTGTCACAATGTGATGTTAGAGCTAGATAAACTCTTTTTCACAATGTGACCATGGTTGAGAAAGGTCAATTTTGATATTGAGACAACCTTTTTCGCAATGCGACATTGGAACGTGGTTAACCATGGTTGATTTTCATGTTGAGACAACCATTGTCACAATGCAACATTGGATCATGGTTGACCATGATTGAATTTAATTTCAAGACAATGTTTGTCACAGTTCAAAGTTCAACCATGGTTGACCATGTTTTTTTTCATATTGACACAGTCTTTGTCATAATTTGACATTGAACCATGGTTGACCATGATTGATTTTCATATTGAGAAAAACCTATGACAAACCGTAAGATAAATATTATAAGCAAAGGTGCTATAAACCAAGGTATATAAAATATAAAAATTATCTCCGCACTTTTTATCTTTTCGTAAAATAAAAATGAATTTATATTTTCATAAAATGAAAGGAAAACAAGCATCCGTAAATACCTCATCTGCATTCTTAATCGTTTGTGGAAAAGACACAAAAGAAAGGGTTTGAGTCCTTTTCTTTAAGAATGTAAATAACCACTCGAAATTAAAATTTAATAAAATTGCACATAAAATAATGTCCATTTCGATCATGGAAGGTCCAAAATATAATTTATTATAATATTATTTTAGATTTTTAATTAATTAATTAATTTCAATGCTAAATAATTAACCTTTATTTTTATTTTATTTTTATTTTGAACTTTGTGATAAACATTAATAATTAAATTAACATTAATTTCTCTTCTAATTTAAAATCATTATTATAATTTTATTTATTTAACAATAAATAAATTATCACTAATTTTATTTTTAATGAATCATAACCATTTTTATGTTTTATTTTAATAAAAAAGTTACATATAAAAAATTATACTGTCATTCAATTTTTTTTAGTAAAATATCAGTTATTGAACACACCCACACACACACATATCATTTCTACTTACATGTGGGAGGATGAGATTGGAATATTTAATTCTACATTTCATTTAAACAAATATGATGTATCTATTTTTTTTAAATTTTTTTTAAATATAACTTGATAATTAATTAAATTAGTTAATTTAATAATTAATTAATTAAGTTTAATATATTATTTAATATTTAACAAAATCATGCGTTACAAATTGAGTACCTAAAATTTACCATGTGAATACACTATTATTTATCTACATGGACAATGTTGTGAGTTCCCTGAATAACTCTTCTAACTCTAAATAATTTGAACTGTCAGATGCAGAGGAGAGAAGAGTACAGTTTGGGGATGACTACATGTTTAATTTAGACAAACCTTGAGCTAAACTAGTTGTATATTCTACAAAATAATAGGATTACAGGGATCTCCCTTCATGTAAACTCAAAATGGAAGAACTAATAAGAAGAAATGTTTAACACTCTCGAATATAAAGAAGAAGAAATGTTGCAGGGGAGCTCTAGCTACCACCCTGACTTTATCACCACTGGGGAGACTCTGTTACCACCGAGAATCATCATCATCATCAGGGAGCCATAGCTACCACTAGGAACTGAAGACAATTGGCAAGATAAACCTACCCCAATGCGCAGGGATCACAATTTATCCCAAATTTCCTAACAATAGGTCATAACAACTTACGAGAGCTAAGGATCACGCTCTACCCTATTGTCCCTAATCATTTACCTTAACCCTAGAGAGTAAGATAATCTACCAAATGCAAGGGGTAGGGATCACACTCTATCTGAAGTCCCTCATCTCATTAACCAGATGGGGAGGTTATCCCACATATGGGAAGGATTCTAATTGCGAAATACTCTGACTAGGGGATATCTTAGGTCCCTACACCCTATCAATCAATGGTTCGTCATCCCCAGAAGCTCATGAGATTGATTCCTCACCTTGGGAGCTCACTCAGGGGGAAGAGCACTGCTTAGTGTTATTCATCATCCTGAACCCTTATCTGAAAGGGTCATCTAAACCATTACATTTTTCTCTATGAATATCAAGAAATTCCCTTTCAGAAAAGCCTTGGTAAGGATATCGGTTATTTTCTCATCTACCGAAATGTATAGGAGTCTCATGGTTCCTCTCTGCACCATTTCTAAGTTGTATTTATATTTGATCTCAACTTTCTTGGATTTTTCATGGAACACAGGATCCTCTGAAAAATGAATCCCACTCTTGTTGTCACAATATATAGTTTTCATCTCCAACACATGCTCAAATAATTCTCCAAAGATCTTCCTTAGCCAAATTGCATAAATCACGAGGCTAGCTGAAATATACTTGGCCTCATCTATACTAAGGGCTAAAAACGTTTTCTTCCTACTAATCCAAAATATCATGGTGGATCCTAAACTAAAAAAACATCTAGAAGTACTCTTCCTGTTGACAACAATGTCAGCCCAGTCTTCTTTTGTACATCCATGTAGTCTAACGTCTCCAACAACATATCTCATTCCAAGTTTAATAGTCACGTGTATATATTTCAATACATGTTGGACATCGACCCAATGTACATGGTGAGTCTTGGTCATAAAGTGTCTCAAAATGTTGACTGAAAAAAACATGTAAGAGCGCGTATTCACAAGAAACATCAAATTACCAACCAGTTGTCTACACTTGGAAGGGTTTGCTGGGTCTGGTTTGAAAACCTTTGTTCATAACTTCTTGAAATTCATCTCAATAGGTATAGGTGTTAACACTGGAAAATCGTACAGCAGAAGACGACATTATTTAATGTCAAGTAGAAGGGTTTACAGGGCTAGAAGACATTATAGATTCTGGAAAGTATTTAAAATCTCTATGGTCTGAGGAAAATCAAATTTGAACAAGTCCTAAATGCTCTTTGTGCACATAATCCTTCGTGAAGAGCTCCTTCATGCACTTTTTTGCCCAGTATGCATGAAATCCTACGAATGGAAAAATGTCACTTTCCGGGACCACACAAAGAAAAGGACAAGTGATTCCTCACTTGAAGCCACCTAAGGATAGCCACTAGAACCTCCTTAGACACCAAGTGAGAACACAATGGAATATTTGGGGAAAACAAAGGAATCATACCCCACTCTTGGGTCACCATGTAATATTCCAAAAAAATATCCTTCAGCTTAATGGAATATTATAGTTTTTTTTATCACTAGGTAGGTGAAAAAGTGGGTGTGGAGGCCCATAAATCTCCTTAGGGGGAATAATAACACTCCTAATGTGAAAGGAGGAAGAATAAGGAGCTGGATTAAGCACCTTTGGGTGTGAATTGGAGGGGATGCATGTTGAATAGGTCAACCTTGACCAAGTCAACAACGTTGTCATGGAGGAGTGGCATTTATGATAAGATAGAGAATTTTTAGTGGAGGGAAACTTGCATGAGCTTGGTGGCATTTGTGGATGGGACCCAATTTGAGAAGGCTCACACACTATATATGTAGAGGATGGCAACCATTGTTATTCATGTTTTAGATTATCATTTTGATATTGGTATGTTTAGAATTTGCATCCTTTAGTTGTTTAGTGGGGTTTGTTGTGATGTTTTCCACAAGGGTGTTCCTAATCGAGAATCCCTACCTCATCCTTAGGAAATGAGAGGTTCATTGGGCTTAATTTCCTCATTTCGACATTCTAGACAAGCTACCTCCTTCAGCTATAGCATAGTTTTTGTTTAGAGCTGGGTTGTGTTGCAGGGTGCAGCAAAGGAGGATCACATAGAGCCAATTTTGGGCTTGTTTTTCAGTGGAGAGGTAGCCTATCCATTGGAGAATTAGCAAGGAGGTATCCTGGCCATATTTATACATTTTTGGCATTAGGTCAACCATCTACCATCCCTCACAATGCAGTTACAAATCAGATCTGCGTTATTTTTAGAGGCAGTTGTTGGGAGGGTTCATTGAGCTCATCAGGAGGGTCTATTTATGAATGGAGGGATCATACTTCTATTGAGAAATGCCATTGGAGGAGGACATTATCATTTCAGATCTTTCATGGCCTCATTATATTTAGTTCTAGTTTGTAGTGACATATCAACACTAGGGTTATTGTCACATTGTATATTTGTGTTCGTATTTCTAGCAGTCTTTTATGGGTTGGCTAGAAATCATGTATTAGAGCCCACATATTATTTTATGGGAATTTATTTTGTATCTATCATCAATATCACATTTATGTATTATTACAGCAGTAGCTACACTGATATATAGACAATGTTGTCACTACTTTCCAACATTCTATACAATAGTAGCAACTCATGTGCTTATTGATATGATCATTGGAGGCTTGTTCTTATTTCTTGAGTGACTTAACCCTCGAGATATTTTTGTATATTTTTTCTAATATCTTAATAAAATTATGGCCACATATTCATCCCCCTTATGACATGTTCAAAATTTCTGTGTTTTACATTATTATGTCTTGTATTGTTGCTATTTCTATTTTGGAATATTACAGTGGTATCAGAGCATAGCCTTGGCTCAGCCTGTGCATTGAAGACATTATTCCATTAGGAGGAGAAGCTTCTCATAGAAAGGAGAATTTATATAGAATAAACAAAGGCATGGCTCCATTATTTGGAGAAATGAAGGAAGAGAGGATCTCCCAGCTGCTTTTCCAAACTGTGAAAAATATCAAGGAAGATATCAAGGATATGAAAGGGGAGAGGTGTAGAAAATTTCCAAGAGGGTTCAAAAGAGAAGAAAGCCACATATATTCACATGATGGGTGTGGAAATTCAGCCACACATGCAGATCCACAATGCAGTTTAGTGCCCACATTCACTAAAAGAGAAATGGAGGAAGAAGATGCACCCATGGAGGATACCTTGAGTGATTATCTTCAGGAGTATGAGTCCCATTCTTGGAGATTAAAAGAGCACTTGGACTTACAAGGGTTTTGCCAACTCAAGGAAGACAAGAGATCCAACAACCATAATAGAAGCAAGAAAAGTAGAATATTTATATTTAACTTTGATGTATTAGCAAAGTGCACAGCCAAGGCTTGGGTGAAGGAGCTAAATTCCTATTTTCATCTACACCAAGTCTCAAAAAGGGAGGCCATTAGAGTATAAGTGCTGCACCTTAATGGTATGGCCCATGATTGGTGGTTTTATAGTTCTTATTCAATTCATCATGCAAGTGTAAATACTTATGCAGGTTTCACTAAGAAGATAATGAAAATATTTGATATTAAACCTTGTAAAACATATTTTGTTGAAACCAAAAATTCAAAACCTTTGCACGAGTGGGAGGGATCTATTTTACCAACTCCAGTCCATATTCTATTGAAGGGGATAAAAACAGGCATAATACCTTGCTAATGGCAAGATCCAAACTTCTTGAAGAAGCCTCTTCTATAAATGAAGACATGGATATTCCTCCTTCAAGGGAAGACCAAGATATAGGGTCTCCAATTGATCATGAGGCATTATCAAATATGGGTGAAGAGGATAAGAAAAGAAAAGCTAGAAATTTTGTACCATTATGAGAAGATCCATCACCACATGGAGGTGGATGGGGAGCCATTGCTTCCATTAGAGGAGCCCTTGTATCTTTGCAAGGAGTTCCAAATGATCTAACATGTGGGAACCAAAGCACAATTCCGAAGTAGCATGTATCAGTTATTGTGGATTGTGAATATTGGCAGATGGAAGGAGAAGGAAGGAAGGATCAGCATAAAGGGATGATGAGCAATCACCCTTATCTATTTGATGATGTTTCTACACAGAATAAGGAGAACATATTGTGTAGTGAAATGAGGGACAAATCAGTCCACTCATATATACAGTCTACTTTAGATCTTAATGTCTCATTACATGGGGGCATTCCACCTGGGAGGCTACCAGATCTAGAGTTGGTGAGAGACATATTACCATTTGGTTCACCACTCTTATATCCCAAAGGGGTGGATACTTTAGAGTGTTCTAGTACATCATATAGAGTCTAGGATAGACTTAAGGAGGAGGGAGAAATTCTCCCATTTTCAGAATTACCCACTCTCACTACATATTCTGTGCTGACAGAAGTTGATGCAGTGATGTAGGATGGCACCACCATGGTGCAAAGATACCACTCCATGGATTTGAAGAAATAGAGGTTACTTCCCTCGAGGAAGGAGTCCTCCACATATTGGAGCATATGGAGGCCACTCATGCTTACATTGGCCAAGATCAGGAGGTTCTTTTTGGATGGAATCTTCTCATGGGAGGCCAACTTCCAAAGGTCACCACTTCTACTTGAGCATGAGCAGCTGCATGATGGGCATGGAAACACTTTGGAGGATGAATTTTACATGAGGGATGTTAAAGGATAAGAGAAAATCATGTGGAGAGCTTCACATTTCAGATCTTCAGCGTTGTCTCTTAGGAGGATTGATCGATATTGGAGATCTCAAATTTTGGCAGAGTACTCCAAGGATCTTAGTGCTTGCATGATTCTTGATGAACCAGAGGGAGATGATAGATACATGGTGGATGATGGGGTCATCTATTCTTATGGAAAAGTCTTCTTGACTAGAGCTTCCGAGCTCAAGGAGAAGTTGTTACATGCAACACATGTGGACTTTCTTTCCATGCACTTTAATGCATATCATTCCTTGATGGAGGAGTTCACTTGGGAGCACATCCAACATGATGTATATCAGTCTATGGAAAGATGCATATCCCGGATGATGATGGAGATGTTTTCACAACCACTTCCCTACTCATTGAGATTGAGGGAGAACTTTCAGTTGAGCCATTTTAGCTCAATGACCAAGGTACATAGTAGAGGATGTACATTTATGCATTATGATTTGTACTCTTTTACCTTTTGTGAGAAGCATATTGTACCAAGGGGGATATTTCCTTCTTGTATATTATATTGTGATGTACTTGAGACCATTTTCAGCATTGATTTTTTCCATTCTAATGGTGGTTTGTGGATGGCCACATGATCCTTGGTGTGCACCATTGGCACAAAACTTTACTTATATGATCTCATCTTGTAGGATGATTGTGGCAGAAAACAAGTGGTTGAAAGGACACTTGTTAAACTTTGTTTTGAGGCAGGAAGGGGATGCACTACACTGGTTCCACAAGTGGGACTATGATCCACCTCTCGTTTTTCATATGGCAGCTTGTTTTTATTTTCTTTTTCTTCCATATATTCATGATGTTCTTGTTCTTATGGGAAGATTTGTTGGGAGGATGGAAAGGGAGTTTGAGGTGCCCATTGGGAGTATGAATCTCCATACTTAATATGTTTCATGTTTCAGGAGAAACAATGGGAAAGCCATGATTTCCACACTACATCTCTTGTCTTCATATGGGAGGAGCCATTTGGAGAAATTGAGTTCTTGGGAGAGGCACTTCATGAATGTTTTGTTTGATGGGGTAACTTGGGAAGTTCTTGGAGACTATAATATTTCAGCCCAAGATTAGTAGCAGCCCCATACATATCATAAATGGAGAGAGAAACAACATGGGTGGAAAAATCTAATCTCTCCATACAACCCCAATACATTGCATGAAGCAGGGGTTGAAGATTTCTTTGATGAGATACCTATAATGGCTCATTTAATTTGGATGATAGCATGGGTATGGGAGTCTCTCACTGGGAATGAGATCCCCTATGTTAGTCATCACTCCTACCTTGAGGAAGCCATTGGACATCAAGAAGGCTTTCCACTTACACCGTCCACTTTCTCATGATTTGAGCCATGTGGGGTTGCATACTTCGGAGGAACCATTGAAGGGAAGAGTTATTGCAGATTATTTTGAGCAGTGATGGGGACTATTGATAAGAAGGTCACAAGAGGAGGAGGGGAGGAATTTTGTTCCACCTTTATAGTTTCTTGATGACAAGCAACATTTTGGAGGGGAGGACTGTAATATTCCAAAAATTTAGCCTTCCGCTAAATGGAATATTATAGTTTGTTTTATCACTAGGTAGGTCAATAAGTAGGTGGGGAGGCCCATAAATCTCCTTAGGAGGAAAAATAACACTCCTAATGTGAAAGGAGGGATAATAAGGAGTTGGATTAAGCACCTTTGGGTGTGAATTGGAGGGGATGCATGTTGAATAGGTCAACTTTGACCAAGTCAACAACACTGTCATGGAGGAGTGGCATTAATGATAAGACAACACATTTTTAGTGGAGGAAAACTTGCATGAGCTTGATGGCATTTGTGGATGGGATCCAATGTGAGAAGGCTCACACACTATATATGGAGGGAATTTCAACCATTTTTATTCATGTTTTAGATTATCATTTTGATATTGTTCTATTTAGACTTTGCATCCTTTATCTATTTAGCAGGGTTTGTTGTGGTGTTTAGCACAAGGGTGTTCCTGATCAGGAATATCTACCTCATCCTCAGGGAAGGAGAGGTTCATTGGGCTGCATTTCCTCATTATAGAATTCTCACCAAGCTACCTCCTTCAGCTACAATGCAGTTTCTGTTTAGAGTTGGGTTGTGTTGCAGGGTGCAACAAAGGAGGATCACATAGAGCCAATTCTGGGCTTTTTTTTCAGTGGAGAGGTAGCCTATCCATTGCAGGATCAACAAGGAGGGCTCCTGGGTATATTTCTACATTTTTGGCATTAGGCCAATCATCTACCGTCCCTCAAAACACAGTTACAAACCAGATCTGCATTATTTTTAGAGGCAGTTGCTGGGAGGGTTCATTGACCTCATCAAGAGGGTCTATTTTTGAATGGAGGGATCAGCCTTCTATTGAGAAATGTCATTGGAGGAGGAAACTATCATTTCAGATCTGTCATAGCCTCATTATATTCAACTCTAGTTTGCAGAGACATATCAACCCTAGGGTTATTATCACATTGTATATATTTGTTGGTATTTCTAGCAATATTTTTTGGGTTGGCTAGAAATCATTTATTAGAGCCCACATATTCTTTTTTGGGCATCACTTTTGTATCTATATGCCATATCACATTATGTATGATTACAACAGGGGCTGCACTGATATAAACGACAATGTCACTACTTTTTGGCATTCTATACAATAGCAGCAACTCATGTGCTTATTGATATGATCATTGGAGGCTTGTTCTTATTACTTGAGTGGCTTGACCCTTAAGATATTTTTGTATATTGTTGCTGATATCTTAATAAAATTATGGCTGCATATTTATCCCCGTTATGACATGTTCAGAATTGTTGTGTCTTACATTATTATGTCCTGTATTGCTTCTATTTCAATTTTGGAATATTACACACCATCCACAGTGTACCAAGAGATGCAAGGGAGGATTTGAAATATCCTATATAAGGTCACCATGAGATGAAGAAATAGTGAACACATTGTTATGTTAGACAAAATTACCCATGCAATACCAGTAGTGTGTGATCTGGAGATAAAGATAGAGGGGACTCAATTGTTGGCCATCCAACAAGTCCAACACAGTAGAGATAGAGGGAGACTGCACCGAGACAAGCTTGGGATAAAAAATTCCTTGCATCGAGACTTAGAACCCATGTTCTAGGGGCCCTTTGGGAGGAGGGTAAATTTTCACTCTTATTACTTCTAGCGCTCAATAAAAGCGACCTAGAGCCATTGTTCATATTTTTGTTGTTGTTTGAATCTTTTCAAAGCTTATGTTTTTTTGTTTTAGTTGTATTTTATATATGCATGCTATTTCTCTATCTAGTATGGCTATGATTCTATCTTGTTCCACTAACTTGCTTGATTCCACTTCTTTTTCTTCATGTTACCAATAACTTAAGTGGGTATACCACGACCCTTAAGTTGGTGTGATTTTGATGTAGGAAACACAATTTCCACTTACAAATTAATATAGTAAAATATTCAACTTTACTAAAGCCTAGGTTTACTCTTCAAATGATGCAATTTGATTCGTTCTTCACCACTTAGTGTGAAATTACATATTCCACTCTATAAATACATATAAAATTGAAATGTTGCAGCATTATTCAATAATTGATGGGTTCTTAAATGACCAGTGTATATAATAATGGATAGTTAAAAGTTGGAATTTGGAATCCACTTAAAAAAAAAAAGGCCAACGTATTTCTTAAAGAAACATGGATAAACAAAGGAAATAAATTTCGTTGACTATGGAATTTACTTAAGAAAACAAAGTACCACCAGCTAGTTGAATCCATAGCTTCACACCCACCATGGAAATCAAGCAAAAAAATATGGTTCCAGCTCTATAAGTTAGAATTTCAATTTGAGCCAACACTAATCTCCACGCGGTTCCTCAACGCAGTATTTATGCTTGAACCATGTTCATATAAATCAACACAGCTATCACACAGTGTAGTCAAGAAACATCAACCGACATAATTTCTATCCCACTTTGAGTGTTACGTAGTCCAAAAAACACAGTCGTTGCTAACAAAGGAAATGACTGCATATATATAAAATTCAACGTGACCGAAACCATTACTTTGAATTTCTGGAAGTGGTCCCATTTATTCATCGACAATGCTTCTTTGCATTGTGGTCAACCCACTGGACATCGGAAATCCCTCCGTATATGCCAACACATATGTCTAACACATCATTGGCAGGTGTTAACGTTGCGTTAATATCTTCTATCCTTCATTCCCTTGTGGTTGCGTTAACTACTTCCAGCTTCACTAACGTACGTGCTACGGTATTTAATCTGTCCTTGTTTACTCTGTCCTTCATTTGCTACTTCTAACACTGTTCTTTGTTTGCAGTTCTAGCAATCCTAGGTTGCTTCTGCTGCTAGCACTGTTCCAAATGCACATTGTCCCTACATTCACCCATTCACATATATACATATATAATGTGCAGGTTCTAACAATAAAAAAAAATACCAGACCAATCCAAATTACATTATTAACACATGGACTAAATAATTCATTGATTGTCCTTTACGTTTTCAATTTACACACTCGCAAACTTCTCTCTGTCCCTTTTCCTCCCTATTTCTCCATTATTTATACTGGAAATATGAAACTATTCCTCTTAGAATAGGTTTCTTCTCGAATTTTCTCAAAAAATCAATACCTCCCTATTTTTAAGTGTTTATCCCTATGTTGGCTCTATATCCACGTGGGGAAAGACAACAATTACTAATTTTATTCCTAATTGATTAAAAATACAAAACAAACTAATTATCCTCATAAATAAATAACAATAATAATAAGATAAAATAAAATACTACTACTAATGTTTATTTCTTTAGATTAGCCACAACATGTGAACAAAACATCACATCGTTGGCTAACTCCCAATGCTCCTACATCAGACTCCCGAGGAAGAAAAATGATCTTGTAATGCTTCGGAATTGATTCCCAACTTTTGTAGCTCTGCTGGAGTCATCCACCTGGCGTCTTCCACTAGTTGTCCTTTCCACTTGACTAAATACTGATAATAAGTTTGGCTCCTAGTTTTCTTTGACACTCTCTTCTCCAAAATGGCTTCGACTTCCCTCTTTCCTGCTTTGGGAATCTTCTCTTCCCAATTTAGCATTGGGTTTTCTTCTACTGTGGTGTCCCCATGTGATTCTTCTTCTGGTTCTCGGTATAGGTACAAATCTGCAACATTGATGATGGCAATATTCCAATTTCTCTCGGCAATTTAACTTCATATGCATTTGAAGAAAATTTCCTTATGATTTTACATGGCCCTATATTTTTCAATTTTAATTTGTTATAAGTTTTAACAGGAAATATTTCCTTTCTTAAATATACCATAACCAATTCACCCACTTGGAATTCTTTTCCTCGCCTCCTCATATCTGCTCTTTGCTTGTACTTCCTACTGATTTCCTGCAATCTATTTTTGACATATTCCTGTAGTTCCTGCATCTTTTCTGCAAATTCTTCCGCCTTTATGCTCCTTGCCTCCTGTTTTCCCAGATATTTGAGTTCATACACATCTCTTGGATGCATTCCAAAAAAAATTTGGAATGGACTCATGCAAGTACTTCGATTTGGAGTGTTGTTGTAAGAAAACTCAGCCTGAGCAAGGGCTAAATCTCATTGTTTAGGATTTTTATATACCAGGATTCTCAATATGTTTCACAGACTTCTATTCATGACCTCGGTCTGTCCATCTGTTTGAGGATGATATGCTAAACTGAAACTAAGGTTAGTACCTAGTTCTTCCGTAGAGTTCTCCAGAAATGTCCCACAAACTTGGTATCCCTGTCAAACACAATGCTTATAGGTAATCCATGCAATCTTACAATTTCTGAAAAAAATATATTAGCAATATGTGTTGCATCACTTGTTTTCTTACATGCAATAAAATGTGCCATTTTAGAAAAACTATCTACCACAACATAAATGGAATCATTTCCCCTTTGATTTTTTGGCAAACCCAAAACAAAATCCATACTGACTGCATCCCACAGTTGGTCGGGTATTGGTAATCGCTGATACAATCCTGTATTCTGACTTTTCCCCTTGGCATGCTGAAAAATCCTGCATTTTTTCACAAACAGTTTAACATCAGTTTGCATCTTTGGCCAGTAATAAAAAGTATTTACTTGAGCAAAAGGTTTTGTCTTGTCCAAAATGTTCGGATAAACCTCCACTATGATTCTCCTTGATTATGTTTTCCCTCATAGAACATTTAGGAATACATAAACTATTAATTTTTAATAGTAATCCCCCTTGGATTAGATAATCCAACCACTGGCTTCTGTTATGGACTATTGTATTTTCTAAAGGTGCATAAATTTCTTTGAATTCTGCATCATCTTTATACATGTCAACCATCTCCTCGAACCCTATGACACTAACTTGTAACTCCTGCATAATTAATTTCACCCTACTCAAAGCATCAACAACTTTGTTCAATGTACCACTTGTATGTTTGATTACAAAAGTGAAACTCTGCAAATATTCTACCCATTTGGCATGTTTCTGATTTAACTTTTGTTGGTTGTTTATAAACTGTAATGCATGATTATCAGAATATAACACAAACTCTTTTGGCAACAAATAATGTCTCCATTTTTTTAAGGCCTATACGACAGCATAAAATTCCTTATCATAAGATGAATATTTCTTATTTGCTTCATTTAGTTTTTCACTGAAGTATACTATTCGTTTCTGATTTTTTCTCACAACTGCTCCAATTGCAATTCCAATAGCATCAATTTCAACCTGGAAAAGTTTCTCAAAATTTGGTAAAGCCAAGATTAGTTTATTTGATTGTTTCTATAATGGGTGCACAAATCTGGCTAAAACTTCGAACAAATTTTCGGTAGAAACTTGCAAGACCATGGAAGCTTCTTACCTCAAATATTCTTCTAGGAGTTGGCCAATTCAAAATTGCTTGAATTTTCTCTAGATCCATTTTCAACCCTTCCTTAGAGACTACAAACCCCAAATAAATTAGTTCTTCTTTCATAAAGTTGCACTTCTTTAAATTTATTAGCAGTTTTTCTTTTTGCAAAGTATTTAGAACTAATTTAAGGTGTTCTAGGTGCTCCTCTTTACTTCGAATAAAAATGAGAATATCATCAAGATAAAAAATTACAAATTTACCAGTATATTCCTTCAAAACTTCATTCATCAACCTCATGAAGGTACTAGGTGCATTAGTAAGCCCGAAAGGCATTACTAACTAGTCATACAAACCATTATTTGTTTTTAATGTAGTTTTCCATTCATCCCCTTCTCTCAAACTTATCTGATGATACCCAATTTTCAAATATATCTTAGAAAAATAATTCGACCCACTCAAACAATCCATTAAATCATCCATTCATGGTAAAGGAAAACGCTACTTGATGGTGATTTTATTTATTGCTCTAGAATCTGTGCACATGCACCATTCACCTCCTTTCTTTGGACTGAGTACTATTGGTACAACACATGGACTGAGGCTTTCTCTGATTAACCCTTTATCCATCAAATCTTGCACTTGTCTTCCAACTTCATCATTTTCTTGCGGCGTTAACCTGTAAGCTACTTTATTCAGCAAACTAGATCTAGGGATTACATCAATATGGTGACTAATACTCCTTATGAGTGGTAACTCATTTGGTAACTTATCCACCATAATATCAGCAAAATCATTCAACATATTTTGAATTTCTTCAAGTAAATCTTATAAATTTGCAGAAGTTAAAATTACCTTGGTTCTCCAAAAAATAGAAAAAAGCATCTCCTCGCCCTTCTCGACTTCTTGCAATAGGGTTTTTCCACTCATTAACAAAATGATATTTCCAGGTGCTTCCTCGTCAGCTTCATCTTTCAATGGCAGCAGTGTATGCTTGTTCCCATCTTTCTCAAGACTATAAGTGTTTCTTCTACCATCATGTATGGCTTTTCGGTCAAATTGACAGGGCCTTCCTAGCAATATGTGACATACATCCATCGGCATTACATCACATAAAATAGCATCCTTATAAGTACCAATCTGAATTTCAACTTTACATTGCTCAGTTATAATAATTTGATGGCATTTTTGAAGCCATGATACTTTATAAGGGGTGGGGTGTACTGCTTTCTCCAACTTCAATTTTTCCACCATCTCTGTAGAAACAGGGATATTAGTATTACCGCTATCAATTACCAATTTGCAAAACTTACCCTTTGACTTACATACAGTTCTGAAGAGATTATTTCTCTGAGCTAGTTGTCTGGCTTCCTTAGATTATTTAAACAATATCCTTTTCAACATCAAGGATTCTCCGGCTTCAGGTGGTTCCTCTTTAGCAGCAGTCTGAGGTATTTCTTCCTTTGTTTCAAAAACATTCATGTTTCAGTGGGTTTCCGGTCTATTTTGAGGGCAATCCCATTGCACATGTCCCCACTCACCACATGTAGCAGCACCGAACATCTCTTCCTCAGCCTCCACCTATAGGAAAAAACCTTCCGCAACAAAAATCTCCTCTTTGTGGTGATCTATTACTCGAGCTCCTTGCCTCATTTTGGGAGTGTTGAAATCTAGATTTAAATGGTCCCCTTCCTTTTTCCGGACTCTTGCCTCTATTTTTCTGATTTTGTTTGCGCAACATATTTTCTTCTGCCCTCAAAGCTGCTTGATAGGCATATTCAATCGTCTTCAAATTTAATAAGATGATCTCACCCTGTATTTCATATCTCAAACCATTTATATATCTAGCTACCTTTTCTATGTCATCTTTAATATGACCCGCTCTAATACTCATCTTATAAAATTCTTCAATATATTCTTTGATAGTCATGTCGTTTTGCTTTAAGTTTTGCAATTGTCTAAAAATATTTAATTGAAAATCTTTCGGCGTGAACTTACTTTTCAGTTTACTCACCATCTTATCCCACTGCTTGATTTTGGTTTTCCCTTTTCGTTCCCTGGACAACTGCAATTCATCCCACCACAGGGCTGCATGACCTTTCAATCTCGTTGCTGCAAACTTCACTTTCTTCTTGTCATCGACTTCTTCATAGTCGAAATATTTTTCTAATGAACTGATCCAATACATTAGTACCTCCACACTAAGATTACCATCGTATAAAGGTACTTATACCTTTGGTCTGCTACTGGCCTTTGCTAGCATCGTCATGAATTTAGTTGTCTCGCTTTCTTCCTCCACTTCTTCGTCGGTGGTCTCTTCTTCATCGGCATTGGCAATGCCATGATCTATCGCCCTCCTCTGAGTAGTTTCCATTGTAGCCATTCTTGTACACAAGTGACGGATTTCTTCTAGCAAAATTTCGTTTTCTATAGGTCTCCCTTGACTTATCCCAGCTCGGCCTACTCCAGCTCCTCTTCTAGGTGGCATGCTCTGCAATGTTCAAGAACAACTCAATGGCTCTGATACCAAAATGATGTAGGAAACACAATTTCCACTTACAAATTAGTATAGTAAAATATTCAACTTTACTAAGACCTAGGTTTACTCTTCAAATGATGTAATTTTATTTGTTCTTCGTCACTTAGTGTGCAATTACATATTCCACTCTATAAATACATATAACATTGAAATGTTGCATCATTTTGCAAAATCCACTTTTAAATAATCGATGGGTTTTTAGAGGACCATTGTATATAATAATGGATAATTAAAAGTTGACATTTGGAATCCACTTAAAAAAAACAAGCCAACTTACTTCTTAAAGCACCATAGATAAACAAAGGAAATTAATTTCGTTGACTATGGAATTTACTTAAGAAAACAAAATACCACTAGCTAGTTGAGACTACAGCTTCACACCCTCCACGACAATCAAGCAAAAAAACATGGTTCCACCTATATAAGTCAGAATGTCAATTTGATCAAGCACTAATCTCCACGCAATTCCTCAACGTAGACTTTATGCTTGAACCATGTTCATATAAATCAACACAGCTATCACACGGTGTATTCAATAAACATTAACTGACATAATTTATATCCCACTTAAAGTGTTACACAGTCCAAAAAACACATTCATTGCTAGCAAAAGGAAATGACTGCATATATATAAAAATCAACGTGACCAAAACCGTTACTTTGCATTTTTTGAAGTGGTTCCATTTAGTCATCGGCAATGCTTCTCTGCATTGCAGTCAACCCACTGGACGCTTGCAATCCCTCCATATATGCCAACGCATATGTCTAACACATCATTGGCATGTGTTAACGTTGGGTTAATATCTTTGATCCTTCGTTCCCTTGTGGTTGCATTAACTGTTTGTAGCTTCACTAACGTACGTGTTGCGGTATTTAATCCATCCTTCTTTACTCTATCCTTCATTTACTACTTCTAACTCCATTATTTGTTTGCAGTTCTAGAAATTCGAGGTTGTCTCTGCTGCTAACACTGTTCCAAATGAACACTGTCCCTGCATTCACCCATTCACATATATACATATATAATGTATAGTTTCTAACAATAAAAAAAACATACCAGACCAGTCCAAATTACATTATTAATGCATGGACTTAAAAATTCATTAATTGTCCTTTGCGTTTGCAATTTACACATTGAAAAAATTATCTCTGTCCCTTTTCCTCCCTATTTCTCCATTATTTATACTTTAAATATGGAACTGTTCCTCTTAGAATAGGTTTCTTCTCGAGTTTTATCAACAAATCAATACCTCCCTATTTTTAAGTGTTTATCCCTATGTTGGCTCTATATCCATGCAGGGAGAGAAACCAATTCCTAATTTTATTCCTAATTGATTAAAAATACAAAACAAACTAACTAAACTCATAAAAAAAGAACAATAATAATAAAATAAAATAAAATACTACTACTAATGTTTATTTCTTTGGATTAGCCACAACATGTGAACAAAACATCACATTGCTGGCTAAGTCCCGATGCTCCTACATCAAATTTCATACATACGTGCACCAAACACACTCCAATAGGATTTCTGACTCCACTAATATTTATTACCAAGTTTATGTGGTTGTGCCTTTTTTGTAGAGACCTCTACCTCTTCTGTGGAGTGGAGCTGAATTTCCCCTGATTTCTCTTGCAGTCCCTAGTTCATCCCAAGTGATAGACTGAAGCAGAAAAACTCCAAAATTTTCTTGCACGAATTTTCATGCATTTTCTTCCCACAAACGCGCAGGGCGGGTGTTCATAGTTGACCTGTGCACATACATCGCACTTGTTTTAGCCTTTTGCACGTAGAATACAGAATTATAAATTTCTCCCATGTTTCTGTCTTTTCCTGCTTGTAAAGTGCTTGGAAGCCCCTAATATACCTGCCATCATTGGTTGTGGTACCCCACAACTTGTTAAAGCTCACTCTTAGTTGATTTTTGTAGGCTTAGTGTTAGTTTTACTTCAAGTTGATTTTTGCAAAGTTCACACATAGTTTAAGTAGGGGCCAAAATAACCTGCATTCTGAAAAAAAATTATGATTTGAAAATTTTGGTACTAAAACATGTAGATAACTAGCCAAAGTAAGTGGCCCAAGACCATGCATGCATAGCTAGTTTTCCCTTTTCTAGTGTAAAAGCTTTAGTTTAGTTCAATTTTTGCACTAGGAATTTCGGGACTAGGATTGAATTTTTTATAGAAGAGCAAGTAATCTATGCTACCTTTGCACCCTCTGGTGATCCTAAGTAAGCATATGAACACTCCCTATTCAAAATTCAGCATCTCCCTATAGTTGGTCACATATATTATCTAGGAAAAATAGAAAGCAGCCCATTATTTGCACGTGTTTTTCTTTTGAGCAAAGAATAATACAACATAGTTTAAATAGGGGATTTTGTAAAGGATCATCACATATCCACACGTTCAAACTATTTTATTTTCCACTTTACGCTCACACACATCCACTCACTAAGCGAAGAAATGACACCTAAAACTAACTTAACCAAACTCACTAAATTATCCCCACGGGGACCACAAAATAATTTATAGCTTAAGTTAGGATCAAGGGGGTAGGCATCCAATAAGCTGCCTTGATCATAATTCATCTTGAAACATGGAATTTGTTTCATTAGGGAGCTTCAAATCCACCTATCAGCCCACGAAAAAGAAAACCCAAGCATGGCGAAGACCTGTTTCAGAGGGGATTAGGCTTAGGCGTAGTGCGGGCAGGTATCAATCAGGGCTACCTGACTTGGTTGATACTTGGTACTATTAGATAACTTACCAAGAAGCCCAAGACTCAAATGCTCATGTGGGATGGTGCTTCTTAGTGGCCAAAAACTAGGGCATCCTTTCCCTATAGGTGACGGTGCAGGTAAGCGCCACACACTCTACCCTTACCTTGGTGGATTTTCTTCAGCTGACTAGGGGCGTCGGAAGCTCTTACGGGACATTGTGCCAACACTCGCGAGAAATATTATAAAGGCCCAGTTACAATTGTGTGAGGATGAATAGGTCTTCTACGATTTTGAGTATCATACACAAACAAACAAAAACCAATTTTTTGATTGCTGGATCACATAAATTAATTTAAAGGGAAATTTATTTTATTTTTTTCTTTCTCTTATGTATGTGACAAGAAGTTTTCTTTGATCATAGACTTTATCCTCTCAAATTTTTCCAAAACCAAACCTAGTCGACACCACAATATACCTAATGGGACCTCATCGATCAAGGCATATTTTGGACCTCCCCCCATTACCAGGAGGGGTTCTAGTTCTTTCGCCATTTAGGCTTCAAAGACGGAACACTGCCACCATTATTGGTTCATCCTTTGTTGGGGCATCCTTGGTTGTGAACCCTAGTTGGTCTCCCAACACCACACCACTAACTACTCCTCCCATGACCCCTAGAGGGTAGAGGAGCGCGTCCCATTCGGGAAGCCAGCCGAATACACAGTAGAGTGCGTCGTAGAATAACCCTCTTCCTAACCATAAATTTATGTTTTTGCATAGTGTAACCCTCGTAGACTAACCCTCATAGACTAACCATAAATTTATGTTTTTGCATAGTGTAATGACGTCAACCTCCCAGTCACCTTTCTTAGCTTCGTTGAATCTACCCAATTTAACCTAGTTGATGAATAACCCCATCGCACACAATCCTACATGGCCTCCCATGCCCACGAAGCTCCCTTCGGATATGCCAAAGTTCGAAGGAAAGTAAGTGGAAGACCCATGTAATCATGTGATGACCTTCCACTTGTGGTGCTCATCGAACAATATCATTGATGACACTATTTGATTCAGACTATTTCAACGCACTCTGACTAGAGTAGTCACAAATTTTTATGTGGAGAAACCCTCAGCTTCACATTGAACCTTTGGTGCCCTCGCCACTGCATTCCTAACATACTTTCAGTTACCCATTCACCATGATTCCGGAATGGAATTACTGACTCATTTTAGACAAACAGCCACTATCCATATCTCGGATCATCTCCATGAATGGAGGAAGAATCGCAGTCTATCTAAAGCTAAACTTGATGATCGAGTTCTCTTTGATTTGTTCTTGAAAACTCTTACGGCAAAGATTTCAAAGGATTTTCCGCAACAGTATCCCACATCCGAAGAGGATGCTATCAGCAAAGCCCAACAGCTTGAGCTAATTTGTACGCAGTCAGGATACATTTATAACATCCTGCCTAATGTCCCACACCTACAAAATTATCAAGAATTTCCATATGGGTCAAAATCTGCAGATGAACTAATTGGGTCATTGACCCAAGGTTACTTAGAAAGCAACAGTCAAAACCCTGGTTACACATACAATTCTACCCAAAACGTACCTGAACCCAGGTTTCAAAGTCATCATATGCCTCAACAACATTTGACCAATAGGGCACCAGCGTATCACCATAGAGGACCTTATCCTCCAGCTCAGGAGAATCAATACACAAAAATAAACACTGACGGAAGAGCTCCCCTCCAATAGCCAGGTGCAAACCAGGGACTGTGTTATGCTCAAGTCCCCAGCAAAAGACCCGCCTATGCAGACCAATGCATATGTGAACTTTGTGCAACCATCCTAAAACCAACCACACCAATGCAACCAAGAGGAATACCCTCCTAACATGGTGAAGAATAAATCCAAAAATAAGCCAAAAGGGAACCTTAGACAGGGGGGCAACAACCAACAAATCCCATATAGATCCCAGGCTGGAGGCAACTCCAACTGGAATCAGAGCCAGGAGCTAAGCAATGCCAAACAGCAGAGAAAAAGGCCACCTCTTTGAACAAACCATTCTTCTTCTATATGTGGTTAGTACGACCACTATACTCACCACTATCCCGATCTCCCTGAGCTGAAGAAGCTACAGAGTAACCAAGGACAAGGAGGATCTTCCAAACAACCACCTGTGATGCAAGAACCTTTCCCCCATCAAGGGACGGTAAGCACTCAACACAAAAATACAGATGACTCCGGGAAAAGCAACCATGAAATCTAGATGACTGGGGGAGAGATGATTTTCCAAACACGAAATCAAAATTACAACACCCGACCAAACACCAATATGTCAGGGGAAAGTAACAGTGCATCGACTACACCTTTGACCATCTCAAAGATTCCTATAGAACCATTAACGAAAATGGAGAAGGGACCCAATAGGCGAGCATGAAACTACTCCAAAGTGGCCCATAATTATAGTATCGTGGACGATTTAGCACAATCTCCAACTGTTATGTCTTCTTTGGAAGTATTGCAGTCATGCCCAGAAAAATGGACAACCCTACTGTCTGCATTAGGCACTGTTGACCTTTCCGATACGCGCCTAATGGCTTTTGACTTAGACAAAGCCACCCCTAGGCTTCCTTCCATGGTCACCTTCTACGTACCAGTGTCGGTCCAGAATATCACAATTGACTGATGTGTCATAGGTGAGGGTGCATCCACATGCCTCATGTCCAAAACAATTTGGCAGAAGTTAGGGTCTCTGGAACTAAAACCCTCAGTCATCATGCTTCGAGAATATGCCAGTTGTCCATCAACCCTCCTCGGCCTCTACCAAAACATCCCAATATGCTTAGTTGAAAAGATGGTCCACATAGACATTGAAGTCTTGGATGCTCACTTGGACTACAATATACTCCTTGGTTGGAGTTATATGTACACCATGTCTGCCATAGCCTCCTTAGTCTTTCGCATCATGATGTTCCCCCACGACGATGAAATCATTACTGTAGACCAATTGATTCACAACAAGAAGCGACCCCTAATAGACATTGATGTAATTCTACCCTATGTAGATACGTCCTAGGATGATCTCTCATGGTACCAAGAATATGGCCTCGACCAATTCAAACCATCGTCCGCTCTAGGGTCATTCCTAGTAGATCCTCCCATAATCCCTAAGTCATCGCTCGATGTCACAGGGGCTCCGGTGTGCATGATGTCCACATCAAGCGCAAATCTAGTTAGGACACAGACACAAGTAGTAATGTCACTGAGTCGTCGGACACGATAGCCTCTCTCACCTACGCCACCTCCCAAACCCATTTTATCTACCCCCCAGCCGGTTTCGTCTCCGAGATGTTTTTGGAAACGCTGGCATTATCCAACATATCATTGGAAATCCTAGTTTCATACCTTGTTCCTCCTGTAGGAATAGGAGCCACCCACGTTACTGCCATAGGATTGAAGCCCCTCAGTCCCGAGGAGGCCCCACTCATCCAAGAAATAGTCAAAACCACCCCCAGAAAGGAAATTCCCATTACAAAACCAGTGATTATGGCTAATAAAATTGAGAAAAGAGGAAAGAAGGTGGTGACCCCCGCCATTCAACGGGAATCGCCAGTATATGCCACATGCGACGTAATAGGTCACCCTACCCATATCTGTCTGGAATTGGATTAATTAAAACCATTCCTTGGCTCCGAGACAGACATCACAACATCGCATTCTCGTAAAAAGGAATCTACCACCAAAGGTAAAGGAAAAGAATTATAACGAATGTGCTCTCTGCAGAAACTATGGACACTATACCCACCATTTCCCTAATATCCCGTGATATAGGGACGCCTTACAAGCCATCGAGTGGTCCTATCAAGAGGATCCCTCCACCTGGGCATCCAGAAATGAACCTCGTACCATCTTGTACCTACAAGAGGAATAACGAAGGGCAAAAAAAAGACCCCCAGTCATGCCCATTATACGTTGCACACTATGCGATGAACATGGTAACTTCCTCGAAGAGTGCACAATCCTGGAACTTATCCAAAAATGGTATCTTATAGAAAGGGTTTACTACGTTGGATTGCGAGCAGCGCAGTTCACATGTCTGTTATGCGCCGACAATCACCTTTTGGAGAATTGTCACTATATCCCCCGATTCTAGGTAGCCCTCGCTAGCTTATGCTCCGCCATATTTTGCCTCTCCCAAGAAGATGGCATGGATGAAAAGTCCACGGACAGCTTCACAACCCAAGAAGATGTGACAAGCATATCCATCATGTTCTTGTCAGTCGAAAAATGACCAATCAAGGAACCCTTAGTTACCCCTAACCACTCTCTACAGAGAAGACCAGCATGCATGTTATGAAAAACACCCAATCATGCAGTCGCCACTTGTCTTGATTTAGCAGCATTACGACATTGGTTCCCCACCAGACCTTAAAATTAGCATGGAGGAGCCCTCATATCAAGGATATTCTGTGTAATATGTCAAGGAAATCATTATGAGTGGCACTATTCTTATGCCTCGCAACTTCGTCCCACCATCGACATGATTCATACTATAGAGAAGAGATAGGGCGACCTCCGGGAATGGCATAAAAAGTACATTGTCGGGTTAGCACTCCCACCCCCGCAGTGGTGTAACAGCATGACCCCAGCCAAGCCTAGGATAACATGTGGACTATGCGACCTAAATGACCACTGGGTCAACCAGTGCAGACAACTGAAGCACCTTGCCAACATTTTTCGTATAGTCTCCTCTCCCTCATAAACTTCTCTCTAACCAAGATAAAATCGCGTGTAACTATTGCCAAATTTGTTCACACTTTCACCATATGATTAAATGTGTACACCTCCCCAAGCTAAGAGTTGCAAGAGCAGTGCTAAGTCTACACTTCCCCGAAAAGCTAGACACACTCAAGCCAACAATATGAAAATGGAAACAAAAGACAACCTCTTCAATGATAGAACCTTTCCAATCAGGAACAACAAGTAGCATAGAATCTCACACAATCTACTACATTGGTACAATGATACCATGCACTATCTACACTGGCCAAAATCACACACCAGAGGTATGCCCGCTAATGGAAACATTCAGGCCCCTCTGCGATAGGCACAATTTCCACCTTCAGGAAATTGACCATCTTAACAGGGAACCCAACCTTGCGCTCATGTAGAATCCATTACGTAGATTCTTCCCCCACCGAACGTCGATGAAAAAATCCACTATATATGATTTGTATCATCATATATCAAAAATAATATTTCCGCTGACCCCACATCCCAGGATTTCCACCCTTTTCCTGTCAAAAAATATCAAAGTACCTTGCGCTTTTGCTTTGATTTTTGCAAGATCCCAGATTTACATACTGCCATCAAACTCCTTGATGATACCCAGCATCTAGAATAACACCTAGTACAAGTAGAGCTTTCCGACGAAAGTCGAAGGTAGTCGCTACAACACAACGAGGCCCACAAGAAATGTGTAAAAGAATCATTCGACCGCCACATCAACCCTCACTTGTTCACCGAGGGAAAGCTAGTCCTTCACTATGATGTTGCAAAAGAAGCCCTAGGACCAAGAAAGTTTGAAACCTTGTGGAAAGGACCATACATCATCAAACATTTCCTCTAACAGGGGGCATACATCTTGACGGAACCAGACGAGACATGCCTCATCAACCCCGTCAACGGCCTTTACCTCAAGAAGTTCTAGCCATGAGGGCGAAAATGACCCTTCCCTAGAGTGAACGTACAGAACCCCAACCACTGAAATATTTTTCCCAAAATACTTATTTAAAAGCGCTCAAAGTGCCACCATGGATCACCAAACTGAATCCTATTTCGGATTTGCTAATGGAGCATCACGATGGTCTCAAATATTAGCCATGACCACTTGGGTCATTTACCACCTTGACCGATCACCACTTTGCTCAAATGGTGTGTGCATTGGTTCAACAACAAACAATCAGGCAGAATATGATGACATCATCAGACTTATGTGAGATGCCCTCGATCAGGGCATAGGCCATATGCATATCTACCTCGATTCTGAGTTAGGAGTGTCGTAGTTAAACTAAACATTTGAGACAAGAGATACACATTTGTTTAGAAAATATTTACATGCAAAAAAATTAAGCAGACAATTTGACTATATCACATTCACACATGTACCAAGGAGTCAAAACCAAACAACTGATCGCATAGCTAAGAATATCCTGGATTGGAATGCATATTGAATAAACCATCATACTTAACAAACCAAAAACATAAATATCTATCAGTATAATATCATACATAAACCGAAATAGGGGACAAAACATGTAGAGCCGCAAAAAATATCTCTCATATATATATATATATAATGTCACAATGTATATGTCCGAGTACAAAAATTATGTCGCTAGCCCAATTTCTAGCCCAAAGATACAATAGTCATCAAAAATAAGGGAATCGTCCTCATAATGGGTGCTTTCCTTATGTACAAGTATACTCTTGAGTGGTGCCCCCTTAGGAGGGGCACCTGGACCCATAAATGCTCTTGGTGTCATCACTAGAGTTGTCGTCGCAACCGAGATCACCACCCAATGTAGAATGAGTCAATACTCCAGTCTCCCTCTCACATGCCCTCATGGTCTCTAACCAGACCTCCTCAAAGTTATCCATAAATCCTCGAGCAGGCATCCCCTGGGTCAAGTAGTCCACTCGACCACAAGTATCCTCAAGAGCTGACACCTGAGCAGTCAACTCCTCGATACGAGCCTCCACTGTATCTACACATACTACTACTGCATCAGCACGAGCCTGCTCAGCCGTAGCCTCCGTAGCAGCCGAGTTGCTGCCCTCCCCTGAAGGGCCAACACCACCACCAGGTCCCCCAGTAGCATCTCCTCCCTGACCACCCCTAGATCGCTGTAGAGGATCGTGGCCAACCAACCAAGCCACGGGGTGACCCACCTTGCCAACATCTACAAGAGTAACCAAAATGATGTTAGTGTTGCTAGCAAAACCCATAAGTACATATATATTCAAATAAATGCAGAAAACATACACAAGATACATATAGGCCCCCAAGCATAACCAAAAGGGATAACCATGTCTGGATCCCCCCGGAAGTCCATCCCCACATAAGGGAATGACAAGAACATTTGCGGGTTGGCCTCGAACCAGGCCTCTGTCGTGGCATTCCAATAATGCCCCACCATGCCACCACCGCCTTGCGACATCATAGGAGCCCACCTCCTCATACGAGGCTCCTGTGGCCCTCCAGGAGGCACTGCCACTACTGGCCTCAGTAGCACTACCCTATCTTACATAATGTTATACAAGATACTGGCATACGCAAATAACTTAGATCCATTATGGAAATTGTTGTGTTGCGACACCATCCCGTCATAGCAAAAACGGGAAAAGTCTTAAAAATGCCTAGACCTCAACCGACGTAGTACTCCAACTTGCGGGCCTGATGCCCAATGCGAAGTTGATGACCCTTCCAGTTGCACAATCACTGCTAGAGCACATCGCTCTGCCAAATCTATCATGGATGCAACGATGATGCACCCCTCAGTAAGAGGCCCCCCATCACCGTGGCATCTCTAAAACCTCTCCAGATCCACCTTCCCAGAAGGGAGTGGATATCTTAGTGCCTCACCATGAGGCAATAACCAGTTCACAAAATACACATTCGTCTCAAGATGGATGACTAGGTTCGTCCCAGGTTCTTCCCCCACAACAAAAAAATATTGCGCCGCCTACACCAGTGTCGGATCAAGTAGCGTAGAAATTGGTTTTGTGACTAAAGAACGTTCTCCGCAAACTTTAGGAGCCCGCATTGCACCAGTTGATGGCATGCCCCAGCATCAGTGGCCAATGCAGCTTAGAGCTCGGGCCAATCCCACTCCCTCCACAATAACCTGTCATCAAAACAGGTACCCATCAGTACAGAAAAACACAAAAATAGGAAAATAACCAAAAAAAAATTTCTTTGGCTTTGCGTTCCTGTCCCTCAGATAGGCGCGCTTAGCACATGCTTGTATTTTGCACATGTGTTCATAGGGCACACCAAAAAATGGGAACAGAGTGCTTTAGCATGCTTATGCCCCAAAAATACGCACAAGGATAGTGTGCCTTTGCCCCGATTGTCCGCGCAATCTAGGGCAAAAATCACCCAGAATCCATACAAAACTAGTCTGTACAGACCCCAGCAACATCAAACTAAAAAAATTAAAGTGCAGGACATCATCGAGGTTACCTGGGCATGATCTCACTAATCCTTAGTGCTCAAGCTGACTGCAATGGAAAGAAATACTACATAGATGCCTCTGACCTCTCAAAAACTCAGCAAGTACAAATTAATTGAAGTAGGGAAATATTCTCCTATATATCGCCCTTTTCAAAAAACTGGGAGGACCATAACGAGAGATAAAAAGGTCCGTTCTCCGAACCGTAAGCTGCATCACGATCAACACTCCATGATGAACAGAGGCGATGCCACATAATCACACTCCCAAAAAATTATTTTTTCATCACCGGTAGGTATGCCCTCTCTCATCTTCTTTTTTAAAGCTCACGACTTTCAATAATATTTGAGAAAGGAGGTGCTTTCACTTGAGGAAGTTGTTTTTGTAGGAAAATATCGCAAGCCATCCACAATGGCATCTACTGAAAATTCCAGAGCAAGTATCATTCTACCCCCAGCATGGTAGTGTCCCATTCAACTCTGCATATCTTGACATCATTTCTCCATCAGAAATCAACCGCAGGGTCCTCACATCCAACCGTGTTTATTATCATCTCACCCTGCACATGATAAACATCCTCGTTGGTCGATAGAGCCTCCAATCCATGGCACTCATCACCCACAATAGACCATATATCACAGAAAAAGTGACGCCAAGGACATACCACTTTAGTTCGGGAAGCACCTCATGCCCATCCATTCACCATGTATAAGGTCAAGTTTACCATACAAGCTAAAAACCCCTCCCTGGAAAATCAAGTTGTATAAGCAGATCAAAAGCGCATTATAGCAACTCGCATTTGGCCCACCATACCTCCACCAACGTAATCCCATCTGCGATACTTTTCATCTAATTCATCCACCCCACACATTAGACCAAGCAACGGGACCACAACCCTCAGCAAAGCACCTTCCTCACAACATCAGTGAGTGAACACTTTAATGTTTTGGGGTACCCATCTCTGTGTTTTGTACAAACCAAAACCCATTATTTTATTCTTTTGGTAAGTGTACAAAGACCCCAAACGGTGCACTACGTCCTTCACCCTCCATCCATCTTTTTCTCCCATGGAAGAAGTCCCTAACCACCCTCGGTCGGAGTATTACACCCCCACGCACAAGCCACCATGACATTCATAGCCAGTTTATACTTGCCCTAGAAGTCCTACAGACTCTAGGGATTTCCCCATCAGAAAAAACTATGACTACCGCCAAGCTGCTTGGTATACTCCAACCTTGGGCCATTGAATCCCCATCATCAGTATTCAGTCACCCCTTGCCAACATGCCTATATTAAACCCATCACATCCATGTCCCCAAACCCTCTTGTCGGCAACCCCTTGGCCGGTTGAGGCTTCCTTTTTGTCAACTTCAACACCTATTATCTAAAAAGGAAGTGGTACCTTGGATTACCCCTCTCCATAAAAGGGGCATCCTCGGGTGGCACTATGGGAGACATCATTGCCCATAGATGTCATCGATCCTCCTTACAGTTGACTACAACAAAAGCTTTCATGTAAAGATGGTATCATACCTTACAACCATTGCACTTTGATCAAATTCATCTAATACCCGTGCCTCCATAAATGTCTCTTTCGGCAAAGCTTACAGGGGAAGGCCCTAGCCAAAACCTATGTGTACAATGTGCATCTATATGTCATACCAATTTTACGCATATGCATACCATAATCTACCTATTGTCAAAGACAAAATGCCCCTTAGGGCATCAAGTGATATAGATAGAACATATATCTATCAAAATATATATTTTTTAACTAGCCACAGCATCACGAGCATGGGACATGCCTGCCTCATAGAAAATTTGTATATGTATTGTATTATATTTTCTTACAGGGATCCTTTAGGACACAGTCATTATTGGAACTAGTGCAGGGTGTTTTCTATTCCAAGCTTCACGTAGGTCTCTCTCTCTCTCTATGCATGATATACAGAAAAGGAACTGTAATGCATTTCGGCTATACAATTCTTCCTAGACTTCACACATTAGGGGGAAACTGTTAACACTAGAAAATCGTTCAGCAGAAGACGAGATTATTGAATGTCAAGAAAAAGGGTTTATAGGGCTGGAAGACATTACAAAATCTGGAAAGTATTTAAAAATCTCTAAGTTCTGAGGAAAATCAAATTTGAACAAGTCCTAAATGCTCTTTGCGCAAATAATCCTTCGTGAAGAGCGCCTTCACGCGCTTTTGTGCCCAATATGTGTGCAATCTTGGGATTGGAAAAATGTCGCTTTCTGGGACCACACAAAGTAAAGGAAAAGTGATTCCTCACTTGAAGTCGCCTAAGGACAGCCATCAGTGCCTCTTTAGACACCAAGTGAGCACACAATGGAATATTTGGAGCACAAAAAGGAATCATAACCCTCTCTTGCATCACCACCCATAATATACCAAGAGAGGGAAGGGAGGATTTTAAATCTCCTATATAAGGCCATCATGAGATGAAGAATTGGTGAACACATTGTTATGTTGGCCAGAATTTCCCATGCAATACCAGCAGTGTGTGATTCGGAGCTGAAGATACAGGGGACTCAATTGTTGGCCATCCAACAAGTACAATCCAACACAGTAGAGAGAGAGGGAGACTGCACCAAGGCAAGCTTGGGATAAAATCATCCTTGCATCAGGACTTCAAACCCATGTTCTAGGGGCCCTTTGGCAAGAGGGAAAAGTTTCACTCTTATTGTGACTAGTGCTCAATAAGAGGGGCCTAGATCCACCGTTCATATTATTGTTGTTTTTTGACTCTTTTCAGAGCTTGTGTTTATTTGTTTTAGTTTTCAGTTTAGTTTTAGTTTATATATCCATGCTATTTCTCTATCTACTATGCTTATGATTCTAGCTTGTTCCACTAACTTGCTTGACTCCACTTCTTTTTTTTCCTGTTACCAATAACTTAAGTGGGTATAACACACCATTAATTTGGTGTGATTCCATACATACGTGCACCAAAAACACTCCAACATTAGTTAAGGAATTTCATTCTACCATTCGAAATCTCTCTAACAGCTTCACAACATATTTACTTTGTGAAAGGAAAATCTTGCTTCGTCTTTTCCATACTTCTATTCCTAGGAAATAGTGCATCAAGAAAAATATATTTCATCTCAAATTCCATAGCCAAATCCCTCTTACATTCAAGAATGAGAGGATTTTAACCTTTCAATAATAAGCCATCAACATATTATACCAAAATGGGAGGCATCCAATATCGACGCTACTCCTTATGAATCCCAACTTCATCAAGTAACTATCAATGTGAGCATACCAATCAAGGGTGTATTTCCTCAATCCATAGATATATTCATTCAATTGTCACACATCAGTCTTCCTGTCATGAACTTAAAATATTAGAGGTTGCTTGAAATATACTTCTTGTTTGAAAAAACCATGCAAGAAAGTAGTCTTCACATCCATCTGGTGAACAGTCCTAGCTCGACTGGTTGCAAGTGAAACAATGAATCGAATGGTGGCATAGAAAACAACTAAAGAAAATATAACGTCATAATCCTCTCCCTATTTCTAGGAGAACCCTCAGGCGATGAAAATTTCCTTATATTTTTTTATCCCCCCATCAGCTCCATGCTTGATTTTGTAGAGCCATTTTGAATTCACCATAGATTTCCATTTCAGTCTCAGCAAAAAATCCCATACATCATTATTCATTATTGACATTTATTCTTTGACCATAACATCATTCCAGAATTTTTCTTTCACAAATTCAACAAAGGTGGGAGGATCTGTTTCAATCATATTTCTCATTTCCACAAAATAAGCTTGGTACATGCATGGCTTCTTTCTTTCTCTGAAGGTACCTCTGGCAAGAATGTGTCTTTTGACATCCTATAATTTTTCACGAAACCAAAATGTCCTCTTCTTAGGAGAAGGATGACGCGGAGGAGAATCCATGGGGTCCATATGCTCCATGGGATCTATTGTGGCTCATTTGAAATTTTCATTATTTTTAATTTTCAGAATACAAAAAAATAATAGAAAATTATCAAAATATATGTTGAAGTATAAAGGTTAATATATTTTGACATAAAAATGTAATATTTATTACATTTAAGTTTAAATCTAATACTTTAAGCTTTTTGGAAGTGAGTTCCATCGCACATATTAAAAAGTAAGAATCTTATGGAGCGAAATCTGATGATTTGATAGACAAGGAATAAAATTGTCAACCCACGAGCACTTTCAACGTGCGGGTTAATGAGGAGAGTGCCTCCGTAGTTGACCCTGTTGACTACAAGGCCGATCCAGATCAATGGACAAGATTCATTGCAGGGGCATGAACCTGATGATCTCTCCCTACCTCGAGACCTCCCGCACTGACGTATGTAGCCAGTTATTGACAGATGTGATCCACGTCGGAGTAATTTAAACGGTATTTTGGCGCGTCTCATCAACATTTAATTCTTAAGCCGCGCCACATATTTAAGAAGAATTCTCATTTTCCTAAGGTTATTATTGTTAGTTTGTGTTTGAAAGTTCTGTCCGTGCTGTGTCTTTCTCTATTTTCTGCCACCTTGTCAATTAACTGTCACTCCAAGCTAAAACTATGGCCAAGCATCCATCCCTCTCAGGTTCTTCCAGTCACATTCCTCTCATGGACACTTAGAGGGACATCCAGGATACTGTCTCAGCTCTAGACCATCTTTCATTCAATCAACAGGTCTGCGTAAATGATAAAATTTCGCCTATTTACACCGCCATGGTTAAAACTGGTGTATTTTCTGCATGCATCCCAAGAGATCACCTTTTTACCAAATTTTTGTATTGGCTACTGTCTATTATGTAACTTGGAAAATGTTTTGTCATGAATTGTAAAGGGGAAAATGTTCTGCAAGTCTCAGCACAATTAATTTGTCAAGCTCTATGTTACACTGAGTCATAGTTATATGTCCAATTCACTGATGATTCCTTGATTGTGTATTATGATAGTCTTGCAAGTTAGGAGTTTAACCAACTCTTCTTTTTTCCGAAGCCATATACACAACAGTTTGCACCAGATAACAAATAATTCCCCATGGAGGTTTTCTATATAGAAGTCATACTATTGCTGAGGTGCATTGCAAAGATTTTGGGAAGGGATGATGACAGTACAGAGGAAAAATAATTTCTAGGAATGTTCACCATGATGATGAAGCTAGGAGTTGTGTTGGATACTCCATCTTATTGGCAAGAAACTGTCAACTCTCAGCTCATGAGATTATCACTGGCAGGTTCATTCAGGTTTCCTTCTCTTATTATTTACCTCTTTTTATATCAAATGTTGAAGAATTCATGCATTTGGGGTTAAATATAATGGATATGAATAAGAAGAGATAATCAGTAATATTCTGGAAAGACATACTGAAGAAAGAACAGAATGAGGGTGGTTTGTTTGATTTTTCTAGTCATTTCATGTCTACTACATATAAAATTTTGAATGGCATTAACCTCCCCGCTTTCTGCCAAAAGCTCAAGAGTTCTTGTAGTTGGGTACAAATTGTAAGTTTGGTGACTGGTCAGGCTTTATGGAGCTGGTGTAGAACCTTATAGGCTTCCTGTATTTGTGCCTATGAGTTTATTTTCTTTGGAATTCATTAGGAAAATTTTAAACGTGGATCAAATACATTTTGTGTCTATGAAGAAAGGTCATATGTTTAAGTTGCCAATAACTGTTGGTCCTTTTATAGTTAATATGAGACAAGCAATTGATGAAGCCTCTAATATGTTAGATGAAATGCACCTACTATAAGGAGAGAAGTGGGCTTATGACCCTCATAGTGTGATTTCTAATAGGAGAATTGAAAATGGGTATTCAACATTCATTCATGAAAGCAGACCTGATATAGAAAAAGTGGCAAGTAAAGGTTTTGTAGGTTCAGTGAGCTCAAATTTATAGACTCCAATTATATCAGAGAAATCAAATAAGAGGGGTAAAGAAATATTGATTGATTCAAAGGATGAAGAACATAGGATTGAAAAGAGAAAAAAAATTAGTGAGGATTTTGTAGATGCTCAACCTGGTTTCTCATTACAATTGGGAGATGAGAAAAATGTCCCTGCTTCAAGAAGGAGACATGAAAGTACTTAGGAACAAGTGCCCTTAATTAAAAAAATGTTTCCCCAGATTGCAGAAAGAAACCAGAGAATGAAGGAAAGCATGGAGGCTCAAGATGAGTACTAGATAACCCCATATCAAACAAGACTTCTACCTGCAATGGATCTTGAAAAGGATCAATTTAAGATTTCTCTTTCCCATCCTTTTGATATGTTTGCTGGTTCATCTAATAATTTCAATACTGTGAATCTAACTGTAGATGTGAAGAAAATTCCATTGCTTGACAAAGTGAATCTACATATGCAAATAGGTCAAGTGATTGTAAATGACCTAACAAAAACTAATGCAAAGCCTCTCGAGGCTTAAAATATGCTTGGAAAAGTGATCAAGCAATTGAAGTTAGAGAACGCAAATTCCAGGGCTTTGACAATCCAGAATGAAGAAGTAAAAAAGATTATTGTAAATATTGGGGTAGATCCCAATTATAGGTCTGTTGTACAGAAGCTTCTGCAAAGTGATGAATCAGAAATCTCAGCGCTGAATAAAAATTTTAAGTTTCCTACAGTAGAACACTCCATGGCAGCAGAGGTTGCAGAGATATAAAATGATAAAAAAAAACTTCTTCAGCGGCTTTTGCAAAAGGAAGAAGAAATCAACAAACTAAAGAAAACTACATTGTCATTGCAGAATCATAATGAATGTCAAACTTGTACTTTTGTTTTTCCATCTGGTAATGAAGATCCATTAGCACAAATATCTCAATTAACCAATGAATTTCATATGGTAGAGCGAGATCGGAAAAAGGCACAAACTGATTTGGAAACAGCAACAAAGATCATACAAGCCATAGGGGGAGAAGTCAATAAATACAAAATGGATTGCCAGACTATTGATGCTGAGATTAAAAATTTCAAAGAAAAATTGAAGGGAAACATATCCTTAATGCAGGCTAAGGATATCATCTGGAATTATATCATTGCAAAAATGAAAACAATATTGGGTTTTCTGATTGTTGTTGCAGAGGAAAAAAGTATTATCAAGGAGTTTAAAGAACAAGTCATGACAGACAAGCAAAAGACAATTAATAGGGCCATTTGGGAAAGAAAGTTCTTTGATTTCATTGATTCCAAAATAGTTCAAGAGTTGGAAGAAAATGAAATTAAAGAAAATATTTTATATGTTGTGGAAATTAATAAGATGATTGTCAAGAATGATTGTGGGAAGTCTACAGAAAATAAATTGATTGAGCTTAAGGAAGCAGTGAACCAGTTTGATAATTTATTTGATAAAATAGAAAGAGCAGGTTTACCATCATGTTCAGGTCTTGGAGGTAGTCTTTTATCATGGAATTCTTATGACCCCTTACTGGTGTTGGAAAAAAGTAAGGTAGAAAATACTCAGGAAAAGACTCAAGTTCTTAAAGGAGCAACAGTGATCAATTTCCTTCAAAGACATTTCCAGCTGTTGTGGTTAGTGAAGAATTTATTTGCAGAGAGGCCATCATTTAACATAATAACTGTTTTATATTGGAATATCACAAGCTGTTCCATTCACCTAAGACTAATATTTAGATATGGAATAAATGCAGAGCCTGGGTGGTGGATTTACCAAAGGACCCCTCGACTTCAAAGAAGGATAAACCATCCAGTCAAGGAAATGCAGCAGCAACATCATCAATTCACATTCAACAAATAGATTAGGATATATATTTTACGTTATTTTCCTCTTTTAAAGAGAATGTAATTGTAATAAGACATTTTGATGACATGTAATAGGAAGCTGACAAAATCCTAAGTAGTTGAAGCAGTTAGGATTAATTCTAGCAGCTATAAACTACTTTCTATTGTATTTAAAAAAAAATGAGAAAGGAAAAGGTTTCGAGTCTTGGACCTTCAGACTGCAATTTTTGTACTTAGATTTAAAATTATTAATGAATGAAAAGAAAGATTCTAGAATTTTTTGATATCGAGATGTCTTCCAGTTTACATTATGTGTTTTCTATCTTTGAATAAGATGAAGTAATGAAGCTGCAGGTCTCTTTTTACTTGTGTGAATAAGAGTTAAAATCCTTAATAGGCGCTCCTTCATTTTAGCTATTCCTGTCTTATAATTCTTCTGAAGTTTGAGGTGATATATTATGTACATCAACATATCAATTTGGGCTTCTTTCCTTCATGTTCTTCTGATCATTCCATTTTGTATCAACAAATAATAGCATTGTGGGACATTCACTGTGTTTGATCTTTGAGGGTTTAATGATAAACATATTGTTATAGGTCAATTTTGGCACCATTCCCAATGACCTGGTTAACTGGACATCATCTCCAAGACTAATGATCAAGGGTCTATCAGTCCCTATCATTTCAGTTTCTACATGCCCTAAGATAAGAAACAAGACAAATCAAGCAACACTTTCATCAAGAAAAGTTTTCCAAGGTTTGAAGCTTATTATATAGCATATCAGAGCTCACCAAATCAGGCTCTAAGGGGCCTAAGTGCATTCCATATGAAGGTAGCCCCATGCAAGGCTTCTCTTCAAAGCACTTCCCGACATTCGCAGGTGCGTTGGTTACATTGGGAGCAAAATTCTCATTGTTCCAGAATCTCCACTTGGCTAATGCCTTCTAGAAGAGTTCACATGTGTCAACCTTCGAATCCATGTGTCCATTTGACATCTACATGACTGGAAACATGTGTTTCCTATTATTGGAAAGTCATTGATTGCAAAAAAACCTACAGTTCATTTATAAATTGAGCACAAATCAAAGTGCTTGAGAAGGAAGAATTTTAGTAGATAAATGCTAGAGAATTTTCAATTGAGAGCTAGATTTGTGTAGCTGCTGCTGGAGAGATTTATATTGTGATGATGCTTGGGAACGTTCCTGGAAGGGTCAATTCAAATCAGTCATTTGGTTGTAACCTCTCCTTCTATCATCAATAAAGAATATTTCTTATTTTTCCCTATATGCATCTGTATTGGTTTTAATTTTCCATATTACAAGATCTTAGTTGATATGTATGGTTTATGCTTTACTGATTTAGCAAACTAACCTAAATAGATATCTATATTATTTCATCTTCTACTGTTTTAGTGTTCTTTCTTGTAGGAAGAATTCAGCACAAACTGCTTGAATTTGAAGCTACAACAGAAGCGAGAGAAAGAGCCATTTGGAAGTGACAGATCAAGTAAGCCTCCAATCCTCTCAGTGTATCTATTTTGAGTTAGGAAAAATAATAATATAGTCCTTCACCTATTGTTCTAGACTAGCACCTATCTAGGGAAGCATGATTTATCCGTAATTCACAATTATAGCCCAACAGATTGGCGACTCCACTGGGGAAAATATATTTTAGTTCTAGGTGTTTAAGCCTTTGATTTGCTTTGTTTATCCACCCAGTAGTTGTTACTCATAAATATTAAAATTTTTAAAAGTCAAAATTTCAAAGACAGTGAGTTAAATAGTAGTATTTTTCTTTGTATATTGCGCCCAACGCACCCTTAGACTGAACATAGTGCTTTGTAGAGCATTTTCTCCCTTCCTAGCCTGCGTTGTAGAGCACTGTCTCCCATTAGAGACTGCTTTGACTCCTGAAAACACCCAAATTCCCTTGAATTTTCCTTTGCAATTTTCTTCAGTTTTGTTTGTTGCTGTGTTTCAAAAAATTTGATCCTCAATTGAGCAATGACTCTATCTACTTCTTCCTCCTTTGACTGAAAATTTGTTCAATGTTTGTTTAAAAAAAAAAATTCTTTATCATTGAAAAGTTTATTTCAAAGTACTTTTATGGTTGCATTAAGAACCATTTGCTTTCGAAATAGGAAATTGTCGTAAAATCTTCATTTCCTTGATAAGAGAAATTGTTGTTGAAATCCTCATTTTTCCTTCAAAAGAGAAATTGTTGTTTCTATTATTCGTTTCTCAAAAGTAAAAAGCATTTGAATTGTTGATTTAGTTCACTTAGTTTATTTTCTGCATTTATAACATTAAGGAAACTGAAAAGAAAAACTTGCATTTGCATGTAGAATAATGTGTGTTTTGAAAAAGGAACATTAGGAAATCTAGATTTAGTTTGAGATCATTGATTTTTTTGCTCAGAAATTATTTGCTCTTCCCTTAGTAGCTAGTTTTTTCATTGAAAAAGCTGAAATTGAAAGTTTTTTTATCATTCTTAGCTTACATTTTAGGAATTTCATACACATCATCACAGTGAAAATTTTAAAGGAAAATTGTTAAGCCAGATCAACATAAAATTAACCTCAATTTACTTAACAATTCATTGGAACCATAATGATAACATTTAGAAGGTCTAGGCTAGAGACATGTTCTGACGTCGTAAAACATAGAAGATGTAGTTAACTTGTCTACGATACATTATAAGTGTGATACCTCACTCCACGTATGTAAGTATATCGTAGCTCGTCCACGTACTTTCGAGTATATTGGGCGGTGTTACAGTACGATAAGTATAAAGGGGTGCTCTCATTGTGCGGTTTCACATCAGAAAACGCTAATATGGACTTGGGCCTCCACGTACCTTCGAGTATAATTGGGAGGACAACTTTTAGGTGCTATCCATCCATAGTGAACCAAGTCAGCCACCTTGAAATTGTGATACATCGAACATATCATTCGAGGATATTACCTGCACGTACTTCTTGGTTTGCTAGGAGGTATTCTACAGTTCACATATTTTGGTAAGCCCTTTTGCCTAGTATTACCCTCTTTTTGTTTATTTGTTTCTTGGTTAAAATAAATCAATAATCATGGAAGAACAAAATCCTATCCCCTGTCGTTTGAGTAGATTATCTTTAAAACCACCTTTACTGCCAGAATTTACTTCTGGTAGGCGAAGGTGATCACGATCTGCCGAATCAAGTATGATACATACCTCTGTTGAAACATCAGATTTTAAACCAGAGTTAGCTCAAATTGTTTCCACACATCCTGGTTCGTCTACTGTTGTCGAAACAGAGTCTTCAAAGCTACCCGTGGTCACGATACATTCAACTAGTGAGACCATACCTCCTGGACCCGACGTTGTTCAATCACAAATTTATCCAGATCTGGTCTCTTCTTTGCGAGAACATCTTAATCTTGAAGTCGAACAACTGGAAGTTGTTCCTACCTTGGTCATCCCACAAAGCTCTGTAGCTATTGAATCTCCCATATCACACAGTCAACCATCTGACATATATTTTGGGCCTTACGGTGAAGTTCTTCCTCCTAGTTTAATTGTGATTGAAGAATTCCCACAAGACGATACACCTTTAACTCCAACCCATTTTTGGGGGGACCTTTACCTGTAGGAGTCTTTTCCTCAATCGTTTCCATCTTCTTTTGTTGATCCTGTTCCCATTAAATCTCCCATATATTTTTGAGGGTATACATTTGGTCAAACAACCATGTCTGAACCAACATCTTCGGTTGGGTCTACTATTCCAATTAATTCAGCTCCTACCCTCGCTACTTTGTCGATGTTCACAACCTCACCAGAGTCATATTTTCATGGTGGCCCTTCGGTCCCAACAAGCTACAAATAATTATCTGGAACTTTCTCTGGTGAATCTTCACAATCATGGTATTTAGCAATGTCATCATCTAATATTTTAAATGGTAGGCCTATCATTAGTACTGAACGACTTCATTCATTACATACATCATCACGGAAATATCAAGTCGGTCCTTTTGGGTCAATTCCTTTAGGTACCATATCAACTGGATTCACAGCATTTGGAGAAAATTATTTTTCGTCTTATTATTCTCCTCATGCTGGGAGGAAACATTTGGTCACCCAATATGACAGTACTCCATCACTTTTTTGTCAAACTAATGTTGACATGAATGTTTGTCAATGGCAACCCACTCTTCCTATTCAACCAGAAAAGGTTGTACACTCATATCAATGAGTTCAACCTGTTACACCCACTTCATTACCACTTGTTAATACATATATACCTCATTTACAGAATCAAAATATTGTACATCAACCTTATCAGGCGGGTCCCTCAACTCAATATCATCAAATTTTGGGTCCGCGGACTCAAAATCCTTTGGTTAATTTACAACAACCTGTATCAGGAATCATTTATTCACATGTTGGTGTACCATTTTATGGGATGTCACAAACACAACCTGGTTATACATATCCACTGAATCCAAGTTCTAATAATTTGGGTTATAACATTGGTGGAAAGACCCCTTGGTAGCCACAGGCGCAAATGCCTCAAACTTCATTTCAATAAATAACATATCTAGGTTTTGGTCAACAGAATCCTCAAGCGTTTTCTATGCAAAACAACCCCTATCTGGTTTACCAGCAGCATATTCTGTATGATGGTGCTCAAAGGCCTGTTTCTCAAGCAATTCCATCTTACCCTAGCTATGCTCAACCTGACCTTAATCGATAGTTGCCTTTTTTTGCAACCTTGGAATTAACAGATTTAAACCGGTTAACCAATTATCCTATAAATTATGCTCCTTAGTGGCCAGTGATACCTCATAATTACCTTATGATATTCCTAAATTCAATGGAAACCCTAGATAAGATCCATAAACTCATGTCATGACTTATCATATATGGTGTTCATCAAATTCCCTGAATGCTGATGCTATTTGTCTACGTCTTTTCCAGCGTACGCTTACATGTCTAGTTGCTAAATGGTACATTGAGTTACATAGAGCTTCTTTTGACAATTTAACTGCCCTAGCTACTGTCATTTTTACCCATTTCTAGTTACCGATCATATACAACACTAGAATGGAACTCTTGATCAACTTAAAATAGACTAATGCTACTCACATTTCTGATCATATTCATGAGTGGCATCGTCGTCAAAGAATGGTTAAGACATTTGTTCTGGATCAGCTCCTTGCTGAATGGTTCATTAAGTCCATGTTACCATCTATAACCAAGGATGTGGCTAAGGGTGGCATCGTCACAGAAGAGCAATTTATCGCTTGTGCCCAATATTTAGACTTAATTTACACTCAGTTTGGCACACTCTATCAAAAAATTCCTAATGCACCGCGATCTAATTTCAATGTTCCTCCTCAAATAAAGGACTCTCATGCCAGAGACGACTTGATAGGATCTGCAAACACACACCACGCTACTACATATGATCCTGCTCCTACCTCCAAAATTAACACCATGTCATTTGACAAAGGAAAAAGTGACAAGCAACCAAGAATTAAGAAAAAGGGGAAATCAAAGAAAAAGAAAACTTCTAACCCGTAGGAAAGATCATTTGATCAACCGTCTGGACCAAGGAAACCTCGTTATCCATGCATAATATGTAACGAGGAACATTTTTTTAGGGATTTTCCTCACCGTGCTGAAGTCTCAAAAATCATCAAGACTTCCCATGCATCAGCTGTGTTGACAGGCCCATTTCCAAATCCAGACACTAATTTGGTTGCTACGGATCCAGCTCCTAGTACCCAAGTGTTAATGTTATCCAACACAAAACCTTCACAAGATATTTTAGTGTCAATGTGTAATAAAGACTATGGTAGTTCAACTACTGATCAACCTGCTACCTTGACAACGAATTAATTTACTGAATCAGTACCACCTACTGTTATTCCTAAATTGACAGTTAAGCCACTAAAGGGAGTAATTCATAAATTGACATATAATCCTTGAGAAAGAGCTGCACAAAATTATAATATAGTTGAATATTTGGCTCAATCCCCTTCAGCTATGTCTGCTCTTGAGTTATTACAAAATTGTCTCTCCCAGAAGCGGGCTTTATTGTTGGCCATTGGTGGAATTGATCCGACTGATTCTAATCTTGTTGTCTTTAATGATACGGGCTATGTACTTGTTGATAACCCGAAAATCGGGTCTACAACAAGGGGGATACCCACCCGGTCCGGAACTTGGTTAGCAGCTCCTTTTCCGTTTGATGTAGTGGGTCCGACTGGGGATAATGGGACCAGTTTCCCAATATGTGTGTGTGTGTGTGTGTTTGAGATTTGATATTTCTTTTCTAAAATTCCTATGTCAAATTCTTTTAATCTATTTCTAATCTATTCATATGCAAACTGTATTCTAAGAAATATCTAACTCTAAACTAACCCGGGATGTAATCTTTCAATATATGCGATCTAAAAGGATTTCAGATAACAATTGATAATAAAAATCATTCAATTATTATGAGAAAAGAATTCAATAAAGATAAACTATTTCACATAAAAAGTTAGATGAAACAGTTGTGGAAAACATATCGCATATTAAGCTATTCATATATCAAGAACAAATAAATAATTATCACCGTACAAAAATGCCAAATGATAACTCAAATATTCAAACATTAACATATAAACAGCTAAACATAAATATTACTTTTAACACAGAAACAGAAACAATTAAGAGATAAAAGTACCATTTATAACTGGTTCTACTCATGAGCTAGAAGTAATAATGATTTATCTCTTCCTAATCCAACATCCATTAAGAGTACAGAAATGCATCATCAGTAAGAGATATTAGACACAGATATCAATAAATCTCGTTCCATTCATTTATCAAAACCTCCTCTGAGGGTGCAAAAATGCATGTTCTGAGGACAATTTTTTGACAAATTTCAGGACCCTTCTCTAAATGCATGAGAAGGGTTTAAATACTAATAACTAAAATCTAAAAATAGTTTATTACAAAAAATTAGGATTCGGTTTAAATAACCGTCCTTTTTCTAGGCAAAAATACAGTAAAACTAAAAATAAATCTAAAAATAAAGACTATTAACTATCTACTTATGAATTTGATCTTTGATCTTGCAAGCATCCAGCATTGTTTTGAGAAGAGGTGGTTTGCCGACTTCAGATTTCAACTGTCCTGAAAAAACGAAATCAGCAAGTGTAGGTGCAATATTCTCAGCAGAATTAATAATACAATTAAGCGCACTGCATTGATTGTGTGGTTTCACTAGATGTGTCTAGTAAGAATCCCAGTTTAATCTTTTCAGTCCTTGAGTTGACTTTTCCTTTTCATCAGCTTTCTGCCTCCATTCTGTTTGCAATTGTTGTGCTTGCGGAAGGTGTCCTGGAATATTTTCTGAAATAAAATTAACTTTGTGCAAATTTTCATTTACACAATCAGTAATGTTACTCGCTGCTGTAGTTGACTCCTCTGCCGCTTTTTTTGATTCTCTGATCTGTGCATCCCAATTATTGAAAAGTATCTCTTTATGACTGTCGTTGGTAATTGGTGCCCCAACTCTTCTTCCTTCCTCTGTCTTTTTCCATGCCAAATAATTAGAAACTTTTTCATTAGCTAAATCATAATCATGTCATAATTCTACGACATGATTAGTGATTTTATCACTTTGCTGACAAAAAGAGTTCCATTGTGAGATCTTCTGACATAGTATATCTTGTTGTTGCATTAGTTGTTTGTTCAAAGAAACAGACTCTGAAATAAACTCTAGAAGCTTAGGGTCATCTTTGTGCTCCTCTTGGATAATCTATATTTGTTTCTCTTTATCGGCCAAACTTTTTTGATATCTGATTTGCATCTCTTGAAGCTCTTGCTGTAACTTTTCAAGTTTTATTTGTGCTTCACTGTTGGCATGAGCCTGTTGCAATTGTTTTTGCAGAACTTGTATCTAATCTTATTTTTCATTTAATAATAGCCTTACCTCAGATGCTTTGTCAATAGTTGCGGAGGCATAAGCTCCTGTAATCTGAGATAACTTGGTAAGATTATCAGTTGGATCTGTAGTAGGGTCCTTCCATAAGACATCTAATTGTTCTACCTCAGTAGAGATTGAGCTCTCCAAATTTCTCTTTTTCCTCTGCTTCCTCACTATTGCTTAATACTGCGGGCAATAGAATACATCTAGAGGAGGAATATCCTCTATATTGAGTACAATTTTAGAAGAGGGAGTGATAGGTATATGCTCAGTTTCTGTGACGTTGCCACTTATTCCCGTGCTAAAAACTTTTGTTGTCTGTACAGGGGTCTGTATATTCTGTCCTTCCACATTAAGAAATTGATTAAAAGTTTCCCATTCTTTGTCCAATTCAGTCCTGACTGTCGGTTGCTGTACATTGAGAGGTGGAAGATTCAACTGTGGAGTGGTAAAAGTCTGTTGTTGTGAAATCTCTTTTGATTGAGCTGTCTCCTTCACTGAGCTTTCATCATTATAAGTCTTTTTAGAACGCTCAGAAGTCTCTTTGTCAGACTTCGACTTAGACTTTTCCGTATCTGAGGTGCCACTAAGACTGACACTAGGAGTTGGTTCCCTTGCAGGTTCCAAGCATAAATTTTCCAAAGGGATAGTAGTTAGTCTTCTCTCTCTGTAAACTTTAAATTCCTGAAATTCTTATGGGGATAACTGTGTTTGGGCTAAATGAAAAACTTCTTTAAATGAACATTTTGTTTGAAACATATCATCAAAAGGATCTTCTTCTCCAGAAAATACTCTTACTTTGATTGCAGTGGTGAAATCTTTGACAACATCATTTGGATCAAATAACCTTCTCGAAAACTTGAACAGTTGTAAGCATGTAATATTGCTTACCTCTTTGAATGCGTGACCAACAACAAACAATGAAATTGTTCCACAGACTACGGGAAATTGTGGCCAAATGCCCTTCTTCTTCTCCTTTAATTCATTTGTCAAACCTCCTTCACCACAGGTTTGATAAGCAATCTCCCGAGCTACAAGTTTATCCGGAACATACAAGGTTAAAACATGGGTGGAAGTAGAACTTTCAAAAACCCTCACATAAGTAAACAACTCTTCTCCAAACCATCTTGCGACAGGGAGGATGTCGACTTCTGCTTCCGGGGATAACCTTGGAGCATCCTTATTATACAATATTCTGTACAGAGGCAGCATTATGCCATGGAAAATTTTGTAAAAATGAGGAACAAACTTTGATTCCCACAACTCTTTGTGATAGACATGAATAGGCAAGGGATCATGAATTGTCCATTGCCAACACATCAAAGAGAATTTAGAAACAAAACAAATTGAATCCATAACATAGGCAGATAGATAAAAAGTAGGATAAATCCTCTGAGAAACAGTCCATTTAGACCGGTAACTGAAAATAGCAGTGGCCAAATTATCAGACAAGATTTTGGCCCAGTCTACAATTGTAGCGTTAACAGCAGCATTCAACAAAGGGAGCCATTTAGGCAAGACCATATTTATGTCAGGCTTTCCACAAAGCCTGCATAACATAGCAGCAGCAAAACAATATGGAGGTGAGTGAACCAGTACTGTACATACCGTGTTTTTTTTTCTTCAATGGTTCATCTCTTTTGGTCCATTCCTTGGTGCATTCCACCAAATTTGCATTTTCTCTAGCGAATTTCTCCATAAATTGTTTGTTGTAAGTCGCCTGAGGTTCCATTTGGTGATACATAAGCCTCAAATCTTCTGTAGTGAATGACCCGATGAGTTCTTGTCCTGGAGTTCTAAATTTCTTGTCTGAAATATCAGTGTTATCCAGCACCCATTTTACCATATCTGTATATGGAAGAATTCTTGGTCTTGCTGCTATTCTGTGCAGAAATGAACAAGCCAATTCTGTAAGAGACGCTTCAAAGGAATTACTTGATCCTGCAGTAGCCGTGACTTCCATTACCCTAGGATTTTCTTCTTTGAGTAGATTATGCATGCCCTCCCAGGTAGTGATACTGGCGTCCTTGTTGCAAGCAGTATCCACATACAAGGAAGCCATCTCTTTTTTTTCAGCACTCGGAACTTTCTCTTTCTTACCCATAATGCTCTATGAATGCTTTGTATAGTCTTCTGCTCCTCTGCGCCTGCGGTTTTACGAATTAAGTGAGAGTAATGATATGAGAAAGGTGACGGGATGGTTTTAAATGCTGAAGGTGGATGAAAAATATTATTTTAAACGTGAAACAACCTTTCAATCAAAACAAAATCCTTTCCATCAATGATTAACAATCCATTCATTAATTTTGACATCAAAGCGCATAACGAATATTTATTTATGAAAATATTTACTTTGGACAACGCGCTAGAAGAATCTGCAATAATGCGATTTTCCATCTACTGTGCAATATCGCAAAATCACAATATCGCGGATCGCGATCATCGCAAATCGAAATTATTGCAGGATCGCATTCATCGCAAATCGCAACATCCACAAATCGCAGTCTCATATCATTGCGAAATCGCAATATCGCAAAATCGCGAAATCACAATTTCACAAAATATAACTTATTAAACAACGTTTTTGCGATATGCGGTTTGCAATCAATACTTTAATGTATAGTTCTTTGGGATCGCGCTATCGCAATATCATGGAATCACAATTTTAAAAGATTCTTCTTTTACAAAGGATATCCACTTTTTGCGATGGATGCGGTATTTTTCTTCAAAGAAAGATTATGTTTTGATCTATCATAAACTTAGGTTTATTTTAAAGATTTTCAAAGGAATTTCCCTAAGTTATGATAGTAAGTTTTATTTGAGAAAGGAAATAAATACTAATTAATTTTTTTTGGATTTTTTGACTAAGGGTCCCCACTTATTTAGTATTATTACTAATATTAAATAAGAAGGGGGGTTGTTGCTGGCCACAACAATTGGCGATTCACTTGGAAGAACCAGTTATCTCTGCTTTTCTTTTGAATTTTCTAAAATTTTCAAAACAGAAAATTTTCCAGAAAATCAAACTTTATTATAAAAAGACAAAGTACATTATGCTTTTAATCTATAAATGATATTTCATTTCTTCTATATTCAACTTTGATTATTCACTTCCTCAAGCTAGTCGTTGCATTTACATCAGTCATTACTTGGTTTATAAAGATAAAAACAAAGGCTTCTCTGTAAATCAGCTTTAAATATGCCCATTTGTCGTAGGTAGAGCCACTGCTGCCAGCAAGCATTTATAGCCTCGACAGGGTTACCTGTTACCCAGCAATGATCCTGTATCCTATTTAGAGAAATATACAATTTTCAAAGAGAAATCCATATTCACACTTATTGCTTTTGTTTTTCTTTTTTATTCTTAAAGAACAATGTCTTGGTTTGGTAGCCAATTCATGACAATGCCATTCACTTGATTTATAACTTTGCTCAACAAGCTAGCTCGTGATGAGACCCCTTGTCTTTTGATTGCAACAATATTGAGTCATTGCCCTGTTATGGTATGCAGTATTGGCAAAGTCAACAAGCTATAATATCTATGATCATGATAAGTCGGCTCGTGATGAGACCTCTTACTCTTTAAGTTAAAAAGTGTATTATTGGATAATTCTTTGAACATTGTAATTTTCTAAGTGGGGAGGATATCATTGTTTCCTTAAGATAGCTCTAGACGACAATAGTAGAGTTTTTTGGAAGGAAATTTTCTATAGAGAAACTTTGTTTTGTTATTGATACCTTTCATTGAACTGATATAAAACAATCTTTCACTAAAAGTTGCCTTTGATCAAAGTTTTCAAAGTTGAAACTAGTATCATTTCAAGACTAAAGTTTTTTTTTTTTTTTCTTTGAATAACAATGATCAATATTCTGAAAAGAATTATATTTATAAAAGTGAAGAAACAAAATCTAAAAAGAGAATTTATCTCTTCTTTGTGAATTCCAAATGTAACCATTAACAATTCGTTTTATTTTAACAAATAAAGAAAACTAATATACAAAATAGAAGAATGATCTCCTATGGAAAGTATTTCTTGAGAATTTGTCCATTAACAGGTAAACACTCTCTTTTGCCTGTTAAATCCTGGAACATAAAAGTAGATGGACCTATGATTTCTGAAATTTGAAAAGGACCAAGCCACATTCGTTGAAATTTCGTATGTTTTCCTTTTTCCTCATGAGCCTTGTCCCATTTTAAAACAAGATCTCCAACCTCAAAGTCTTTTCTGGTTATCATGTTTGAATCAAAAGAAGCTTTTACTAATGCTTGATGATAAGCATGAGTTATTTTGGCTTTTTCTCATTGTTCTTCTAACTTAATTATTTCCATCTGTCTTAGTTGCAAGGAAGAAGTTGGTGCTTCATCTATATATTGAACTAAGGCCAAAGAAGGAATTGCTAAATGAGTTGGAAGAACTACTTCTTTCCCATAAACTAAATTAAAGGGAGAAGTGCCAATAGAAGCCTTTTGTGTTATTCGATCTACCCATAAAGCATATATTAAAGATTTATGCCAATTTTTATGATTTTGATCAATGGTTTGCTTAATGATTCTAATTAAGTTTTTATTTGTGGATTCAGCTAACCCATTTCCCTGTGGATAATAGTTGGCAGAGTATTTAAGTTTAAAACCTCTCTTGAGTGCAAATTCAGTCATAGAATTACCAGAAAAATATGATGCATTGTCAAACACTAAAGCAGAAGGTAAACCAAACCTGGTAATTATGAACTGATCTATGAATTCTACCCATTTCATAAAATAATCAGTTGTTGTAATGATATACCTATGTTGCTTAGAAGAGTGAGGAACGATCTCACGTATTATTTCCAATCCCCATTGATCAAAAGGTTGTTCAACATTTACTGGTTGTAATGGTAATGATGGTTTCTTTTGTCTTCCAGCTGCAGTTTGACAAATTTGACATTTTCTTACATAGCTATGTGAATCTTTGAATAAAGTGGGCCAGTAATAGCCTGCGCGAAGAATTTTATGTGCAGTAGCATCTCCAGCATAATGTCCACCTGCTGGCCCATCATGAAGTTCCTACAAGAATTTTTTAGCTTCAGATTTCTCCAAACATCTAAGAAGAATAGAGTCGTAATTCATTTTAAAAAGAACATTGTTTACAAGCTGATATTGTTTAGCCTTCAACCTTAAAGCTCTTTTCTTGGTGTGATCTAGATTTGGAGGAGCATATCCATTTTTCAGATAAAAAGTGATATCAGCATATAATGATTCAACATCGTTTAGGCTTACCTCATACATTTGTATCTCTTCAGATGATTTCTCATAAATTTGTGATGCTCCAGCTAGTATTTTGCAAAAGCCTTGAACTCTTACAATATTTGCTGGTTTGATCTCAACATCATATTCTTGTAAGGAAGTAATCCAATTAGCTCTTTTCTCACCCACATCTTTTTGGACTAAAATATTTCTTACCGCTGGAAATGGTACAATGATTTTTGTATGGGTTTTAAGTAAAAAGGGTCTAAAATACTTAATTTCTTTAAAAACAGCGTAAGCTTGTTTCTCCACATCTGAGTAATTCAACTCAGCTCCCTGTAAATTTGAACTGAAGAAAGCAATTGGGGCTTCTGCTTTGTCTTGATTTTCTTGAGTGAGAATCGCAGCGTAATATTTATCAGAGGCAAATGTGTACAAAATAAAAGGATCAGAAAAATTTGGAGTTGCTAAAGATGGAGCATTAATGATTGCTTGTTTGATTAGATTGAATGCCTCATATTCATCTTGGCTCCATTTGAATATTGAATTCTTTTTAATCATTGTTTGTAAAGGAGATACAATTCTTGAAAAATCTGGTACAAATCTCTTTACAAAATTAATTTGGCCGAAAAAAGATTGCATAGCTTTCTTGTTGTGAGGTAAAGATATTTCAGAAATCTTCTTGATTCTATCAGGATCAATATGAATTCCAGATTTTGACACTATGAATCCAAGAAGTTTTCCTTCACTTAATGCAAAAAAGGATTTTTTTGGGTTAAGTGAAATTCCATACCTTTGACAACGTTGGAACATCTGCTTCAAATCTCTAAGATGATTGCTTCGTTTTTTGGAATATACAGTTATATCATCCAAATAAATTACCACTGATTTGTTAACTAATCCCTTAAAAGCGATGTCCATGGCTCTTTGAAATGTGGCACCAACATTGATCAGACCAAAAGGCATCTTTTGATATGCATAAGTGCCCCATTTGGTTCTAAATGTAGTTTTCAATTGATCATTTGGATGGACTAACACTTGGTTGTAGCCAGAGAAACCATCTAAGAAAGAAATTAATTCTGATCCTGCAACTGCCTGTAATATTTGCTCCATGGGAGGCAAAGGAAAATTATCTTTTTGGCAGGCTTTATTAAGATTTCGAAAGTCTATGCAAATTCTAATATCTTCGTTTTTCTTTCTAACAGGAACCATATTGGAAACCCATTTAGAATGTCGAACAAGAAAAATAATTTTGGCTTTCAATAACTTATTGAGTTCAGATTTGATTTTATTTTCTAGATTGGGATGGATTTTTCTGAGCTTTTGTTGTACAGGTTTCTCATCATTTATCACTGGGATAGTATGTTGGATGATAAAAGTGTCATAAGTTTTGAGTTCATTGTAGTTCCAAGAAAAGACACTTTTATATTGTTTCAAAAGATGAACATATGCTGATTTTTCTTCAGGAGTTAGACCAAGGCCTAGATTGATATTCAGTGGTTTGGTATCAGTTCCTGGATTTACTAATTCATAATTCAAAGTTGAACTTTGTAATTTTGAATTGGTAGATCTTTTAAATCGGTCTTTCAAATCGTATAGGTCTTCTAATTTGACTATTGACTTTGGAATAGCATTATTAGTGCTATCATGTTGTAATTTTTTGTCATGTTGGTCTTCATCGATTATCTGATTGGTATAAGATCCTTCAGATGTGAGGAAACTTACAATATCAGGATCATCGTTGAAAATTCTCCAATTGGTAATGTTATCCAGAATCGAATGTCTAAATATTAATTCAATTGAAAATCGATCAGGATGTATTCGCTTGGTTTTACAAGGAAATTCCAGGCGTAGATACTAGTATAGTTGAACAAACTATTAATATGTATCCTAAAGTGAAACTGGTGCGTCAACGACTTTGTCCTGTTCATTCGAAGAAAGCTGCTACCATCAAAGCAGAAGTCGAAAAACTTTTGTGTGCTGGTTTCATTTACCCTGTTCCGCTAATTGAGTGGGTTTCCAATATCGTTCCTGTTATGAAAAGACAAGGAACCATTAGAGTGTGCATCGATTATCAGGATGTCAATCAGGCTTTTCCAGAGGACAAATATCCTACTCCCTTTATCAACCAGACTATTGACGATTTTGCTGGATGCGAAATATTTTCGTTCATGGATGGATTTTCTGGTTACAATCAAATCAATATCCGCTTAGATGATCAACATAAGAAAACTTTCATCTGTCCCTGGGCACATTTGCTTATAGGAAACTTCCATTTGGTTTAAAGAATGCTAGGTAAACTTTTCAGAGAGCAATGGATTATGCTTTCAACGACATCAAAAACATTGTTCAACCATATCTATATGATTTACCAGTGCATTCATGAAATCGGATTGATCACCTGATGAATTTGAGAGCCATTTTATTACGCTGCCGACACAAAAAAATATGCCTCAATCCACATAAATGTGTGTTTTGTGTTGGTTCTAGTTGATTTCTCCAATTCATAGTCTCAAAAGAAGGAATTCGAATAGATCCACTAAAGGTAAAAGCCATTCTTGATTTTCCTGCACCATCAAATTTACTTTAGATACATACACTTAAATAAAATGCTAACTTCCTGAGAAGGTTCATTCCAAAATACACCGAAATGGCTAAAGGATTTACTCGATTATTGAAAAAAGGGGTTCCATTCCATTGGGATCAAGTTGTGCAAGCTTCTTTTAATGTTGTAAAGAGCACTCTTGTCCGAGCGTCATTAATGTATCCTCCTAATTATCAAAAAAATTATTTCCTATATATCACCGCGGCTGAAAACGACCATCGCTATGGTTTTGGTCCAAGTAGTAGATGGAATTAAACATCTGATCTATTATTTGAATCATAATATCAATGATACGGAAGATAAGTACTCGTGCGTGGAAAATCTTGCCTTGGAAGCTGTTCAAGCATTCCAAAGATTACACCAATATATCCTGCTCCGAAAAAAAACAATAGTTTTGGATTGGAACCCCATGAATTATATCTTATCACATCAATTGCTGGGGGGGGGAATATTCAAAATGGATTGTGATTTTGTAGGAATTTGATTTGGAATTCATCAAATCCAGGTCAAAGAAGTCTTTAGTTTTGGCTGAGCTTCTCTGTGACGTTCCCTCTGATAGTACTGCTACTACGTCGAAACCATCTATTCCAAAAGACTCTCTGTTTCTGATCAGATTATCTGATCCTTGGTATGGGGATTTCATCATTTATCTCCAAACTCAAACTTTTCGACCTAATACCTCTCGCTCTGAAAAGTGACGCATTTGATACCAAGCCAAAGATTATCTGATCGCTGCTGATACAGTTTATCGTCGTGGTGTCGATACCATTTTAATGATGTGCCTCACACATGAGGAGGAAGAAAAAGTATTAAATGATTGTCATGTTGGGGCTTGTGGTGGACACTTATTTGGATATGATACCACACAGAAGATACTCCGCGCTAGTTCCTTTTGACCTACTATTTTTCGAGATTGCATCCTCGCGGTTAGAAGTTGTCATGCATGCCAGATTTTTTATCATAAAATCTACAAACCGCTAGTGCCAATGCATCCTGTTGTCTCTGCTAGACCATTTATGAAATGGGGTATTGAATTTATCACCTATAACCCTCCTTCTTCTGGGGGGCATGGTTATATTATTTTCGTAGTCGACTATTTTAACAAATGGGCCGAGGCGATGCCTACGTTCAATAACACAGGACAAACAGCTGCATTGTTTTTCTTCAACCATGTTATTGCACAGTTTGGGGTCCCACAGGCTATAGTTACGGATCATGGGAAGCATTTTCGGAACCATATGATGTCTGAATTGATTACCAAGTTAGTATTGTCGCATGATAATTCTACTCATTATCCACAATCAAATGGACAAGTTGAGGCTATTAACAAAATTCTTAAACGAATGCTTCAACGAATGATAGGAGTCTGTAAAAGGAACTGGAATTTGATCCTACACTCTGCTTTGTGGGCTTATCGAACCTCGGTGAGAAACGGAACTGGATTTACTCCTTTTCAATTGGTGTATGGTATGGAATCTATCTTACCAATCTAATGCGAAATATCATCGTTAAAACTCGCGATAGACTTCTTATCTGACACCTCAGAAGAAGAAGCATGTCTCCTTAACCTCATCCATCTTGATGAAACGTTTCGCGAATCCCAATTGGCCAATGAAGCACATAAGAGACGTATAAAGGAACAATACGAAAAAAATTTCCAGCCCCGCATCTACTCAGAGGGTGACTTGGTCCTTCTTTATGATCAAGAAGCTTATGTAATAGGTATAGGAAAGTTCGAGCCATTGTGGCATGGCCCCTATATTTTCAAAAGTGTTCTTGCTAAGGGTGCCTATGAGTTAGTTGATTATGATGGGATTCCATTGGCACAACCTAGAAATGGGTTGTATCTTAAACATTACTATGCTTAATCATGAGCGTAGTAATTTTTTGCATTATATTGTTTATATGATGTTGATTTGCATTCACTATCTTAATTTTTATTTTTATTTTTCTTGATGTTAGTAATCCGCTTTATATTTTATCGCAGATGTCTGAATCTTTGGAACCATTTGTTGGATATGCTGATGGTGCTAGTCATAGTATGCAGAATCTATCCTCTGCAGTGTGGGCCATTTTATCTCTGAATAGTGAGTTAGTGAGTTTTTAAGGGACTTGTATTGGTAGATCGATGAACAATATCGCTGAGTATAGCACGTTGATCGAAATTCTCTCTGGTTCCATTTCATTTGGTATTAACCGCATAATCATAATTTTAGACTCACAACTTGTGGTATTACAACTTACTAGTGTTTATACTGTTAAAAATCCAACACTTCTTATATTGTTCCTAATAGTTTGACTTTTGGAAAGACATTTTGATTTTGTTCAATATCAACACATTTCCAAAAATTTGAACACATTGATTGATTCATTAGCTAATCAAGTTTTAGATAGACATTTGCAACATAGGTAAAGAAAAAATTCACATCATTGAATAGGATTTCATAATAAACATAGGAAAAACTCCGAAATCATATAGATAGATAGTTATAGGTTCTTACAAAATTTGTGCCCAAGACACATTGGTCATCTGACCTCAAAATGTATGCAAAATTTCACAAGTAAACTAGTGGTGCTCATGGTAACATGGTATAGATCTAGCAATCCTATGGAGCAACCCCATCCAATGGTTAGGAACCCCAATAGTGTGTTGTTGTAGCCGCATAGGTAACTATTCGACCTGGCAATCCAAAATTCCTAAGGTTAAACCCTCTATGTGCTACTGAAGCTTAGCTAGAGTCTCAGCCATATCAAGGTCCTGAAGGACTACTCTCCCGACAGACCTCTCTACTGGTGCATCTGCTTCATGCTCTGGTTCCTCTACTGGTTGAACACGACCGATATATGCATTACATCAAACATTTAGTTTAGTCTTGGAAAGAAATCAAAACACAAAAACATTGTATAAACCTTAGAAAAATAAAAAAACATGGTAAAATAATTCTTACCTATTACAACCCGCTGAGCGCCTTCTGGTAATACTAAATCTGGATCTCCTCGGAAGTCGACGCCTGCGTATGCGTACTCATCGATGGCGATAATCTGTCACCAGAATCAGGCAAAGAATGTTGTAGAGAACACAACGGTCAGTTCTCCTGCATGCCAACCCATGTGTTCTACCCATCTTTGCATTCAAGGATCTCTAGGACTAGTTATATCTAGTGTTACATGTTGCAGCTGCATCAGTGGAATCCATTCAAAAGCAAAGCAAATAAGGATTGAACCATAACTGAAATTTTTCTTCCTTAATCCCTTTGCTTTGTTTAGTTGTTCCTTTATCTGAGATAGAAAAGCTTTAGACCTGTTGAAGAATATTGTCTCTAAGCACTCTCGTGCATACTGTATATACGATCTGTTCTCTACATGTACTTTAACAGTGCCAGCAAGTTTAGCAATCATGAAAAGGATGGTTCTCAAAGGAAAATCCCTGACATCCCGGAAGTTTATTTTTCCATCTTTGCTAGGTTCTACCCCTGGATAGCAATACTGCATAACATAATCCCTCACTCTCTCTCCTCCAACGATAGACCTTGTGAGAGAAATGGGGAAACCTCTCCTCGACAAGCCTGTGAGAAAATACACGTCTTCAACTGTTATGGGAACCACTTGAATTTTAATTTGAAATGCCTCTGTCACCGGATCCCATGCTCAAACTAAGAACTCCAAGAGTTCTATTTGTTTCCTCATTCCTGACAATTTGAAGTACTTAAGTAGTCCACAATCTCTTAGGGCTCTTACAGTACCTGGATCATTCAAGGAAATCATATCTTGTTCTTCATGTTCTCTTTCCCTCCATGTAATCGTCATTTTAATCTGATGGAAACCTGAAATACAACCATGAGATCCATTAGATTCCATTCATTACAAAAAAAAAAAGGCAAATTTTGGGCACAACATGTAAACCAAAAACATGAACTATGCCCAATGCACTCCCTAGGTTGAGACAGTGTGTTTCATATGTAGGTACCATTCACTGTAACTGCTATGCAACGTAGGTTTTGACATTCAGGGGTGCGTTGCCCTCATTTTGGGCATAATTTAACCTATGGGCCTTAAAACCCTAAAAATCTGCAGAGAATGTAAATTGAATGAATATCAAAGCGAAGAGGAGGTTCATGGTACTAACCTAGATCAAACGGTGATGAAATCTGTCCACAGAAATGACCACAATAAATGACTGAAGTTCGGGGGAAAAATCAGGTTCAGAGCTCTTAAATGCAAATGGTAAATATGGAATGGTAAAAATTAATAATGAAACTACTTTTTATAGTCATTTAATTGTTTTCAAGTTAAATTTATTGCTATGACTATAGTTTTTTTATGTTTTTATCATGAAACTGGTATTTTTAATCCATTTGATGTTGTCCTGAACAGGAAATACAACTGATGAATAGATTAGTCGTGCAAATTTATTCAAAGAATGAGTTGACCACAAAGCATACTTTTTCTCCTTATTTTTTGAGCTTTGTTAAAAACGAAAAAGGATTTGAAGCGCACTTTCATCTCTTTTTCGAGCTTCGATAATAGCGAAAAATGAAACCATGGAGTCTTCTTTCAGCTCTTTTCATACTCTGATAATGTGAAAAGATTACTGAGCACTTGTATTTTCGAGCTCGTTAAAGAAAATGAATTGATATCTACTCAGTATAAGTTTAACCCTTTTTTAGACTGAGATGGATTATTTACGAAAAGGGAATATGTTGGTTAAACATGACCAAAGAGGTTCTTTAAGATATTATTTTACACCTTTTCCTGTATGAGTGAAAAATTTATGAAAAATTACTTTTGGAGTTCTCTTTCATCCTCTTTTTCTGTTGAAGGACTAGGCTATCACTGTTGTTAAGCTCGTTAAAACATAAAATAGCGACGACCTTGTCGATCATGCAAGAATCTAGTTTCATTCATCGCTAGAATCATTAAATTATTAAATAGAAATACTTTAATCACCCGAAGGGTTGAATTATAGATCAAGTAAATGTTATCCTCCTCAAGCTTGTTAAAAAATAAAGAGGTATTGGTCGACAAATGACAGGGGAAAATTTGGGAAAAGTGAGCAAAGTTTCATTTTGGTAGCAAGTCGGTCTTGAACATGACACTTCTTTCACTCCATGTCCATGACTGTTTGGATTGGGTAATCATCTTGATGGTTCCTTCACACCTATGGTTCATCATACCTTCACTTCAGTTTTGGGTCAATGCTGCCAACTCATCATAGTGTCACCGATATGTTCAAGAGAAATCATCCAGTGATTAAAAACTCATCCTTCTGCAATACTCCTAAACCTTAATTTTCATGACTGTCATCCCTGAAAATTACTATATCAAGTCATACCCTTGTCTCTGAAATTAGTAACTTCAGTTTTGCAATAAGGTGACTTCCTGTTGAAGAAAAATCAATATCTAGGAAGTTCACTTAGAAACATCAGATTCCAGTACCACGACGCTTCTTACAGCATCGACAAGATCCTCACTTCTGAACCTTTGATCGAAATATTTTGTTTGGTGTTCGACATCAAATCATCTATTCATGCCTTATGAAATGCACTGCAGTACCTTGAGGACCATTTTTCCATGTTCGACTACAAATGATCTATTTGCATGGCTAGACTTGTACCCGAATGATCGAGTGAACGAGATAAGAAGACCCCGGATCTAGTTTCATCCATCCGGGCTACGATTTCAGGATTTTTGTACACATCATCTGTATGGTGACCTTACATACATATTGTCATCCAAACATGGGCCGATATCTATAGGCATGTCCGCATTTGGGCAACATTCCAATAAAGACAACTTTCCGAATTATGTACATGTTATTAGATTTTTTTATGTGTTGAACATGGGAATGCATACCCTTAGCAATTATGATCAAAGAGCATATATCATGATGTAATGTATTGTAATATTGATGCAAGTGACCACTCCACTTCGTTTCCAGGCTCATCACAGTGTAAAGCATCTCAATCAAATGTTTTTATTATTTGGATCTCATGCTTTAGGGGGAAATTGTTATAGGTCAATTTGGGCACTATTCCCAATGACCTGGTTAACTAGACATCATCTCCAGGACCAATGATCAAGGGCATATAATTCACTATCATTTCAGTTGCTACATGCCCTAAGACAAGGAACAACACAAATCAAGCAAGACTTTCATCAAGCAAAGGCTTCCAAGCTTTGAAGCTTATTATATAGCATATGAGAGCTCACCAACACAGGCTCTAAGGGGCCTAAGTGCATTGCATATGCAGGTAGCTCCATGCAAGGCTACTCTGCAAATCACTTCCCGACATTCACAGGTGTGTTGGTCACATTGGGAGTGAAATTCTCATCATTCTGGAATCTCCACTTGGCTAGTGCCCTCTAGAAGAGTTCACATGTGTCAAGCTTCGGATCCAAGTGTCCATTTGACATCTACATGACTAGAAACATGGCTTGCCTATTATTGGAAATTCATTGATTGCAAAAAAGCCTATATTTCATCATTAAATTGAGCACAGATCTAAGTGCTTGAGAAAGAAGAATTTGAGTAGAGAAATGCTGGAGAATTTTCAATTGAGAGCTATATTTGTGTAGCTGCTGCTGGAGAAATTTATACTGTGATGAGGCTTCGGAACGTTGCTAAAAGGGTCACTCCAAATCAATCATTTGGTTGTAACCCGCCCTTCTATCATCAATAAAGAATACTGCTTATTTTTCCCTATGTGTATCGGTATTAGCTTTGATTTTCCATATTGAAAGATCCTAGTTGATGTGTATGGTTTATGCTTTACTAATTTAGCAAACTAACTTGAATAGATATCTATATTATTGCATCTTCTGTTGTTTCATTTTTCTTTATTGCAGGAAGCATTCAACACAAACCGCTTGAATTTGATGTTGCAACAGAAGCAAAAAAAGGAGCCATTTGGAAGCCACTGATCAAGTAAGCCTCCAATCCTCTCTGTGCATCTATTCTGAGTTAGGAAAAATAGTCGTATAGTCTTTCACCTATTGTTCTAGACTAACACCTTTCTAGGGAAGAGTGATTTATCCGTAATTCACAATTCTGGCCCAACACATATGAAGGTGATTAAACAAAGACCAATCTTTCTATGACACATTTATATAAATGTCTTAAGCACTGATTCCTTACCACAACCAATGGATTGTCTCTTAAGGTCCAACATTTTTTGGCGCCGTTTCCAGGGACGAAGAAGCGAAGTTCTCTCCCTGGGTTTTTTTCATATTTCCTCTGGTTGTTCAGAGAGGAGGAAATATCAGGCTGTATCTTTATTTCATAATTCTGGTGTATAAAAGGCCACATATGAGGTGGGATACATCTCAGCAGAAATATCCTATTCTTTTAGATCCTGAAAAGCTAGTTTCTAAAAAAGGCTAGAAATCAAGAATGACTTCTACACTTGATGCTACACTTCCTACCCCAAGCAACAGTTCCCATACCCTTTCATCCAAGGATATTTTCTGGAAACTCGTTTTCTCAGAACAAGAATCCTTGTCCCTACCTATTCTTTTCCAAGAACCAAAGTTAGAAGAAAAATCTTTTGACTGTCTCATTCACATTTATAGAAGCTCAACCTAATACAATTGGTAGTTCTTCTACTATTATTCATCAAACCCTTCCCATATCAGTTGTTTCACCTCATCCATCCACATCTACAACTGGTATACATACCCCACCTACTCAAGGAGTAGTTAATCAAGGCATAAACATGGCAACCCATGTTCCTACTTTTTTGATGAATAGATATGCACCATTAAATATTCCACAACCAATGAATGAAATGCCTCAGGAATACCTTAAATTGCTTCCTATATTTATTGATGAATATGAAATAACTGCAGAACAACACTTTCCTTTGTTTTTCACTTTTGCTGAAAATTTAAATGTTTAACATCTTGATGTAGTAATGAGACTTTTTCTACAGTCTCTGAATGAAGAGGCAAGAAAATGGTTTAAAGGATTACCAAATGGCTCAATTAATGATTAGGAAAAATTAGAAAGACAATTCATCCAAATATGAGGTGAAAAGAGAGATCATGGTTATTCCTTGACAGATTTTAATGCTATTAAAAATAAGTCTAATGAAAGCATGAATGATTTCATTAAAATATTTAACAAATTGTATAATATTTTTCCCGTAGAAATGAAACCCCCTCCTATTGGAGCAAGACTTGTTTTTCCTGGGGTATTTGTATCATATTTTAGTTTCACTTTGAGAGAGAGAAGATTTGATACTCTTGAACAAATTCAAACAGATGCTTTAGAGATTGAAGCAAACATGACTTCTACTGGAAAAAAATAGGAGAAGAAGACAATTCAAGATAAAGGTAAGACCAAAGAAGACTCATCACAGGATCAAAGGATTGATGACATGAATAAGGTCATCAAGAACTTGTCAAATAAATTAGGGAAGATGGAATTAGCTAATAAGAAGCCTACACAGCAAACAGAGGGGTTTTCAATCCACATTTCAGAAAGCAGCCTTTGCAAATTTTGCAGAGGGAAAGGAGATATCACGATCAAGTTCAAGCACCCTTATATATAGAAGCATCACCTTCACAGTTTGTTGAGGATGATTAGAAAGAGGTTGAAGATCAAATATCTATTGTCTATATGGAAGATGATGAGGAAGAAGAGAAATGTGAAGAAGAATCCACAGAAGCTGATGTGTCATTTGATCATGAAGAAATAAATGATTATTGTAAACAATTCACTGATTCTGTGCAAGCAGAACTGCATAAGAAGTATGACTTAAGATCAATAAAGAGATTAAGAACTCAGGATGACGAGAAAAAAGAACCAGAGTTAGTCCCTTCTCCAATGGTGACTCCACAACTAAAGAACTCAATAAAACAATCAGAGAAGGGAAAACAACCTATGAATTCAGTGAGTACAAATGAAAAACAATCTAAGGCTTCACAGATTAAGTCTATTGATTCTAATATTTTGGAGAATATTGTCACTGTACCTAAGCAAAATGCTAATTCTAACAAGAATCGAGAAGAACCTAAAAATATTATTAAACATAATTAAGCTTTTAGTCTGTTTAAAGAATTAGAAAAAATAAAAATTCAAGTACCCTTGCTTGAGTTAGCTAAGGCACCGGGTTACAAGAAGGAAATTACATAATTTATTAATCTTTCTCAGTCTTATGATATTGGTGATACTGTGAATTTACAAGAAGAAAAAATAGTGGTCACTTTTGGTCCACATGTGGAAGAGGTAGATTCTTCTGTTCCTCCTTTTTATATATTAGTGCTTCTTCATGATTTCATTTTGCATAACTTTATGTTAGATTCTGGTGCATCACATAATATTATGCCATTATCTGTGATAAAAGAATTAAATTTACAAATCACTAAGCCCTATAGAGAACTTTATTCTATTGACTCAGAAAAGGTGAAGTGTGTTGGGCTTATCAAAGACATGGTGGTTTCTCTAGCCCAAATTCCAGCCAAGAGTATTATGATGGAGGTAGTAGTTGCAGATATTCCAGCCAGATTTGGTATGCTCTTGTTCAGATCTTGGGGAGAAAAGCTTGGAGGCGTTTTAACACTGGACTTCAAATATGCTATCATTCCTGTGTTTAATGGAGAATAAAGGAGGTTATGCAGAGAAGCAAGATTTGTAAAGACTACCACAAAGAAAGATGCATGAAATTCCCCTATCTATGGACAAGAGAAAGAGGATCTCTCTTGTTTTATGATACATGAAGATTTAGAATTTGCTAAAGACTCACAGAAGCAACTCGCTTCAGCAATTGTACATAAGGAGATAGATTCAAATAAAATTTGGAAGTTTTATTTTGATGGTGCTTATTCCAAGGATGGCACAGGAGCTGGATTTTTGTTGATTTCTCTAGAAGGTAATATTTTAAATTTTTCTTTTAAGCTTGAATTTGAATCAAAAAATAATGTAGCTCAGTATGAAGAATTAATATTGTGTCTTCAAACTGCTAAAAAATTGGGAATTCAATGTATCTCTATTTTTGGTGATTCTGAATTGATTATAGGACAAATTAAAAATTTGTGTCAAACCAAACATCCAAGATTGAGGTCAGATAGGAATGAAGTATGGGACTTGATTGAAAATTATTTTGAGGCTTTGAATCTTCAATTCATTACAAGAGATGAAAACAGAATGGCAGATTCATTGGTAGTTGCAGCTAGTACTTTTAAGCCACATATTAATTTGAAGTTGAGATATGAGATTGAGATGAGGCATAGATCCTCAATCCTTGATAATGTTAAACACTCGAAGGTCTTCGAATATGATGAGAAAATTAATCATTTTCTAACAATGATTGGAAACTTTGAAGATAGTGAAATAGATCAGGAAAGTGAGCAGGCTGATTAGAATGGAGGCTTGGAAACCCTTAAAGAATCAATAGGTGATCAGAAGATAATACAATTGAAAGACAATGTATTACCTAGAGGTTCGGTTCCTCTTGAAAGGATATTTTATGCAAATGATGTAGCAATGAATAAAAATAATGTTTCTCAAGAAAGTGAAATGGAGGACTGTAATCTAGGAACTCAGTGAGAACCCAAGATGGTCAATTTATTCAAAGGAGTTCCTAAGAATTATAAAAAAAGGTATATTAATATTTTCAATAATTATATGGATTTATTTGCATCGTCCTATGATGATTTGAAAATATATGATCTGGATGTAATTAAGCATAAAATACCATTGAAGGATGGATTTAAGCCTCACAGGATGAAGCTTAGGAAAATCAATCGACTGCTCCTCGCTCTAATTGAAAATGAGGTGAAGAAAATGTTGCAAGAAAAAATCATAGTTGCACTTAGATATTCATAATAGGTTTCTAATCTAGTTCCCGCGAGGAAGAAGAATGGAGAGATAAGGTTATGTGCTGATTTCAAGAACTTGAACAGAGCTTCTCTAAAATATAACTATCCTTTGCCAAAGCTGGATTATGTTTTGCAAAAATTCACAGGAGCTTATAGATTATCTATGGTTGATGGTTTCTTTGGGTACAACCAAGTAGCCGTTGAGAAGGAAGATCAAAATAAAAAAACTTTTACCACACCTTGGGGAATGTTCATGTATGTTAGTATGCCATTCGGTCTCATGAATGCAGGGGCTACCTTCCAAAGTGCAATGGACATAGCATTTGTGGGTGACAAATTTGTAGTCATATATTTGGATGATGTGACTATTTTTTCAGGTTCTGATGATGAGCACTTGGAGCATTTGACGAAGGCTTTTCTAAAATTCAGGAATTTTGGATTATCATTAAATCCCAAGATATATCTAATTTATTTGGAAGAAGGTAAGTTATTGGGACATATAGTTTCTAATAATGGAATCAAAATTTATCTAGCATGAGTTGAAGCTATACAGACAATTCCATTGCCTAGAAGTAAGAAAGATATCAAGAGATTTCTAGGAAAAAATAATTTCCTCAAAATATTTGTCCCAAATTATGCTGATATTGTCAGAAATATGACAGATATGTTGAAGAAAAATGCTGAAGTAAAATGGGAAAAATATGTAAGAGGTTACTTTGCCAGGATCAAAGAAGCTCTTCAAGAAGATCTAATTTTAATTAGTCCAAATTATCAGAAGCCATTCCAAATATTTTCATTTGCATAACCTTCTAGCATAGCTGCTGTCTTATTGCAGAAGAATGAAGAAGGAAAAGAGCAACCTATGGAATTTTTCAGTAAATTTCTCAGAGATGCAGAAATCAAATACAATATCTTGGAAAAAAAGGTATATGCATTAGTTAAAGCATTGAAAGCCTTTAGAACCCATGCTCTGCAATCTCAAATAGTTGCATATGTACCTAACTCAACTATAAAATATCTGTTATTTCCAAGTGATGTTGAAGGAAAACGAGGAAAGTGGATTGCTAAGATACAGGAGTATGACTTAGACATTAAACACACTAAATTGGTGAAAGGACAAGGTTTGGAAATGCTTCTAACATAATCAAATTTTCAAGCTCTAGGAATTAATCTGCTTGCACCTTTGGATGAAGCTGTTGATGAAACAAGTCAAAATAGCACAAAGTCAGCAATTAAATACAAATTTATTTGCTCATATTGGTATAAGGATATTATTCACTACTTGTGCTTCTTCTCTTTTCCACCCTCAATAAACAGAACAAAGTATAGAGCTCTTAAACTCAGAGATCAAACTTATGTTATAATTGATGCTAAATTATATTGTAAGGATCCTGCTGGTATTTTGTTGTTGTGTTTGACAGAGGGGGAGTGAATGGAAGTTATCAAAGAATACCATGAAAGTTTGTGTGGAGGGCATTATAGCTGGAAAGTTATTGCTCATAAAATTCTGAAATCAGTTTTTTACTAGCCTTCCCTATTTGCTAATGTATGCAAAGTGGTTAGAGGCTACCAAAAATGTCAATTGTTTGCAGAAAATAAAAGGTTATCTCCTTTACCTCTTCTCCCTGTATTTTTTTTAAGAACCATTTGGACAATGGGGATTATATTTCATTAGAGAAATTAATCCACCATCAAGTGGGTAGTTCAAATGGATTCTGACTGCTACTGGTTATTTTACAATGTGGGTGGAGAAAATGCCTACTAAAAAAGAAAATGATCTGGTAGTAATGAACTTTTTGGAAGAGACCATCTTCAACAAGTTTGGATGTCTAGCCAATATTGTAACATAAAATGCTCAGGTATTTAACTCAGTCAGATTTAGTATTTTTTGTAAAACATATAATGTCATTTTGTCTCATTCTACATCATATCATCCTCAAGGGAATGGGCTAGCTGAATCTTCTAACAAAACATTGCTTAAGATTTTGAAGAAAACAATTAATGAGAATTAGAAGAATTGGGATTCAAAGTTGATATTTTCTCTCTGGGTAGTAAGAATGACTACTAGAAGACTTATTGGTAAGTCTCCTTATGAATTGGTATATGGTACTCAAGCTTTGTTTCCTACTCAGCTAGCAAGACTAGTAATTTCATTCCTTCAAGAACCACAAGAAGAACCTAATGCATTGATAAGAAGAATTAATAAGGTGTTAGAATTGAGTGAGAACAAGAATAAAGTCAGGGAAAACTTGGTTACATATCCAAAAAAGATGAATTCCATTTTTTGAATGAAAGAAAAAGAGATTCTTTTTCAAACTGGAGATTTGTTATTAAGATGGGATAATAGAAGAGAAAAAAAAAAGGAAAGCATTGTAAGTTTGATCCTCTCTGGTATGCCCCATATAAGATTATTGAAGAAATATCAAATAGCACTTTCATGCTCGAGAATCTTGATGGAGAAATGGTAGATCTGCCTATGAATGGGTAGTATTTAAAATACTACTTCCAGCATTAAAGTTTTATGGTTCACCTTTGTACATATTATGTTTCCTTCATTGTACATTTTTTACCAAACAACATTTGACTCCATGCCCAAAATCAAGGCACTAATCTACGGTTTTAGTGCTTCGTGGAAAAAAACACTATCCCCAGGTGGAGCCAGATGTTGTGGCTCATTTGAAATTTTTGTTATTTTTTATTTTCAAATTACAAAAAAATAGAAAATTATCAAAATATATGTTGAAGTATAAAGGTTCATATATTTTGACATAAAAATTGTTAAAATTGGACAACTACGTCCAAATTCTGGGTTGTACTGCTCAGATGACGATCCCAATATTTTTATTGGATTCCTCTTTCGGAGAGGTGTAAGATTGATCTAAATATCATCTCGATCGGATGAGCAAAACATGTACTTTGAATTTATTCCACTTATGTGCAAGGTCGGCCTCAAATAAAATATAGACTTAAATGTCTTAAAGGATGTGTCACACACCACCAAATATTCCTATATATTGGAGAGACTTAGAGTTCATTTGACACAATTTGGGTGGAGGAATTCTCTCTCTCTGGATAGCGTTGGAGCTGCATAGTATAGGACTGTTCCTTGTTTGGGTTTTTCTGGGGTTATGTGTGACATGCTTGGCTAAATGACCTATTGGAGACTTTGCTGGTAGAAGCATCTTGTTGATCGTCATAACGCCACCATTCATTATCTCTATTTTTGTCTTGTCTTCTATCGATCTATTGCTATGCTCTATCTACTTCAGTATTGTGTGTCCTAATATGAAATGGCATAGAACATGTTCAGAAACTAACATGGTATCAGAGCTTTAAGGGGTAGACAATGCCCAATTTATGTTGAATTGCATTTTGTGCAATGTTACCTCTGAAAAAGAAAAGTCTTGTTGAAGAAAAACTTCTCTTGTGTCCTAGACGCAGCTACAAAAAGGCAGTGGAATTATTTACTAATTCTATTCTAGCCAAGAAATTCTCAGAAGGACATCGAATCTATCTATTGGCATTAATTCCTGTTCTGGGCACAGGAGTATCAATTACAAAAAAAAAAAAACAGCGAGGATCTCTGTTGATTATTTAATGTTTGCAATTTTCTGTGTTAGCATCTGAGTCGATTAATGTTTTTTTTTAAGCTGTCTAAAAACAAATGCACTCCTTGCAGTTGTCCGAATTTTTGTCACAAACTAAGGCCATCGTGATAATACAACGAAGGGTTCTAAGTTAAACTGTGGTAAGGTAAACATTTCATGGGCTCCAGTGACGTCAGTAACGACCTGTGGTGTTTCAATTTTCGTGGGCTCTGGTGGTTGCTCGAGTAATCACTGGGAAAAACTCGGATTTTTTTTTTGGGTTTTGTGGTAGAACAAGGTTTACGCTCAATCCAGAGCTTTCCAATGACCATTAAGCAGCCACGAGGCCTTACGAAGATAGAGAAATATGTCGATAATCCGTCATATCCGCAAAGGCTATGGTCGACGCTGTGCGAACTAGCTTCGGTCCCAAGGGAATGGAAAAATGCTCTGCACAGCTACGGATGATGTCATTATTATTAATGATGGTGCCATGATCTTGTACAAGCTAGAGGTATTGCAACCCACTAAGAAGATGTTGGTGGAGTTTTTCAAGTCCTAGGACATCGTGGCCGACGATGGCACTACGAAGGTCGTGGTCTTTATGGGGGTGATCTTGTAACTGTGCATGAATTTGCTCGAAAAAGGGGGTTCACCCGACCATCATCTCGGAAGTCTTCCACAAGACTTCAGAAAAGGCCATCGGTGCCAGTGCAGCTAACGAATCAGGTCCCTTCTCGTTCCTTTAGCTCGATATCGTGGATTTTGTCTTTAAAAAGAAGGCATTGCCATGGGTAGGATTTTTGTGGCAGAAATCGGTTGATTTATTGGTGAACCCAACATGAACCAAACACGCTAAGTCTTTCCTATTCATTAAAGTGATATCGAACATGAAATCATCGTAACCTATGGTTCTCTGCGTTAATTGAGAACGTGATATGACATCCACGTAGAATGTTGCCTGAAGAAAATTGACCTGAATAAATACCGTGAGCACATTTGTGGCAGGATCCATGTTCATTAAGAACAAATATTGTTGACTAATTATCGGAAAACGACAACAGTAGGTCGTGGGTCAATTAGAAACACCTACCAAAACTGAGTAATCATTGGAAGGCGACTTCACGTGAAAAATACAAACTGAGATCGAGTCTCTCCTAGCCGAGTACAATCTTCATTATGAAGACATCATTTATTGACAGTCGAGGCAAAAATATGATTTTATTCGAAACTGAAGGTTGCGTGTTGGATGACATAATGCACTGGTCAGAGTTTGCAGTCGTATTGATCCAAAGGTATGTATAATCAAATCATGAAATCACTGACTGGAGCAGATTAAATTTTGTTGGTCGTTTGGGCATTGTTAGTTCTCTGATCGGAGGTTACCGTGCATGGATAATTGTCGTCCGAGTATTGTTATGATTATGTATTTAGCTGAACGTGCATTCCTATAGCAAAGGTCACACACCATTTTTTAATGATGTACGAGCTGATGATCTGAGTTACTATTCTGTAGTGGAAGGTCAATTTATGAAGCTACAAAATAAGTGTAGTATACTTGGGTAAAGGCTCACGTATGAGCTATTCCCGGACCTATCTACAAATAGATCAGATCTGTGATCAACTTGTGAATTATAATTGTACTAGATCTGTTAGACATCATATAATGTGTGGACTTGCATGTAAAAGGTAAAATTCAGTGTTTGGAATGTCTACAATATTGGTTCCTAGATTTTCGAAATTTAGAAGACTAATTTCTGAACTAAGATCTGAAAATTTAATGCCCTAGATCAGTCAACCATCAACTGTAGTTGGGCAGATATGAAAGCCCTAAGAAGTAGTCTCTTTAATGAAATTGGAAGGATTTTTACAGGGTTGACTGTAGAAGCCTCTGGTGCCATATTATGAAATGGTCATATTATTGTCAAGATGGGCAAATCTGTAAGCCCTAGGAAGAGTGACAAGAAAAGTTGAGCTAGGCCAATTTTGGTAGCCTTAGGGATAGTCTTCTGAAATGACCAGAAGTATGAAATATGGGCATATCTGGAAGCAAATCAGGATGCAATGCCTCAAGTGTAGGATAAACCATGGCAGATTGGATCCCCAGTTTAGTAAGTTGCAGTCTTAGAAGGCTGTTTGAGGAAGCTCCAGCAAATTTCCTCAGAATAACAGATAATTGCTATAAGACACAAGATAAAGGCTTGTAGATACATTATTCCTGTTTGACAGAAACATATGGAAAGTTATGTATGACCATGGAAGTTGAAATCTTTAAATACTATATGGTAGTATGACCATGATGAAGAAGATAGTGATGGGTAAGATAAAATTATGACACATCAGTGATATCGCAGTAATCTGGATCAGTCTTACATCACAGCGTAATGATAAAGTATGAAATGAGAAGTATTTGCAGCCTTCAGTCACGTCGTTGGAGTCTTGAACCATGCTTAGCAAAGCCAATAAAGTTATGAATAAATGATTTCCATTATTTGAAAAGCGTATGATATGTGTCAAGATGCATGAAAGCAATATGACTGTATATGGCTATGAGTCTTTAATGGCTTTGACTATGGGAGAATAAAACTCCTTGCCAAGCTGGTGTCTTGGATGCTCTCATTTAAATTATAAGTCTTCTCTCGAAAGAGAATCTGGCATTAAGAGGGAGAATATATCTATATATGCTCATGAGTGGATACCATTGCTGAACAAAAAGAAGATCCTCATGGCTCAGGGACATATGGCTTCAGAGGGGGAAATTCCAGAGGAAAACCAAGAAGCTATATAAATAGCAGGGGTATCTAGCTGCCATGAGTACAATATGAGCCTAGATCATTTGAAGAAGCTGTAAAGTATCTAAATCTGCAAGGATGCAAGGGTGATGTATGGGATATGGTTCCTTGACCATAGATTAAAGATGTTGTCACCTCGATACAAAATCAAGAATGGATCTGATGGAAGTGCTGAAAAGTTCAAGTCAAGATTCATTGCCCGTGGCTTCTCTCAAAAGGAAGGCATAGATTATGATGACATATTTGCACCTGTGGCCCGATACACGACCATTTGATCAATTATAGCCCTTGTTACTATGCAAGGATGGAGTCTTCATTACATGGATGTGAAGACTGCATTTCTGCATGATGCGATAAAGGAAGAGGTGTATGTTGAGCAACCTCTGGGGTTCGAAGTCCAGGATAGGGACACCCTTGTCTACAAGTTGAAGAAATCCCTCTATGGGCTGAAGCAAGCACCCAGAGCTTGGTACGATAGGATAGATAGCTACCTAATCAAGCTGGGCTTCACTCGTAGTAATTTTGATCCGAACCTTTACTTCAAGGTTGATAGAGAGAAGCCTCTCATTCTGGTGTTGTATGAGGACGACCTCTTCCTAACAAGTGCTGACCCTCTCTTTCATCAATGCAAGAGGGAGCTCGTTGCTGAGAGCGAGATGAAGGACCTAGGACTGATACACTACTTCCTAGGCCTGGAGGTCTGGAAAATACCTAGCGAGATTTTTCTTTCTCAAGGAAAATACATTGTGAAGCCTCTAGAAAGATTTAGCATGATGGACTGCATGTCTGTGTCAACATCAATGGAGCTCAAATTCAATAAGTTGAGCGGCAGTGCTTCTAGGCCCGTGATAGCAAATCCTACTGAGTATCTTCAACTCATACGGGCCCCGATGTTCTTAGTGAACACCCATCCAAATGTATGTTGTGTAGTGAACATAATCAACACATGGTTGATCATAACATTCACTAGGTTGGTGCCAAGAAACTCTTGAGATACCTCTGACGCATAATAGACCATGGGTTAAGATACACTACCAGGAGTATGAAACTCCATGGATATAATGATGTTGATTGGGCTGGTAGTGTGGTGGATCGTAAGAGCACATCTGGATGCTACTTCACAAGTAGATATGCTTCGAGCAGGAAATGAAAGTCGGTTGCCTTGAGCACCGCTGAGGTCGAATACATTGTAGCATGTATGACCCATTTTGAAGTCACTTAGTTGTGAAAGCTCTTCAGTGAGCTATTTGAGCATGTGCTAGATGCCACCGTTATCCTTGTGATAACTATAGGTGGATTCATTTTTCATAGAATCCCGTGTTCCATGATCGATCCAAGCATGTTGATGACTAGTACCACTTTATCCAGGATATGGTACAACAAGGCACCGTAAGGCTCGATCATAGGAATGGATGAGCAGGTCGCAGATATTCTCACTATGCCCTTGGGAAAGGTCATGTTCCTAACCTTCCATGAGAATCTTGGAATCGTGGAATGAACCTATTCAGAGGGTCCTATTGGACGATGAGCTCTGGGAGCTCTCAGGGGCTTTGGGGATAGCTTCTTGGAGCTATAAGCAATCACAAGGCTAGGTTTTCCAAACCTTGTTGGTGTGCTTGGGCCCCACCGTGATGATTGAGTTGGTTTGCCTCTCATGATTTGTGCCCCATATGCATCCTACCCATTTGAGTTCTAGACTCATGGGAAGTACCCCTCATTTGGCCAATGAGGTAGCTAGAGACTAGTAGCAAAGACTGATGGATGCATCAAAGATTGTTGTACCTTTAATCTAGGATGACACGTGTCCAACCACTTGATCTGGGATCAAGTCTAGAAAGGTTTTGGACCTCCTACGGACTTTGGGTCAGATGAACTAACCCCGGTTTGGTATGTGACTCTTTGATTCCATGTGAGGTTTCGGACCTCCAACTGACTTCAGGTCAGTGATACTAACTTCGGGTTAGTATATATGACTCTCTTGATTCTGCGTAGTTTTCGGACCTCCCCATCAGACTTTCACGATAAACCAATCCTTGTTGTAGGAGACTTTTTGAACCATCGTAGAGTTTATCCTTTAATGAATTGCCACTGGTATGATGTTTTTGTGACCCACCCATCAGCTCGAACAAGAAAATCCCAAAGAAATTGGGAACGCTATATATTATTGCTAATGTATGTTTAAGATTGCCTGTATTTATTTTGCTTTAGATATATAATTTAATACCCCTCTGTATCCTTGTTGTACCACCGTATGACGTATCCCAATATTTTTTATTAGACTTTTCTGCGTTTAGTAAGATTGATTCAATATCATTCTGATTTAATATTGATATGTAATATTTTTAATTAATCACTTATGCTAGGTCACCGTAACAAATATGGATTAAAATGTCTTAAAGGACGTTATTACACACTCTGTGACCCCACATATTGGAGAGACTTAAAGTTCATTTGACACAATTTGGGTGGAGGAATTCTCTCTCTCTGGATAGCGTTAGAGCTGCGTATTATATGGACTGTTCTTTGTTTGGGTTGTTCTAGGGTTATGTGTGACATGCTTGTCTGAATGACCTATTGGAGATTTTGCTGGTAGAAGCATCCTGCTGATCGTCGTAATGCCACCATTCATTGTCTCTGTTTTTGGATTTTCTTCTATTGATATATTGCTATGTTCTATCTGCATCAGTATTGTGTGTTATAATCTGAAATGCCATAGAACATGTTAAAAAATTAACAAAAATGTAATATTTATTGCATTTAAGTCTCAAGCTAATACTTTAAGCTTTGTGGAAGAAGGTCCCATTGCACAAATTAAAAAGTAAGCATCTTATGGAGTGGGATCCGACAATTTTTTAGACAGGGAATAAAATCATCAAACTGCGGGCACTTTAAATGTGCGGGTTAATGAGGAGAGTGCCTTTGTAGTTGACCATATTGACTGCAAGGCTGATACAAATCAATGGACAAGATTCACTGTGATGGCATGAACTCGACGAGCTCTTCATACCTCGAGACATCCCGCAGTGATGTATACAGCCAGTTGTTGACAGATGTGATTCACGTTGGAGTACTTTTAGCGGTCTTTTGGCCCATCTCATCAACATTTAATTCTTAATCCTCGCCACCTATTTAAAAATAATTCTCATTTTCCTAAGGTTATTGTTCTTATTTTGTGTTTGAAAGTTGTGTCTGCACTGTGTCTTTCTGTACTGTCTGCCACCTTGTAAATTAACTGTCACTCCAAGCTAAAACTATGGCCAAGGGTCCATCCCTCTCAGGTTCTTCCAGTCACATTCATCTCATGGACACTAAGAGGGACATCTGGGATATTGTCTGTGCTCTATACCATCTTTCATTCTATCAACAGGTCTATCTAAATAATAAAATTTATTCAATTTACACCGCCATGGTTAAAATTGGTGTATTTTTTGCATGCATCCCAAGAGCTCACCTTTTTCCTAAATTTTTGTATTGGCTAGTGTCTTTTATGAACCTTGGAATATTTTTTGTAATGAATTGTAAAGGGGAAAATGTTTTGCGAGTCTCAGCCCAATTAATTCATCAAGCTCTATGTTACCATGAGTCAAAGTCGTATGTCCAATTCACTAATAATTCCTTGATGGCGTATTATGATAGACTTGTAGGTCAGGAGTTTAACCAAATCATATTTTTTCTAAAACCAGATACACAATAACTTACACCAGATAAAAAATAATTCCCCATGGAGGTTTTTGATATAGAAGTCAGACCACTGCTGAGGTGCATTGCAAATATTTTGTGAAAGGAGGATGACAGTACAGTGGAAAAATCAGTTCTGGGAATGTTTTCAATGATGATGAAGCCAAGAGTGGTGCTGGATATTCCATGTTATTGGAAAGAAGATGTGAACTCTTAGCTCTTCATCTAATCACTGACGGGTTCATTCAGGTTCCCTTCTCTTGTTATTTACCTCCTTTTATATCAAAATGTTGAAGAATTCATGCATTTGGGGTTAAATATAATGGATATGAATAATAAGATACAATCAGTAATATTCTGGACAAACATAGTGAGGAAAGAATAGAGTGAGGGTGATTTGTTTGATTTTTCTAGTCATTTCACGTCTATTGCATATAATATTTTGAATGGAATTACTCCCCCCTAATTTCTGTCAAAAGCTCAAGAGTTCTTGCAGTTAGGTACAAATTGTAAGTTTGGTGATTGGTTTGTTTTTGAAGACTATTGTGAAATCAGGCTTTATGGAGATGGTGTATAACCTTATAGGCTTCCTGTATTTGTGCCTATGAGATTATTTTCTTTGGAATTCATTAGGCAAAGTTTAAACGTGGATCAAATACATTTTGTGCCTATGAAGAAAGTTCATATGTTTAAGATACCAATGATTGTTGGTCCTTTTATAGTTAATATGAGACAAGCAATTGATGAAGCCTCTAAGATGTTAGATGAAATGCACCCACAGTTAGGAGAGAAGCGGGCTTATGACCCTCACAGTGTGATTTCTAATAGGAGAATTGAAAATGGGTATTCAACATTCATTCATGAAAGCAGACCTGATATACATAAAGTGGCAAGTAAAGGTTTTGCAGGTTTAGTGAGCTCAAATGTACAGACTCCAATTATATCAGAGAAGTCAAATAAGAGGGGTAAAGATGTATTGATTGATTTAGAGGATGAAGAACAGAGGACTGAAAAGAGAACAAAATTTAGTGAGGATTTTGTAGATGGTAAACCTGGTTTCTCATTACAATTGGGAGATGAGAAAAATGTCCCTGCTTCACCAAGGAGACATGAAAGTACTCAGGACAAGTTCCCTTAATTAAACAAATGTTTTCCCAGATTGCAGAAATAAATCAGAGAATGAAGGCAAGCTTGGAGGCTAAAGCTGAGTACCATATAACCCCATATCAAACAAGAATTCTAACTGCAATGGATCTCTAACAGGATCAATTTAAGATTTATCTTTCCCATCCTTCTAATATGTCTATTGGTTCATCCAATAATTTCAATACTGTGAATCTAACTGTAGATGTGAAGAAAATTCCATTGCTTGAAAAAGTGAATCTACATATGCAAATAGGTCAACTGATTGTAAATGACCTAACCAAAACCAATGTAATGGCACTCAAGGCTGAAAATATGCTCGGAAAAATTATCAAGAAATTAAAGTTAGAGAAAAGAGATTCTAAGGCTTTGACAATCGAGAATGAAGAACTCAAAAATATTATTGTAAATATTGGGGTAGATCCCAATGACAGGTCTGCTATATAGAAGCTTCTGCAAAGTGCTGAATCAGAAATCTCAGTGCTGAAGAAAAATTTGAAGTTTCCTACAGTAGAACACTCCATGGCAGCAGAGGTTGTAGAGATAGAAAATTAGAAAGAAAAACTTCTTCAGTATATTTTGCAAAAGGAAGAAGAAATCAACAAACTAAGGCAAACTGCATTGTCATTGTAGAATCATATTGAATCTCATACTTTTACTTTTTTTTTCCATCAGGTAATGAAGATCCATTAGCACAAATATCTCAATTAATCACTGAATTACAGATGGCAGAGCAAGATCAGAAAAAGGCACAAGCTGATTTGGAAACAGCAAAAAAGATCATATAAGCCACAGAGGGAGAAGCCAGTAAATATAGAATGGATTTCTAGATTGATGATGCTGAGATTAAAAATCTCAAAGAAAAATTTAAGGGAAATATATCCTTAATACAGGCTAAGGATATCATCTGGAATGATATCATTGCATAAATGAAAACAATCTGGGGTTTTCTGGCTGTTGTTCTAGAGGAAAAAAGTATTATCAAGGACTTTGAAGAAAAATTCATGAAGGACAAGAAAAACACAATTAATAGGGCCATTTTGGCAAGGAAGTTCATTGATTTCATTGATTCCAAAACAAATCAAGAGTTGGAAGAAAATTAAATTAAAGACAGGATTTTATATGCTGTGGAAATTAATAAGATTATTGTTAAGAATGGTTGCAGGAAGTCTATAGAAAAGAAGTTGATTGAGCTTAAGGAAGCAGTGAACCGGTTTGATAATTTATTTGATAAAATAGCAAGAGCAGGTTTACCATCATGTTTGGGTCTTGGAGGTAGTCTTTTATCATGGAATTCTTATGAACCCTTACTTGTGTTGGCAAAAAGTAAGGTAGATAGTACTCATGAAAGTACTTAGGTTTTTGAAGGAGCAAAAGTGATCAATTTCCTTGAAAGACATTTTCATCTGTTGTAGTTAGTGAAGGCTTTATTTGCAGAGAGGCCATCATTTAACAGAATCAATGCTTTTAGATCAGAATATCACAAGTTGGTCCATTCACCTAAGACTAATATTGAGATATGGAAGAAATGTAGAGCCTGGATGTTAGATTTACCAAAGGACCCCTTGACTTCAAAGAAGGATAAACCATCTTGTCAAGGAAATGCAGCAGCAGCATCATCAATTCACATTCAAAAAATAGATTAGGATTTATATTTTATGTTATTTTCCTCTTTTAAAGAGAATGTAATTGTAATAAGACATTTTTATGACATGTAATAGGAAGTTGACGAAATCCTAAGTAGTTGAAGCAGTTAGGAATAGTTCCAGTAGTTATAAATTCATTTCTATTGTATTTAAAGAAAAAAATGAGAAATGAAAATGTTCTGAGTTTTGGACCTTCAGACTGCAATTTTTGTACTCAGATTTCAAATGATTAATGAATGAAAAGCAAGATTATGGAATTTGTTGATTTCGATATATCTTCCAATTTACATTATGTGTTTTGTGTCTTTGAATATAATGAAGTAATGAAGCTTCATGTCTCTTTTTACTTGTGTGAATAAGAGTTAAAATCCTTAATAGGTGCTCCTTCATTTTAACTATTCCTATCTTATAATTATTCTGAAGTTTGAGGTGATATAATATGTACATCAGAATATTAATTTGGGCTTCTTTCCTTCATATTCTTTTGATCATTCCATTCTATATCAACAAATAATAGCATTGTGGGACATTCATTGCGTTTGATATTCAAGAGTTTAATTATAAACATATGAAGGTGATTAAACAAAGACCAATATTTTTGTTACACATTTATATAAATGTCTTAAGCACTGATTCCTTACCACATCCAAGGAATTTTCTCTTAAGTTACAAAATGATCATCAACAATGTTTCTCTTGGATCTAGGCACAGACAAGCCTTCTAGAATATTCAAATCATCACTCTTACTCTCAGGAGGAGGCAGAGGAAGGTTCCTTTCTTTTCTAAGGGCGAAATCTTCATTGAATATTAAATCCATACTAACTTCAACATTCCTTTGACCAAGAATATACATTCTAATTTCTCTGGAATCTTCACAATATCCAATAAACGTACCATTTATTCCAGTGGCTTCCAACTTGTTTCTTTTGTCCTTTGTCACATGGAAATATATGGGGAAGCCAAAGATACGTAGGTTACCAATGTTGGGTTGGACACTTGTGAATACTTCTTGAGAAGTCTTGTTTTCCAAATATTGATGAGGTACCCTATTTTGAACATATGCGGTTGTATTTTTTGCTTCTCCCCAGAGGAACTTTGACAATTATTGATCATGGAGCATGGCTCGAGAAGCTTCTATAATAGAACGATTCTTTCTCCCATCCACTCCATTTTTTTGTGAGTATAAGGAATAATAGTATCCTTATTGATACATTCCTTGTTACAAAATTCTATGAATTCATTTTATTTGTACTCCCCACCATTGTTGGACAGGAAGATCTTAATTTTATTTCCTATTTTTTTTATCTACCAAAGCTTTAAACTCCTCAAACATTTTGAAGGCCTCATCCTTGTCCTTCAAATAATATATCCTTGTATTTCTTGAGGAATCATTAATGAAGTTAATTTAACATAGATAGCCACCAAGAAAATGAACGAGAATTCGACCACATATATCAGAATGAATGAGATAGAGGTTGTCTTTTGTCATTTTTTCACTATAGGGAAATTTTATCCTTGTATTCTTTCTATTGGGACATCTTGGACATAATACATCATGTTGAGATTGAACATCAAGGATCAGATAGACTAACATCTTCAATTTTTGAAGTGCTTCATAGTGAATATGGGCAACCTTCGGTTCCATAGCTCACTTTGATAATTTTTATCACAGACCATTACTAGAAGAGGTCTTCCATTAACTCTATAGATTCCTTAAAATCTATTCCCAATGTGAAGGGATATCTCATAGAGGATCCAATAGGCCAAGCAAGTACTTTTAGTTTGATGAAAGAGACCCTCATTTATTTATCTTCCAAAGAAAATATGCATATAAAATTCTTCTTCAATCCCAACACATACATCACATCATGAAATAAAATATATTTTCTTCAGTCTAAGTGAAATTTAACTGACCTAAAGCCTTTTATGAGATGAATGGAGTTATCTCCAAGAATAATCTTTAAATTTTACTCCATCTCTACTAAATTATAAAGAACTTCTTTATACCCATATAAATGATGAGAGGCCCCACCAACCAACTATCTGAGGCATCCAGAGGAGAAGAAATAGAAAGAGAAAAAATAGGATATATTTAGACTGATTAGTAGCATTCATTTCATACTTGGAATTTCTTGACCTCTTTTGGGGACAATAAAGTTTTTCATGATCATTGGTACAGTCTCTTCTTATTCTATCATTCCTCCTTCCATATCTTGTTCAATATCTTCTATCATATGAATTGTTGTTGTTGTAACCATGGTTATTGTTGTAGTAACTTGAAGTGTTTCTTCTTAGATCATCTCTCTTCTTTGGGAAATATCGATCATAGTGACCTTTTCGATGAAAATTATAGCATTTTAAATATCCATATCGTCTTCTTCATTCCTTGAAGTCTTGGTTGGATTGAGGTCCACGTCTTCTTGCATTAGATGGATTTCCATTTCCTTTCTTCTTTTTCTTCTTCTTCCTTTTAGCAACAAAGGCAGTAGGCTCTCCTTCATTTCCCCTTTCAATTCTCCCCCTAGATATCATCAATATTTCCTCCTGATTGCATAGAGAAAGTAGCTCATTTAAAGTATGGATCCTTTCTCCATTGTTGATAGAAGTAATGAACATGTCCCATGACTAAGGAAGACCACAAAGGGTATTCATCACCAATTCCCTAGTAGGTACAATTTATTGACCAATCCAAATTTGATCCCTGATTTCAGTGATTCTCATGAAGAATGATTGTATAGTCCCTCCCTTGTGTATCTTAGATTCCTTGAGTTGATTTTTCAAATCTATAATGTGGCTCAAATTTTTCACTTCAGACATGCCCATAATATTATCACACATTTCCTTGGATGTTTTCAAAGAGTAAATATAAACAATTAGATGATGTCTTAAAGAGTCAATACTGATATTATTAGCTTTGATCTCAAATTTATTGTACTTGGATTTGACATCTTGGGGAATATTTTCGAGAGGTACTGAAATCTATCATTGCACGTATTTCATGATATCATACTCATCAAGGGTGACATTGATCTTGGTATTCCAAGCTACAAAGTGAGATGCATTAGTTAACTTTTCATTATCCTTGAAGTACGAGGTAAGAATTTTTTACAAAAAAAAAAAATCCAATTATTAGAGAATGCATGCTCTTTCACTATGTCTTCTGGGCTTGTCTCCACCTTAGCTCTGAAACCATGCTAATTTTTCATAAGAAAATTTTTCTATGTTGCAACTATTACTTCAACAATTTCCAATAGCATTACAATTTCACATCTTCAATTAAAAAATTACAATATATTAATAGTACAGAGAACAATTATATAAATGCACAATGAAATATAGCCAAGAGACAAGAGACACAATATTTTGTCAATGAATATGGAAAAAAAAATCATAAGGGGGGAAACCGTTTGAAAATGTTCTTATATTAAATTGTATTCAAATGTTCAGCACAGAGAGTACATCCTCCAAGAGTCAAAGTAAAAATTTGACTATCCAATATCCAATACCCACCCATTTCAATATGGAAATAAACTTACCCAAAATAGACAAAGGAGAGAGAGAGAGTCAATAGAATTCAACTATTGTGAAAATATATCATATTCAAGAGTAAACAACAACAACAATGTGTGACCTAACAAGTGAACAAAATATTCCTCCAATAGCTCAATCAAATGTCAATAAATTCAACCTTCTTTTTTGGTTAACCAGGAGTCAAAATAGTCCACATCTGAGTGGTCAGACTTGGTCAAAACAATGATGTATATTCAGGTCAAAATCTAAAATAGGTCTTTAGTTAAGGTGTCCAAACTTACTTAGTTTTTGTACCAAAGAATACTACCTACCAAAAAAAAAATTACCCTCAAAATATCGAACCAAAAGTCATCCTAGAAAGTGAAATTCAACGCTCGTTTAATATTTGAAAATAGGAAAAACAAGAATATAGAAAATAAAATTGGAAAATGCAATAAACATCAATACATCAAATACATGAATAGATTAGCTAATCCATTTTATTATATGTAATAGGATAAATAGAGTACAAGTGGTTGAGAAAGAGACACTGAAGCTAGGCAGAAAATCCTGAAATGACCCTAAACATCAAGACATAATATGCTTCTGCTGCACCAACTACTGGGATGCTGTGACTATGTAATACTGCTAGAAAATACTACTACTAGAAACTATAAATGTGTATATCTAATGACTGGGTGCTCATAAATTTCTGGATCAAAGATCTGGGCTTTCTATCACAATTCCAAGATAACCCAGAAAGGGTTTCTAGAAATGACAATGATGAAAAATGTAGCCCTAGGGTTGTATTACACATTGTAGTTAAGAGACTACTAGGAGGTGGATTTTATAATGATAAAATTGTTGCTACTCCTCCCAACTAACTTCCCGGATGAAGGGCTTCTCCCCTCACTAGATTCCAAGCTCAAAAACTTGGATTATTACCCCTTTAGTAGATCTGCCCTCCTAGATTGTGCAATTCGCGATGGAGACTATGGTGTTGATAGGGGTTGAATATTGGCTTGATTGCATATGATGAAATTCAGCTCAAGAACCTCTCTTAAGTGGGCACTCGAAGTCCCCCGAGGATAAGGGTGGGATTTCCCCTCAGAAACATCCTTGTGCTAAACAACACATTAGAATTCGCTAAACAACTGAAGCATGCATAAAGTTATAAAGTAAAATACATAAATAATATTCATAATGCTTTTTATGGCTTCCATCCCCTTCCTTATATGATTTTTGAGCCCTCCTCCCTTGGCCCCACACAATAATGATGCTACTCTCATGGCTATTTCCCTTCATTATTCCTGCGCCATCCTCCACTCTCTCCACTACCTCCATGAATACGTAGTTTATTTGTTCAAATTGATCCCATCCACATGCACTGACCCACATTACCACCAAGGAGTGGTTTAGTCATCTTGAACCTATCTAGGTGCATTGGTCCACATTCACATTAGAAGTGGTTTTATTCCTACTAAAGGGATTTATGGGTCCCTCTACCCTCTTTTTAATCTATCTTATTGAAAAAACAAAATTTAATATTCTAACTAGCTAAAAGATAATTAGGAATATTATAGTCCTCCCCTCTTGAGTGTTGCTTGTCATCAAGAAAATGCAAGGATGGATGCTGCAAAATATTCTCTCCTTCCCAAGTAGCATACTCATCCAGAAGATTCCTCCATAAAACCAGATATTATTTAACCACCTGGTTCCTTAGCTGCCTCTCCCAAGTATCCAAGATAGCTTCTGATTGTAAAACTAGATGGTCCTCATCATCGGTATGTGGGATATCCATAGTGGAAACTACATTTTTTCCAATGGCCTTCTCGAGGCATGAGACATGAAAAATGTTGTGGATCTTACTCCCAATGGGAAGCTCCAACTCATATGCTACTTCCCCAACACGATGGATCACCCTGTATGGCCCATAGGAACAGAGCTTAATTTTCTCAACCATCTTCTCCTCAAGCATAGATTGCTTGTAAGGCTGAAGACAGAGGTAGACCAAACCATCCACATCAAACTTTCTCTCCACCCGACCACAGTCTACATATAAATTCCTTTTGATTTTGGGTTGTAGAAATGTTGTCCTTAAGAGCACAGAGTATATCCTGGTTCTTTCAGATCCACTCTTTGGCTCTATGGTCCTTGCTTGCTTCAAACATTACATCAAAAAAAATAAAGCATCATAACCATATATATCTTGGAATGGAGACAAACTGATCGACATATGAAATGTCGTATTGTAATATTCTCTCAAGTGAAGCCAACACTGCCATGCTCTTTGTTTCCCCAAAACATGGTTTCACAAGTAGCCGTCCAACCACTTGTTTACTATCTTTGTTTGTCCATCTCTCTGGGGCGATAACTGGTACTTAGTGTCAAATTGGTACCCACCAAATGGAAATATCCTGCCAAAAGCCACCCATGAAGTAGCTATTTCTATCACTGAATATGGTCTTAGGAAGACCATGAATTCTGAAAACATGTGTAATGAAAAGCTCGACCACTTGTGAAGCAATGTACCATGAAGAGATGCTAAATAAATGTGAATACTTTTTTAGTCCATCAATGACCAAAAATATATAATACTTTCTCAGTACTGATGGCAAACTGGTAATGATGTCCATAGAAATTCTCTCCCATTTCCCCTCTGGAATTGGAAGTATCTGTAACAACCCTGCAGGCTGGTTGTTTTCTTCTTTATTCTTCTCGAAAAATACACACTCCCTGATATGTTGGAGCATATCCTCCTTGAGACCCTTCCATGAGAATCTCTCTCTAATGGTCTGATATGTCTTTTTGAAACCTTAGTGGCCTCAGAGTGGTGAATCATATGTTGCATGAAATATTTTATCCTTGATCTTATAATATCTAGTCAATAATATCCAGTCCCAGTAGTATATGACCTAATCCATCACTCTATACCTCTCATCAGTCACCTGCCCATATAGTATCTCACATGTGAGTGGTCTTTGGAATAATCCACCAACAACTGGGCCTTCCAATCTTAATCCACACTCATCAAGGACAACACTGTTGGTCTCCATGATAAGGCATCATCTACCACATTTCTCTTCCCTTTGACATATTTAATATCAAATTTATCTGCTTGGATTTTGTTAAACCGTTTTTGCTACCTCTCTTGCATCTTCTTCTTCTAAAGAAAATACTGAAGAGTGTTGGGGTCAGTATTTACTTAGAATCTCTTTCCCACGAGATACTCCTTGAATTTTTCCAATTCATTCATAATGGCCAACATTTACTTGTCATATATGGGATAAAAGCTCTCATGTGGTAGCAAATTCTCACTCTCAAAGGTTATGAGGTGGACCCCCTGCATCAAGATTGTGTCAATGCCCTCCCATGAAGCATCACATTCTATCACAAAGGGTTGGGTTAAATCTAGCAATACCAACACCAAAAAACTTCTCATCACCTCCTTGAGCCTATCAAAGACCCTCTACGTAGTATCTGTCCAACGAAAGGCTCCCTTCTTGGTCAGATCTGTGAGTGGTGCTGTTAGGTGGGAGAACCCTTTGAAAAAATTTCGGTAGTAGGTGTAGATGCCTGCTAACCCTAAAATTTATGTTACATTATTCAACTCAGGTCAATCCTGAATAACACAGATCTTCTCCTCATGGGCCGTTACTCCATCCACTCGAATGATGTAGCCCAAATAAAGCATATATGTGAGCCCAAACTCACATTTGGAGAGCTTAGCATAGAATTTATGCTCCTCCATAATGCGTAATAATATCTAAATATGATGCATATGTTCTTCCCATGTCCGACTATAGATGAGAATGATATCAAAGAAAACCAGCAAAAATTTCCTCAAATGACTATGGAAGATGTGGTTCATACAAGACTGAAAATTAGTCGGAGCATTGGTCAGCCCAAAGGATAACACCAAGAACACAAAGTGGCCATAATGACTTCTAAATGAAATCTTGGGGATATCATGATTCCTTACCTTAATCTGATGGTACCCGAACATCAAATCAATATTTGAAGACAACTTCGATCCCCTCAGCTCATCCATCATATCGTAGATCTTGGGAATTGGTTACCTATTCTTCATTATCTTCTTATTCAAGGCTCTATATTTAATGTACATTCTCAATGTACCATCCTTCTTCTTCACTAAGAACACAGAAGAAGCAAAAGGACTGGTGTTATGTCGGATATATCCTAAAGCGAAGAGCTCCTAAATTTCTCTTTCATCCATGTAGGCTTTCGGGTGCCTATAGGGTGTTGTGATAAATTCTTGGATCCCCTTCTCCAACTCAATAATATGTTCAAACCCCTGGTCCTGTGGCCTTCCTGGTGGAATTTCCCCAAATACTGTATAATAGTGGTCTAGAATAGACTGCACATCTGGGTGAACTGGTGTACCCTTGCCTCCTACCTATGGAATATGAGGTTTTACTTCCCAGTCTATGTCTCCTTTGCGCAAATCAGCCTCAATCCTATCTGATGAGACTACCTGAGATGGATAGGTGTGCATGCCCTGATCATTTGGCGCTTACCTCTCTTCTTAACTATCCATTCCATCTCCAAGGTCTCCTAACCCTTGGTGACCTTTCCCTGTGTGATCGACCACTGTACACCCAATATAACATTGGTGTTAGGAATATTGACCACAAAGAAGTGATCTATCAATGTGTAAGTCCCCAAAGTTATAGTCAATGTCGGAACATACTTCACACACTGCATGGTTCTAGCTCCTGGAACCAAAACTAAGAATCCCTAAAAATCATCTGTGGGTATGCCTCTCCTCTAAACTAGTTGGGTATCAATAAAATTGTGGGTATCCAATTGTCTATCAATACCGACACTCGTTGCCCCTAAACTATGCCTCAGACTCTGAATGTTAGATACCTTGGAACTCCTCGAAAAGCTACAAGGGCTCCTATAGTTGGAAAAAATGCTCCATTTCCACCTCCTGGTGGTGGTGGATCTCCTCCTGGTGCCACAATGCTAGTATATCATTCAAAATCTCCTTCTTATTCCTCTTCACTATCGGATAATACTTCAATATAATGTTCCTTTCTAGCAACACATCGATGCCCTGGTGCTCATGATTCTTGCCAAGTGAAGCAACACTTCCTCCTACTCAAATCTCTCTGAACATCATCAATAAGAGGTCCTTTACCTTGGTTCCCCTTTGGGGGAGGAACCTTCATATATTTCCCCTTTGACTGAAAGGCGGTTTTTTGTTTGAATGGAGCTATTTCCCTTGGCAAAGCATCTTGTAAGTCCCTATCCCTCTTAATGGCATCTTGGAGCGTAGCTGGTCTAGTGGAATTTACTAACCCATGTGAAGGCTATGCTAGCCCATCAATGAGCATGTATATTTTCCTAGATTTAGACATAATTGGCACCATGAAGAAAAGTTTCAGGAATTCAGAGATATAGGTCTCCATATTTCCCAACTACTTGAGCTTAGCTAGCTCAACAAAGTGTGCCTCTAGATCTCTTCTATCAAATATTTCTACCAATCTCCGGGTGAATTCTTCATATGCAGTCACACCTGCATGCCCCAATGTAGATAGAGCTTGAAACCACCATTAATTTCCTTCACCTTCAAGGTACAACACTTCTATCTTAATAGCTTCAATCTTTGATACTTGGTTCAACTGGAAATAGATGTCTAGTTTCTCCACCCAAGCCTTTGATGTTCATTTGGGTGACCCATCAAAAGCAGGCAGAAAGAATCTACCCATAATACACTGCAGATCATTGTTTGGCATGTACCCTCCACCTCTATTCTATTATGGGGTCTTTTGTTAACCTTGATCAAGAAAAACTCTTGGAAGTTTATATGCTCTTTGAAAATTTGAGATTGAGATTCATATTCCATAAAGTAATCACCAAGAGCCTCCTGCTCTTCGGGTCCTCCAACCCCATTTCCTAATACTAGGAAGGAAGGCATGGTGGAGCGTTGTGAAACTTTTTTCCCTACCAGTTGCTCACACCAATGATGTGAAGTGATGGAAATTTCTCCATTTGGTAACCCTATTGGGGTTTCCTTTTGTCTTTCCACCCTCACCTCAATTTCTCTGGCAATATCCTACATAGTTTGGAGAAGAAGCTTTCAAAACTCTTCCTCATCCATTTCTCCTGATATTGGAGACTTTCATTTGTCTTCTTCATTTTTTTTATAATCAAAATTTTGAACTCTATTAATATATCTATTCTCTCGGTCTGTAAGAGTTTCTTATTCTTCAGATGTCATATATGTAGTGCCCCATAGGCTGAGAAAATATTATGCTCAGATAACACTATAGTATTCCAAACTAGGAAAAATAGGAATATAGAACATAAAACTATAAAATGAAGTAAACATAAATATATCAAATACATGAATAGATCAGTTGAGCCATTTTATTATATGAAATAGCAGAAATGAAGTACAATTTCTTGAGAAACAGACACTCAATCTACGTAGAAAAAATCCTCATAGAGACATAATATGCTGCTGCTGCACCAACTGCTGGGAGGTTGTGACTGTGCAATCCTGCTGGAAAATACTGCTTTTGGAAACTAGGAATGCATATATCTGCTGATTGGGTGCTTATAAATTTATGAGATTAGAGATCTTGGTGTGCTAGGACAATTCCTAGATAATGCAGAAAGGGTTTCCGGAAATGGAAATGATGAAAAATGTAGCCCTAGGGCTGAATTTTTCACTTCAGTTAGGATACTGCTTGGAGGTGGCTGATATGATGAGAAAATTTATGCTACTCCTCCCCAATGAATTCCTGGATGAAGGACTGCTCCCCTCACTGCATTCCAAGATGAAAAATTTGGGTTATTACCCCTCCACCAGATCTGCCCTCCTAGATTGCGCATTTCCTGAAGGAAGTTGTGCTCTTGTTAGGGGATGAATATTGGTTTGATTCTGGATGATGAAATGTAGTGAAGAACCTCTCCAGAGTGGGCACTCTTAGTCCCCCAAGGATGAGGGTGGGATTTCCATTCATGAACACCCTTGTACTAAAGAGCACAACAGACTTCACTAATAGCTAAAGTGTGCAGAAAGCCAAAAAAGACACTACATCTAGAATATTCAGAATGCTTTCTATGGCTGCCATCCCCTTCCTTACATGATTTGTGAGCCCTCACACTCTTGGCCCCAAAAAATAATGATGCTACTCTCATGGATACTTCCCTCCATTATTATTGTGTTGTCCTCCACTGTCTCCACTACCTCCATGTCTGCGTTGTTGATTTCGTCAAATTGACCCCATCCACATGCGCTGACCCACATTCACACCAAGGAGTGGTTTATTCATCTTGATCCTATCTAGATGCATTGATCCACATTAACATTAGAAGTGGTTTTATTCCTACTAAAGGTATTTATGGGTCCCTCTACCATATTACTCATCTATCTTATTGACAAAAACAAAATTTAATATTCTAGCTAGCTAAAAGCTAATTAGGAATATTACAGCTGGTCAAACTTGAATTTTTTTTCATATTTGGCTGCCTGTAATTTCATCCTCTTTCTCCTTCACACATGTGCGAGAAGCTTGGAATTTTTCAAATATATTGAACCTAAGAAGGGAGAGAAGATTGTGTGGTGAAGTGTCTCGAAATGAGCATGAGGTGACCTTGATTTATAGGCGTTGGAGGAGGGATAATTATCCTCTTAGGATAACCTGAAAAAATGACATATTGTGGGCTTTATTGAAAAATGTATTTTTCACTTTCCAAATTGATTTCTTCAAAATTCCATTTTGGTCCTCTTTAAAATAGTAATTTAATGCAATGGTTGTATTTGTTACGGAACTTCCAAATTAAGAAATTTGATGACCCTAAAATGTTAGGAGAAGTGATAAAGAAAGCTAAATAATTTTATGAGTAGAGAAAAGGAAGACCAAATTTAAAAAAATATTTAAATGATAAGAACAAAAGTAGGATAAATCATATGAAGAAAGGATTCAAGCCAATTCTTTAAGAATAACCCTTAAGCATACCAAAAATGGAAACTAACACTAATGGAACCAAATATTCTACATTCTTTAGGGAGAAGGTCAAGACATTAGCTCATAAAATATTAAGATGTAAGACATATCACATGCTTAAAGGCTATTCCCATTAAGGAAATACAATGGGGAAAACCAATATTATGCAAGAAGATAATACAATGAAAGATATGGATGGAAGCATGCGAAGGTTTATGCATCCTTAGAAAAGAGACAACTAGAATATCAATTCCACGTCATTGAGGTGGAAGTTCAGATAGATTACGATCCCATCACTATATTTAGTGAGCTTATATATAGTTATAGTTCTATATATCCTAATCTAGTTTAAATATTTAAATTGAATAAATTTAAGCATGACAGATCTAGGTTGGTCTAGCCAGAAATTAAAACCAAAGGAATAATCAATGAGCTTATTAGTTATTTAATAGTAACATGAATGAAATCAACAGTAAGGAAAAATTGAACATCATAATAATGGGGTCATATGATTTCTTGATTATTATGGATTGGTTGGAAAAACATCATGTTTTCCTAGATAGCTACAACCAGACTTTCACATGTATTGCTGGAGAAGGAAATTTAATGAGAATTCAAGATATTCAAATTCTTATATCTATATGAGAGGTTTAAAAAATTAATATGAAAATAAGTTTTGTAAAAGGGTTTCAAATATATGCAGCATAAATGGAAGATCCAACAAACAATAAAATTCCAAATTTGGAAGAACATTTAATTTTCAAAGAGTATGAAGATGTGTTTGAGGAATTGCAAGGAATACTACCAAAGAAATACATATATTTCATTATTGATTTTATGTGTAGAGTTTCACTAGTTTCTAATGCATTCTACCTAATACTATCAATAACTGATAGAGGTTCATAGATATGTTACAAAGTGTTATTAGAGTGTAGTATCAAAAATAGACATGGGCCAAACATAAAATGCAGAAGAGGAACACTGGAAAAATACAGTCAAATGAATCATCTACTTAGTATACTATATCAAATACTTAGTCAATTCATGCATTGCCATGGAAAATTGGAATTTTAGTGGTCAATTTTACTAGATGGAAAACTAATTCAATTATATAGTTCACTAGTGAATTTCATTAGTCGAGCTAACAAAATGGTTGACTGAGTCAAATTCTTAGTTGAATTGCCTTTGTGATCAACTAGAATATTATAAAATTCAACTCGATAGATGAGCCACTACAATATTATGTTGGTTTATTTTTCCTCATCGTTTACAATGTTAGTTTTTATTTGATATAAATTTGTAGTTCGTTTCTCAACTATGTAGTTGACTAGCACATTTTCTTGTGAGTTTGATGAAATAGTTGAACCATACTTGTAGTCAATTGGCATATTACTTTTGTTTCCCTTAACTCAGAATTCAATTAAATTAATAATTTGGTGAACTCATATTTTTAATTGACTAGCATATGCATTGGTCAACCCGACTTCGAGGTTGACCAAACTGACTACTCAACCAACATACTACATTGGTCAATTATCTAGTTTCATCGATGGCGTGAAACATATGAATTGTCGATTAAAGCTAGATTATAGGTTAATATTTGACTGAATTAATTAAAAAAATAACATTCCGAAAGGTTAAGAAAAAATGTTAGTACATCAAATACCATAGCAGTAGCCAAATCGATGGGTTTTGTTATGAATTTTCTTATAATTTATTAGTATTCAACTTCGGAGGAAGTTCAAGGCCTTAAAAAAGTTTTTTTAATTCTTAATTTTGATGCCAAAGATATCTTAAATCAAAAGTTTGGAACTATATTTCCAATCAGGAATTGAAAGTTTCAAATAGAGCCAATAAAAGGAAATTACAACTAAAAAAGTGAGGACAAAAAATAAGGTACCAATCTACTTCTTGGAGGATTTTATTGTTGAATTATGTCGTAAGGGGAGACTCAGAGGTTGGAGCTCAATATATGGTAGGATAACTATATAAGGCACAAAAATAAGAAAATGGGAAAATAATGAAGAAACCTTAAATTTTGAATAATCCTCAAATTTGTGAATAAACCTCAAATTTTGTTATAATGGAGAAAGCCCCACAACTCTAATTTTTTTTATATTTTCATCATTAATTAACAGATAAAAATACCATTTTTAATTTCTAATTTTTCAACTCAACTCTTATCATATCGAGGATTTTACAAAGGATAATTTCACCAAAAATAGTAATATCTTGGTGTATGTTAACCCTTCTTCAACCCCTTGTCACTCGGTCCTTAAGAGCTAACACCTAAGTGGTAAGCCCCGCTCAAAATATTAACACATCACTATTATAATAAGAATAACAGGGTTGAATATTTTTTGATATTTTGGTATATTGGCTCCTAGTCACACCCCTAGTTACATGGTGATAAGGTATAACACTTGGGGGCCTAATCCTTTATGATATTTTCATATCAACAAATTATTTAATTCAATTTTTTTTTGATATCCAGTATATATAGCCCTTGGTCACAACTTTGGTCACACGGGGGCTAACGTGAAGCACCCAAAGACTAAGAGTTCTTGACATATCAAAATATAATTTTTATAACAAAATCAAAATATTTTGGGAATTTTCGATATCCCATTATAAATTTCTATAGTTGTAGTGCTTGGTCTTAGGGAGTCTAGTTCTATCACTAAGGGCTTTGAACCCTCTACATTTTAGTAACCAAATGTTTTAGTGGAATGCATACATAGAAATCATAGAATATCCTAATACCTTGATTCTTGGGATCTTTCAACTGACACAAATTTTGAGAAAAAACTAACATGAATATTTCTCATCATCCATACTATAAAATATCATGTTTTGTAAGTGATTTCAATGTTAAAAATTATAGAATTTTGTCTACTTTGTAATGTAGTGGCACCCAAATAAGATATATGGGCATGTGATAGGGTCCCAAGGTATATATCTGCCTCAAATATTGAAATGGTTAGATTTAAGGGAGCTTTTAGGTATGCTAATCACTTTCATATTGCTTGGTTATATGTATAAGTGTCTATGCATACAACTTTATAAATGATTTTTTCTTGGAGTATAAGCATTGAGGCATAGAAATTTTTTATATGAGTAGTAGAGATAAAACATTGGGATGAAATAAATGCCGACATTAAATATGTGTAACATAGATAAAGCATATATCTAAAATGTTGGGTGAGAGGAAGTTCCAAAAATTAAAGGTGAAGTAAGTGAATATAATCAATTAACGATATATAACTAATGTATGCAGCTGGAGCATTTCAAATAAGAAGGAAGCATATATTTCATAAATAATGTTGATGGATTGTATATGAATAGAGGAATTAGATGAATACAGAAAATTATAGAGGAGAAAAGTGAACCAGATAAGGTATACAAAATATCATAGAGAGGAATGAGGTTATTTTAAAAATTGAGTATAGTGTAGACTAGAGAAGAAAACATTCACATATTAGATATCACAGTGTATTGGTGACTCTTATAAGTTTTTTTCTATAGAGAAACAAATGGTATTGGTGTCTCCTAACAGTTGGTGAATACAAAGCAGTAGAGGGGATTGGTGTCTCGTGTAGGTTGGTTCCTACAAGGCATTTTTGGAATTCATGTCTTGTGTAGGTTGGTTCCCACAAATATAAATCAATTAACATATTATTTGTTGTTTTTTCCTTGAAGGTTTTCCACATATATCATATCTTATATTATTTTGATAATATTGATGTTTAATTGTAATTGAATGTTTTAAATAAGAAAAAAAATTACTATATAGATTCACTCCCACTCTTAATATAATTCTGAATCCAACAATTGGTATCAGAGAAAGTTCAATGAAAATAAATCTGACCACTAGAACATATGTATTTAGAGAGAAAAATGGTTAGTGAATATTTCCATTTCTCAAATGAAAAATATTATGTATTCTAGAAGATATGGATGAGTATGTAATATCCCAAAATGGGAACTGTCAGCAAGGCATGATTGGAAAACGTATTTTCTAGGAATGGCTGCTACAGAAATGAAAACCCAAACTTGGATCCCTTATATATGAGTATATAAGTCCTAAATCCAAGAGGGTATCAAAAATAAATCCTTCTAGGTGGGTTAAACAGATCTCCCACACCTAGTTTCCTTGAAAAAATGCCCCAAAGAGGGACTGCAGCAATATATAAACTCAGTAATGGATATGAAACATCAAATAAGCTCATAGGACATGTTAGAAACACATATCCATCAATCCAAGATACAACAGAAAACTGTACTTCATTTTATGAGCCAAAAGTTTGGGAAAAACAACAATTTATGCCCTAAAAAGGTTAATTTTAGATATTAGCATAAAAGAAAGGGCAAGTGATGGTGGTAGCTCATAGCTTAGGTCATAATAGACTTACATATCAAATTTCAGCCCAAAAAAATGACTGTAGCTATGTTAAACAACTCTACCACTCCCGATATAGCTTAAAAATGCCCAATCCCTATGACTTGTGGTATGCAGAAATTTTTGAAGCACATGCAGCATGATTTTCTGAATGTGATGGATGCAATATAGTATGTACTTAATTTATTTAGATCTATAGCATGGTTTATACAATTTTTAATAGGTAAACAAAATAATTACATGAAGAAACCCTCAAGATTGAGGTGCTGCAACAACAAGATTGGACTGCAAAGCCTAAAAATGTTATTTTATTGATGCTACAACTGATATATATTACACATAAGATCTAGATAAGATATGTACACAAAAATATAGATCCAATATAGATCTGTGTACGAGATGGGCTCCTTAATGCATTCCCCTTGGGGATCTGAGCAAAACATGAACATCAGTGAGTAAATCTGAGATCTAAGCTGTAGTCCTACAGTAATATTCAGGAATTTTGTAGTAAATAAAACCAGATGCAAATAAAATCTGAAATGATCATGGATTGGATGGCCAATCCTTGGATCACCACATTACAAGGGAAACCCCTCAACACCAGAGAACACTCCTCCAAAACGTTGCTCAAAACCCCTACAGCTTCCCTCTCGTAGATAAAAGAGTTGTGGGAGAGAAACTGAGTTGTTAGATTTAGTACTGAATAGGCCTGATGCCTAGATCTGAAAATGCAGCTCCAATGATCCAATACACTCTTCCAAGAGGTTAAAAGACACACTCACTGAGAAGAGGCACTAGATTTTCCTAGATATGAATAGATATAGATTCCACTGTTGCAGCTTGAAAAAAAAATCAAACCCTCAAGAATATCTGAATTGTGGTTGAAATATGAATCTTGGCGCAAGGACTGATAGTGGACAAGATAGAACAAGTCTCCTCCAAGAGCTACTTAAGAAAGGAGGTGGGATTCCCGACCAGGAACACCCAAGTGCTAAACACTATTCTCAGCTAAACAACTAGAGAATGAGGTTTCCCTAAACAGACAAGACCTTCAGAAATATCAAATGATCAATGCCTCTCTTCGTGTCCTCATCCTTCTTTTATAATGTGGGAGCCTTGCCAAACCCTAAACCATCTTAATGAATTAGCCTGATTCACATGAGTGGCTTCCAATATGGATTGTGTCGTGCCTTTTGGAGATACAGTCCACCTAGACAGCGCTGTTGATTTGGTCCTTTTGAACCATTCAGTTTTTCCAGCCTCATTCACACTTAAGTGTGTTTATGAAAGTACCTCAGATTGAGCTTGTTTCACATTGAGCATTGATTTATTTTGATGTTTAGGAGTCATTATTGTTCCTTCTTTACAACTGTATTCATAAGCATGAAAAATAAAACAAAATTGAATATTCCTATTAGCTTGGGCTAATTAGGAATATTACAGTCCTCCCCCTTCAAAATTTTGCTTTCCCTCAAGCAACTACAAGGTAGAGAAAAATTCCTCCCTTCCTCTTCTTGTGGCCTCATCAATGGATCCCACCATGGCTGAAAATGATAGGAAATGAATCTGTCCTCCAATTATTTCCTCCAAATGTAGGATAACAAAGTGTACATCATGAGAAAATGGAAGGTACAAGTGGTGATGTCCTTATTGCTCAATGGCCTTCTCAAGGTAGGAGTGATGAAAACATGGGAAGTCTTGTTCCCAATGAGTGACTCCCTCACCGATGCAATCATCCAAATGAAATGAGCCATTCTAGGTAGCTCATCAAAGAAAAATTCAACCCTGGATCTATGCAATGTGTTGGGGCTGAATGGAGAGTTTAGATTTTCCCATTCAAATTGTTTCTCTCTCCATTTGTGGTAAGTATGGGGCTATTTATGCCCTTGTTCTGAAATGATATGGCCTCCGAGAATGGCCCAAGCTACCCCATCAAATAATTCAGCCATTAACTGCCTCCTCCAAGCACTCAAGTTCTTCAAATGGCTTACTCCATCTGAAGAGAAGAGTTGTGATGTGGCAATCATGGTTTTCCCATTGCTCCTCCTAAAACATACAACATGAATAGTAGGGAGAATGATACACCCAATGGGCATATCCATATCATATCCCACTCTCCAAACAAAGCCTCCCATGAACATATAAATATCAACAATACATGGAAGAAAGAACAAATGAGAACAAGCTACCATATGACAACCAGAAACTGGATCATAGTTCCACACATGGAACAAGCGTAGTGCATCCTTTGCCTGCATAAAATCAAACACTAACAAGTTCTTTTCCAACCACTTGTTTGCTACCACAATAATTTTACAAAATAGCATCATGAAGGTACAAAGTGGTGTCAATGGCGCACACAAAGAATCATGTGGCTTCCCCCTTAAACCACCAATGAGATAGCCAATCTCAATGCTAAAAAAGGCTGCAATTACATTATCATACCACATGCAAGAAGGAACAAACCTTCTTGATACATCATGCTGCTCAAACAAGGAAAATAAGTATAATACAAAATGTGAAATTATACCTCCTCCATCATGCACTTGAGATCTTGAGCTGAGATGGCTCAATTGGAATTTCTCCCTTACCTCCAATGTGTAGGGAAGTGGTTGTGACCTCTCCTTCATTGCCATCCGGGCTATGCATCTCTCCATATGCTGAAATATATCATGATGGTTTCCCTCCCAAGTGAACTCCCCCATCAAATGGAAATATGCCTCAAAGTGCATAGAAGAGAAGCCGTCATGTTCTGCATGTAGCAGCTTCTCCTCGAGACTATAAGAGCTAGCGAAGAAGATCCTGCCATCGGAATAGATGACCACATCATCCAACATGTATCTATAATCTCCATCCAATTCATCAAGGATCATGCATGCACCAAGATCCTTGGAGTACCCTACCAAAAGCTGATACCTCCAATAGGGATCAATCCTCGTAAGAGACAGTGCTGGTGATCTAACATATGAAGCTCTCCTCATGCTGCTGCCTGCTACTTTGACATCCCCCATGCAAAATTCATCCTCCAAACTCCTCACCTCCCTAGAATCCAAGAACGGTGAGCCAACAGGAAAGATGTACCTCACCAATTCCAGATATGGTGGCCTCCCAGGTGGAATGCCTCCATGTAGTGAGACATCAAAATCTGAAGTGGACTGATTTTTCCCTCTCTTCTCTACGCAGTGTAGTATCCTTCCTTTGTGTACAATTATTCTGAAATATATAACGGTGAATTATCATCATCCCTTGATGCTGATCCTTCTCCTTTTCTTCCATGTATGAGAATGCCTCATCCTCAATGAGAGACCCTTGATCTCGGTCATCCCATGAAGGAAAGGACTCCATGTCTTCACAAATAGAATAGGGCTCTTCAGGAAATGGGGATATTTCCCTTGGAAAACTATCATGCATGTTTTTATCCCCTTTAAAAATAGGGAGTCGAGTTGGTTCAATAGGTCTCTCCAACTCATGCAAAGTGTTTGAGTTTTTGTCTTTAACAAATGATGGTTCACAATGTCCTTTACCAAATCTCCTTACCAATTCTTTAGTGAACCCAACATAATTTTTTACATTTGCATGACAAAATGAAGTAGAATCATCAAACCACCAATCATGGGCCATACCTTTGAGGTGCAGTTCTGCTACTCTGATGGCCTCCTCCTATGAAACTTGGTGTAGCTGAAAATAGGAATATAGCTCTCCTACCCAAGCTTGTGTTGTGCACTCCGCTGATCCATCAAAGTGAGATAGGAAGATTCTACCTCTCTTGCTTATTTTGTGGCTACTGGATCTTGCCTCATTGAATTTTCAAAACCCTTGGAAGTCTAAGTGCTCTTTGAATCTCCATGATTGAGATTCATACTCCTGAAGGTATTCATTCAAGGTCTCCTCCCTTGGTGCACCTTCTTCCTCCCTTCTTCTTACAGTCAATGTGGGAAATAGACTATGCTATGGATCTGCATGTGTGGCTGAATGCTCACACCCATCATGAAAGTAGTCAGGGATTGTTTCAAACCCTTCCAGAAATCTTCTACACTCCTCCCCTTCCATCTCCTTGAGATCTTATTTAATGCCTTCCAAGGTTTGGAAAAGAAGCAGGGAGATCTCCTCTTCTGTCATTCCTCCTTCTCCTCTTTCTCTCAAAAAGAAAGTAGGCATGTCATAGTGTTTCAGATCAGATTGTGTGGCTGAATGCTTACACATAGCATAAGAAGTACTGGGGCTTTCTTCATGAGAAGAACTCCTTTAAGGATTTGCATGTCTTCCCCTCCTCATTCCCCTGATTTCTTCCTTCAATTCATGCATGGCTTGAGAGAGTGCTAGGAAAACTCTTCTCTTTTTCCTCTGTGTAATATTTATTTCTTCAATATTCTTCTTGAATCTTCTGATGACTATATATCACAGGCTAAGGCAAAGATCGTGCTCTGATACCACTGTAATATCCAAAAATGGGAACTGTCAGCAAGGCATGAATGGAAAATGAATTTTCCAAGAATGGATGCTATAGAAATGAAAACCAAAACTTGGATCCCTTATATTTGAGTATATAAGTCCTAAATCCAAGACGGTATCAAAAATAAATCCTTCTAGGTGGGTTAAACAGATTTACCACACCTAGTTTCCTTGAAAATATGCCCCAAAGAGGGAATGTAGAAATATATAAACTTAGTAATGGATATGAAGCATAAAATAAGCTCATAGGAAATTTTCAAAACATATAGCCATAAATCCAAGCTACAAAAGCAAACTGTACTTCATTTTATGAGCCAAAAGTTTGGGAAAAGCAACAATTTATGCCCTAAAAAGGTTAATTTCAGAGATGAGGGTAAAAAAGGGCAAGTGATAGTGGGATCTCGTATCTTAGGTCATAAGAGAATTACATATCAAATTTCAGCCCAAACAAATGACTCTAGCTATGTTAAACAATTCTACCACTCCCGATATAGCTTAAAAATGCCCAATCCCCATGACTTGTAGTATGAAGAAATTTCTAAAGCACAGGAAGCCTAATTTTATGAAGGTGATGGATGCGATATAGTATTTACTTCAGTAAATCAGATCTATAGCATGGTTTATACAATTTACAATGAAGAAACCCTCAAGATTGGGGTGTTGCAACAACAAGATGGGACTGCAAAGCTTGACAGTGTTATTTTATTGATGCTACAACTGATATATATTATAAAGCATATCTAGAGGATATCTATACACAAAAATATAGATCCAATATAGATATTTGTACTAGATGGGCTCCTTAATACATCCCCCTTGGGGATTTGAGAAAAACATGAACATCAGTGAGTAGATATGAGATATAAGTTGCAATCCTGCAGTAATATTCAGGAATTCTGCAGTAAATATAACCAGATACAAATATTATCTAAAATTAACATGGATCAGATGGCCAATCCATGGATCACCATAGTGCAAGGAAAGCCCCTCAACACCAGAGATCACTCCTCCAAAACGTTGCTTGAAACCCTTGCAACTTCCCTGTTGTAGATAACGTAGTTATGGGAGAGAAAATGTGTCATGAGCTTCATTATTGAATAGGCCTGATGCATAGATCTGAAAATGCAGCTCCAATGATCCAATACACTCTTCCAGGAGGTTAAAAGACACACTCACTGAGAAGAGGCACTAGATTTTCCTAGATCTGAATAGATGTATATTCCACTACTGCAACTTGAAAAAATAATAAAACCCTCAACAGGATCTGAATTGTGGTTGAAAGATGAATCTTGGCCCAAAACCTGATAGTGGACAAGATAGAGCAAGTCTCCTCCAAGAGCTACTCAAGAAAGGAGGTGGGATTCCCGACCAGGAACACCCAAGTGCTAAACAACCCTATTCTCAGCTAAATAGCTAGAGAATGAGGTTTTTCTAAACAGACAATACCTTCAGCAATATCAAATGATCAACCCCTCTCTTGGTGTCCTCATCCTTGTTTTATAATGTGGAAGCCTTGCCAAACCCTAAGCCATCTTGATGAATTAGCCTCATTCACATGAGTGGCTTCCAATATGGACTGCACTATGCCTTTTGGAGATACATTGCACCTAGACAACACTATTGATTTGGTCCTTTTGACCCAGTCAATTCTTCCAGTCTCGTTCACACTTAAGTGTGTTTATGAAAGTAGCTGAGATTTAGCTTTTTTCACATTGAGCATTGATTTATTTTGATGTTTAGGAGTCATTGTTGGTCCTCCTTTACAATTTTACTCATAAGCATGAAAAATAAAACAAAATTGAATATTCCTATTAGCTTGGGCTAATTAGGAATATTACCAAGTACTTGTCTGATGCCTCTTGGTGCTGAAATCTTATATCTTTTTTGGATGATTGTAAAATTCTAGTGATTCCTCAAATTAATAAAGATGTATTAAGATAATTTTTAAGTGATGCAAGATAATTTAATTCCATTTTATGTGTCCTTGCATAATAGAAAAATTTCAAGGAGATGAAATGTATATTTGTGAAAGCTATTTGACACAAGCGTCAAAGCAAATATGAAGGAGATGAAGAGATAAATAGGGAAAATTTTCAAATTCATAACATACTATTTAAGAGTTTAAATATGAATGAATAAGAAAATATTGTAGGTTTCTTCATTCATGTAAACAAAATTATGAAAACTATTGTAGTACTTGATGAAAATAATTATGAATTAGTAATTTTTTAGAAAATATCGACATCTCTTCCCTTAGTATTCAATCAAAATGCATTATCCATTGAAGAGATGAAATATCTAGAAAATTTGAAGATTGATAAACTATATGGAATATTGATTGTATATGAAATGAGAACACATAAAAAAAGAGAGAGAAAACAATATTACAAGAGAGAAAGAAATATTAAAGGAAGAAACATGTAAAGTGTGTTGATGAAAACAAAATAACACAAAGAGCATGATTTTTATAACTATGAATTATATGAAGAAGAGGCTCAATTCACGAGAAAGTTGGAAAAATGATCTAGCAAACTCAAAAGGTAAGCTCCCACTCAAATGTTTTAATTGTGGTAGAATAGGTTAGTTTTATAGTAAATGTCCATATGAAAAATTAGAGGATAATGATGATGAAAAACAACAAAAGTATAGAATAAAATTTTATAAAAATAAAAGTGGAATATATCTTAAGAAGAAAATATTTTATTCGAAAGAATATAATATCTCATCAGAAGAGAGTGCTAGACATGCATTTGACGAGGAAAAATAATAGTTTTTAATCATGGCCATGGATGATTAGAACATTTATCAAGAGAAATTAGATTCAAAGGAAGAAGAATTTGATGGATACGTAAGTCTTGAGGTAGAATTTTTTTATGAATTAAATGAAATAGTTATACCCTAAAGAAAGAATAAAATGTAGAAGTAACTATTGGAGAATTAGGAAACGAAATATCATGATTTTGATTAATAAGAAATCATCCTCCTTAATTTAGAATTAGAATAGGATAAGATAATAGAGGAAAAATTTATAAGTCAATTGAGATAAAGGTAAATAAATTATGAGAAGCTAGAATCAGAGGTTGTTTCCGTGAGAAAGGAAGTAGAGAAAGAAAATTATCAACTAAATCAAAGTTTAAAATTTGTAAATGCGATTGAAACATGAGATAAAATTACTAGTTTCTATAGTTATCTTTCTATCAAAATAGGCCTTGGATATAAATCAAATCATGATACGTTTAAAGGAGAAACATCAATCACAAATATATTAGAAAAGGAGTGCGAAGAAGAACCTAAATGTTTTTCCAGTGTGCCCAAAGGATCTATCAACAATGAAAGAAACATTAGGAAAGAATTTAAAGACCGAAAAATAAATAACACTACAAGTAACACTAGATATTGAGTAAACAAGGAAGAAAGACCTAATTTTTCTCACAAATATAGTCCTAATGGGTTTAGAAAAATTATTTCTACAAGAAGGCTATTTATATCGAGGTACCAAAATTTATTTTATGGATATTTATTTTCTTGTAAAATTTTGGTCATAAGCCAATATATTTTAGAAGAAATAGAAGAAAGGGATATTATAATACCTCAATAAATGGCTATGTAAGAAGAAAATCTTGACGTCCTTATGAATGTGGTGTCAGAAGATACAACTCAATTTATAAGTACAATAACTTTGGGAAAAAAGGATGTCATTATAGAAGTAGCTCAATAAGGCATGTAGAGAAAAAAAAGTAAGAAGAATGCATAAAGTTTTGGAAAAATATTCAAGAAAAACATGGAGAATGTGGATTTTCTGCATATTCTCAAAAGAAATAAAGTTAATGGTATATATAGTGGGTGTTTAAAACATTTTATAGGCTATAAGAGAAAATTCATATTTATAAAGGAAGGCAAAGGAGGACATGTCACTCTTGGAAATAAGGCATCATCCAGAATAACGGGAAAAGGGATAGTTAGCCTTGATAATGGAAATTCTAATGCTCAAAATGTTCTGTGTTGATGGTATAAAGCGAAATATTTTGAGTGTTCTTAAAATGATTGATCAAGGATATGATCTCACATTTCGTTCTAAAATATGTGAAATAAGGAAATATGGATTAGGAATATTGGTGAAAAATGATAACTATTGCATCAATCAACGTATACGGATTATATGATGTCAAAGAAAAACATTGTATAGGGAAAATGGATGAAATTTGGTTATGGTTTCGAAGGTTGGGTCATAATACTTTTTACAATATTGTAGATCTTAACAAAACAAAAGTAGTAAGATACACACCAATGATTTTACATCCACGTGATATTATTTCCAAGTTTTTATATCATGTGAAGTAATCGAAAGTCTATTTCAAGACAAATGAGTACTCATCAACAAGGGCCTTTCAAATTTGTTCATACAAATCTCTGTTGGCATACAAGAATAAAAACATTAATATTTGAGTGATAATTTATGCTTCTAATAATAACTATAAAAGAATGACATGGGTTAGCTTACTTATATATGCATCTGAAGCATTTGACACATCCAAAATATTTAAATCCCATGTTGAGAATGAAATTAATCGAAACATCAAGTGTTTGAGATTAGACAGAGGAGGATATTTTACTTCTAATGAATTTGATGACTTTTTTGAAAAGCATGGGATTATAAGATCTTTTTCGATATCAAGGACTCCTTAGAAAAATGTTGTTTTTGTAGGAAATAACATAACTATGTAGGATATGGCAAGAGAAATGCTTAATTAATAAATAATTCGAGAGACCCTTTGGGGAGAAGTAACTAATCCAACCATTCACATCGTAAATAGAGCTAAAATTAAAGTAAATAACAGTAAGGATCCTTATGAATATTGAAAGGTAGACTTGCTTCAGTGAAATATTTCAAATTATTTGGAAGCAAGTGCTACGTCAACATAAATGAAGATAATTTTGGGGAGTTTGATTCTAGATGAGATGAAGGATTATTTATTATTATTCATCTAGAAGAAAGGGATAGAAATATTATAGCAAGAGTGTAAAAAGTATAGTGCAAAGCATAAATGTAGCAATAAATGAAGCATTTCCTCAAAAGGAAAAGCACCAAAAAAATAAAGAATCAATGGATATGATTAGCAGAGAGCATTAAAATGTAGCAGAAGAAGAAGAACATAGAAATTCCACATCTGAAGATTCCATTAAGACACATATAGAACTATCACCCATAAAGTCAAGTACGCCAAATACATATTTAGGGGTTCAAACCATAAATAAATTTACAAACGCACCAAAAAAATTCACACTTTACCTTTTTATCGAAAATATAACCAAATAAATTTTCACAACCGAGTGAAGATGAGCTAAATCATAATGAGAAAACTAGGACATGGGAACTTCTTCCTAGATCAAAAGAGAAAAATGTAATTTGAACCAAGTGGGTTTTTAGGAACAAATTGAATGACGATGGAAAAGTACTTAGGAATAAGGTTAGATTAGTTTGAAAAGGGTACACATAAGAGGAACGTGTTGATTTTGAAAAATAATTGTTTGAGTTTCCAGACTTTAAGTAATAATAATTTTCTTGGAATTTACATGTATTATTAATTTCTTGGAATTTCGGGATGTTTTTCAACATGTGTTTAATATCTTTGACATGAAAAATATATAATAAGAGGGTTTTGGGGATATTAAATAAAAGGGAGCTATATTAATAAGACTAATATAATTGATAGGGAGTTAGTAAAATATGTTAAGTGTTAATATGAAAAGGGACAATAAATACCCAAAACATACAATTATAACCAAGAGAAGTGAAGATCAAAGCCAAAATTTCATTATGATAGTTTCATCAGTGTAACTTAGGATAAAATGCCATTTTGAGGGTTTTATACTTCATGAGATGTAGGAAGTTAATCAAAGGAGCCTTTAAGTAATATTTAAGTAAGAAAAGAGTTCTCACTTATGAAGTTAAATGGTGATGAGTGCACGGAGGGGTAAATGATGAAAATTTATGGGATTAATATAGAAACTTGAAATTTTCAACTAATCAGTCATTGAGCCTTGGGTTTGGTCCCAACAGAGGTCAAGGAAATGCCTTGAGCCTCTTTGACTGATAGTCTAGAATAACAAATTTCTATGGGGAGGGGAAATTAGTTATTTTTTGCCCGGTGAAATATATTTACATTGATGTCTCTCACCTTCTTCTACCTACCTAGTGATTATCTTCTAACATTTTTTCCTTCTATTTTAATCAGGTGCATTTGAACTAGAAACCTTACAACATTTTATTCTTTTTTTGAAATCAGTAAACTATCTAATTCTACACTTATTGCATCCAAGAATCCATATTAAATGGTTGGATTCTTTTATTCTCTACCCAACTAATGTATTGTCATGATTAAACTGTATGAAAATTGTTTATTCTCATTGAAAAATGACGAGTCAAGATTAAATTGTTCAACTCATCACAGATTATGGCATTTATTGACACTTTGCCATAATCAACTGCAAAAGTTAAAAGTAGTGGCATTTAGACTTGCACACGTTCATGTTTTATTCATCTTTTTCTTTTGGGGTATACTATTTTTTCTAAGTCCTTTGATTTTTATTTTAGGACTTTTTACCCTATTTTTGATTTTTTTTAATTTTTAATTTTTAATTTATTTTTATTTTTATTTTTTTTACAAAATATGGGAATACAACTTGCAAAAGGAAAAGTATGTACATATTTACAAGATTACCATAAGTCAAGTCAAAATTATGAATCCTATATTTATAGGTCACTAACAAATTGATATCATATTATATTTGATAACATCAAGTTTTGATTTCATGTAATATATAGGTTTGGTTGCAAGGTTTCATTTTGTACCAAGGGAGACACAAGTGGAAGCAACAAAAATATTTTTCAAATATTTAAAGGGGACTATGGAATTTGGCTTCTGGTACTCAAGAAGAAAAATTTCACCTTTATAACATACATATATGTAGTCTAGCCATGATGTTTTGATGGCAAGAAGAAAATCTAGTGGATTCTTGAGAATTTATGTGGTATGATGGTAGAGCGATAAATTGAATTAATCTCTCTAGCCATAGTTGGAGCATAATATATTACAACACCACCATGTTGCACTCAATATCTTTAGATGAAGCAAGATTTCAATGAAATCAAGGTGAATTATGATCAACATATACCACTTACTTGTGATAATACAAGTTCAATTAATATCCCGAAGAACCTTGTTATGCATTCAAAGAAAAAGCCTATTGTTATCAAATATAATTTCTTTAGAGAACATGTATCCGATCAGAGTGTTGAGCTAGAATACATTACTAATAAACATAAAATTATAGATATATTTACAAAACCTCTTCTGAGAGATACATTTGATAAGTTTAAACTATGTAATTTATAGAATTCCAATTTCATAAAGCCTTTTAAAGGAATTGAATCTATTTATGTTGTAACATCCTTGGTGAAAATTTCATGTAATAAGAGTTAATAAAGGAAAAATAATAGCCATGGTAATGGGACAATTGCTCCAAGATGGATTTTGGAGAAAAAATCCTAGTTTGTGTGTTCATTTAAGTTATTATGGCTAAGGAAATTAGAAAATGCAATGTAAAATGCACTTGGAAATGAAAAGAGGCATTATTGGAATTACATTTATGAAAATAATGGAAAATAGGAGAAAACAAAGGTGAAAGGTCACAATTTGCATGTGAGGAGGAAAATGAAGGAAAAATTATGGAAAATGAACAAATTAAAAGCCTCATTAATAGAAAGGCTTATCAGGATCAGTTCATAGACTTTTGTTAGCGTATTTTTGGGGCTCTCTCTCTATTCTCTCTTTATCACACTCTTGTACACTTAGATTTTTCTTGGAGCACTTCAACATTGGATCAGAAAAGAAACTAAGGAAAAGAGGAAACCAAATATTAATCAAGGAAGAGCAGGATCAAGCAAATACAACGAGATTATTTTCAAGTATCGATTTTCATGTATGGTTTCCCTGCTAGATTTTTCATGTGTGTTATTGTTTCTCTTGTTGTAATTATCATGGATTTTTCAAAGTGTGACAGTGTTCTTCACACGTGCTTTTCCATTTTTGGATAACCATGGTGTGATTGGGTTCTCATGTTTTGGTTCTATTTTATTTCTGGATGGACTCGAAGCTGAGTGGCATGGTATTAGGATTATTCAAAATACCTAGGAATACACTGATTGGTGAATGCTCAGATACATGGTAAAAATTGGATGTGAACACCTCGATTGAGACTATGAATATCTTGACCTATGAATGGTGGGATAAATGGTAAATCTCAGTGGTGAGTGCCCTTGAGAGGCCTAGGAATCGTAGGTTGGGATACATAGTAAAGCCCAGAGGGTTGAGACCTCGTAGGATTAGGAATCCCTTGATCGGTAATGGAGGGATATACTATAAAATCCGATAGGTTGAGATAGAAAAATTCCTCACGGTTTAGGTGGTGAGATCCAGACGCATCCATGATTTTTTATGACCTAAAGATCTAGTGGGGATTATGGTAAAGCCTGATTCCATTGATGATGGTGAGGTGGTTTAGCCTTGAGAACACCTAGTTTATTCTTTTGGTTTTAAGTCTCACATTCATGCTTGGAATATGGTACGATAGTGATTCGATGAAGAGATATTTGGCTTACCCAATCTATTGTCAAGTGGAATGTGGTAGTCCCATACCCAGTTTGACTTTTCATTCATTAATAAGAGTTCTTTTCCTTGGTATTCTATGTGAAAATGTACTGGTCCATATGTTCCATTTATGGTTGTTGTATCCTTTTTATTTTTTTTTGGTTATATGTTGTTTGTCATCATGTTTTATGAAAACGATGATATATGGATACCATAATTTTTTAATTTATGAATGAATGAAAAGTGAATATATGACCTAATAGATGATAATGTAGCTATTGTGATAAGGCACCAATGCTTCTTAACGATTCTCAAATAAGTATGAGAATCCTATGCTCAAATACATTATTATGACCTGTAGAATGCATATTTGTGACATGTTTGACGATATTCCTATCATGTCTAGTAGGGTTCAAGGCAAGTCTTTGTTCAATAATTTTCATTCACATCATTCTCTATGTTACTTTTCATTTCTATAAATTTCATGATGTTTTGGGCAGTGACTAGGTCCTAGCCCTGGAAATTACCCTTAAATCATGCAGTCGATGTCATAGCATTGGTATAAAGAGGCTACAATCACACTCAAGCAGGATCATGGGTGCGACAAGGGCTTTGAGTCACATGCATTCCTTTGCAAGGGAGCTACTAGGGTTTAATTACTTGAAATGTTAAGTTTCCTCAAGGGTGGGTTAGATCTTGTAGGTTATCTAGGTGGTGTAGAAGGTCATATTGGTTGTGTTGTGTGATTTACACTTCCATACATATACATGGGGATTTGAATACTATTCTTAGTATCCTCTCGTTACATGTTTACCCCAGTGAACTAGTTAACTTGGGTAAATTTGGGAGGAGGGTGTTACAGAGTGCTATCAGAGCATGGTTCACTCCTTGGACAGGATGGGTGGTGTTTTGGTCATGCATTCCTATTGGTTACATATGTGTTCACTATAATTATGGTCCATGTGCTTATTGCATATGCATGGTGGTGGTCTTGGTTGCAGTGGTGTCTTCATGTGAAATTTGATGGTGTTATTGTGGAATGTGTCATCATGGGTGTATTATTGATATTGCATTGTTTATGCATGTCAATGTTTATATGTTTTTGTGCATACATTGATATGGTTGTAGTTGTCATTCCTAATGCCTCGATGTGTTGTTGGGATGGTCATGTATTGATGACAAGACTATGATGAGGATTATATCTATATGTTGTTATGACTACGATTATATATATATATATATATATATATATATATATATATATTGTGCTATATTGGTCGGTATTACAGATGATATATCCTCCCTTAATTATACTTAGGTACATTAGCTTGTTTATGATTTTGTTTAGTTGACATAGTATGGCTTGCAAGAAGATGAAAAAGATGACTAGGAATATGGTAGACTACAAATATTCGCCCTATAAATCAAATGAGCAGCATGGTGTTGGAAACTCTTTTGACTTAGAATACATAGTGAGGATTTTGAAGGAAGAAATAAGGAGTTTCAAAGAATATAATGACAAAATAATGTAGACACAAGAGAAAAAAAAAAGAATTCAATGCAATGATTCTTCGGATTTTTTCGGAATTGCAAAGATAAGGACCACTCTAGATCAACTATGGACAGGAGGATAGGACTAATGGGGCATAATATGGTAGTAGGTCTCATGGTGGTTATAGGTAAGATAGAGATGTTATGATCAAAGATGGTGAATTATTGGATAATCTGGATAGGAGAGGTGATGGACACGCGTACTATTCTTGTTCTAGTTCTGACGGGCACTATGATCATCATCGTTGTCACCCTTATAGAAGGAGTGACATGGGATAATTTCTAGATGAGTTTAATAAATATAAGCCACCTACCTTCGATGGAGATTTGAAGATGGAAGATGTAGAGGTTTGGTTACTTCGGATTAAGTTATTCTTTGAGTTGCATGGTTACACAAATAATATGAAGGAGAAAGTACTTGCATTAAGCCTGAAAGGTAAAGGAAATATATGGTCGAAAGATGTGAAGTGGATCTGATGCAGGGGCATTAGGCTCAAGACAATATTTGTATATAGATAGACATAGGGGGTCTTATATTTTACTTGCTCATGTAATTTTTGACTAAATTGAGTGATATTTAATGTAGAAAGAAAAATTGTAACTGCCTCGAATGATTAGAGAACAGAAGAAGTCAGATCAGTTTCAGTTTGTTAGGCTAAATTTAGAATTTGGGAAATTGAAGAGTTAGTTGAGTCATTGTAGGTATCTAAGTCGATTCATTGTAGCAGTTGTATAAAATAAGTCTCGAAGGCATAGCTGAGCGAGACCTGCATAGAGCTGCATAGACCTGGGGAAGAGTTAGGGATAGAGTAATGTAGCAGAAGGCCATCAGATTGAAGATTTGTTGAGCTAGAATTTTGTAAGTTAATTCACTGAATAAATGATGAATTTGTTTTAGTATTACTGTGCATTTGTCGAGTTAAATTATGTGTGAATATGCCTCGAATCTCAGGGAACCATGTATGAGTAAGACTCTGTGATTGTTTTAAGACTGTCGGTTTTCGAAATCATACTCTCTGTGAGTAAAATGAATGTGTTTAATTTGTATTGTAATAGTGCCCTTGAGGTGTGAATTGAATCTGTGGGTATTAGTGATAGATGAGTGAAATCTATCGTACCCAGGAAGAACCTTTATGAAGATTCATGTGCGGATTTGGGTTAGAAATCATGTTTGAGTCTCACTGTATTATGGGACGTTGGAGCACTGGATAAATTGTGATAGGAATGTCAAAACAAATCGACCTTTTTAATTTCTGAATAATGCCATCATAGAACAATCCTGTATAACTGATGGAAGATTTTCCTTATGGTCAGCCTTGAAGGCGGAACTGAGAAGAAATCCCAGCTTAAAAAGGGGCAGTTGTATTTTAAATTTGTTATAGTGTAAATCCCTTCAGGTCGAACCTTCGTTGTGGTTGAATTCCTGATTTCGGAGAAAATAATTAAGGCACAAATGGGAATTATCATTGAGTTGTACGTTGAATGAATGCTGGAGGGTTTTAAAGCCAGAATGGAATACAATTCAGGTTAAAGACTAGCATAGCGGAGGACTGGAGTGAGACTTCAACATGAAGTTCGCTTGCTTACTTATTTAACACCAAGTGTGTAGAAATAGTGTGAAGAGAACTACGCTAAGGGAAGCGTACTGAAGAGTAAGTTGAAGGCAGAAAATGAAACCTTGAGCGAGGGAGAAAGGCGAAACCAAAGAAGCATGAATAGTGAAACCAGCGTGTGAGAAACCAGTGGTATCGCACGATCAAAAGAGTGGAAAGTTGTTTTCATAAAAATAACGTGATATCACAAGTCAAAAGATGCTTGTCCCTGCACAGTAATTGAATACCACTCACATCGCGTATGTTTTGTGCGTTAAGGTTCGGGTTTTGAAAAAACGCGATATCGATGAGCATCGTCCGATCTGGAGAGAGGGAGATCACATGGCAGTCGCATGGTGACCTGCATGGAGGATAAACCAAGGTATGCTGGTGGTTTTAACACTATTGAATAGTTATGTGTGTGGCCCGAACACATGGTGCTGACAGTGAAGTTCAATTGTTAAATGCAATCGAGGCCATATATAAATGTTTATAATGTTTGGTTCGGCGAAAGTGGATATATGTAATAGATAGTGTTTGATAGTGTTTTAGTTAATGCGTAAAATATTATATAGTATGGTTGAGGTATATTGAAGGTAGGAGGGATGTCAAATAAGTGTGGGCCATATTATATAATGGACTTGTGATAAGTTCATTCGAACGCCATAAGGTAAACGTGAAGACCATATATAGTAATACCTTGATTTGATTTCGATTGAGTCGAGGGGTTAAAGTGCGGCAAGTGTTTTATGAAGCGGGGAAAATATATAATAAGGGTTTCTTCAAAGGATAAAGAAGACAGAGCCTCCATATTAGAATTGAATATTGGGGTTTATAACCATAAAATCACTGTTGAATTAATATCTCAGATCTTTGATTTGAGATGTAAAAAAAATTATTACAGTTTTGTTTATTGAATTTGCCTGCTCAAGAAGAAAGAACGTTGTGAGTTTGCCAAAATTTTGGATTTAGTTGGGGCATAAATTTTGAATGCATTTTATACATAGCTTGAGATAGAAAAAATTGGGACTGTGGGTTTACCTGGCATCATAGTGGTATCAGAGCTAGAATTGAATTAGCTATTTGAAAATTTATTTTTGAAATGCACATGTACTTAAAGAGGAAAGAAAAGTTGATGTTTAAATTTGTTTAACAAAGAAATTGCATATTTGATTAGATATACAGTGAATTTCTCCAGATGTGCAGAATCTGGAGTTGAAGACAAACAGTCTTGAAGATTGCAGTAGATAGAGATGTACTGTAGGTGAAAGAAGAAGCAAGATCATTCAGGGATCTTGGGAGGTAAGTTGATGAGCCTTATTTGACTCTGGTTTGAAGGATTTGTTTTCAGAATGCAAAGTGCAAGAAATTGAGGAAAGAATCTCAGCAGAAGAACATCACAGCTTTGAGAGTGGTGATAGAAGGGTCCAGCAAGGGATTCTCAGTGAAGAAGAAGTGTGGAAGAACTTCGAGGATTCCCAACTGAGGTTCGATGAAAGAAGAACATATGTGTTCTTGAGAGAATTTGTAGAATGAAGCCTAGAGAGAGTAGAGGAGAGTGCTCAGAAGTTTTCAGAAGATAGGGGACCAGTACTTGCCAAAAGCCAGATCTAGAGGAAGGGATTGGTGAGGTAAGTTGCAGCAAGAGAGCTTGCTATTGCAGAGGCTTAGTGCAGCTTGTGAGTGAAGAACTCATGGAGGAGAAAATGGCTACTGATAGCCATAGTAGAGATTGCAGATGTTCTGAGGGAGGCCACAACAGAAGAGTGAGGGAGGATGCCAAAGAAAATGGCATGAGTAAGAGACTCACTGATGAAGAATATTGGAAATAAATAGCTGAGATCAATAAGAAAATTTATGAACTAGAGAGGATGATAGAGGAAAACTAGAGAGTTGGTTGCTTCATGAAGAAGAAGGAAAAGTGGCAGAGGCCACAAAGGAAGAAAGAGAAAATGACAAATGCTCAACTCAAGAGGGAAATACTCAAAGTGATTGAGTATCTGGAGAAGGACTTGAAGACTGAAGCTTCAAGTGGGACCAAGGGGTCCAAGGGCCTTACATCTGACAATTTTTGTATGTTTGCAGGAAAATCATATGGAGAAGGACAAACTGCTGATGTTGTCACTGACAAGGAAAATGGAGCAGCTAGATGTTTTGAAGATGTCCATGCACAGTTGGAGAAGGGTTCTGCTTTCCAACATATTGGAAGCAGAGGAGATTTAAATTCTAATGATGGCCAGAAGCTGGAAGTTGAAAAGCTTGAGGAAATTGAGGAGAAGACCATTGAAGAATATTTGGAGAGTATAGAAGACTTGGAACAACAAGGATATTTGATGATCAAATCATCAAATGAGACCATGGGGTCTTATGTTTTTGCAACTGACAAGTTATGTGTGAATACAGATGTTAATGAAGACAGTTCATATGATGAAACTATGGTAAATGAAACTGACTATTGCCAAGCAAGATATGATGATTATCTTTCAGAAGAAGATCATATTGAGTTACTGCAGCAGAAGGAGTTCATAAATTCCTTGTTCAATGAAAGAGATTGTTTTAATAGGGATGTGACAGTTTTGTTTGATGATGATGAATTTGTCATTAATGCTGATAATGACAAATTAATTTTATTTAATGGCCAAATGAAAGGTAATGGACACATGAATGAATTTATTTCATAGATAGAGGATCAAAATTCTATTATGATGAAGGTTGAATAGATAGTGACAGCAGGAGACTTAACTTGTGAAGATTGTGAAAATGTTTCGTCGAATGAAATGCCAAGATTGTGGCATGAGCAGAGGATAGAAACAAAAAGAGAAGGTGTTTAGATTGTAAGGGCAGAGATGAATGAGAATGAGAAAGTTCATCTTTATGAACTACAGTAGAGAGACATCCTTGAAGAGGATGATGCAGAGGAGAGACTGATTGATAGTCTCGGGAGTTGTTTGAAGGATTGGAATCGGCATACTAATGTGTTGATGGAGAAAAGAAATTTAGGACAACATACTGAGATGTTTGCAGAGGAGAGAAATGCACTGAGGCCTTGTGATTTCTGTTTTAACAATTGTTTGGTGAATGCATATACTGTTGATGATGGAGATAAGTTGACAACATTGGGTAGAATGTTTAATCCATGGAATGGAGAAATTGAGTTGCTGGAGAGTATGCTGAATTAGCAGGATTCAATACAAGAGAGAGAACCTCAACTTAAAAATTGGGGATTTCAGAATATGAAGGTGCTAAAGAATGAAGAGGAGCAGCTGAAAGAAGATGAGACAATCATGTCTCATGTACATAAATTTGTTGTTGTTGGAAACAGAGAAGAATTAGCTTGTCTAAATAGCCAAGAGAATACTGTAAGGCAGACTTTTTGGGCTACTACAGCAGTAGAGAATCATATTTTTACTCTAATAGAAGATGAAAAGGCAGCACTTAAAGGACTTGATGTGATTAGCAGAACCAATCAAGAAGATGGAGGACATTCACTAAGGATTGTCAAGGAAGAAGAAGAAGAACATGTTGAATTCAATTTATAGCATGCTAATGGTGTGAGACAAGTGAAAAATGAATGGCCGAATTATTTGCAGAAAACATTCAGAGGAGAGAATGAATTAGCAGAACAATGGATTGAGGTGTTGCTTGAAGGAATGCTGGAGCAACAAATTGAAGTGTTTTCAGAGGAGGAGGAGACACAAGGATTTTATAGTTTTGATGATTGTTTTATGACTGCAGGTACTGAAATAAGGACTAAGGCATGTTTATTCCAGGAGAAGAAAAGAGATGCTGACCGTGACTAGCAATTTAAATACCAATCCAGGAGATTGTTGAAGTCAGGGGCTGAAGAAATTGTCATGTATGACAATTAGGAAGAGTTTTATTGCTGCAGAGAGTAAGAGGGTATGGATGATTAGGAAAATGAGATTTCAGCAAGTAGGAATGCAGCCAGTAGAAGCAAAAGTAAGAGTTCAACACTTAAGAACTCAACAGACAGAGGTAGAAGTTCAGAACTCAAGGAGAACCAGTATCCAGTAGTTAGAGGACATTTTAGACAGTGAGATTGAATTTATAAGAATACTGATGGTGAGAGTGTCTCAGAAGAAGGAAGCAACAAGAAGACAAAGAAGTAGTAGCAGCAAGAAGAGAGTCATAGGCTGTGTAGGCATAGCAAGTGGAAAGATGCAGCATAAAGTTGGAAGCCAGGAGGTATGAAAAAGAAGATCACTGCAATAGATGACCAGTTGCAGAAGAAGGTGTGGGATCCAAGAAGATAAGGATGGAAGCACATGATGAAGAGATCATGAATCATTTCAACATGGGGAGTATAATGCAGGGGCATTAGGCTCAAGACAATATTTGTATATAGATAGACATAGGGGGTCTTATATTTTACTTGCTCATGTAATTGTTGAATAAATTGAGTGATCTTTAATGTAGAAAGAAAAATTGTAACTGCCTCGAATGATTAGAGGATAGGAGAAGTCAAATCAGTTTTAGTTTGTGAGGCTAAATTTAGAAATTGGGAAATTGAAAAGTTAGTTGAGTCATTGTAGGTATCTGAGTCGATTCATTGTAGTAGCTGTATAAAATAATTCTCGAAGGCATAGCCCAGGGAGACCTGCATAGAGCTGCATAGACTTGGGGAAGAGTTAAGGAAAGATTAATGTAGCAGAAGGCCATCAGATTGAATATTTGGCCAGCTAGAAGTTTTTAAGTTAACTCACTATATAAATGAGGAATTTGTTTCAGTATTACTGTGCATTTGTCGAGTTAAATTCTGTGTCAATATGCCTTGAATCTCAGGGAACCATGTATGAGTAAGACTCTATGATTGTTTTAAGTCTGTCAGTGTTCGAAATCATACTCTTTGTGAGTAAACTGAATGTGGTTAATTTTTGTTGGAATCATGCCCTTGAGGTGTGAATTGAAGCTTTGGGTATTAGTGATAGATGAGTGAAATCTATCATACCCAGGAAGAACCTTTATGAAGACTCATGTGCAGATTTGCGTTAGAAATCATGTTTGAGTCTCACTGTATTATGGGACGTTGGAGCACTGGATAAATTGTGATAGGATTGTCAAAACAAATCAAACTTTTCAATTTTTGAATAATTACATCATAGAACGATCCTGTATAACTGATGGCGGATTTTCCTTACGGTCAGCCTTGAAGGTAAAACGAAGAATAAATCCTAGCTTAAAAAGGGGCAGTTGTATTTTAAATTTGTTATAGTGTAAATCCCTTCAGGTCGAACCTTGGTTGTGGTTGAATTCCTGAAGCCGGAGCGAAGAATTAAGGCGGAAATGGGAATTAGCATTGAGCTTTATGTTGAATGAATGCTGGAGGGTTTTAAAGCGAGAATGGAATACAATTTAGGTTAAAGACTAGCATAGCGGAGGACCGGAGCGAGACTTCAACACGAAGTTCATTGGCTTACTTATTTAACACCAAGTGTGTAGAAATAGTGTGAAAAGAACTGCGCTAAGGGAAGCGTACTTAAGATTAAGTTGAAGGCAGAAAATGGAATCTTGAGCGAGGGAGAAAGGTGGAACCAAAGAAGCATGAACAGTGAAACTAGCGTGTGAGAAACTAGTGGTATCGCGTGATCAAAAGAGTGGAAAGTTGTTTTCATAAAATTAACGCAATATCACAAGTCAAAAAACGCGTTTCCCTACACGGTAATTGAATACTTCTCACATCGCGTAAGTTTTGTGCGTTAAGGTTCGTGTTTTGAAAAAAACGTGATATCGACGACCATCGTCTGATCGGGAGAGAGGGAGAGCACACAGAAGTCTCGTGGTGACCTACACAGAGGATAAACTGAGGTATGCCGGCGGTTTTAACACTATTGAATAATTATGTGTGGGGTCCGAATACATGGTGTTGATAATGAAGTTCAATTGCTAAATGGAATTGAGGCCATATATAAATGTTTATAATGTTTGGTTCGACAAAAGTGGATATATGTTATAGACAGTGTTTGATAGTGTTTTAGTTAATGCGTAAAATATTATATAGTGTGGTTGAGGTAAATTGAAGGCATGAGGGAAGTCATATAAGTGTGGGACATATTATATAATGGACTTGTGATAAGCTCATTCGAATGCCATAAGGTAAAGGTGAAGACCATATATAGTAATACCTTGATTTTATTTTGATTGAGTCGAGGGGTTAAAGTGTGGCAAGTGTTTTATGAAGCGGGGCAAATATATAATAAGGGTTTCTTCGAAGGAGAAAGAAGACATAGCCTCCGTATTAGAATCGAATATTGGGTTTTATAACCATAAAATCACTGTTGAATTAATATCTCAAATCTATGATTTGAGATATAAAAAAAATTATTACAGATTTGTTTATTGAATTTGCCAGCTTAGGAAGAAAGAACGTTGTGAGTTTGCCAAAATTGTGGATTTAGTTGGGGCATAAATTTTGAATGGATTTTATACACAGCTTGAGATAGAAAAAATTGGGACTGTGGGTTTACCTAGCATCAGGACCATAGAAATCAAGACAAAAGAGTTGAGTTGGCATGAATTCAAAAGACTCTTAAGAAAGAAGTAATTGTTGGAGAGGTACTACGACAGCAAAACCAAGGAATTCTATGAGCATATGATGGAATCGATGACAGATGAAGAGTATATGACTAAGTTCTTAGAGCTATTGAGGTATATACCATATCCTAAGAATGAAAAGACTAAAGATCATAGGTTTTTCAGTGGATTTACATTAGCATTTAGACATCGAATTGAGTATGATGAGGCTCGGTCAGTTTAGGAAGTTATTGGGAAATTAAAAAAATTCAATGAATAGTGAAAGTGTAACAGAAAATATTGTAAGGATGGAAAGGGAAAGGTAAAGGTAAAGGTGAAAAATGTCAGTTTTAACTTTATTTGACACAAATATTTTATTGTTCGGCTTCAAAAATCACATCAACTTAGTCAACCTTCGATGTCGCAGATAAAGGTTAATTAAGCTTTAATGTATATTAACAAAATACTTAAGATTTAATCTTATGTTTAATAAAAATTCACCTTCCGGTAAATGTAAATATTTTCAGCATTTGTCAAACAAATCTACATGTAATTACACTAATAGGCATCCACTATTGGAATTATCTAGTTTAATCAATTTGCTAATTAATTGTTGAATGGTATAAATTGAAAGATGCTAGTATATTCTCATTGTTGTCATCAATCAATGAATCAAATTGAAACTTATAACTTCTTTCCATATATAAATCATGTGTTTAAACCCTAATTCAATTATGTTTTTACCGAAGTATCATTAAAAACGTAGTGTGCCTCTTACTTATCTACACGTATGAAGAGTAGAAGAAATGAAAATAAAATTAAAATTAGAAATTTAGTGTAAAATGTGCTTATAAAAAGAATGTATGTTTACATTGTGAAACATATTAATATTGCAATGTAGAGAAATAAGGGAAAATGTTTGTGTACTAGTGTTGTATTATTCTCATAAATTTGGCATAGTTATGTAACAATTATGTAGATATTTGGATTTTTCCCCACACTCTCTTTCACCTAGAAGTGGTTTGTATTCCTCATATTTCACTTTGTCACAACTTTATTTATCATGACATGAATCCCAAAACTCTATCTAATTTATCATGACATAAATCCCAAACCTCTCTCTAAATTTGATACCTTCTCACTAAATTATGATGACTAAATTATAATGCGAATATGAAACCATATGGTTTTGCAGTAAATAGAATTATAATTTAATACATTAAAACTTCTTAATAAACTTTTAAAATAATAATTCCAAAAATTTAGCTTTTAAATACTGAAAGTTAAGTGAGGATTTAATAATAATGAAATATTTTTATTTGCTCAACCTTAAAAATAACCGAATGAAATGATTGCATTCATGTAATAATTATATTCACAATACTTTATATAAATTGTTTGGTGCATGGAATGTACTTTTAAATTTTAAATTTAAATTTTAACTTTTAGCTTATGTTTTACGTTTTAAGATTAATATAATATTAAGTTTTCAATAAAGTTAAAGTTTATATAAGCTTTGAAAATAATATTAAAATTTATATTTTATTTTATAAAAGTACTAGCTTGATTACTATTACTATTATTTTAATATTACACATTAGAAATAACAATATTAATTATTATATAATATTAACATTAGTTATTAAATACATTAATATTAATAAATATGAGAATAACATTGAAATTAATATGAAGATTTACATTATAATTAATATCATTAAATACAATATTAATAATGTTTAAAAAATAATTTTAGTAATATTTTAGAATAATGTCTTTCGGATTAATCACATAATAAATATTAGGTTGATGTTTCAAACCAACTAATGTGGCTCATCCTCAGGACAAGGTGAAGAAGGAGATTGATCTCATTTACATGAGATCAGATTTCTTCTTAGCCACTTGTAGTTGAGCCTGTTCAAATTGATGAGCCTTATCAACCATTTCCTTTCCGCAAAGGGTAATAATCTTAGATCTAAAAAATTTGTGATCCGTAATGTAGAATAATGTCTTTCAAATTAATCACATAATAAGGATTAGGTCGACGTTTCGAACCAACTAATGTGGTTCATCCTCAATATTATTAATGTTAATTTTTTTTAAACTTTTAACATTTATATTAACATAATAACATTAATATTATTTATAATATTTTATTATAATATTAAGGTTAATAACATTTAATTAATTATATTAATATTATTAATCACATTAATATTGTTAAGAAATAGTATTAACATTAATATTGATAAATAAGAATAATAATATTTACTTTATTTCAATGGTTGACTATGGTTAATTATGGTAGAATATTAATCATGGTCGATTATGCTTGACCATGGTGAACCTTTGTTAGAAATTTCCAATGCTTGAATACGGTCACATGGTCAACATCGTCAACCTTTACATTAATGTGGTTTATATATAAATGATCAACAATGGCCAACAAGGGTCAACTATGGTTAGCAAGGTAATCCAAAATCAACTAGATTAGAATGCTTAATCAACCATTATCAGCCACAGTCCACCATTGATAACCATGTTCAAATGTTATCAACCTTTGTGTACTATAGTTAACCATGGTCTAACCTAGTTGAATATACTCAACGACGGTTAGACCCTTGGATTTATAATTTAATCCCCTCAATTTACAATATTAATAATGTCTTTGATTTATTAATTGCTTGGGTTTAAAATATTAATTCCTAGGGTTTATCAATCCCTTGAGATTTTAATATTATACAATTGGGTTTATCAATCCCTTGGGTTGATATTAGTCCCTTGGGTTTATTAATCCATTGGGTTTATCGTATTAACAATCCCTCGATTTTATTAATCCCTTGGGTTTATATTATTAATAATCCCATGGGTTTATTAATCCCTTGGGTATATGGTTTCTTTTCCACTACGATATTGCTATTGTATTCTCGGAATATGAGATCTGACTACAGAAAAGATAGGAATTCCTTTAGATCGTTGTTCTATTTTGAATTCTTTATGCTGCAAACTTTTCTAGAATGAAAAAATTAATTGTTGGATACTTCATATTTTTAAAGTCTTTCATCCTAAACAAGAATATTGGAATTAGGGAAAGGTTGGTTAACTATATAACTCCCAGATTATAGGATAATTTTTTAGTATTCTTCTTTCAACTTTTAAGGATTATATATATATATATATATATATATATATATATATATATATATATTTTGAAAAAAAAAAAAAATCAAAAAATAGACAGTGAATTGGAAGAATACTCATTTAAATAGGAAAAATAGCTATTATCCATTTTGTCATATTGAAATGGCTCGTGACAGATCACCCTGGAAAACAATATAAGATTTAATCATTTCAAAGTGCTTGTTCCACATGGATCATGTATTCTAGTCTTTATCATCCTCCATAATTTAAGAATTATTTCATGTAATTTTGTTGAGTAGATACTAATCCGAATTTTAGATGCGAGAAACCTTGCTCTAACATCGCTTTCAATTATGCTTATCTATATTATAATACAGGCAATATTTGACCAAAATTCAAAAACCACCAAAGAAAAACAAATCATTATGGTGCAACCTTAAAAACTAACCCCAACTCTAACATGCTTTTATTGCAATTTTGTGATTCTTCATCACATATAGATGAAATCCATTTTTTGAGGCATTCCCAATTGCACAAAAAAAAATTGTGAAATGGTACTAGTGAAGTCGATTCCTATATATTTGTTATTTTTTCCATCATTCCAGATGCACATAAACCTCTCGTCGTTAAAACTAATTAGAACATCATAATTTTAACATTCACCATATTATAAATTCTAAGGGAAGTTGAATATAAGTTATACTTGATTCCAGATGCACATAAATATCTCGCCCTTGCAAGTAATTAGAACATAAGATGTTTCTTATTCACCATATTCTAAAGATGAAGGGAAGTGAAATAAAGTGACAGTAAGTGGATTTATGGTATTCTTCTTAGGTGAGAGTAATGGATATTGCTGGTACCAAATCATAGTTATAATCACGTAAAAATCCTTTTCACATGTTACGAAAAACCAACCCAACATATTACTAATGGAGATTTGAATATGGTGGGGACATAGTTCGTCCCAACCATTCCAAAATTCAAACAAATTATACTAAATTTCCAATCCATTTAATTCTCATTTACCATCGTTAACATTAAAACTCTACTCAGTGATATTCCTGATTCTAGTCCATAGTCATCGCATTTTCTCTATAGTCCGTGCATTCCCTCTGGTTTATGCCACCAGTATTTGACCCCTGTCGGACGTTATGCAATTCATTCACCTTGATTTATGGATAAAAACTAGAAATATTTATTTCCTTAACTTATTTCTAAAATTTCCCTGAGTGATGCTTGCGATGTAGTCAAGGTTGCCGAAAACATGTTGTTATTGTAGGCCCACCAGCGTGAAAATGGTATTGCTAATGATTTTTCATGGTATAAAATTATCTGCATAAATTGCGTGCCATATGTAGTAAAGAATTCCAACTATATTGATCATATTAATTAGTATGAAATTGAAGCTTTTATATTTTTTTTATAATGTGTCTTCCACTGATCATCCATTCCTTCATTTTAGATTCCTATGATATTATTTTATCTGGTCTCATTTTGGCTTTAAAGTCAGAGGATTTGTGAAATTTATCTGATGATATTACAAGAAAGAAGAGTTTGGGTTTTTATTTAATTTCGAAAACTCCAAGTTGAAATTAATGGATAAAGTTTTTTTCATGGTTGTGTGTGCAAATTAGTTTAGGCGTCATTCCTATTTTCTAGGATATAGTTTTGATCTACCTAAATTTAATGTATTCTTATTTATTTCTGATTTTATGATCAATGGAATAGAGAGAGGCACTACTTGGGAAGTCTCTAGGTGTAGCTCATATCACCTGTGAGCTGCTAGTTTCAGACTGTAAGTTTCTTTATAATTTGAATTTCCATTTTTTATATTGGTATCAAAGTGCTGTGTGATTTGGGTCCATGGTGAGTTGAGACTTTGTGGCTTAAATGCACGGTGGATGAGATCAAAGAGAGCAGGTAAATATTTTTTTGGAGGTGATGGAGGATCGCAAGAGAAATTTCTGGTACAATTGAGAGGTACGTTGCTACAATTTTTTTTTTTGTGTGACAAAGCGATGTTTTTTCTGAATAAACCTAATCAAAACACCTCCAACAAAGAGAGGATGTGTTTTTCAATACTGGTAGTACATAGGGAAAGTGTGTTGATCAACGCGAATGGTCAGTACTGATACCCGCACTTATAATGAAAACTTGTAGAAGTTTTCTTCAGCATGACTTGCAACAACGTGAACTCGTGTTGGTGTTTCTTGCATATTAGAGGTTTCCTGAGACCAGATTTACCTAATTTGGTGGTCTTCTCTACTATTATTTTGTATATTGAAGGTAATTTGTCTGGTGTTAGATTCGTAGATCGATTTTTGGAGGATCTGGTAGTGTTTTGATAGATCGACTTTTGGAAGATCAGGTGTTGAATCCAGAGATCGATTGCTGTATTGCAGGATTTGTATATTAGACGAGTGGATCCGTTATTGGAGTCATGGATCTGTTGATCAGACAAACTACTAGTGGTGCTCATGAATTTAAGACAGGGCACTATTGAAATTGTTCTGTCACAATGAATAATCACATTCATGAGACATACCTTAATGAGAGTAATAAACTTGATGGTAAAATTACACCAACTAGAAGTTAAAGTTGCAAACATTGCTTGAGGGTTCTAGTCTATGGACAATTGCAAAAGGAGATGAGGAAAAGCCGACTGCAGCCAATGGTGCCACAACCACATCAGTTTAAGGTTGGGAAAAGAGGGAAAATAAAGAAAAGGTGTTGTCTAACATGCTAGTAAAAGACAACATAATCCCTCATATCCTAGAATGTAAAACCAACAATGATATTTGGGTGACACTCAAGGATTTTTATGAAATGAAAAACTAAAATAGTGTGTTGTTTCTCAAGAGTAAGATTCCTTCCATTAGAATGGAAGAGAATGAATCTGTTTCTATATTCATCTCATATATTAAAGAACTAAGAGACACATTAGGTGACATAGGGGAGAAAGTATCCAACATTGATCTTGTCACAATCACCTTAAATGACACGAAAAAGGATTATCAAATGTTCATTACAGGGCTTGCAGCAAGGGAGAAATCTTTGAAGAGTTGACAAGGATTTTGATGTAGGAAGAAGAGATACATAATAATATCAAGCCTCAAAATGCATATTTGGTGTTGGTGGCAAATAAAAAGTTCTTCAAATGGAAACCAAGAGGAGGACATAAAAGTAGTGGTCTATATAAGAAAAATCCATTTCAAGGTATGCCATCCACTAAAAATTATTTAGGAATTAAGTTTTTTTAATGTGGAATAATTGTTCATATTCTTAGAGACTATTATAAAAAGAAGAATTATGAAAACAAACATAGAAAAAAGAGGCATACCGGTGATTTTTATGGCGAATATCTCAATCATAATCTTAAATTATTTGTGTCAGATGGTTCTCTTTCTACTGATACCAATGAAGATGGAACTCAGTTTGTGGATTTTGGAGCATCCACTCATAGGACATATAATAAACATTGGTATGAAAATTTTAAGGAGACCAACAATGGTGCTAACATCTACTTGGGAGATTACACATATCAGATTAATGGGTATAGAGATATTCTTGTGATATTTCCTAGTGGTAATATCAGGTGCATCCAAAATTTCATGTGCGTGCCTGGTATTTACAAGAATTTGATCTTTGTCTCCATGATTACAGATAAAAATTTAAGGGTAGATTTTTTCAAAACTTACTGTATTGTAAAGTATTTTCTAGATCATCAGAATTTGGTTGCATCAGGAGTAATATTTGGAGGTCTATATAAGTTGAATGTTACAAGCATTCCTCATCAAGATTTAACTTCAACGACTATAACAACAGAGAATATTTGGAATCAAAGGTTTCGCCACATCAACCTTCATGACTTATTGTTGCCATAGAAAAATGATATGGTTTATGGACATACTATTTTAAGAAATGAACATATTGATTGTGAAGGTTGTGAACTTGAAAAAATGCATGAGGATGAATTTCACACTAGCTTAAATGGGAGAAGGAAATATATAGATCAACTTATGCATACTAATATTTGTTGACCTATGCAGACAAGGTCTTAGGTGGGGCTTTATATTTATTGTTATTTATTGATGACTACGTAAGGTATACTTGAGTATACTTTCTTAGAAGAAAAAGTGATGCTTTGAAGTATTTTAAAGAATTTATAAATATGGTTGAAAAGAAGATAGGGAAAGTCATTATATTTCTCTACTTATATCATGCAAGAGAATACAAAATTTAGAACTTCATCAAATACTCTAGATATATGGAATAAAACAAAAATTTACTGTACCCCGCACTCCACAATAGAATGAGGTTGTAGAAAGAAATAACAGAACTCTCGTGGAGTGTGAATGTAACATGATGAAAGGTAAGAACCTATCCAATGGGTTTTGGGGAGAAGCAATTAGTACTACAGTCTACTTAAAGAGCATAATTCAAACTAGGTGTCTTCATCTCAGGAATCCATTTGAGGCTTTTTAGAGTTATAAGCCTGCAATCCATAATTTGGGAGTATTTGTTTCTAGATCTTTTGCACACATTCCTAAGGAAGATAGGAGAAAATTGAATGCTAAAGCTATAAAATGCATATTTGTAGCGTATTTTTCTGATTTCAAAGAATATAAAATGTTTAATAAATCTACTCCCAAGGTATTTGTGAGTAGAGATGTTATCTTCCATGAAAAGGTTGATGAAGGAATAAGGAACAAAATTATGATAAGTGGCACATTCCTTTAGTGATTGATGACAACAATGATGAAGCCAAAGATAATTATTTATAGTAGTAGCAGAAGAAAGAATAATCTAGTGATGTGGATACATTCAACAATCAAATTCCATTCGGAGGTGAGAAATAATCACACCTCAGAAAATTGAAGCAAGTCCACTACCAAGGAGATCAAGTAGGCATACTCACTCACCAGCAAGGTATAGAGACTATGCTCCCATGACTAGTATTTTAAATGTTGTTGAGCCCTTAAATTATAATGAAGCAAGTCAGTATGATGAATGGAGGTAAGCTATGAAAGAAGAATATGAATCAATAATTAAAAACAAAACCTGGGAATTAGTTGAACTACCAGAAGGGAAACAACCCATAGGTTGTAAATGGTTATATAAACCTAAGTTCAAAGTTAAAGATAAAGAAGGTGAGAGACAATTATGCTTTAGTTTGGTGACCAAAGGGTACTCACGTAAAAGATGAGGTTCATTACAAAGAGACTTTTGCTCATGTAGCTAATTTAAACATTATTAAGATGTTAATAGATATAGCTAAAATGTACCATTGGATCTTACATGATGTTTCATCTGATTTTACAAAGATCTTGGTTTGGGTTTAAAAAAATTTCTTCAAAGTTTGGATATAAGAATTTTCGAAGTAACTAATTTTAAAAACAAATTGTTTTGGTTTGTTAATTTTTGGAAGACATTGAGGCGGCCCGTATTTTGCTAAAATACTTGACTTAAGAAATTTTCTGACTTATTATCCAAAAGAAATTTCTTGGAGGTATGTACGTGCTTTGAGTTGAAGTAAATATTTTGAGCTTCGTTTCATTTTTATAAGACATTTTTCTCTCAAATTTTTTAAAGTAAATGTTTTGAATTGGAATATGTATTTTTTGCAAAAAATTTACACTGAATTTTTTTAAATTAAATCTTTTGTGATTTTTTTTTAAATTGAGTTTTTGTCTAAATTTTTTAAGGAAATTTTTTGAACTTCATACTCTATTATCATGGGAAAACGAAGGAATTGTGCGAGAAAATATGATAAAAAAAGAGACCCTAAGGAACGTAGAGAAGACGACACCCAAGAAAGAAAGCAGAAGTCCTCTCAAGCTATTTAAGAGAAAAATCAACTCTCAAGTGCAACTGGCTGTGTATGTAAATGTAAATATTACGAGTTTGATATATTTAAAATTTTCCTAGTGTAAAATGTGAAGCTTAATTTTTATTTGATCAACTAATTTGAAAAATATTTTGGAATGTAAACAGATAGAGATATTGCTCAAAACATTGCTGATAAAGATGTTGGAACACCTAATCCTACATGGCAGTAGAATGTATGGAAATTTTATTGAGTCCAAGTGACCTTGGAATAATCAACCAAGTTATGTGCCAACTACTGTACCATGTACTACATCTTTAAAGGCATGGAAAATAAGAAAGCCTCACACTTATCCTCTATTGTGTTGAGTCTCTTGTGTGTGTGTGTTCATCCTCCTCATACACCATGTGTGTGCCTTAACATGGTGTTTAACATGGTATCAGAGCGGGCGATTGCTGGCCCTGCTCCAAATTGAGTGAGCCATTTGTGTTTATGGCCTGTGCATATCTGCAAAATTCTTGGCATTTTTGCAGCATTTAGAGACTTTCTGCAACGGTGTTTTTGCCACCATTTAGAAGTGTTTTGAAGAGGAGCAGCATTCAAAATCGCAGCATTTAGAAATTGGCAGCATTGATTTTGAAGAAGGTAGCACTGCCCATTTGAAGGTTTTCATTCTAATTTTTCTCTGCAATTTCTGTCTTTTAAATTCTGCATCTTAAAAAGCTGCTGGAATAGTGTTTTAAATTAGGTTTCTGAAGAAGAAGTTTCTGGTTTTAATGGAAAATATTTCTGATTTTTTCCATTGAAAAATCTCTGCAAATTTCTGAGTTTTACTGCTAAAATCTTCTGGAAAATTTTGCATTCTCATTCTTTGCTGCTGAGAAAATTAAATTTTCCTCCAAGTCTACAAGATTCTGCAACACATTTTAGAAGGAAAAAATTCTGGTGCTATTCCAAAAAAAAAAATCTTTCACTGCTCTCTCTGCTGTTCTTATATAAAAAAGAAAAAAAAATAAAAAATTTTAGGCAAACTCTGCCCTCGGCCCTCTACACAGCTCCTACGCTCCTGCAATTTTTAAATTAAAAATTAATTAACCCACTACCCAACCCACGCTGCACACTTCACATCCCTCTTCCCTTACGCTTCTACCTACGGCTTCAGCTCGGCCTTACACCTTACCCCCTCATATCCGCCTCTTCCCCTCTGCCTACCCCCGCTACCCCACGGCATTACCTATACCCCTCTCATGCCGGAAATCCAAGCGCACACAGCCCAGCCCTCCCTCTCGGCATAACAGCCGGTGCTCACAACCCACGCCCCTGTTATACAACACCCTTGACTCCGACACCACTCACTCACCCCCTCCCTCTGCGTATATTCAACCCACTCCGCGTTGCACCTTGCAATACCTTTCCACCTTTCGACCCCCTCTCCAACTCTTTGCAACGCACTCTCCCTCCTTTTAAATCCACCCCTCCCAACCACTCAGAACCCTCCCCCCTCACCTCTACCCTCGCTACCCCCCTCACAACAGACTCTCCACTTGACCTCACTCCACCATTCACCCTCGGCCTTCACACAGCACCGCCCTCTCCATTTCAAACGACTCTCCCTTTTTAATTAAATTCATGTTTTAAATTTTTTATATTCGACCTTTTAATTAATTTTCCCTCCCATATAAATTAATACCCATTCACTTTCTACTTTCGTTCACTTTTTTAAACCACCCCTCTCCCTCTCAATTTATAATTTCGTTTTTAAAATAAATAAATAAATAAATAAATAAATAAATCCCTTTCCCTTTTAATTCCCCTCCCAATTGTAATTAACCCCCTCTCCATTCTCATCTTAATTTTTATTTATTTATTATTAAAAAGCCCTTTTCCCCATTTTTTAACTAACTCTCATTTTTAATTAGTTTTTTTTAATTAATTTTTAATCAAAAAAAAAAAAAAAATAGAGAGAGGGGAAAAGAGGAAGAGCAAAGAAGAAATGAACAACAAGAAATAAAGAGAAAATGGACTGAATACATAAAGAAAATTGCAGATTTGACATTTTATGATTTGTGGCATATATAAGAGGGTGATTTTCTGAAGAATTTTACATGAGAAGACAAGTCTGCCATCATTTTCAAAACAACTCTTTGAAGGAAAATTCAGCTGCCTTAAAGGCCTCTTGCATAGTGTTTTCAGCTGCACATTTAAAAAAATATTTTTGCAGAGATATTGACATTGTATTTGCATCTTCATTCATAGTTGTAATCAGAATTTGAGTTGTTGAAAAAAAAAATTGTTGATTGTCCTCCATCATTTGAGGAGCACGCTTTGTACTTTGAGATTTCCATAGTTGGAAGTTCTCTTGAGTCATTTGTATTTCTTGTTGAATCACATTGTAAACAGGTGCATTTTCGCTTGTAGCAGACACCCTTTCATTTTTTAGCCTAAGTTGTTGAAAATGGCTAAAATCAATGAGGCATTAGAGTTGTTGAGTAACCTCATTCATTCCAATCTTGATGACATGATAAAAATGAGCAAGGATGCTCTTTTTAATATTCAAAGTTGTTTGCTAGATGCACAAGAAAAGATCTAGCTTTTATAGTTGGAATCTCAGCTCCAACAAGACGAACTTCAGCAAAAGAGTCACCATTCTGAACCTGTTTCTGTTCAGAAGATTGAGAAGGACTCTCATTAGAAGAAAGAAAATAAAGTTGCAGATGATTCAAATTCAGTTCCTTGTATTAGAGCAGACGTACATGCAGATGCAACAGTTCACCCTGCACTTCCTAAGCCCATCATCAGACCTTGGGAAGAGCTTGTCCACAACAAGCACCGAACTGGTCTTGGATATGACAAAGATGTGTCCTCTCATATTCCAGACTACACCAAGTCCATCATATTTCAAAGTGCCGGATTCTTGTATGACAGTTCACCTGCAGCTGTTCCAGATCTTGCTCCATAACAACAACATCAGATTGAGAAATGCCAACACTGTGATTGAGTTGGCCATATGAAAGATCACTGTTTTGATCTTCATCCATGCAAGCACTGTGGTCGCCACACTCATTCTTCACACAGATGCTTCAGACACAAGCCTCCTACAAGAACCAAGATTCATCTTGGATGGATCGCTTCTTGGCAATGGGCATCAGCAGCCAAGAAGATGTTTACAACACATGTTAGAACTTGTTCACTGATATTGAGCAAACTTGCAGTTGAGTTTTCGCCATCATCTCACCTTGTCCGTGACAGGGGGGAAAATGGTGGTCATGTACAAGCTTCGACGACAGATCAAGTGAGCCTGAGCCACAATCTCTCATTCCATGTTCAGAGTTGTAGCTAGCAGTTCAAGCGAGCCTGAGCCACAATTCTTCATTCCAGATTTAGAGATGTAGCCAGAGACACGGATGCCCATGAGCATGCCTTCGGTTGGTCGATAACTTAAAACCATCATATTTTGTTGGTGGATAACCTAAAACCATCACAGGTAGTAGACCTCCCTTCTTTAGGTCGAAGGTCTCCCTTTCATATGAGGAACACTTCCTCTAGCAGAAGCCTTCAGCTTAGCAGCCTTCAGCTTCTTGCCAGCATTGGTTGAGTTCCAGGAAATGCTTCAAAGCATTCCAGAGTTGTTGGTCATCCTAAAACCATCACAGGTAGTGGACCTCCCTTCTTTTAGGTCGAAGGTCTCCCTTTTTATATGAGGGACAATTCCTCTAGAAGAAGCCTTCAGCTTCTTGCCAGTTTTGGAAGAGTTCCGCGAACTGCAACAAGTATTGCATTCCAGTGTTGGTGGTCATCCTTAAAACATCTCTTTTTTCCAACATTTCAGAGAGTTGATTAAGCCCAAGTGCTTCCATGTATACTTTGCATATTTTTATTACAACTCTTTTCTTGGACTCACACATACCCCTTCCGATTAAGGGGGGGTGTTGGAACACCTAATCCTACATGGGTAGGTGTGGAATGCGAAAAGTCACAATGGAGTCCAAGTGACCTTGGAATATGAAACCAAGAGTCACACCATTGTACTATAAATGTACATCTTTGTATAGTGGAAAATAAGAAAGCCTCACGCGTATCCTTCATTGTGTTGAGTCTCTTGTGTGTGTGTGTTCATCTTTCTCATACACCATGTCTGTGTTCAACATGGTGTTTAACAGATGAGATACAAAATTTTTAAAGAGAAAGTGAAAGAGATATTGAACCAATGATTGAAGATGGTGAAAATATTGAAAGAAATCCAAATAAAGAAATTGAATCACAAGGTATGTATGTATATGTATATATATATATATATATATATTAAACACATGCACATATCATTGAAATTATAGATATATTTGTTAATTTAGTCATTTATTGAATATGTACTATTTTTTCGAATATGTACAGATGAAATCACTATCGATAATGAGATGTTAGAAAATGTTGACACACATACATATGGAGATAAAAAACCTGACCATGCTATATGATATCGTGTTAACTGCACTTTTGAAAAGTATTTCTTAAATGAGCGAGTGACAACTTAGGCTCAAATTTTGAAAGGTCTCCTATCATTAAGGAAATTAAAAGACGCTATGACACTATTGGGTATTCAAAAATCAACCAAAGATAAAAAAATGAAGGAAGATGTGATAAAAAATATGAGTAGCTCTATAAAGTCAATTAAGAGATCTAGAGAAAAAGATGTTTCAATTGTACGTAGAGTAATACAAATGGAAATGGTTTCATCAAGTACTCAAAAGAATCGTTTGGTAACATCTATGGCACGAGCACTGGGAACCTTGCGAAAAACTTTGCACAAACATCAGAAATTTCGACTAAAAATAGATGTAAATGATGAACTCGCTTGTTGGAGAGATATTTGTAGGCAACCATACAAAGATAGACTTGGAGAAAATGTTAAAAAAATAATATATGATTATTGGAAGAACAATTATCATGTTTCGCCAACTGCAAGGCATGTGATGCGAAGAAGAATAGCATGAAATCAGTACGAAGAACATGAAAAATATTTCTTGAAAACCACTCAGATAGAGTTATTCAACAAGTTCAAAGAAGAGAATCGTCAAATTCATGTTTCACTCAGTGCTTTTGTTCAACAAAAACCATGGTATGTAAAACCTATCATCGTACGCGACACTTGTTGTTGCCGTTATCATGTGGAATTTGAGTTATATTATGACACATTCCTTGATTTCGGTAGAACATTATGGAAGGATTCACCTCCTCCTTCCACTATCCGTGATTTCATATCTCAAATTCAATGTGAAAGAGAAAGCGATGAACTATTTTACAAAAAGAAATGTGTTGGTGGTAAAAAATGCGATGATTGTGGAAATTTGACTAAATTTCAAAACAAATATCATATTGATACAAATGATCAATCATTGTCCAACATGAAAGTGAAATGGAAGAGATATGAATATATCGATACATCGATTCAAGGTGCAAATAGTGTTAAAAGAATTGAATTACTAAAAGACGAAATTTTTCTGATAGACTTTTTGAGAAAGTTTGAGGCAGAAATTTACAAATACACCAAGCATTCCCATAGAGCTCGATGGCAAGACTTGCAATTCAAAAAATCTCGTGAAGTTTTTCCACCAGGGACCATTTTGTCAGTGATTGATTTTGCATAAAACTACACATTTGTTCCACAAAAAGAAATTCAGAGTGAATACTATCACTCTGACCAAGTCTCCATGCTCATCCATATTCTATATAGACATGCTGAACAAAATGTCGATCATATAGAAAGCACGAGTGAAAATCTACATATCATTAAAGAATATCACTTTTATATCAGTGACGATCATACACATGATACATGTTTTGTACAACATTGTTTTGGAAGAATTTATGATTCATTGAAAAATCGTGGAATAACATTCAATGAACATTGGATATGGTCAGACGGATGCGTAGGTCAATTCAAATATGCACGATCATTCTTTTGGTTGTGTTGTCTTCATAAGAAAACTTGCATTAAACATTGTTGGAATTTCTTTGAGACTGGCCATGGAAAAGGAGAACATGATGGTGCAGGAGCATGCATAAAACGAGCACTTCGAAGATATCAAATGAACCACTCTGCAAGCCGACTTGTGAACGCTAAAGAAGTTGTTCAATGGTGCATCGCTGCTCTAAGCCATGAGACTAACCCATCAAGGGAAGTGCGAAGGTACATTCAATTTAATTTATATTGGAAATATAATTTTAAACATTGTACATTTATCGTGCAATGATTATCTTTGATTGTATTTTGATATTATATTTACAAATTCTTCTTCTAATTTTCCATATAAAGGTTTTTCTGGCATATTGGGATCGAAGACGTAGATAGATCAATTGGAAGTGACGTTGAAACAATAAAAGGGACTCGAAAATTGCATTCAATTCAAACAAAGTCATCCAGAAATGTGTTTGCATTGGATAAAAGAAAATATTCTTGTTTTTGTGATGTTTGCATAGACAACACAAAATCCAATGACGTTTGTGAAAACAAAATGTATGTGAACGATTAGAAACATACAGAGCTAAATACAAAGGGAAAAATGTCTGTTGCAATGTTTGAAGAAATGAAATCAGAGGAAACTACAATATCATCTGATGGTGATCGAGTTTCTGATCTTGTTAGAGAAGGTAACATTTGAATTACTTTCTAATGATTTAAAGATCTAGAAATAAATTTAAATATGTATAATTTTGTTAATTTTATTTTATTGTGCAAGAGATGTTTTTTCTATAATTGCACCTATTGACAATGATGAAAATGTGAAGTATTATTTGATGCGTTGCACTGAACGAAAAATGAAATTATTACAAAACTATAATGATCACGGATTTCAATATGACAGAGGGTCTATTATACTGAAAGGTTATTTTTTCAGATAAACTCATCAAAGTGGAGACTTTGTTTACTTTGAAGACTATGAACCTGATTCCATAAGTTGTAAATATAGTCACTTGGTGTGTGCAGCACGCATAAAGTTGATAGAAGTTCAATCAAAGAAAAAATCGAAAATTAAGAGATGGAAAATGTCAAAATCCGATCATGAATGGATTATTGAAGATGGAATTCCATTAGAATTTTTTTGAGTGAATTGTCCAACAATTTATTCTCTTTGGATTAAATATGTTTTAGAACTTCCAGTACTCAACTAAAAATTGAGTTGCTTATGTTATTTGTGCAAGTGTTTTCACATGTACAAATTGTTTTGGTACAAGCACGTGCTCTAGTATCAACTGAAAGTAGCTTTTCTATACATGTGCATTAATGAAAAATGTTATATGTATTGGATATATATATATATATATATATATATATATATATGTTCTAGAATGAAATTAATTGTTCTAGTTTTACTATGTGCATTGATGAAAAATTATTTACGTACTCAATATATATGTTCTAGAATGAAATTAACCGGAACTAGTTTTTCTATGTGCATTGATGAAAAACTAGTTGGATTTTCTGGTAAAAAGTATGGACACAATGTAAATAAATCATCTGCAGTATATTTTTGTATGAAAATTCCTTTCAGACAAGAGACTCGGAGCACTTCTCCGACTTTTGGTGGGATTTGACCCACATCTCTATTCCTGATTGAAAATCTAGTACAAAATTTGTTTGTCCAATGGTCGGATATGTTCAATGTGCATTGATGAAAAATGTTACTTGTATTGGATAGATATGTTCTAGAATGCAATTAATTGTTCCAAGTAGTTTTTCTATGTGCATTGATGAAAAACTAGTTGGATTTTCTAGTAAAAGGTTTCCACAATGTAAATAAATCAACAAGGCTACCTATTTGAGTGCATTAACGACATTGACCCAAATTCAACAAACATATATATGTACTATAATTATAATTCCAATAAAAATTAAAGGGATAATTTGTACATATATCTACTTCTTTAAACTCTTTTTTCAATTAGAGCTCAATTGATACATGGTTAGTTGCATTGAAAAGCGATGTTCTTCCTATTGGAAATTTTTTCATTCAAACAAGACTACATGTAGAGATCAAAAGAAATCTTAAAATTTCAAATGTACTTCAACCATCCATAAGGGATTTGTGCAACATTACTTTACATGCCATGCCAATTATAGTGAACAAATATCCAATAGAAACATTTAACATTATATACCACATGTGCCAGATGTAGATTGAAACCATCCAAACTTTAAAATTTAAAAAAAAAATTATAATATATCATGCAACATTAAAACATTAAACATCACATGTGGTATATATCGTTACTTCACATGCCATGCCAATTATAGTTCAACTAGATCCAATAGAAACATTTAACATTATATACCACATGTGCCAAATGTAGATTGAAACCATCCAAACTTTAAGTTTTAAAAACCTTTTGATTATATATCATGCAACATTAAAACATTAAAAATTTAAAGTTAATTAAATATCACATGCAAAATGTAGATTGAAACCATCCAAAACTTGATTTTTAAAAACTTCACATGCCATGCCAATTATAATTCAACTATCCAATAAAAACATTTAACATTAAATATCACATGCCAAATGTAGATTGAAACCATCCAAAACTTTTAACTTTTAATTTAACAAAAAAATATAGATCACAACATTACATAACATGCCAAATTTAGTTCAGATGACAACATTACTTCACATTCACATGCCAAAAGTACTAAAACCATCCAAAAATTAAATAAAACAAAATATATTAACAATGTAATAAAATATGTCCAAAAATTGTAGATCTCACAAGTATCAAACTATATCAAGTTTAACAAATTTTAAGACCATCTAAATCTTGAAATCAAATCTACAAATCATGTCCATCAAATAGAGACGGATCTAGCGTCTTTCCTATCAAGGTCTCAATCCGCGCCCTATCATGTGAAGCATCATGGGAAACCTACATACACAATGCACATGTACTTGAACATTAAAATTTGATGTTTTAAAAATGAATGAGAATATATATATCTATAACTTCATGTAAAAAACAAAATATAACAAAAAAATCATGCAATACCTCATGAGGTTCCCTCTCCATTTGATGAACAAGTTCTCCCATAGGAACATCTGCAGCGGTAAACTGTGCAATATACATGTACAGTTTTATATATATATATATATATATATATATATTAAAAACTTTCAAATGAAAATGCACGTGTACATATATAAACTTATTTTCAATAATATTAAAAAAAGGAACTAAAGACAACTTGTTCAAATGTTGTGGATGTTCCTATCTCCATCGCTAGAGTCCGCGGATTAAAGAAATCTTCTATAGGAACCTAAATTCAAAAAAAATTAAATAACTCAAAATATAGATCTCTCTCTCTCTCTCTCTCTCTCTCTCTCTCTCTATATATATATATATATATATATATCTCAATTTTTAATGGAACTTTTTGAGGTAGAATATATATATATATATATATATATATATATATATATATATATATATATATAACTTTTAAACATAAATTTTAAACTTGTGAAAAATTGTCCATACTTGTGGCTCATCTCCCAAGGAAGTAGAAGGTACTTCTCCTAAGGAAGAAGAAGGTATCGCCATCCCAAAAACATCGGACGAAATCGGTATCTGTTAAAACATTTTATCAAATTATATATATATATATACATACATGTAAATGTGTGCACAATTATTTATTTTAAAGTCACTGAAAAAGCACTAACATTTGCCAACATATCTTGATAGTCAGACCCATCTGCATTGTTTGAACCAGAGGTCCCGAACGTGATATTAACATTTTCGTCACGCATCATGTTTGAGAACTGCAAATGGTGTTTTAACATATAATCATACATTTTTGTTAGATTAATGTACACATACAAATAAATGTATACATGTACATATACATGTATTTATTACAAATTGTACAAATGTATATGTATGCTAAAATAATTTCAAACCCTAAGGTCACTAACACATACCGTTCCAGTGCCCTCTTCCTCATGAAAAATTAGGTCTTGCAAACCATTGCGACAATTTTTTGCATATATTCGGAGATCTTCAACATTCATGTTTTCAATCTCCTCATCTGTACAATACACAAAATTGCACGTACATTTTCATGTGCTCTTTGTCGATTTAAACAAAGATCGACTCCACCCAATCTGCAATGAACATTGTCGATCATAACATCCCTTGCTTCTCGACTTATTTGAGAAGTCGCATCCATCTCCGACCGTATATTTTCGACCCGAAACGGTCGACTCACCAATGGCGGCTCAAGGCGAGGCAACTCTACATCTCGCTTAGCACCCTTACGATCATATAATAGACCTTTCCCCGGGCTAGAAAATTCTGACGGAAGGTCATTGTAGTTGGGTTTCATACCCAAAAACAATTCTGCATAAAACATTTGTGCAAAATAAACAGGAACCTCATCGTTCCATGGAAGCCTTCCATAGGCCACAAGGTGTCTATCATACAAATAACGAGCTATGTATGGGTGCTTGAATTACTGCACCTTCAACATTTTTCTTTTTGACCCTTCCTTGTAATTAAACATTGACTTGGCCACTTCTTTTGTAACTTTTTGTTTTACGTCCTCCCATTTATCTAGACCCATTACTGTTTCTTTTCTCTTTCTCATCATTTCTACAAATGTCTCAGTTGTTGGCCCAAGATTTCTGTACACATTTACAATTTCTCCCAATGAATGTGTAACTATTTCAAGGCTTTGTCGACTCTCAGCAGGTAGAGACAAAGCCACGAGATCTCTTTGCAATTTTTCATCAAGTCTTTCACACCTTTGTAAGGTGCATTGCACCATGTTGGTTTCCCATGGTATATCAGTAATCTCGGCCGGATAAGTTGTGCTGGGTTGACAACCTTCTTCTTGAATGTAGTGGGCTGCCCTGCGTCTACTTTGACCACTAGTTGGAACATTTTCGACCTCTGCATCAATATATATTTAATTTCGTATATTAGAAAAAACACATGTAAAAAAAGTTGTACAAATTTAATGAAAAGATATTGAAATTGATGGCAACCTTGACGTTGTTGGTTAGCAACTTCTCCAACATGACCCTGCTGAGAACCAGACCCAAAATGATCCTGCTGAGAACCAGAAGCCGTTGATTGGCCTTCGGGGGAATAAATATCACCCCCTTCACGCAAACTACTAGCACTCATTGATGGCCCTCTAGGTGGATTTGAACCACCACCAACCACTCGAGACGAGGGAGAAGCTTCAAAAATAAATACAAATTTATAATCAATTGAAAAATACATTCATGTGTACATATAAATACATATGCATATTCATTGATTAAATTGCGTGAACCATACCACGACTGGTTGAACCATGGGCACACTCCATGGATGGAGTAGAAACCCTTCTCCTCTTACCTCCTAAAAATTAAAAAATTAAAATTATTAACAACTAATTTAACTCACAAAGTTAATAAAAAATCAATTCCATATGTACACACATGTATGGAGATTTAAGATTATATTTAAATACTGTGAACATCCCTCGATCCCTGAACCTAGATATGGGATTCGACTGATCTTTGTCGTTCATCCTCCATGATATATATATCTATTGGTCGACATTTACACAAAATATATTTCAGAAAATCAATTTGTAATTTAGTGTACGCAAATTATGTAGAACACAACTTTCAAAGCAATGATTGATGTGTGAAACTCAATTTAATCGAAATTTTTTTTATAGAAATTATAAGTTCACCAAATTGCGCTTTACATGGTGGGAGCATACTTGGTATAAAATTTACCACTTATAGACTTTAGTTTGTGCGAGAAATGACACATGTACATAGTTTACCTTAAATTTGTTGTGTTTTATGGATATTAAAATGATGAACTTCTATTTAGATCCATTTCAGAGATTGAATGTAGGGGCATTTACTAGATATTTCACCTTTCATAAAATATGAGATCCATAGGCTACCTGGCCCTTTACAGACTCTGCCTATAGAACTTGTAGAAGTAAACACTAGAGGCATTAACAATATCAATGAACATTTTCATGCTCAGACATGGGAATGTGTCTCTTTCCTTACGCAGAAAAATAGTTCAAGGTAGTTAATCTTCATAGACATGTCATCAAGCAGGTCAATGAGATCATCCCCAACTTACTTTTCATGAAATTAGGCTTGGAATCCCCTACAACCTGGTGGATGGAGTTGAATGGGAACTAGGTCAAGGCCTTTACAAAATACATGCTAGTGAATAACACTTACTAGGTTATGCCAACAAATAAAGTGGGAGAAATTTTTTCTCCTCGAGGTTATCCAATTGGGTGTGTAATACCAACTTCACCCATTTCCTAACAGGTTTCTCTCTTAGGTTACAAAGTGTCTTCACCTTATTCGTTATATATTTTTCAATTTCCCATGGATTCCTTGAATTTTTTCTCCTACCATCTCCCTCTCTCACTCCCCAAATTATTGTCATCAAACATGCCCCATTGAGGATCTGGAGCAATGTTTGCACCATACTTAGAACTGTCATTGCTGCTAATTGAAATTGGAGAGTCATGTATACTAGATTTCTTGCTTAAGTGGCTCTTACTTGGAAAATATCCTGAGATGAGTTTGACATGATGGTCATATGAGGCTGGAAGCTACTTGGTGTAATTTTCCTTAAATCTTGAAAAAAACAGAGCAAAAATGTCATTTTCGATCATTTTTTATTAGCTTCTGCATATAGCAGATGTTATCACAATTGCAACACAATCATGTTCCATGAGCATGAATTATGAATGTTGTAAGCCAAATTGCAAGGAAATTTGCATTCATTTTAGGCAAAAGAAGGCTATGACATTAAGGTCCATGCTAGAAAAAATTATGCAAATAAGGTTGCTGAGTCTTGATACTTACCATGTGTTTCAAAGCCATAACGAAGGTTGGCTTTGAGAGTGTCCTCCCAAAGCCCTATCTTGAGATGAAATTTAATTCAATGTCTCTTAGAGTTGCAAGGTGGAATTGATAGAACTATTTGATTTCTTTACCATAGATAGATATCTCCTTTCATCTATACCTTTCTTTACCATCTTATTTCCAAGTGAAATGGGAATTTTCACATTTTGAATGCCATTACCATGTAGTTTGGTAGTCTGCTAGCTAGACCTATCACAAGTAAGGTTGTCATACCAAAATATTTCTCTTGCTCAACTCAGTGACCATGACTCTCTTCTCACACTGCTTACCATAAGATCTTCAATTGTACATGTCACGAAAAGTTGGGGGTTCTAGGTCTACACCTATTAGGTAAAGTTGTATTTTATGGCATTGTGGTCCTTAAATTTGGAGGTGTTCCACCTGAAAAAGTAGGCATTAAATATGGATGAAAAGGATTTGTTTTAACTTTGATAGAATTTCCTTGTGGAATTACTGAATTTCTCGACGACATCATTCTAGCTTTGCTCAGAGAAGAAGGTTTTGGAGGAGAAATTGAATTCTTTTGACTTATTTTTGGCATTGAAGTTTGAAATAGTAGTTTTGATGACTCCATTAATGACCTTGCTGAGGAATTTGATGCACACAATATTGACTTTGAAGATGGTTTAGAAGACGTTGAAGAAGTTGTAGATTTTTGTGTTGTCACTGAATGTTTCTTTGTTGTTGGACTTGATCAAGACACAATTTAACTTTATGAGCAGATTGAAGACCTTGAAGAGGTTTTAGATTTTTTTTTTCTCACTGAAGGTTTTTTTCTGGTTTTGTTTCTTAAACCATCATTTCCATAGGACATTTTTGGTGAATATATTCTTGACCTCGATGAGAGGATATGATACCTTGAAGAGGCTACATATTTTTGTGAAGTCACTAATTGTTTAGATCTATTATTGTGTTTGTTAAAAAAAATTATCCCAAAGGAGGGTGTTATCCAATGTGAATTTGAAACCCCCCTCACATTTTTCAATGAAGGTTCTATCTGAATGTTAGGGAGCTACACAAATTATAGAAATTCAATATTATGTGCCAAAAACTTTATAGACATCCCAAAAACAGAAACCACCTATTATATGTCAATTAAAGATACATGGAACCAGCAAGAAATATGGTAAAATATAGAATTACGAATCCCTTCAATTAACTCATAAATTTCTCACAAAATACACTTAAAGATTGACACATAAACCCCTTCCCAACTGGCTAACTTTAGACGATCCTAAACACATTTTTATTTAACTGATGAGGGAGACAGCCCAACAAAACTAGTTTGTCCATATTCAAATGAAGTTGGTATCAAAGTACAATTTAGCTCATTTTAGTCAAGGTTAGTTAGAAGAATTAGCTATTGGTTTCAGTCTTCAATTTCCTCTCAAAATGAATGTGTAAGTGCTTTTGAGAGACACACTAGAGGAATAAGGTCCAATTTTTTGATGAAAATGGGCTATGAAAGTAAAGGGTTAAAGGAAAACATGTACAAGGCATAGTTGAGCCAAATGTTGTTGAGGAAAGGCCTAATTATTTGGGTCTTGGTTATGGAAAACATGATGGAGAATGCTCCAAAGCCAAGGAGGCACATGAAGCTATTCCAAGAAGGAATTTCATTTCGTTTTCATTACCTCAATCTTGTGAAGTTTGTGTTCATGATGAATGGAAAAGTTTGACACCCACTTTGCAAGAAGATGTTAATAATCATGCAGCTAATGAGAATGTAAAAGAAGAGGATGTTGAATGCTATAGAGTCATTGAATTCATTGCTAGTATTCAGAGGAGAGCCACTACCTCATCAAATTCACCTCCTCAAGAAGGCAACAAAGGTGAATGTTCAAGGTATAAATTTTCCTTTAATCAAATTACTTTTGATTATGATAAAAATGGTAAATATTCACATAAGATTTGGAAAATTTTTCATGTTCCTTTTTTTGTTTGAATAATCATAATGTTTATAGATGTTGGAAGAAGATATCCATGCACATGAAAATTTCTAAATAAATGAGGCAAAAATTCAAAGGCCCATTGGACAAGGAAAATGATGTTGAAAATAAGATGCAATTGTTTTGCACTCATTGCCATAAGAAAGGTCACCTTGTAGACAAGTGTTGGACTTTGTATCCAACAAGTCATCCATGACATTTTAAGGTGGAAAGAGATATTGACAAGAATGGAAAAGAGGATTCCATAATCGATGAGGGTGAGGATGATTCACATGATGATGAAGTGCAACTGAAAGAAGCGCCATTGAACTGGTTTGGTAAGGGATGGTTAGATTTATTATCCAATTAAGGACTTGCATGTATTTTGATGTTTCATGAATTTCTTTGCAAATTCAAAGTATGGTGCATGTTGCATGAAGCAAGATGTTGAAAGTAGAGTTATGTTGACACACTTAAATGCAACAAATATGGAAATTTGTACATGAGCTATTATTTGACATGAGAGTCATTTGTTTGAAGAGGCATGTTTTGTCGACTTATGTTTGGTTGATGGTTTTGTACACCAATATGTAAGAGTACATGGAGATATTCACATGATGTGAATTTTTTTTCTTTGAAGGAGAAAAATGATATGTCAGCGAGCTATGTTTCTTGCATCATGTGTTTTTCAGTGTGATGGTTTTTTTTGTGACAAGACGTCACAAGATTTTGGGAAGGGCCACTCTTGAGTGAGAGCCTCATGATTACAGCCTAATCATGAGAATAAAATGGGAGTGCATCCTTATTTTGAAAACAAACCTATAGATAGGATTCTAATCTACCTAGGACTTAAACCATTATTTTTAAATTTGAAATATCATGGTGTGTTGTTTCAATGCCTAAATCCACAACCCTAACATAAATTTTTTTATTCTTTTTTTGCAGGATTTAGTTGGTTATATTAAAAGTCAGTTGAATTTAAAATTCTTGGCTTAGTGGCATGAAACAAACATATTGTGTATTAAATGAGGAATTTCTCTCTCCCAATCATTTCTAAATCACCCATTTCTAAACCAGCAAAACGAAAAACCCAAAAGTGGTAAATGATTTAAATAGACCTAATTAATTATTTACCAACATAAATTCTTCAACTTTTAGCAACTAAATGATAAGTAAAAAAAAAAAAAAATTGTAATTATGGTTCGAAAGTTACATAATCTTAAGAAGCAATTTAAATTAATTCTATCCCATAAAAAGTATCCCTCCTAACTTAACAAATACTATCTCTTCTCCTAAGGTTCATGGCCTCCATTCCTTAGCACACAAGACATAAATACAATTAATATTTCAATATATGTTAATTCCTATCGAAACAAATGAAAAGTTGTATATAGATGTTTTCAAATATTATATAAGAAGCTTTTTGATATGGTTGAGAGAATGTGGAAAATAGAATCCATAAACAAATTATTTTTCAAATCGTATTACTTTCAAAACAAGGAATGTACAAGGGTGTTCAATGAATTAACGCTATTTATTTAAATTCCATGATGTATATCTTACTCAATTTTAACAAATTATTAAATAATGATCTAGATTGGATAATTATATTATTTGTCATATATTTTGATGCTTATAGAGTGAAAAAACTGAAAGAATCAACTTGTAGGGTCATTTTAATGGTGGGTGGAGAATTGGGGTCTAAAAGCCTTTGGAGTCATTTTCAGGTATTAAATGACATTCCTGGGGGTCAAACGATTATCCCTTGTGCCGAAATATTTACCATTATTCTAGACTTAAAGACATATCCAATGGTGCAAGAAAAACATCAAATGAAGTTCATTCAAAATTTATGCCTTTAGTAAGTTGACCTATCATGTTGACCACCATGGTATGAGAGAATGTCATTTTAGCCCCATTACTCATGCATAGCAAGCTAGCTACATGTGGAATGTTAACAAGACTCTAAAAGGTATAAAATCACAAACCTCGTTAATGGTTGACGGAGTCAAATCTTACACCTAGTTGGCTATCACGCTATGTTAAATAATTGGCCACTAGGAGGAATAAGAGTTCCATTTTGTGTTATTGTATTTTGTTCCATAGTTGAAAATACAACTAGGAGTGTGAAGTTAGAGAGAAAAATGTATGAAGTTAATTTTTTATAGCAACCTTACACGCCAAAAGTCTTAGCTAACTCTAGAGAGATTACATCTTTCTTTGTACTTACATATTTTCCATACCAGAAAAGAGAGAGTAGAGCATGTTTACATTTTAGTGTTGTTTTTCTCCCATAAGGATTTCCTAGGGAAAAAGGAGTAGAGCATCATTACTTTTTAGGGTTGCTTATCTCCCATAAGGATTTCCTAGGAAAATAATTGTGTTGATTGTAGATATGTATGTGTGTGTTTCATTATGTTCTCTATTTCTTACATTGTGTTTCATTATGTTTTCTATTTCTTACATTTGATTTTTTTATTCATTTAAATAGAAATTTAGTTATTAAAAGATCTAAAACTTAAATACAAATTAATCTTCATTATATAGATTTTACTTATTTTATCAAATTTGTTGTGAGAAACTATTTCATTATAATAACTACAAAACTTGACTATTAAATAACAAAATTTTTTATTGATAAACATCTACACTTCTCCAACCTAAAAAAAATACATATAACTTTTAGATACATTTAGACATATATTAATATATAAAAAAAACCATTATATATTTTTCAGATGTAGGACTCAGAATATCCACAACTTAGTCATTTTTTCAGTCAACCATTATATATTTAAATTTATTACAGTGAACAATGTGTTGAAATGATTTTCATAAACATTTATAAATATTAAAAAATACATTAATATTTTTTAAAAAATACTAATAATATAAAATATTTATATATTTTTAGAAATAATTAAAATATATTTTTTATAGTTTAAAAAATCAGTTTAATAATTTAAAATTGTAAAAAAATAAATAAAAAATAAATAACTAACAGTGACACTTTTACCATATTCCAGCCCTCAACGACAGAGTGCAAGGGATAAATCAATAATTTGTTTCCTAGTAAAAAGGATTGTATACGAAAGGAGTGTAGGAAATAATAAGGATCGTTGTTAACCTGTTCCTAATTAAAAGAATTGTATTTTATATATTTTAGAATAAAAAACACTATGCAATATATATATATAAATCTCTGATACTTTATAATAAATATGATCTGTAATATGTTTTCATAATTTTCTATTATCATTGAAAGCTATATACAGATTGTGGTAACATAAACGAAAGGAATGTCAACTATGTGAACATTATTAAAATGTTTAGAATGTTTAGAACTTTTACATACTTAATCACTCTCTCACACACACGACACACCACTTTTTCCCCAATCACTAGAACTTTTAAAGTATCTTTCTAGTGGTTTTGAAAACCGAACCCATTTCCCTATTTCAGGTAACCCAAAAACTCAGGTATCTTTTGTATAAAGAAGAATTAGCCAGCTGGTACATCACAAAAACCTGAAATTTGTAGAAATTTGATATAATAGTACAATTGAAAACCAAGATTAGTAGGGTTTTCTAGCATGCCTAGGTTCAGCAAATGTGTAAAGGATTATGAATAGAGTGGTGCTCATATGGGAGTGCATATTGCTATGATACCACCAAACTGTTAGGAAATGGGAAGACAACATAAAGAGTTTTAGCTTATATGGTATAAATATATAAAAATGGCATGTATTTTTTATAACATAATTTATGTAAGTGTTTAGGTTTATTTATTTTATTTCTAATAATAAAATTTTCTTGACAACTGTATCATATTACTATGGATGTAAAAATAGGCTCACATAAATTATCGGTCTACATATAGACATATCTACTTGACACAGCAATACCAATTGTGTATCCAGCTTCTGATACTTGTTCATCATGACTTCGATCTTCCTGAGCTTGTAAATCACCGTTGTCATGTTCAAATAACTGTGGCTGACATATAGCCTCATTTTCCAGGTGATAACAATCACCAAATCTGAAGAAATTTTATGGAGGTAACTATGGAGGTACATCATTGTCTGCAAGATAATTACCATTTCTGAAGCTGTATGGGAGACCTAGCAGTGGAGGGATGGCCATGTTTTCAAGGTGATCTTCTAGTCTAAAGGACTCTACGGTAGGTAAAAATGGACGTATAGCAATGTTATGAAGTGGATTTCTGTTGCAGATATGAAGAAGTCTGTTGGATGTACACCTTGATCAGATCTTAAGAATTATATCGTAGGTAACGGTGGATGTACAACCATATTTGAGATTTGATTAACGGAATTTTTTGTTGTTTTTCCTTCTCAATCATGATACAAGTCAATACATTAAATTAATACAACAAGCATCTTTATGTAGACTCTAAATCTATTCTTTATAATTTTTCCCTCAAACTCCTAACAAATTATGAATTTCACTTTCAATGAGTGCATAAATGCACTCTCTGTAAGGGACTACTCAATGGGATACACCACAAGCTCAAAAATTCTAGTAAATAAAATAAAGAGAATAACTCCTTTAGATCTTTGTGTATATACTATACCCTTGAATTTTACCCAGACTTATTTAAAAGCACTCTCCTCAATTGGATACGCCTTCACTTCGTAGCAAGCTCATATCATTTGCTTCAGTAACTAATGATAACATAAACAAAGAAAAGGACTCAACAACTAAAAGATCTTTGGGTGGCCCCTTATTTCTACGATGAGACTCTACAGTGGAGTGGAGCGAGTATCACACTCTCTCAACCATATGAAAAACGTTCTTATAATATTTGAAACCAAAGCTATATACAAATTGCGGTAACAGAAACAAATGAAATGTCTATTACATTCATTCACAAAAAATGCCATAACAACAACAAAATTCCGTGAGGACGGGAGGAGAAACATACCTTCCAGTAGACGAACAATGCAAACGAAAGGAGCAACAACATGGACTGGAGGAGCAACAGCACGGAAAAACACGCGAAAATACCAGCAGCAACAGTGAAGAATTTACGTGCGAATAATGAGACCGGTAAACAAATAAAATTTGCGGGCAATTTATTTATAGAAACTAGTTCGGCCGAACTATTTTAAAAGTAAAAGTTCGGCCGAACTCAAAGTTTGGCCAAACTTTTGTTGGAAGTTCGGCCGAACTTTTGTTGCCGGTTTTCCCATCTCCCGCAAAAATTTTGTTTGTCTGCACCGTCAGTGTGCCATCAATCTAAACGGAATCACGAGTTCGGCCGAAATTTCTAAGAAAGTTTGGCCAAACTATTAAATAGTTCAACCGAAATTTATAAAATGTTCGTCCAAACTATTACCGAAAAAAGTTTTCGGCCCCCGATTCTCACAAAAGTGTAACCCAGCTTCATGTTTCCACCCGAGCTAGATGTAAAATTTTATTTTCTAAATGGATATTTGAAGGAAGAAGTATATTTAACACAACTTGAAGGGTTCATTAAAAATTTGTAGGAAAATTTGGTCCATATTTTAAAAAAAGAATTGTATGGTGTGAAACAGTCTCCCACCTCTCGATATAAAAAATTATTCTATTTCTTCTTACGAAATGGTTATAAGGGAAGTAAAAATTATCCAAATATTTATACAAAATTTTATTCAAATGGGTAGATTGTGTTTATTTCCTTATATGTTGATTATTTAATTATTACTCGAAATTCTGATGAATTAGTTGAAGAAATTCAAGTGCAGATGTCACTGGTATTTGAAACAAAAGACCTTGGAGAGTTACATTATTATTTAGTTCTTGAGGTCTGGACGGATTCTGGAAAAACTTTTCTTACTCAAGGAAAGTATGTCACAGAATTTTTGAAGTGAATGGATCAATGTAAAGTTGCTTCAGTACCTGTACAACATAATGTTAAATTTCAAAGTGATGATGGTTCTAAGGAGTTGCATGCTACATTGTATAGACAACTGGTTAGAAGTTCGATTTATTTGAATACAACCAGGCCTGAATTAGCATATTCAGTCAGTTTGTTGAGTTATTTTATGACAAATCCTCTTGAAAATCATTGGGTGGAAAAAAAAGGTGACCTAAGGTATCTTCAAGGAACCATAAACTTTCGCATTAAATATATTGATTCTTTTGATGTTAAACTTTCACGCTATTCACATTTATATTAGGTTGGAAATATGGAAAATAGAAGATCTATAACTAGGTAGGATTTCAATAGTGGGTCTGGGGTCATTTATTGGAGAAATAAAAAGCAGAGTATTGTATCTTTATCATGAGCAGAAGTAGAGTATCAAGCTGTATATGCGACCACTTTTGAATTAATTTGGTTTAGAAGACTTCTTCATGATGAATGAGAAGAACAAAAATATGCTACAGTGATTAAATGTGACAACCAAAGTTTAATCAAGCTGGAGAATAATATTTTTTTCATAAAAACACAAAACATATAGATACTAAATTTCATTTTGTTAGAGAAAAGGTTTAGTCCAAAGAGATTATTCTTGAATATTGTAACACCTGAGAAAATGCAGATTCACCAAGCCTCTTGGGAAGATCAAATTTCAATTATTTAAGGAGATTTTAGGTGCGCAAGTGAATCATTTGTCCATTAAGGGGGAGATTTGAAATTAATGGATAAATTTTGTTTCACGGTTCTGCGCGTGTCTTAGTTTAGACTTACTTCCTATTTTCTAGGAGGTATTTTTGATCTCCCTAAATTGAATTTAACATTATGTATATTTTATTTTATGATCAATGGAATAGAGAGAGGTAATGCTTGGGAAATACCTAGGTGTAGCTCGTCTCACCTGTGAGCTGCTAGTTTTAGATTCTAAGTTTCTTCCTAATTTAACTTTCCATTTTTAATCTCTCTAGAGTGTGTTTTCTTACACATTATGGTTAATTAGATTTCTAATGTTTTAAAGTATGTTTTGGTAAATAAATGATGTATTTATTATAATATATTTTAGTATTTCATATTGGTTGAAGTATATTTTGGTATGGGATATATAGCATAAATTCACCAATTTCCTACGAGAAAAGGAAAATTTCCAAATAGAAACAATTAACATATAATTTGTTCAAATTTGATTTCATTTTGAGGATAACTAATTAATTGATGAAAGGTAGTTAAAATTCTGGTAATTTACTAAGATGGAATGATGGTTCATTCAATACCAAAGGATGCAAATGGTAGTGCCTACAGAAATAGATATAGTGAGATGGAGTCCACGTGGAAGCATACAATATAGAAGATTATTGTAGAATAGAGAGTAGCGGGATGGAATCTATATAAAAGGAAAGGATATAGAAAATCATAGTGGAATAAAAAATATTTTGATTTTCCAAAGGGTAAAGGTTTCAAATTTTGATGATGAGGAAATTGATCTGATAAGTTTCCTACTCCTAAGTACCCCTTTCCTGAAAACAATTACACTTATACTACCAATATGTTCCCAATATACTCATATTTTTTTTATAATGTATCTTCCATCAAGAATCCCTTCATTTTATATTCCTCTGCTACTAATTTCATTTTGACTTTTAAGATATATGATTTGTGAAATTAATGTGATGATCTTATATGAAAGAAGAGTTGGTGTTCTTATTTCATTTGAAAAACTCTAGACTTTCTCTTTTTACACTTTCTAGTTATTTAGATTTCTAAGTTTTTTAAGTAAGTTTTGGTAAACAAATGTTGTATTGATTACATTATATTTTTTTAGCTTAATTAGTTACCATTAATTTTTTTAGCATTTGTGTAGTTAAATAGCTATAGATCTATTTAGTTTAAATTATTTTGAGTTAATCAGATTAATGTATGTTGATAAGTTTAATAGAAATTAAAATGTTTGAATAAAAATAAATTTAATTATTTTATATTCTTTTGATTTAAACACATTAATGTATGATAATAAGTTTAATAGGAATTTCATTTACAAATGTAGAGAAAATTTTTTATGAAATCATGCAAAACACATAGATTCCAACTCTAGGATGGCATGTCAGAGAGTGAAATATTGTTGCCCCATATTAATTCTCCTTTCAATTTACTCTTTTTTTGTATTTAGCCCTTTTGCTTTCTATTTAACTTATACAACAAAGAAAAAAATTTCTTGATGTTTTCCATGCTTTCACAATGTTTGAAATTGTTGAATTGGTTTTGAGTATCAGCCACATCCATGATTTTTCCTTCAAATATTGCAAGTGAAACTGTTGTGTCATAGGGATTTTTGCAACATGGGGTGCAATTGCTAGTAATATTCATGTTATAGGTGGTGGATATATCCTTAGTTGCATATATCGACCACATTGGTAATATTAATATTGATATTGATATCGATATTAATATATTAATATTAATATTAGTTAATGTATATATTAATATTGATATTAATATTAATGTGGTGGGTGGTGGATATATGCCTATGGCTGTATATCAACAACATTGGTAAATGTGGTTGTGCTATAAATATATTTTTCATATGTTTAATACCATTTATTGTGAAACATTTTGTAATCCATAAATACTGTTTGACTCACATGACTAAACAAATCAAGAAGGTTCACAGGTTTAGTAGCTAGTATATGTCTTAGCAAATTGCGAAAAAAAATTGTGATATCTTATTTATAAAGAAAAACCACAAAAACATAGGCCCACATTGATTTAATGGCTTAGAAGGGATGATGGGTCTATTCATCCCACTTTTTTCATTACTTATACGTGATAATAACATTAAAAAAACAAAAAATTATAACTCACATTATGTTATCAATGAACAATTAATGGTGTACATAGATAATTTATTTTTGTTGAAAAATAATGAAAATTTTAGCCCGTACACATATGATTTAATATTATTGAAAAATAATGAGCAATTTATCGGGTACATATGTCATTTTTTTTTGGTTGAAAAATAATGGTTATGCAACAAAGTTGAAGTATATGGGTGAACCAATCGAAAAGGTGCATAGGGCTCAGTAGCAAGTATTTGTTAGTATAACACATTGTGGAAAAATATCTTTGTTGAAAAATAATAGTTATGAAATAGATTTGAAGTACATCGGTGAACCAATCGACAAGATGCATAGGGCTCATTAGCCAGTATTTGACAAGGTGCATAGGGTTCAGTAGCAAGTATTTGTTAGTATAACATATTGTGGAAACATATCATTTATTTTTGTCGAAAAATAATGGTTATGCAACAAAGTTCAAGTACATGGGTGAACCGATTTTCAAGGTGCATAGGGCTCAATAGATAGTATTTGTTAATATAACACATTGTCAAAACGAAAGGTTTTGTTATAAAAATAACATTTTGGAATAAAGAAAAAACTTAGGCCCATATTTCTCTAATGGTGTAGCGTAGAGATCACTAGGAAAATAAGAGACAGGACTATGTTTCTATGCATCACTCTTGTTTAATTGCTGAATACCTGATACTAACATTTGAAAAAAACCCAAAATGAGAATTCAATTTCCTTCATCATATACACATATCGTATATTTTTCTTGAAAAATAATGGTAGTGGAGCAAACTTCACACACTTGGTCATCTCGACTATGAATTTATGTCGAATTCAAGAGACTCGTAAAATTATATGACTTTTAAGGATATGATTTAATGGTTAGGTGGGAAAATTTGGTCCTATAAATTTTATGGTCAAATATTAGAGAAAAATAAAACTATCTATATCTAAATAGAAACCTATGTATATCTATGAGTTGTTCCACCCATAACTTTTCAGTTGAAAAAAAAAAAAATCATTTGATGATGAAAGGATTATAGTGCTTCCGGGTAGGGTTGGAGCCCTAATAGCGCAAAATGTTGTTTCTATTCATTTAATTACTAGGCTTAGTTTCTCAATTCTCCAGTGAAGAGGGGCTAATGATGAAAGGATGTTAATACTACCATGCATCTAGGCCTAACCATAAGTGTTTAATTATAAAAATTGATTGTAATATAATTTATTTTATTTTTAGTTTTTATTCCTATAAATATAATATTATTTTATTTTATTTCTCACTCATTTATATAGTTTTTGTTTGAATTAAGTATGTACCTAATATATTGGCCAACCTAGATCCATCTTAACTCTAGATCTATCAAGCGCTGAGAGGGATCAAATCTCTCTAGTTGAAAACTTCTTTTTTGAGTGCAAAACATGAGGAAAGGTTTGCACCTCGAGAGATTTGATCCCTCTCAGTGCTTGATAGATCCAGAGATAAGATGGATCTAGGCTGGTTTCAATTGTGTTCAGCTATGGAAAATCTATCGAAGATATGATTAATTTTATCGATAATTTGTAAATATATATAATATTAATATAATCATTTTAAATGTGGTAAATATATCTCGCATTAACATATTCATTTTAATTTTAAATTTGCATAGTTACCTTAGTTTTTTGAGATGATAAATATTGTTAAAAAATTTAATGATGAAAAATGATGAAATAAAAATTTTGAATGCAAAGTGACAATGATAGTGTTGAGTGATAGAAATGTGAATAATAAAAATGTAGTCAATTATAATTAGTATTCATTGAAATCAATCTCGAAATATTTGTTGCTACTATCACTACAAGGAAAAGACCCTCTAGCGGATGTTTTTGAGGAACCCCTTATAAAAATACCACATACATCTGTTTCTAGCTGAGGTTACTAGAGGAGGTTGGTGGGCAGAGGGTTTTGTGGATGTTTTCCACTCGGTGCGCTTATCATTCAACATCGCAAGGGAGCTCCTTACAAGCGAAAGCACCACTGTGCACAAGAAATTGGCATGCCAGACATTGTGCACTTCATACACACATGGATAGTGCATCGTATTACTGTAGAGCATCAATGCTTCACAACTTTTTTGCACTGGTGTATCATAAAACACTGCGCCAAAACTGAAAACGCCCAGTGCGGTATTAAGAACCCACACCGTTGCATCATAAAACAACATGCCAAAACAGAAACTGACCGGTGCATTCGTAAGAAATAGCACCGGTGCACCTATAAAGCACGTGCACTGGAAAAGGGCTAAAAAAAATATTACGGAAAAAAAACTAGATTTTTCACTTTTTTTCAGTGCTCCAGAGCTCTCAATTACCGGTGCGCTCTACAAGAGAAGGTACTGGTGCACACAAACTCTTATGCATCAATGCATCATAAAACACCATGCCAAAACATAAGGGGACCGGTCAGTTCATCTGAAACAACATCGGTGCACTTATAAAACATGTGCACCGAAAAAGGGTTAAATCAAAAAAAAAATTAGGACCAAAAAACAACATTTTTCACTTTTCTACTCTCAATCACTGGTGCGCTTTACAAGAGAAAGCACCAGTCGCAAAAAAAATTGGCACACCGAAAATTGTGTGCTTTGTACAGATATTCCTGGTGCGTCCTATTACTATAAAGCACAGGGGCTTCAACACTATTCCGCCCCAGTGCATCATGAAACACCGCACCAAAATTGAAACAGCCCAGTGCAGTGTTAAGTAACCGCCTCGGTGCATCATAAAACAACGTGCCAAATTTGAAACAGCCCAATGTGTTCTTAAGAAATAGCACCGGTGTGCCTATAAAACCCTATGCACTAGAACAGGGTTAAATAGAAAAAAAATTATTGCAAAAAAACCACATTTTTCACTTTTCTCAGTACTCTAGAGCTCTTAAGCATCGGTGCAATTTATCCTTCTCTAAGCTTCCCTGACATCCATGCTCCCATTGCACCCATTGCACGCACTACTGTTATGCATTGGCTACCAATCTCCAGCTTGCATTTTGCAAAACAGTGGGAAAAAATTATTTTGCAAATTCTATAGCCAATATGCCTCCTCGACGGTAAAATGTACAGGTATTTTTCTAGATTTTCCATAATTAAGCTTTCTAGCAGATTAAAATTTGAAATAACCTTAAACTTAAGAATTAAAAAAGAAAAAAAAACAATTTGTCGCACGGTTCGCATGAACCATTCGGCTCACACCGGTAAGCGGTGCTGCCTATAAAATTTACAAGCCACACCACAACCAGTGCTAACTGTATCTGCACCATTTCCGGGGTGGTACTAAAAGGTGCCCCACATTATTTTAAAATTTTAAAAACATTTGTCGTGCAGTGATTTTTCTGGACACACCGTTGACCATGGGAATAGCAACGTGGTGCATTGACATATATATCTGCCCCGGTGTCTGTTAGCGCACTGCATTCGACATTCTGATAGGATCAACGGTGTGACCGGGTAAAATACTGTATTATTGACTATATAATTTGTCAGGAAGTCGGTGCGATGACACAACTATACGTGCCGGGGCATATACTTTAGTCAACGCACCACTCTTTTGGCACCATACATAGTTAACGGGGCTTGAAAATTTTTTAGGTGCATCGCATATGTTGCATTTTATGTCATCTAGGGCACTGGCTCCGGTGCTCTACAAAAAAAAGCTGCATTGGAACTGGTGCATGAATGTTTTTGTGGTGCACCAACAGGGTTTCTTTTTTTCCCCAAAAAAATTATATATGTATATTCCTAAATGCATGTCTGATTTAATAAAAAAAATTATTTAATATGTCAGTGATTCAGAGAGAAGAGGAACAACAGTAACAACAGGCAGAGCAGTATGACATCCTTCACCAGTGGGAGGCACGAGAGAGGGAGAGAGATGCGTACCCTTGCCCTATTATAGCAGATACCCAGGGGCTCCTAAGGCAAGTAGGCCTCCTCAAGTTCTATGAGGAGGCTACTTCCCTAAAGGCCGATAATGTCTTTTTGAGACATCTTATCTGCAGGTGGAGTTCCCACTGACAGGGTTTCTAGGTTGGTCCTCACCAGTGATAAACACCCACTGAGGAGGACATTTATTTCATTACAAGGCTATCGAGGAGAGGGGTGGATTTTCCCTCGTTCCCAGAGGTTCCAGCTGGTTGTGTAGCAGGGAGTGAGTTTGTTTACTCCCAGAGATACATTGTAGCAAATGTACTGTCTCCTTCAGATTTCAGGTCCCTAGAGGTCAGCAACGTATTGGTGCATTTGGTAGACAGGACATGGAATGCCTCTCACTTCACATTTCGACCATTTCACACAACACCAATGATGGGCAACGCATTAGTTTCCCGCTTCTATATTATGTTGATTCTTTAGTACAGGAGCCACGACTTGTCAGGTGGTCTACCATTTTTTTGTGGCAGTTTTGTATAGCCTTAGATAGTTGTCATGCTCATGCACAAGGGAGGGTTAACTTCCCTTTTGCTTCAAATATTTTTTGTTTATTTATTGAGAGGTTTCCAGAGATGATTCCTGCTTTTGTTCGGTAGCCTCGCAGGTCGATGTTGGAGGCCCGGATGGACATGTGGGGGTAGATGATGGCCAAGAGGGGAGATAATATGTTTCCAGCCAGGATATCGCATGATGCACTAGACTTACTAGCCAGTGTTGATGAGCTGCATCCCTTCATTATGGTCCAATGTCTATATGTTGGCTTGGATTGGTGAGGGTGTGCCAACATCCTCTTCACAGCTAATGAGCCACCAAATGATAGAGGTAATATTATTGTTTTATATATTTAAATATATTCTAGCATGTTCTTTAACTTATTTTTATTAAATTATGTAATGAAATTGTTTAATTATTGTTGTGTACTTGTATATATTTTGTAGACATTGGCTCTTTCGATTGCAAGGAGATGCCGGAACCACCACATGATTCAGATGTGGATCCTGATGATGATCAGGACATGGCAGATTCCAAGGCTCATGATCAGGAGGCTGGTTGAAAGAGACATGCTCCTCATGCTGGTGCACTGGTACCACCTTTTGCTACGCACAGTCAACCTGATACTCAATATGGGATGGATTTGGGTGAATAACTCAGTGCATTGATTTTTAAGGCGGGCATCAGGCCCACTCATTATAGAGACATATAGACTGATGATAGGCTAATATGGAGTGGAGAGGCATGTTGCGTGACATGTACAGCCTAATGCGACATGTCGTAGGAGCTACAACAACTGTTATGCGACTGAGGAGGAATGTTGCACGTTATAGGTGTGGTCGAGCCCCAGCATGTGATGGGAAATACGAGAGCAACGAATGATCTCATGATCGTTCACCTCGCGCCACCTGATGAGCATGAGGCTCCACTAGCATCTAGTAGTCATCATGGAGATGAGGTTGGACCATCAGCCACATCCTGTCGTCAGTAGCCTGCAACATCCATCAGTACTAGTCATGATCATGAGCAGGCTAGGCCATCGAGCATCGAGGCTACACCATTGACTGAGCATGCCTCCTCTAGTACTTATTATATTGATGTTGTGCTACCACCAGCTGATCCATCCATTAGTACTAGTCATTATCATGAGCAGGCTCGACCATCGACTGTCGAGGCTGCTCCATTGACTCAGCAGGCCTCCACTAGTACTGTTATAGATGTTGACATACTACCACAAGCTGATCCATGACATTTATATTACAGTTGTATATTTTTAACATTATTCAGTTATATATATATATGGTCCATGTATTGTATGTTCATGTTGCAGTTGTAGTTAATTTATATGTTGGTGATAATCATGATCTGTATATTGTTAGGTCATATTAGATATGTTCATCTAATTTTTATCTTGCAGATAGATGTGTATGTGATAGCATGAGTTATTTGACATGAGATGTATATATATTTGATGTTTGTGCTGTGATGATGTTAATATATAATGTTAATTTGATGTTTGAATGTGTTTTTTAGTCGAATATGATGTTTGTACGATGGTTAACATGATCGTGATGTTTATTAATTAATTTAATATTAAATGACCATGATATTTATTAAATATTATGTCGTGATTGTAATTGAAATTTAAAATTTAATTGTATGTAAAATTGTGAAATTGTATTTGTATATGTAATTGTAATATTAACTGTAAATGTATGTAAAATATTTAATGTAAAATTTTAATTGTATTACTATGAAATGATTGTAATTGTAAAATTTTAATTGTAAATGTAATTGTATGTAAAATTAATATTGTAATTGTAGTTATAATTGTAATTGTAATTTTAATTTTAATTTTAGTTGTAAATGTAATTGTAAATGTAATTGTAATTGTAATTTTAACTGTAATTGTATGTAAAATATTTAATGTAAAATTTTAATTGTAATTGTAATATTTAATTTATTGTGAAATGATTGTAATTGTAATTTTTGTTGTAATTGTATATATGACAAATTGTAAAATTGTAATTGTAATTGTAATTGTATGTAACATTCTAAATGTAATTGTATGTAAAATTAAAATTCTAATTCTAATTCTAATCGTAATTGTGAAATTGTAAAATTGTAATTGTGATTGTATGTAAAATATTTGTAAAAATTTAATTGTATTAATGTGAAAATTTTAATTGTATTAATGTGAAATTATTTTATTAAAGTATTTAAATTGTAAAATAATCGTAAATTTGTAAATAATTGTAAAATAATAAATCTAGAATAATATGAATTTTTGTAACATAATAAAGTTTAGAAAATAATGCAAATAAATTCATGTACTTTAGAATTATCATTATTTTATTATGATCTTACATACAAAAAAAAAAAACTTTATACAGTCCGGTGCGCTTATCATCATAACACGCACTGGTACATCTTATTACTTCGACACAGCAGTGCTTCAGAACGATTCCGCACCGGTGCATCATAAAACACTGCGCCAAAACAAAATCCTTGATCATATAAGCCATCCTGGTGCGCCTATAAAACAACACGCACCGGAACAGGGTTATTCCGAAAAGTGTAGTATTGGAGCAGCAGAGGGTTCGAATCGAGAGCAAGAATTTTTCTAAGGAGATGAGGGTTTGTAAAGACGAGAGTTCAAATTTCAGGTGAGAAGTTTATAGCAGAGAAAATGAGTGATTCAAACATAAATACGAACAAAGATGCTTACAGGGATGCAGATGGCTATAGAGCTCGACAAAGTATAAGAGGATTATAGGTTGAGACTAGCAGAGAGCATTAGGTTGAGGCAAGTGATAGGGTTAAGAGATCCGATGATGGACAAATGGAGACCATATTTGAAGGAAGAGAAGGATAAATTGAGGCAGTTGATAAAGCCAAGAGGCACCATGAAGGGAAAGATTCTCATTCCCTTAGGACATCATAGATAGATCAATTGACGTTTTTGATCGGGCTGGTAGGTCCCATGAAGTGAAAGATTCTCCAGAATGCATTTAAAAATAGCTGGGAGTATTGTTCGAGCTTCGGTTGGCTTACATAAACTTTTACTGGGAAAGTGAACGTTGCATAAAATCACATCTTTGGCTTTCAATTGAACCTGAATGGCATCTCTAACTTGTCTGAGCTATGGTCCTGTGGATTAAACCAGTGAAAAGTCTGGTTGTGTTATAAATGGAAATCCAGTGACCACTTCTATGGGAAGAAAAGAATATATACCTGCAACTACCATATTTCCACCTCCAAATCAGTTTCCCATTGGAAAAACTAATGTAATAGCCTATTTTGTAATTTATTTCCTCTTCTCAACCCTAGACTCATTTTCTATCGGAAACCATTGCCTCCACATGTAATAACTGCATCGTCTAGTCAAAAATTAGTCTTCTTCTGCTACCAAATTCAGAATGATGACTCATTGTCATTGCTCCCAGAACATTACCCTTCTGCAGATTATATGTACTAATTGTTGGCAGGCCTTCAGTCTATCTGCAAATTATATTCTAAAACATATTGGTTGCAAATAGTTAAGTTCCAATTATAATAGGTTCACATGCCATAATTGCCTGCTTGGTCCCTATAGTATTGCATCTTCACACGCCCCACATTCCATTCTCTCCACATAATCAATGGGGACCTCTTGGAATAAAAAAAATGAATTGGAAGAATAGTTATTTCCATCAAGAATTTATCCAATTCCAATTCTCAATTTTAATTCTAATTCTAATTCTCAAGAATAAAAAAAATTATAATTCTCAATTTCTATGGTTGGAGTTCACTAAATTTTGGTGTACACACCTAAAATTAATTTAAATACCTTAACCGCAAATCAGTGCTACTGTACATATAACCACATCGGTGCCAGTGTTACAAAACGATGCACCAGTGACGAATAAACGAAAATAAAAAAGATGCAACTCTATTTTCTTTAAGTAAAAAAAAGTGGCAAATTGAAAAATGGGTGGAAAAATATTTTTGAAAATATAATTTCACAAAATAATTCTTTAAATACTAAACAATTTTCATTATTTCATTATTTTTGCTAAAATTTTCAACTAGATATTTGCAGGAGACATACCTAGAGGAAGAGAGCATCAGGGCACTATGGAGCAGCAAAATACATTCGAACAAAAGTATTTAGACAATCATAAATCAAACCCCTGGTGATTCAAACCCTATATCATAGAATTTCAAACCATCTCGTGATTAAATTTGATTATTTTTTTTACTTTTTCTGCAGTTTTATCCATTTTTTACCCTAAACCTTTCATTTTTTTTGTTTTTTCCCTTTCTTCTCCCTATTTCTGTGACTTCAGAATTAGGGCTTTAATTTTAGATTGACATCCGACCCACAGGACAAATTGCATAGTCAGATCCCAATCCATTTGGCTAATGCGTGAATTTTTTGAAAAAATGGAATTTCTTTTTATCGGTGCGCCCTGTGTAACCTAATGCATCGGTGCACTGTATTATACAGCACACCTCAAAAGTACTGTAATAAAATTTTTGAAAACGTTTATTTTTAAATTACTGCACCATATATGAAATAGGGCATCGGTGCTCCATGTTATGAGGATAGCACCATACTATCTATTACAATGTTTGTGCAGTGCGTTTATAATACCCCGACGCACAGTATGGTCTATTATATTGTTTTTACGGTGCGTTTTTAAAACTACCACACACCGACGGCAGTGCCTACATCATGAAAGGCACACCAGTTTCTTAAGATTTATTTTCTACCTGAAAAGTTGACAATTTATTTAAAAATATAGTAATGAATGATATGGTACAGGTTTCATATTGATAAAGAAATGACTAACAAGAGATCAAGTAAAAAAAAAATACTGATAACACATCAAGAAAAGAAAAAGACAAGTTATTTCTAAATTCTTTATAAAAAATATTATTTTTGAACTATATGAAGTTTAAATAATATGTATTGTTTACTCTGTATCATGCAGAGCCACAAAATGATGAAGCTTGATAATATTATTTCTGATATAGGACAAGAAGAGTGTAAAATCTTGATGGAATAATTGCAAAAGGATGAATTAGGTGAATGAAAAAATACTATCGATCCAATATGAGTTTCTTTTTTTAATTATCATTAATCATATACTTAAAATTTTTAGATAACATGTGTCAAACAGTCTATTAATTCACATCTGTTTAATGTTCTACAGGGACCAACAACTCAGAAAAGGAATGTTGTTCTAAGAAAAGAAAGAAAATAGAACATGCAAATGAAAATGAATTTCTCCTTACCTCATCTAGAGTGGTGATCGAAGTTAACGAAAGGGGGAAAATTTTTTACAAAAGTTTGAGGGATCTAGTGGAATGAATGTATAGACGTTCTTTCCACTTACAATACAAAAATCAATCCAATGATTCCGGGAACAAAATTTTATCTAAACTACAGAAGAGTTTCCAAAGAATTGGTCAATGAGACATGTCAGACTTTTAATAGCAAAAACATACAAGAACAAAAAATAACGAATGAAAAAGTAATTATATTCCTTTAAATGTTTGTCTAGAATTATTTATAAATATCAATTTTGTTATATTTTCTTTTCTGATATCAATATAAAAATTAAATATTTTATTGTCATGTTACATTTTCAGGAAGATTATGAAAATCTCAAAAGATGGAAGCGCTGATATCAAAAATATGCCAGTAGGAATGTCCAAAAAGGTGTACAAGGAGATGGTCAAAGAAATGGACAAAATTGCATTGCAGGAGGAGCCATATCAACAACAACGTGCTTCAAATGTAATATGTAATCATTGAATTTTTTGATCATTAGGTACAATAAATAAACATTTTAGCATTAAATATTAGTTCTCAAGAATTTACTTTGAGAAAAGAAAATAAAATGGAACCCATTCAGCACATAAAACAGGATGACAAGGAAGAAATGGGTTGATATCTAAGTTTTTGAGTAATTGTTACTTCCTTATAACAACTTATCTAGATTTCATTTTTATATTTTTTAAGTTGTTTTACAAAAATTGTCATTGAATGTCTTCAAATAGCTGCTAACATACAAAGAAGAACCATCAGACGAATTGGTTGAAATTGGGTTAAATATGGGTTGTGAGTATATGTTGGCATATCAGAAATTAATTGTGGAATTTGTAAGCATCTATCGATCTTGTTTTACTTAGCTCTGTCTATAATTAATATAACAAAAACATATTTTATATTAAATATATGATTTGTTATGGGGTGTAAAACTTGTAGGAAACAAAGTATGGAACTGTGCCAATAGATTAAATTCTGAAAGATGGCATGGTACATGGTTTTGAAAGAATGTGTAAAGTTTATGAGTCAATTTTTTCTATGGTACATCATTTTTCTTTTCAATTTACATTGATGTATATTATTTAATATTGAAATTTTCATTATTCTCACCAATGTATATACACTCATTTCAGTTTATTTTTATGTTTGTAGATGGAAGGTGAAGAATAAGAAAACAATCAACATCGTAAACAAAACATTTCTGAAAATAACCCAAGTCATGGAAGTAGCTCTAGTAGTGACAACAGTTCAAGCGAAGAATGATAATCACTATGTTTGGATATCAAAGCAAGGCATTGTATTTTTTGAAATATGTCTATGAAATCAGACATTTTGTTTAGTGTAATGGACATAGTGTCACAATTGAAAGACAAGGCGATACCAATAACTGTCCCATTTTGTATGATAAAGACTGTCTTATTCATATATATTATATATCATAAAATATGTTTTAATTTATTCTATTGCATTCTCCATTGTCGCTATTGCGTTCTCCATTATCGCTATTGCATGCTCCATTTTCATTCTCAAATGCACTAATAAAATTTTAATTCATATGAATATTGTTATGAGATATATATGTGTCGACTTTTGATGAATAATGAATTTTAAAAAACCACAATAATTATGGTATGATATAACAAATTACTCCAAACATCACATTCAAATGCATTAATAAGAATTTAATTAATATGAATATTGTTATAATATGTGTCGACTATTGATGAATAATGAATTTTAAAAAATCACAATAATTGCACTGTCACAGGTCGATGTTTCTAAAAAATACAAAATGAAAACTAGTGTGTGTTAGTAACTGTACACCGGTGCGCTTGTATTAAGAAGCGCGCCGGTGCATTTCTATGAACAATGAGCACCAAAAAAGCACCAAAACAAATTAAAAATATCGGTGCATTTGTGTGGTATGACACACCGGTGCATTTATGTGTCTATACGCACTGACACCATTGTACGATCTATGGGCACCGCATGAATACCGATACCAATTATAAATTCCGATGAATTTGTGTGATAGTGCACACCATGGCGTTTAAGTGTCTATATGCATTGGTGCATTTGTATGACCTATGGGCACTACACGAATACTGATACCAATTATAAATCTTGGTGCCTTTCTGTGATACTATGCACCGACGCGTTTCTATACGTCTACACACCGGTGTATTGATACAACCTATGGGTACCGCACAAATCCTAAGACCAATTAGAATTGCCTCGTGTGTTGTATCACAAACACTATGCCCGGTGCGGTTTTATACCTTAACGGCCTAGTGCATTTTTCTTCGACCACCCCGAGGCACCTTCTATATGTACGCACCAATGCGTTCAAGTTAGAGTAACGCACCGATGAAAAAAACATCCGTAATAACCTCCGGCTGCCCATTTTTTTTAGTTGTGTTGAATTTCCGTTAAAAGCTCTGCCAAAACCTCCGTAACCATAAATGGATGTTGTATCAAATGTTTTTTTGACAATTTTGGCCAATTTTATAACACTAAAAACCTCCTTTATAACATCCTCCAGAGGGTCTTTTCCTTGTAGTGTATTCTTATTTTTGTCCTTGTTAGTTTTGTCATGTTTTCAAATTGATTATATGAAAATGAAAATTGAAATCATAAACCATTAAAATATTTAGCTTGAGTTGGTGTAGTAAACATCATACCTGATCTCTCTTGCTCTCCAATATTAGTAGGTTGAATTACTAAAACACAAGAATCAATGTATATTTTCAACAATTTTTTGTGCTTATACTAAAATCAATGCACGTTGTTAAGTCACTTAAAAATTAATGTACCACCATACATCCAATTAAATCAAGTCAAAAATAATCATCTACACTAAAATAAATGCATCTAACACAAAAAATCAAATAATATTAGAAATCAGCTTCGACATTAAAATCAATTCATCTAATGCAAGCAATCAAATATGATTAGAAATAAAAATCTAGACTCGAATCAATGCATCTAGTGCAAGTAAGAAAATAGGATTATAAACCAACATCTACATTAAAATAAATGTATTTCGTGAAAGCAATCAAATAGGATTACAAATAACCATCTACACTAAAATAAATGCATCTAGTGCAAGCAATCAAATAGGATTAGAAATCAACATCTACATTGAAATAAATGCATCTAGTGCAAGCAATCAAATAGGATTAGAAATCACCATCTACAATGAAATCAATGCATTTAGTGTAAGAAATAAAATAGGATTAGAAATCATCTACATTGAAATCAATGCATCTAGTGCAAGCAATCAAATAACATTATAAATCAATATCTACACTAAAATAGATGCATCTAATGAAAGAAATAAAATAGGATCAGAAATAACCATCTACACTGAAATAAATGCATATAGTGCAAGAAATTTTTTTCCCTCTCTCCCTCCTCCATATATATCTATATCTCCCTCCATCTCTACTTATTTGTCTCTCTATATCACCCCCCCCCCCCTCCTGTGCCAAAATACATATGCTCTCTCACTCCATATGTATCAATATCTCTTTCCATGACTCCATCTCTCCTTATTTGTCTCTCTAACTCACCCCTCCCCAAGAACATATGCTCTCTCACTCCATATCTATCAATCTCTTTGTCCCTCCCTCCCTCTCTCCATTTCTCCCTTCTTCCCTCTCTTCACCTTCCATATATATATATATATATATATATCATCCCATTCTCTCCATCTCCCCCACTTCAATCTATCTTTCCTCCTGTCATCCTCTCTATCTCTCTCTCTCTCTCTCTCTCTCTCTCTCTCTTCCTTATCACTCCCTCTCTCTCTCCACCTTTCTCTCTACATGTCTTTCTTTTTATCTCCCTCTCTCTCGCCCTCCAACCCCATCTCTCTTTCGCTCCCACTATGCACTATCTCACATTCTCTCTCTTCCTTCCTCGCTCACTCTCTATGTATTTCATTTTCCTTCCCTCTCTCCCTCTCAAAATCCATATCTCTATCCATCCCTCTCTCCTTCCATCTCTCCTCCTCTCTCTCAAGTATCTCTCTCGTCCATCCTCTGCCTCCCTTTATCTTCTACCTCCCTCTCATTTCCCCCATCTCTCTATCTCTCTCTTTTTTCCCTCCAATCCTATCTCTTCCCCCATCACTCACACACACACACACTCTCTCTCTCTATCTCTCTCTTTGTTTGACCTCCAATCATATCTCTTCCACCATCAATGTTTCTCTCTCTCTCTCTCTCTCTCTCTCTCTCTCTCTCTCTCTCTCTCCTCCAGTACTCTCTCTTCCCCATCACTCTCTCTCTCTCCCCCCCTCTCTCTCTCTCTCTTTGCCCTCCAATCCTCTCTCTCTCTCTCTCTCTCTCTCTCTCTCTTTTCCCTCCAACTATCTTGCTCTCTCTATTTATCTCTATGTTACTATATCCCTCACTCTATTCATCTCTCCCCACTTCTCTCCATCTCTCCTTATTTGTCTCTTTATCTCACCCCTAAACAGACACACTCTCTCTCCATCTCTCCCTTGTCACTCCCTCTCTCCATTTCTCACTATATATGTCTTTCTTATTCTCTCCCTCTCCCCCCCTCCAACTCCATCTCTCTATCCCCCCCTCTCTCCTCCTCTCTCTCAAGTCCTCTCTCTCATCCTTACTCTCTCCCCTTTTCTCTCCTACGTCCCTCTCTTTTCTCCCGTCTTTCTCCCTCCCTCTCTCCTCCTCTCCCTCCCTTTATATTCTACCTCCCTCTCACTTCCCCCATCTCTCTATCTCTCTCTTCTTTCCCTCCAATCCTATCTCTTCCCCCATCACTCACAAACACACACACTCTCTATCTCTCTCTTTGTTTGACCTCCAATACTATCTCTTCCACCATCAATGTTTCTGTCTCTCTCCCTCCTCTCTCTTTCTCTCTCTCTCCTCCAATACTCTCTCTTCCCCATCACTCTCTCTCTCCCCCCCTCTCTCTCTCTCTTTGCCCTTCAATCCTCTCTCTCTCTCTCTCTCTCTCTCTCTCTCTCTCTCTTTGCCCTCCAATTATCTCCCTCTCTCTATTTCTCTCTATGTTACTATATCCCTCCCTCTCTTCATCTCTCCCCACTTCTCTCCATCTCTCCTTATTTGTCTCTTTATCTCACCCCTAAACATACACACTCTCTCTCTCCATCTCTCCCTTGTCACTCCCTCTCTCCATTTCTCACTATATATGTCTTTCTTATTCTCCCCCTCTCTCCCCCTCCAACTCCATATCTCTTTCCCCCCCTCTCTCCTCCTCTCTCTCATCCTTCCTCTCTCTCCTTTTCTCTCCTAACTCCCTCTCTCTTCTCCTATCTTTTTCTCTCTCTCTCTACCCTCAAATCCTCTCACTATATCCCTCCCTCTCTCCTTATTTCTATACCCCCTCCATCTTTGTGTCTCCCTCTCACTCTCTTACCCTTATCTCCATCTCTCCCTTGTCATTCACGCTATCTATTCACCTCTATCACTCTATTTCTTTTTTATTCCCTCCCATATATATCTAGAGTTAATATATATCATGATATATTAATATATATTATAATACGACAAATTTAATATTGTATTAATCCAAAGTTAAGAAATTTAATAATATTAATATGAATATTAGATTTAGTAATAATAATAATATTACTATTTTAATTTTAATATTAGGGTTAATAATATTTTTTTCATGGTGTTAATAATAATTTGGCCCATGCATTATTTTCTAAACTTTATTATGTTAAAAAAATTAATATTATTCTAGATTTATTATTTTACAGTTATTTATATTCATAAAAATTTACAAATTTACAATTACGGTAATTTAAAAATATGTAGGGTTTCCCCAGTCATCCATAATGGCCAAGAGGATGTCGCTGGCACATTACAGTGCTTTGCTGTTAGAGATCTGTCTTGCTTTAGAGAGGCTTAGATCCTACTCCTCCACGAAGATACAAATCTGGAGATTAACTGCAAGTTCGAGGCACGCGAGCTCTTCGGTCATCATGGCACGTGTGACAGGAACAAAGCATAGCTTCAAATAGTTGATGTGTCCTCTGTTGGAAGATTAAATCCGAACAGATTTAACCCTATAGGCGATCTCCCTCAACAAGTCTCTCTCAGGACGAGCTTTTTTGTGCGATGGAAGCTGATAGCTAGGATCTGAAATTGCGTGCACCTCTGTGTTGTCATCTCACCTCAAATCTACCCTATGGTGCCTGGTGACCAGAGCCTAGGAGCGTCCCTATCTCTGCATGCATCCTTCTTAGCCCGCAATGGCGAGGGATTTATGGTGGGAAGGTTCCACCCACTTCTTTACGATTTAACCACACCCAAAATCGACAAAGTAGTTTTAGCTGTAGTCTGGGTAGAGGTGCGCGAGTGCTCACAGATCCATGGGGAGCCTGCTAGATGGATCGGGTGGGATCTCCTCCCTAAGGAGAAGCTGAAGACGGACACATCCCTTAGTTTTTTATGCTCCAGAGATAAAGGCTCTGACAGTAGCATCACGACTCTGAGAAGCTCTACTTTGAAGGCTACCATCAAGGAAAACGTTGTCACCTATGACCTACCCCATCTCTACAACGGAACCTTTCTCTACCACACATCCCTTGAAAAGAAAAAAATGGGCTACAACGAGTCTTCACGATCCCTCTTTCTAGTCTCCTATATGAATGTTGATAGTCAAGGGACCTCACAACTCTTAGCCCCCTCCTTTTAGATTCAGATCTCTTTGCTCAACCACAAAACCTTGATTCTTTGGGTTTGTTCCAGGGATCTGGTGGAAAGCCTTTCGCTTGCCCTTGAATACAGGTTGTGGATTTCTTCCGCCTCTCAAATATTTCTCTATGGAGGTAAAAAAATAGAGAACTCTCTTCCATTCTCTTTTTATCCTATTGAAAAGGATGCATATTTTGTTTTAACCCTTCCAATGTGTGGAGGGGTTGTTGGGAAGGCATCTTCAGCTCAAGCTTTCTTATACAAGGATATTTTCCATGCACAACCTCCCAAGAAATCTAACCATCCCACTGAGGCTCCCAAGCCTCTTATGGTTGACAAAATGGAGGACATACTCGCTGTAGAAATTTCCCATCCAGCACTGGAAAACCACTTTCAAAAGTATGTAGAATTGACCATCATTGGCAGATTTAATGGACTATGGCAATACTCAACAGACCTTTACCAATGGATTCATTCGACTTTTACCAATAACATCAAGGCTATCCTCTTCTCAAAGGGTTTCTTCATAGTCTTTTTCTCTTTCAATGAAGACTATCAAAAAGCCCTTAGAGGAGGTCCATGGTTTTGGGGAAAAGTAGGGCTATTCCTCACACCACAGTTCCTAGACTTCAACCCTTCAACAAAAATCATCACCAAGATCCTCATTTGGATCAGGCTTCCAAATTTACCTGGCCCTATATGGCACTTATTTGTCTTTCAAGGGATTGGAAACACCCTAGGACAGTTTTTGGAAATGGATCCCTCTAGGGGGGAGGTAGGCATATACAGTTATGGCAGAATATGCATTGAATTAGACATAAGTAAAGGACTACCTCATTAAATAAACCTCAAAATTATGAATTCCACTGGACTCATACCTTGGATTACTAGAACACTTCTTTCAAATGCCATCATTGCCATCAAATAGGGCATCTTCATAACTCTTGCACCACATTCCCTGATCAGAAGAAGAAAATAAATCACAAATCAATCTCTAAAATCTGGAAACTCTGTGCACCGCCTCACACGGATGACATTGACTCCTTCAGCTTGGATGAGGAAGAGACTAAAGCAGCTGAGGAGGGAGAAATTCAGGAGAAGAATATGACCTCTGAGGACCCTAGAGTACCCAACATTTCTTCGAGTGCTCAAAAATGATCTCATGAGACCTCCTCCTCAGACTCAGATAAGGAGGCTACTCCTTTAGTCAATGACAACCCTCAAGTAGTTGTAGCCCATCCGGCCCATGATGTTTGGGTCAAAGTTTCAAAAAATAAATGAAATAAATGTCATACTGAGGATTCAACCCACTTTGGGTAGGATCATGTGTCTACTTCTTATGGCTCCCCTGTTTCTCTTCTGGGATCTCTCTGTTTCTCTCTTGGTTATTTTTGGGACCGATGTCAATATTTCATCATTTCCGGCCCCTCTTATTTTTCGCCTTTCATACTTTTACCTCCATCTTGTACTATACACTTTTCTAATAGAATTATTCTAATTTAGAAAAAAAAACAATATGTACAATATAGATTTTACTTATAGTAGTTATGCTTCATAATTGACAATTAATTTAAAATTTTACAATTTTACAAATTTACAAATTTACAAATTTTACAATTTTAATAAAATTGAATCATGACAATACGTAAAATTACAATTACAATTTTACAAATATTTTACATATAGTTACAATTAAAATTACCATTAGAGTTACAATGACAACCACGATACATATAATTACAATTAAAATTACACAATTTTAAAATTACCAATACATAATATTTAATAAATATCATGATTTAATATTAAAAATAAACATCATGATCATGATAACCATCGTACAAACGTCATATTCTAAAATACACATTCAAATTCACTAACATCATATAGTTATTGTTACCATGATCATCTAACGAAACATAAGAATTGTATAACATCAATTATACATCTCATGTCAAATAACTACTATCACATACACATCTATTTGCAAGCACATTATATGAGCATATCTAACATGACCCAAAAATATACACACACTAGGAAATTTGGCCTAATTTTTGATGGCCACTTCATCGCTATTCCAACGCATAGTCGTCGCAAGAGCGACAGTTTGAGGCCGGAAAAAACGTGGTTAGCCATTACATTGCAATTCCAATGCTTTGCCAAAGTGTCACAATACCGACACATCTATTCCAATGTTTTATAAGCATCATTCTTCCAACGAACCACAACTGTCGATCTTCCGACGACCACAAATTGTCGGTGTTCGGACGCTTTTCATGTTTACAAAATAACATCGCAATTCCTATGTCATGGCTTCCAACGTTTAATTCCAACATTTTACAAACTGTCACAATTCTGACAAAATATCATTCGACGTTTAGAATGTCGTGCATCCGATGCTTATGTAATGTCGCTTTACCGACGAAAAAGTTTAAAATATTTTAAAAAGGAACATTTCTCTTCCGATGATTGAGGCGTCGGTCTTCCGAAAAAAAAAGAATATTAAAAAAATTAACATCGGTCTTCTGACGCTTGGTTAAAAATATTTAAAAAAAATCCACCGAATGTGCTAGTTTTACTATTGATTCTACTGTCACCACTTCAAGTTTTACTGTTGATTTTTCATGCCTCCAATATCATAGAGCCCTCCACAGTTGAATATTTAATCCTCCACAAATATATCTTACATGAGCTTCAAATAAACACTGGTATAGACTTCCATAGATGTGTTCTATCTGAACTCCAAGGAAGGAATTTTCGTGTTAAAAACTAAAAATTTTCAAGAAATTATAGGTTCTGGTAACTTCCTGTAAATGCTCTATGTTCTGAAATTTGGCGTGACAGGTAGACCAAAACGAAGGATGAGGGATTAATCTAGAATTTTCACTGATGGTGAAAAATATATTCAACCTCAGATTCGAAGTTCCTAAGTAGCCGGTCAACGCTGGTCAAACCCAACCATTTCAGTAGAAAAATCTTGGATCATAAATGAACAGACTTGATATTTTTCTTGTATTTATGGATTTAAAAAAAATTGACTTCTTTTGGAAGTTATTTAGGCTTTTGAGGAATGAGAATAGCCTCCTGTTGTTATGTAATTCATGATACATAGTTAGAGGAAAAGATATTTAAGGCTAGTTAATACGTAGAGAGAGACATACAAAGACATGAGATTTATGTGCCAAGCTTCAAACTCTATTTTTATGTAATTAATTTCCGCCGAATGTGCTAGTTTTAAGTAATATTTTCCATATGCAAATAAGTAATGTTAACGTTTCTCTTCGTCTCAACTTGTATAAGCCTCCAGTTGTCACCACTTCAAGTTTTACTGTTGATTTTTCATGCCTCCAATATCATCGAGCCCTCCAAAGTTGAATCTTTAATCCTCCACAGATCTGTCTTACCTGAGCTTCAAATAAACAATGTTATACACTTATACATATGTGTTCTATATAAACTCTAAGGAAGGAATTTTCGTGTTAAAAACTAAAAATTTTCAAGAAATTACAGGTTCTGGTAACTTCCTGTAAAATGTTCTGACATGTGGCGTGACAGGTAGACCAAAACGAAGTATGAGGGCTTAATATGGAATGTACACATATGGAAAAAAATCTATTCAACCTTAGATTCGAATTTCGTAAGTAGTCGGTCAATGCTGGTCAAACCCAGCCATTTCAGTAGAAAAATATTGAATAGACTTGACATTTTTCTTGTATTTAGGGATTTAAACCAATTTGACTTCTTTTGGAAATCAATTAGGATTTTTAGGAATTATAATAGCCTTCTTTTTTTGTGTAATTCATGATAAATAGTTAGAGGAAAAGATATTTAAGGCTAGTTAATACGTAGAGAGAGACATACAAAGACATGAGATTTATGTGCCAAGCTTCAAACTCTATTTTTATGTAATTGATTTCTGCCGAATGTTCTAGTTTTAAGTAATATTTTGCATTTACAAATAAGTAATATTAATTTCGTTCTTCGTCTCAACTTGTATAACCCTCCAGTTGTCACCACTTCAAGTTTTACTCTTGATTTTTCATGCCACCAATATCATCGAGCCCTCCACAGTTGAATCTTTAATCCTCCACAAATCTATCTTACCTGAGATTCAAATAAAAAATGGTATACACTTCTACATATGTGTTCTATTTGAACTCCAAATAAGGAATTTTCGTGTTAAAAACTAAAAAATTTCAAGAAATTACAAGTTCTGGTAACTTCCTATAAATTCTTTATGTTCTGATATGTGGCGTGACAGGTAGACAAAAACGAAGGATGAGGGCTTAATATGGAATGTACACGGATGGTGAAAAATATATTCAACCTTAGATTCAAATTTCCTAAGTAGTCGGTCAACGCTGGTCAAACCCAACCATTTCAGCAGAAAAATCTTGAATCATAAATGAAGAGACTTGATATTTTGCTTGTATTTATGGATTTAAACCAATTCGACTTCTTTTGGAAGTTAGTTAGGCTTTTGAGGAACAATAATAGCCTCCTTTTGTTATGTAATTCATGATAAATAGTTGGAGGAAAAGATATTGAAGGCTAGTTAATACGTAGAGAGAGACATACAAACACATGAGATTTATGTGCCAAGCTTCAAACTTTGTTTTTATGTAATTGATTTCCAGAATTTAATAGAGACAAAGATTCAGCTCTTCATGGTGTTATAGACTAGCATTTTCTCCATTTGAAGTTACTCCAAGTGTGCTTGCAACGTGTGGAGGGCCCCCATGTAGTGTTGGTACACTTTCTTTATGTTTTCCTTTACATCTGCATATTCAGATCTGATAGTACATTTTCACTTAATTCTGATGTTGTAAGTTCATGAATCTTGATTAGAAGTGTGTTTATTGTTTCAGTTATAATTTTCGCTTTATATTCATGGTTATAATTGAAAAAATCAATTACTAGATTAATGAGAAACCTTGTAAGAGGATTTAATTATTGATTGAATTCGAAATTATTACCTTGATCCCTGTTTTTAAATGAGTTTGATTTAAGTGTGCTGATTTGAAAGAGACTATGTGAGTTGAGTCCTTGTAAGAGGACTAGGATCTCAAACAAACCGTAGGTATTAGATAATTTCTTTTAGTGTTTTAATATAAGAAATTGGAAGAGATTTTGTGAGCTGAAACCTTGTAAAAGGACTAGAATCTCAGACAACCATAAGTACTCTGTTTTTAGGAAGACAGATTTGTTTTAATTGGAGAGGTGTTTAAGTGTGTAAGGAACCAAAGGGAAATATCTTGTAAAAGGGTATTGAATCCTGCTGCAACAGACCCTCATTCAGGAAATTAAATCTTTTTGGGTATATATATTAGACAAGTATCTCTAAGCTTACCTACTCGGGTTGACAAGAAATGAAGGCATAATCTACAGCAGTAGAATAGACCAAAAAATCATTAGAAGTTCTTACCACATATCAAACTCATGACCATAATATTTACTATATGCTCCCAAATCCTAAAGAATATCTCTATTCAAGATTCTATGTTGGCTATGGGAAATCCATGAAAGATATTATCAAAACTTGATGGCAAGAGTTTAGCAAATTTTCCCAAAATCCTGACAGTATTTGCAAAACCAAAGCATTGAAGAAAATGCACCAATATTTAATGGCTATGTGTTGAAATTTTTATGATATTTATTTGGGGTATAGATAAATGTTAAGTGGTCTATATTCCATAGAGTTTCATCCCTTTATCTATTGCTACCTTCTGTAGAGACCTTAGGATGGATATTGCAACGAATTGAATCTCAAAGCATGATCATTAGAAGTGCTTACCACATATCAACCCCATGACCATAATATGTAATATATGCTCCCAAAGCCTGAAGAATATCTCTATTCAAGATTCTATGTTGGCTATGGGAAATCCATGAAATATATTCTCAAAACTTGGTGGCAAGAGTTGAGCAAACTTTCCCAAAATCCTGACAGTATTTACAAAACCAAAGCATTGAAGAAAATGCACCGATATTTAATGGCTATGTGTTGCAGGTTTTATGAGATTTAGAATGTATATTTTTTTGAGGAAGGATGGGTCTATATGGTACACCCATGCGCCACCAAGGGAACCATTTTTCAGTTGGCCCAACCTCATAGCTCAAAAATTTCATAAATGTGTTAAAAAGGTGAAGAACATGGCACAAGGTGAGTAACCAGAGTTTTATATGTCCTCATAATTTTTTGATGGTATATATTCTAAAAATGAGTTCCCAGGTCTAGGATGGAAGTGGACTTATGCTTAATAAATACCTCCAGTCCACATATACTGCAAGATATTGTGGGATACTAGCTATAGGGGAATGTATGCGAGAGTAACTAAGATCTTCATATTAGTATTATATTAGATGTTGTTTGGCATAGTGGCACCCTGCATGATAGATAAGGCCAGGGAATCCATAGTACATGTTACAAATGTATTTGCATCACCTCAAGAAACATTCATCAAAGTATTTGGAGCATACAAAATTCCACATCTCATGCCATTGTCTCTGAAAAATAAGGTGGTTATGCGGGAGGTTGGCTACCATATTTTCACAGGGTTGTTTGGATCATTGCAGAAATCGAAGAAGTCTCCATGGCCCATTTTCCCTATGAAAATAATATCATACAACCTAAAGAGATTTAAGGCAACAGAGGCAAAATTTCATAGCTAGAGCGTCTCAAGATTGGTGAGATGTGATATTTTCGGTATGATATTAAAGGTATATGCACACAAAATTGTGCAAAGTTGAGATACACATGGACATACACCTCATACTCTTGGAAGGACAGGGATAAAATCAAGAACCATTGCCTCTAGAGAAATCATAACAAATGGGGAAGTAGGTCCTTCAAACGAAACAACTATTTTGGAAGAGAAAAAGAGAGGAAACCAAGAGAAGATGAACATGTAGGACAAAACTAAACTAAAAAATAAATATCAGACATATCAGCAGAATTGGCAGGTCCAAATCTATATAGTCAATATATCAACAAACTTGGCACAGGACATACTATGAACCCTGATGAGGAAAATTTCACTACAGATAAGGCTTATGAAGACCACCAATTAGAGGTGGATACAGATACTGAGGCTCTCCTTCCAAGTCTCGATTTCCCATGTTTATCGAAGAATCATATGCAGCGAGCAATGGAAATTTACAAACCGGCAAGGCAACAATCTAGGGATGTTGCAACTCTTGATACTCTCACGAATGCTCAAATCGCTACTACAAAGAAATATGATAAGTCTTCACCTTTTGGAGAAAGTAAAGAGGAGCTGTGGTATGACCCAGATAATGGGCATCTGGCTGATTTGGATATGGAACTAGTCCCAAAATTACTTCGATCCCACTTAGTGTTCTAATTTTTGTATTTCTATAGCAAGTAGACCAACATGGCAGAAAAGAAGAAAAAAACTTTACCTGTCTTATTCTGAATTCAGGGAACCCAGAAATAGACTCCTCTGTAGACTTCTTGCTCACGGGAGCTACACTACATATAACAATGTGCAAAGAACTCAAATAATATTTCTTTGCAATATCGACTTTGTTCGTAGCCCACGGGATGGGAGGCACAAGAGGAAAATAGGTGATTATGTAGTTCTCAATAAACTGAAAAATATCCACGAGATAAAACTTAGACGGCACAAAAATGGTCGATCCGAATCCAAGAAACACACAAGAAAAAGCTACAAGCCCATATATATGAAATATGGGCACCATACCTAGGAATGAATCATTCTGATTCCGGGTACTATTCTCAGGACTGAATCCCAAGCGCTTCAGCAGAAGATGTTGGTTCTGTTCATACCTAAGAGATAAAATACACTGTCTGGGAAACTGGATCGAGATCACAGTTGGGTATTATTTCCCTAGAGAGGAAGATCCAAGGAAAAAACAACTGGATCAGGCTTATAATCTCCCACAAAGGCCACTGTGCATTTGTTTCATCAGATTGGGTTGGTAATCGGTTGCATACAGAAAAACCTTCCAAGACCCTAATAACCAAAATTGGTATAGACTCCAAAAATCCACATATTCTTATTTTATTATTGCTCTGAATGTACCACCAAAGGTAGTCCCTGTTAGAATTTACCGTAGAAATAATAAATATTTACCGAGAGAAATAAATAAACATAACCAGCAACAAAGCACATAAACATAAACACATATGTTTATCTGGGAAAACCCCGAATTCTGGGGAAAAACCCAACTAATGAAATTTCATTAACCATTGGCCACAACCCTGGCCAATCCAGCCAAGTGAACCTTCACCGCTCACCTCCAGGCCTTGCATTACAATGAAGTATTCCCAGACTTTTATAGGCTCCATTACATGCAATACCATGGGCTAAAACCATGGGTGTACAAAACCATGTGCCCCAAAACCACTACTATTTACCCTAGTCAACATTGACTCTACCCCGAGTCATGTTTACCTAACAATTCCCCCCTTCAACTTGACTTGGAGATTATTGACTAAATCTAGCCAAACCTGCTAAATGAGACAACCCTGCTCACTCTAGCTCTTCCCCCCTAAAATTTTACCCATGTAATCCAGTAGATGGATTCTTTTTATATGGACATTGATTTCATATGTATAAAGACAGTAACAATGAAACAAAAAAAAATTATAATGGATTTAATTTCTTACATGTAAATGGGCATACTGCTATAAGACTTGGTATGGCATGCGTATCCCTGGGTAAATCACTCATAAAGTATGGGTTAGACCTAGGTGATACTAGTTGTTAGAATTTACCGCAGAAATAATAAATATTTACTGAGAGAAATAAATAAACATAACCAGCAACAAAGCACATAAACATAAACACATATGTTTATCCAGGAAAATCCCAAATTCCGCGGAAAAACCCAACCAATGAAATTTCATTACCCATTGGCCACAACCCTGGCCAATCTAGCCAAGTGAGCCTTCAAGGCCTTGCATTACAATGAAGTATTCCCAGCCTTTTATAGGCTCCATTACATGAAATACCATGGGCTAAAACCATGGGTGCACAAAACCATGTGCCCCAAAACCACTACTATTTACCCTAGTCAACATTGACTCTACCCCTAGTCATGTTTACCTAACAGTCCCAATAGAACAAATTACAAGCAGACCCGTGAGACAAGATCCTGAAAAAATGCGAAAACACCAACCTGCAAAATTCTTGTTGTATTGAAGAATAATAGTACCTACTTTTGGAGTTGTGGAGTTGAGAGCAATGCAAATATCCTCACACTCTCCATGGTTCTAGGCTCCAGATCAATAAGCACAACTCGGGGCACAAATCTCCCACATCCTTCCTCCAAACCTTCAATACTATGGTTGAATCCTTCCTCAAAATCGGTGACAGTATGGCCACATCCTCCCTCCTTCCTTGGACAAACCATGCAACCGGAGGGAAATGAACGAGGGAAATTAAAAATTTTGATATTTGAAATTTTTTGACATTTTCAAATGAAACACGTGTGTTTTTTTTAAGGCCACTCAAATTAATTTAAAAATATATATTTCTTAATAATTATAATAATTTTTAAATAATTAAAATAATTTCTAAATAATTAAATGTTTGTTTATTTTGATTGTTTAAAAATATTTAAAATCAAAAAATTAAAACATATCTTTTTGAGAAGCAATTAAAATTATATGAGTAAATAATGGACTGATTTTTTCATATAGTAATCCTTCTACCCTACTAACTCATCATGCTTTATTAAAAGGAGTTTTAAACTTTACACTATTAAATTATGTTGTATTTTAAATATTGCATTTGCAACCATGATCAAGAATCATAAGATTTGTTTATTCATGTAACATGCTCAATATGCAAGTTTTTTTATTCATGTAACACACTCAGTAAATATCCTTGCATATTGAGAATATATCTAATTAGTTGGAGCCTGTATTACCCTTTATTTTGGCATATGGTTAACATTAGTGAATTATCCATATCTAAACAATTTGATGCTGGGAGGTTTGATATAGAAATGTCAGCTATGTTGCTCAGGGGTCAGATATAGAAATGTTAGCTATGTTGAAGTATTAGCATGTTAAGGTCTTCTCTGTGATGAATAATATGCTCACAATGGTCTTTGTGATGAGTCATTGAAACTGTTCAATTAGATGCAACATAATGGGATGACACTCAATAATTTCACCTTTTCCACTAATTTTGCAGCATGTGTTAGTTTTTGATGCACTTCCAATACATCATCATCATTAAAGTTAGGTTGGACTCAAATATATTTGTGGAGAATTATCTTGTTTACCTATATACCAAATGTTTCAGGATAGAATAGCCATGATTAGTATTTGATAATATGTTTTAATAGAGGGAAGCTAGAGTGCAGTGTGGCAAGGTAGGAGGCCTCTTGATGTGTGCCGCATCCCTTTAAGGGCCTATTTGGTGACTGTGGGGAGGATCCCAGGGCTGCAACAAGATAGATCATGTTGTGCCCAACACTTATTTAACTCAAGGAAGAAGTGTTATTCCATCTTAGGTTTGGTAAAGAGATTTATAAAATATCTGAATTATTACAAGGGGCTTTGATCTTTGTCAAATTTATCGTAGAAGATGACTCCAGGGAAATGTGAAAATCCCAAGAACAGTGCAATTCCCAGATCCATCAAACGGTTAGGGATTTGGGGGTTAAACGGTTAGGGATTTGGGGGTTAGGGGTTAGGGTGGATTTAAGTGCATTGAGGGCCTAGGGGAATATTAATTATGAGTTAGTGGTTAAGGGATTAGGGATTTGGAGCTTAGGGGTTAGGGGATTTAGGCTTAGTTAGGGGTTAGGTGAATAATGATTTAGTGGTTAAGGGATTAGGGATTAGGGGAAGAGAATGGTCATTCCAGATGCTCTGAAAGTGTTGAGGCTTCAACGACGTCATAAGTATTTTTTGCTGGGAAGGCTTTCCAAAGATGTTGGCTGGCATCACTATGACACTATTACGGAATAAGAATGGAAGAGAAAGGAAAAGGCTCAAGTATCATATGAGAGAAGGAACCAATTGGCAAAATTGATATCAAAAGAAGTGGAGTTAGCCGAAAATAAGCTTACCCCATAGATGGATAAGATAAAACATGACAACATATTGGTCAATTTCCTCGACCCTTTATTGGTTATTCAGAAGGAGTATGAATACACCACAATTAATGTCAAGGTCACTGACCCCTAGCATATCAAGGGGTTAAGGGGTTTAGGGGTTAGATGTTTGGGGTTTAGGGGGTTAAATGGGTTAGGATTTTAAAGGCTTAGGGGGTTAGTGGATTTAGCAGTTAAGGATTTTAGGGGTTAGGGGTCGTTACGGGTTAATGGGACTAGGGTTAAGGGGGTTAAATGGGTTAGGTTTTTAGGGGTTTAAGGGGTTAAATGGTTTGGGGGCTAGGAATTATTGTTTAACGGGTTAGGGGTTAAGGGTTAGAGGTTTAGGGTTTATGGGGTTAAATGGGTTAGGCGCGCATTTAGAGGTTTAGGGGCTTAGGGGATTTAGCAGTTAAGGATTTTAGCTAGGGGTTAGGGGTTAAGGGGTTAATGGATTAGAGGTTTAGGTTTTAGGGGTTTAAATCGGTTATAGGCATTTAAAGGTTTAGGGGGTTAGGGGATTTAGTATTTAAGAAATTTTCGGGTTAAGGGTTAGGGTAGGGGGTTAAATGGGTTAGGGTTTTAGGGGGTTAAATGGGTTAGGCCAGTTGGGAAATAGGGTTTAAGGGGTTCAGGGTTAAGGGTTTAGAGGTTTAGGGTTTAGGCAGTTAAATGGGTTAACATTAAGGGTTTAAGGGTTAGTGGTTAGGGGTTTAGAGGTTTAGGGTTTAGGGGCTAAATGGGTTTAGGCGTGCCTGACCGAACGATGCCATAATGGAGAAAATGGCAAACGGGTCGCCAAAATTACGTGCACAAGGCACCCAGGTGGTCACAACTTAGAAAAATTGATACATGCACCCTCGAACGAAACGGCACAACCCAAACACGCCAGGTCGGGTGACCTCCCACAGCGCAACACGACACGCCTGACCAAACGATGCCACAAGGGAGAAAATGGCATACAGACCGCACAAACGTGCATAAGGCACCCGGGTGGTCACAACTTAGCAAAACTGATACGGGCGCCCTCGAACGAAATGGCCCAACCTCAACATGCTCGGTCGAGCGACCTTGCATAGCGTGACACGATGCGCCTGACCAAACTATGCCACAAGGGAGAAAACAAAAAATGGGTTGTTCAAACGTGAGAAAGGCACCCAGGCAGTCACAACTTAGTAAAACTGATACTGGCACCCTTGAACGAAACGGCTCTACCCGAACGCGCCCAGTCAGGCAACCTAATCACAAGCCGTGACATGGCGTGCTCGACTGAATGATGCCACATTGGAGAAAATGGAAAATGGGCCACCTGAACATGCACAATGCACCTGGGTGGTCACAACTTAGCGAAACTGATACGGGCACCCTTGAACGAAATGGGCCGACCCGAACGCTCCCCATCAGGTGACCTCACAAATGGGTTGCCTGAATGTGCACAATGCACCCAGGCGGTCACAAATTAGCAAAACTGATACGGGCGCCCTCGAACAAAACAGCACAACCCGAATGCACTTGGTCAAGTGCCCTCACATGGCGCGACACAGCGCGCCTGACCGAACGATGCCACAATGGAGCAAAGGGAAAACAGGCCACTCGAATGTGCACAAGTTGACACTCAAGCATTCAGAACTTAGCAAAACTGATACGGGCACCCTCGAACAAAATATCGCGAGTAGAACACGCTTGGTCGGGCGCCCTCACACGGCGTGACACGGCGCGCCCAACTGAACGATGCCACAAGGAAGTAAATGACAAACGGGCTACCCGAACATGCACAAGGCACCCTGGTGGTCACAACCTAAGAAAACTGATACGAGCACCCTCAAACGAAATGGTCTGACCTAAACACACTTGGTCGGATGACCTCACATGACGCGACATGGCATGCCCGACCGAACGGTACCACAAGGGAGCAAATGGAAAATGCACTGCGTGAACATGCACAAGGCACCCGGGTGGTCACAACTTAGCAAAACTGATATGGGCACCCTCGAATGAAACAGCTTGACCTGAACATGCCGAATCGGGACGTGAGCTCACACGGCGCGACACGGTGCGCCCGAACGAACGATGCCACAAGCGAGAAAATGACAAACGGGTTGCTCGAACATGCACAAGGCACCCGGGTAGTGACAACTTAGAAAAATTGATACGCGGGTGCCCTCGAACGAAATGGCCTGGCCCGAACCTGCCCACTCAGGCGACCTCACACGGCGCGACATGGAGAACAATGCCACAGGGGAGAAAACGGAAAACGGGCCACCCGAATGTGCACAAGGCACCCTGGTGGTCATAACTTAGCAAAACTGATAGGGCGCCCTAGAATGAAACGGCCCGACCCGAACGTACCCGGTCGGGCGACCTCAACCGATGCGACATGACATGTCTGACCGAATGATGCCAAAAGGGAGAAAACGGGAAACGGGCCACTCGAATGTGCACAAGCTGGCACCTAGGCGGTCACAACTTAGCAAAACTGATACGGGCACCCTTGAATGAAACAACGCGACTTGAACGCGCTTGGTCGGGCACCCTCACATGCCGCAACACGGCGTGCCCAACCGAACGATGCCATAAGGGAGAGAACAAAAAACGAGCCGCCCGAACATGCACAAGGCACCCAGGCGGTCACAACTTAACAAAACTGATATTGGTGCCCTCAAATGAAATGACCTGACCTAAACGCACACGGTCAGATGACCTCACACGACGTGACACGGCGTGCCCAACCGAATGATGCCACAAGGGAGCAAACAAAAAATGGGTCGCTCGAACATGCACAAGGCACCCGAGCAGTCATAAATTAACAAAACTGATACGACTGCCCTCAAACGAAATGGCCTTAATCGAATGCACCCAGTCATGGCAACCTCACATGGGATGACACAACGAATGATGCCACAATGGAGAAAACAAAAAACGGGTCGCCTGAATGTGCACAAGGCACCTAGGTGGTCACAACTTCGAAAAAATGATACGGACACCCTTGAACGAAACTGTCCAACCTGAACATGCCCGATCGGGCCGCGACCTCACACGGTGCAACATAGCACGCGCGACCGAACGATGCCATAAGGGAGAAATTGGCAAATGGGCCACCCAAATGTGTACAAGCTGGCACTCGGGCGGTCACAACTTAGCAAAACTTATACGGACACCCTCGAACGAAATAGCACGACCAGAATGCTCTTGGTCGGGTGCCCTCAGACGACGTGACATGGCGCGCCCGACCGAACGATGCCACAAGGGAGAAAATAGAAAATATGCCGCCAAAACATGCACAAGGCACCCAGGCAGTCACAACTTAACAAAACTAATACGGGTACCCTCGAACAAAATGACCCGACCTGAACGCGCCCGATCGGATGACCTCACACAGTGCAACAAGGCGTGCTCGACCCAACGATGCCACAAGGGAGAAAACAACAAACGAGCTGCCCGAACATGCACAAGGCACCCGGGCAGTCACAACTTAGAAAAACTAAAATGGGCGACCTCACACTGTGCGACACAGCGCACCCGAACGAATGATGCCATAAGGGAGAAAATGACAAACAGGCTACCCGAATGTGCACAAGGCACCCGGGTGGTCACAACTTAGCAAACCTGATACGGGCACCCTCGAATGAAATAGCGTGACTCGAACACACTTGGTCGGGTGCCCTCACACGGCGCGACATGGCGTTCCCGACAGAATGATGCGACAAGGGAAAAAACAGAAAACGGGTTGCCCAAATGTGCACGCGGCACCCAGGTGGTGACAACTTAACAAAACTAATACGGGAGCCCTCGAACAAAATGGCCCGACCTGATTGCGCTCGGTCAGACGACCTCACACAAAGTGACACGGTGTGCTTGACTGTATGATGCCACAAGGGAGCAAATGGAAAACGGGCCGCCCGAATGTGCATAAAGCACCTAGGTGGTCACAACTTAGCAAAACTAATACGGGCGCCCTCGAACAAGATGGCCCGACCCGAATGCACCCGATCAGGGCGTGACCTCACATGGCATGACACGGCGTGCCCTAACAAACAATGCAAGAAGGGAGAAAATGACAACAAGCTGCCTGAACGTGCACAAGGTACCCAGGCGGTCAAAACTTAGCAAAAATGATACGCGGGCACCCTCAAATGAAACGGCCCGGCCCAAATGCACCAGGTCAGGCGACCTCACACAGCACAACACGGTGAACGATGCCACAGGGGAGAAAATAGAAAACGGGCTGCCCGAACATGCACAAGGCACCTAGGTGGTAACAACATAGAAAAACTTATACGTGCGCCCTTGAACGAAACGGCCTGACCCGAACACGCCCAGTCGGGCAACCTCAACCAGCGCGACATGACACTCTCGACCGAACGATGCCACAAGGGAGAAAATGGAAAACGGGACACCAGAATGTGCACAAGCTGGCACCCGGGTGGTCACAACTTAGAAAAATTGATACGGGCACCCTCAAATGAAACAGTGTGACTCGAACGCATTTGGTCGGGCCTCCTCACACGGCGTGACACAACATGCCCAACCGAACGATGCCACAAGGGAGAAAATGGAAAATGGGCCGCTCGAATGTGCATAAGGCACTCAGGTGGTCACAACTTAACAAAACTCATGCGGGCGCCTTCGACTGAAATGACCCGACCTAAACGCGCCCAGTCGGATGACCTCATAATGTGCGACACGGTGTGCCCGACCGAATGATGCCACAAGGGAGAAAATGGCAAACAGGATGCCTAAATGTGCATAAGGCACTCAAGCAGTCACAACTTAGCAAAACTGATACGGGCGCCCTTGAACAAAACGGCACAACCCGAACGTGCCCGGTAGGGTGACCTCAACCGGCGCGACACGGCGCACCTGAACGAACGATGCCACAAGGGAGAAAATGGAAAACGGGCCACCCAAATGTGCACAAGGCACTCGGGTGGTCACAACTTAGCAAAACTGATACTGGCATCCTCAAACGAAATGGCCTAACTCGAACACACCCGATCGGGTGATGTCAATCGGCGCGACACGACACGCCCGAACGAACGATGCCACAAGCGAGAAAATGACAAATAGGCCACCTGAATGTGCATAAGCTGGCACCCAAGCAAACACAACTTAGCAAAAATGATACAGGTGCCCTCGAACAAAATATCACGACTTGAATGCGCTTGGTCGGGCATCCTCACATGGCGCGACACAACGTGCCCAACTGAACGATGCCACAAGGGAACAGACGGCAAACGGGCTGCCCAAACATGCACAAGGCACCTGGGCGGTCACAACTCAACAAAACTGATATGTGTGCCCTCGAACAAAATGGCCCTACCTGAACGTGCCCGATCTGATGACCTCACACAGCGCGACATGGTGTGCCCGACCAAATAATGCCACAAGGGAGAAAATGGGGAATAGGCCACTGGAACATGCACAAGTCACCCACGTGCTCACAACTTAGCAAAACTGATATCGACACTCTCGAACGAAACGGCCCGACCCGAACGGGCCCGATCAGGCCATGACCTCACACGGCACGACATGGCGCGCCCAAACGAATGATGCCACAAGGAAGAAAATGAAAAACGGGCTGCTCAAACATGCATAAGGCACCTGGGCAGTCCCAACTTAGCAAAACTGATACGTGGGCACCCTTGAACGAAACAGCTCGGCCTGAACGCGCTCGGTCGGGCGACCTCACATGGCGCAACACGACGAACGATGCCACAAGGGAAAAAATGTAAAAAGGGCCGCCTGAACATTCACAAGGCACCCTGATGGTCACAACTTAGCAAAACTGATACGAGCACCCTTGAATGAAACGACCCGACTAGAACGCGCCCGGTCGGGCAACCTCAACCTGCGCGACACAACACGTCTGATCGAACAATGCCACAACGGATTAAATGGAAAACGGGCTGCCAGAATTATGTGCACAAGGCACTTGGGTGGTCACAACTTAGAAAAACTAATACGGGCACCCTCGAACGAAATGGCCTGACTCGAACGCCCCCGGTCGGGCGACCTCCAATAGCGCAACACGGCGCCCCCAATCGAACGATGCCACAAGGGAGAAAATGGAAAACGGGCTGCCCGAATGTGCACAAGGCACCTGGGTGGTCACAACTTAGCAAAAATGATACAAGCACCCTCGAACAAAAAAGCCCGACCCGAACACACCCGGTCGGGTGACCTCGCACGGCGCGACACGACGTGCCCGACCAAATGATGCCACAAGGGAGGAAATGGAAAACGGGTTGCTCGAACGTGCACAAGGCACCCAAGCAGTCACAACTTAGCAAAATTGATACGTGTGCCCTCGAACGAAATGACCCAACACGAACGGGCCTGGTTAGGCGACCTCACACGGCGCGACACGGTGCGCCCGAACGAATGATGCCACAAGGGAGAAAACAACAAACGGGCCACTCGAACGTGCACAAGGCACCCGAGCAGTCACAACTTAGAGAAATTGATACGGGCGCCCTCGAACAAAACAGACCTTCCCGAACGTGCTCGGTCGGGCGACCTCACATGGCATGACACAGCGAATGATGCCACAGGGGAGAAAACAACAAATGGGCCACCCAAACATGCATAAGGCACTCGGGCGGTGACAACTTATCAAAACTGATACGAGTGCCCTCGAACGAAATGACCCGATCCGAACGCGCCCGATCGAGCAGTGACCTCACACGGTGCGACATGGCGCGCTCGAACAAATGATACCACAAGGGAGAAAATGGAAAACGGGCTGCCCAAACATGCATAAGGCACCCAGGCGGTCACAACTTAGCAAAACTGATAGACGGGTGCCCTCGAACGAAACGGCCCAACCCGAATGCACCTGGTTGGGCAACCTCACATGGCGCGACATGGTGAAAGATGCCATAGGGGAGCAAACAGAAAACAGGCCGCTCGAACGTGCACAAGGCATCTGGGCGGTTACAACTTAGCAAAACTGATCCGGGCACCCTCGAACAAAACGGCCCGACCCGAATGCGCCAGGTCGGGTGACCTCAACCGGCGCGACACGACATGCCCGACCGAACAATGCGACAAGGGAGAAAATGGAAAACAGGCTACCCGAATATGCACAAGCTAGCACCCGGGCGGTCACAACTTAGCAAATCAAAAGTTGTCATGGGTACCACATATTTTTGAGGTAGCTAGGAATCTAATATTTATAATTCAAATGGGTGATGCAATCATGCATATCATATTTAAGAAGGATTCGTGTAAGATTATTAGTGGTGTGATGGTGTTGATAAGAGTTGTTCAGATTTGCATATTATACAAGTTGTAAGGGCATATTGACCAAAGTGGTTGCAATAGTGCAAATGTTCATAAAAATTATGGGTCAACCCTTTTGTTTAGTCAACAAGACTAGGTTGTAGCATTAAAATATGTGACACGATGGAGAGAAAATAATTTGAGTTATGAAAAGCAAAGTTATGATTAAAGTTTTGTATAGTAACTCTCTAAAAGTCACTTTATGTGAATATTTTATTTATGGGAAACAAAATCGTGTTAAATTCCCATTTGGTACTACAAGGGCAAAGAGAATTATGGAGTTAATTAATAGTAATGTATTTGGGATAGTACCAATGCAATGAATAATTCTATCCATATATTATGTTTTCTTCATTGATAATTTCTCCAAGATGACATGGATATATTTCCTAAGGAAGAGGTCTAAGGTTTTCAATAAATTTCAAGAGTTCAAATCTCTTATGGAGAACCAAATAGATAGAAAGGTAAAGGTTATGATAATTGATAACAAAAGTGAATTATATGGTAAATAATTTAGGACACCTTTTATTTTGTTATTGCGACGCTTTTGAAAACACGTCGAAAAAGTGATGTTTGTCAAATAAACGTCTGTCTTGTGACGTTGGGCTTCAAAATGTTGCAATACCGACGTTTATTTGAGAAACATCACTCTTCTGACGTTTTCTCCAAAGCGTCGTAATACCGATAAATGTGTGATAGATGTCGCAATTTCGACATTTTTATCCCATAAATGTCATAAGACTGACGAAAATTTTAAAACGTCACATTTCTGATGACAAAAATAAACGTCACAAAAGTGACGATGTCTCGAAATGGCGGGATTTGAAAAATTGATAGAAATTGGGGAAATTTCGGACAATATGACAAAAGTTTCGAAACTAAAGTGTCGAAATTTCCGCCAAATGTACTACTGACATCATGATGAACGCTAACATGTAAATTAAGTACATCAACATGAACATAGAATACATGAACCATATATATATATATATATATATATATATATATATATATATATATATATAACTGTATAATGCAAAAATATACAACTGTAATAGAAATGCATATAAATGTTAAATATATGGTGGTACTACATCAATAATATAACTAAAGTTAGTCAAGGCCTACTGAGTCGATGGTGAAACCTCCTCAGTGGATGGTTCCTTCTCATATGGACCTGCCTGCTCAAGATCACGTGCCTGCTCAATTGATGGTGATGTATTCTCAGGACTAGGTTCCTACTGAGACGGTGACTACTTATAATATTCCTACTGATCAAGACTCAATGTTTGCTACTCATCTCTAGCACGAAGTGAAGGAGGAGGAGGTGAAGTACTATAATGATGATCATTGCCCTCATGATCATGATCATTCGATGAGATTCTCTGTCGTGCATCTCCACGATGCCTATCCCTCCTAGCCACCAGTAGCCTGGAACCTCCAACGATATGATTCATAAGGGTCATCATATCATGGGGCATGTCTCTCCATAGATCTATGAGCTTATGATCAGCCTAGATCTCTATGATCGTAGCAGGGCAGACTCCCTCATCAACTAGGAGTCGACACATTCGGTCACCCAATTCCATCCTGAATTAGATGTCCACCCTACATTGCATCCTCACTAGTATCTGCACATGAGGATCAGTTCTGTCACCCTAATCCATAGCCTCCACCATATCCTCATCATAATCTACAGGATCATCTGGTGGGGGTGGAATATCTACAAAATATATAGTACACAACAATAATTAGAAAATTTCATTAAACAATTTAATAAAACAAGTTAAATAATGTGTTAGAATAATTTTTTCTCTAATTAATTAATTAAGACAATAAAATGAAACTATATTAATTTAAAGAAAACAGTAATATTACCTATAGTATCCAGTGGTTCATCCTTTGTGAAGAGGATGTTGGTACACCCTCACCAATCCAAACCCATGTACGGACACGACACCATCACAAACAAGTGATCATCAACACTAGCTATCAACTCCAGTGCATCTCCTAACCATATAGTCAGACAAGCCCCTCTTTGGCATCATCTGGCCCCGCATCTACATTCGTACATGTAACATTGACCTACGAGGGAACCGAACAAAACTAGGCCTTGTCTCCGGAAACCTATCAAAAAATAAACAAAATAATGCTGAAGAAAAAGAGAAGGTCAACCTCCCATGTGCATAAGAATGAAATATATCTAATGCTATACAAAAATACTGAAAAAAATGGCAGGCCATCTCACAAGACGAGGCATCTTGAATAAAGAATCAACATAAAATAAAAGCGGGAAACTAATGCACTTCCCTTCACTAGTATAGTGTGAAATTTTTGTCAGTAGTACTGAGATGCACCTCACCTCATCTGGACCAAATGATGCAATGCATAATTGACCACCGGACACATGAAAATCTATAAGAGAAATTATATCATCCCTAATGTATCTTTGGGAGTATCCCAACTGAATCCCTCCTTCATAACCGATGGAGAAATTTGGGAACTGGGGAAAATCCTGCCCTCTCCTAGATAGGCAAGTCATAAAATAAATTTCCTAAATGGTGGGCTTGTACCACTAGCTATGACTGACCTGGGAAGCTTGTCAGTGGACATCCACTTGCAGATCAATTTTCCCAATAACCCACTGTGCCCCTTCAGGGATGTAGCCTCGTAAAACTTTAGGAGGCCTACCTCCCTTAAGAGAATCTAGGTGGGTGCCGTATTATGGTGAGGGTACAAAAGTCTCTCCCTCTCTCATGCATCCCACTATTGAATCGTGTTATAATGGTCCTCCATATTCTCTTGTTGTTCCCTTTTCTCTCTCCATTGGAGTCACTTAATGATTCACATATTAAATGCATTTTTTTTATTAAATGAGAAAGGTATTTACAAATATATATATATAGCCTCGTAAAACTTTAGGAGGCCTACCTCCCTTAAGAGAAACTAGTTGGGTGCCGTATTACGGTGAGGGTACAAAAGTCTCTCCCTCTCTCATGCCTCCCACTATTGAATTGTGTTATAATGGTCCTCCATATGCTCTTGGTGTTCCCTTTTCTCTCTCCATTGGAGTCACTTAATGATTCACATATTAAATGCATTTTTTTTATTAAATGAGAAAGGTATTTACAAATATATATATATATATATATATATATATATATATATATATATATATATATATATATATATATATATTATTGGAAAAAAAAACTTGATGCACCCCAAAAAATAGTTAGCGGTGTGTACTTTCTTATCATGCACTACCCACGGTGTGGATGAAAAAAGTTTTCACACCATGCAAATAGAAAATATTTTTTGTGTGGTGCGTTGACTAAACTATCTACCCTAGGGCAGTTAGTTTGGTCAATTCACTACCTAACAATAGTACATAATTACCGGTGTGGTGTGGTAAACAACCACACGGTCGTACAACTGTATATAGTGTGTTATTTCCAAAAACATTATATGGTTGGTGAGGTCGGAAACTTACAAACACCACACTATTTTAGTGTTATAGCGGTGTGCGTTTTCTTCGTACCTCACCGGAACCTGTGGTCGTTTCCATTAACATCATTCTTGGTGTGGCCTATGAATTTATAGGCAGCACCACGAATGGTGCGAACCAAATGGCTTGAACACACCGTGTTGAATTTTTTTCTTTTTCAAACGATAAATTTTATGTGAATTTAAGGAATTTAAACGCTAAAAGGTTAATTTATTGAGAAACACGTATACTACTAGCACATTTACGCATCGAGGATAAATATTTGCTGAGGAATACTAAAAAAAATAAATCCAACCAATTTCGAAAATTTGAACCACACACAGTGAGCAATGGACAGAAGAAACACGAGCAATGGGAGAGCCAATGGCATGGTGCCTCACAGAATAAAAATTCACAGCTATGCTTGAGATATCTAGAGCATTGAGAAAGTAAAAATGAGGTTTTTTACACTTGTTAATTTATTTTAAATTAACCCTTATTTGGTGCGCTTGATGATGAGATGCACCAGGTGATTTTATCAATAGCTCATCGCACTTCGTTACTATATGTTGGATTACTGAGATGCACCGAGCCGGTTTTTACAAAGAGAACAATGTTTCATTTTTCCATTTGACAGTATACAACGTTGTGCTGCAGTACTGAGATGCACTAGGCTAGTTTGTATGGAGAGCACAATGTCTTTGTGTGCCATTTAATAGTATGCACTAGTGCACTTTTCATAAAATGCACTAGTGCGTGTTATGATTAGAAACACACTGCAAAAAAAACATCCACAAAAACATCCACCCACCAACCTCCACTACAAAAGGATATATGGGCTAGTTTTATAAGGGCTTCATCAGAAACATCCGCTAGAGGGTATTTTCCTTGTACTGTGTAGAAATGGCCTATATTAGGGTTATTGGTGCTTAAAAACCTCCTCACGCTTTTCCCACACTAATTGGAAAATAATTATTTTTTAAAGGATTTTTCTTTTTAATTGAGTATTAGGTTGTCCAAAAAATTTGTGAAAGGAAAAAGTGTATTGTGGCTTATGTCCACTTTGAAAATTTGAGCATATCCCGTCAAGATCTTTAAGAAGGAAAAAGTTGAGTCTGAGCACTTGAACATTTCCTTTCCTATTGATTTAATATTCTTAAAATATGACCCATGATATATTACATTTACACATTGGATGGTCCTATAATATAAGGAAAGGAGGAAGATAAATAATATAATGATACCCAATAAAGAATCAACCTTGAAGCTAGGGATAATATTCTTGAAAGGAAGAAAGGGAAAAAAATTAGTAAAGGAAAACAAAAGAAGTAGAAAGATAATAATCAAGCTGGAACCCAGTAGAAGAAACAAGAAAAGGATGAAATCCTAAAGAATCAGAATGAAGAAAATAAGTGAAAAGATGAAAGCCAAAATGGGTCAAAAGAAACATGAATGAGAAAGAAAACAAAATAATAAAGACTTAAAGGGGATGTATAATAGGAGTAGTGGAGAAAATAAGAATAAGATTAAAAGAAATGGTAGGAGGGAATAATGAAAAAAATTTAGGAAATGATGAATAATATAGAATAAGAAGAACAAAGAAAGAGAGTTGAAGAAGAAAACTCCAAAATGAAATAATAAGCTCTCGCCAAACAAATCAATAAAGATATTCTCATAGAAAAAGAGAACAAAGTAGCAAATGATCAACAACCAAAGCTATCAGAGATATATTCATACATGCCTCTTTTGGATGTCATGCCATCTACCCAAATCACCTCTAGGAATTTTCCACTTTTGAATTGGGAATTCCAAAGGAAGTGAAATAAGAAGTATTGGAAATTTCTAGGCTTATGTTTGATCAGGTCCAATGCAAAATTGTATAAGAAATATGCAAGTGTTATGCTAAGAATCAAGCTAAGAACATATTGGTGGTGATAGAGAAATAAATTATTGTTAACACCATTATGAACCCATAAATGATTCCCTCGACTCGAATTTATTTTGTGACATCCGCGAAGATAAATGGAAATAGATTGAATAAGCAGGTTATTAATCCAAAACCTAAGCCTAATGGATCTAAACATCGATTTGACTAGGTGCAGAATGAGAACAACACCTTTATTATATCCCATTCACACAAAAAATATTTTCATGCATCCATTCAAGAAGAAGTAACAATATTTGAATATCACATCGATTTGTTCTACCAAGAGATGATGAATTAATTACATAATTTTATATCACCATTCCCAACCATGCGGACAAAATCCAAGGAAAGGGGAGAAATGTGTAAACCAACCACTACAAAAATTGAGAGCATACATGAGTGGACCATTCAATATCTAGATGCACCAGAAATCCCTTAAAATAAAGATTGGATAATAACATACAATGGTAAAGTTGTAGTCCACGTCAGAGTGCATTCACATGAGAAGTTGGATAAAGATTTGGACAAGGTGATAGCCTCATACAAGAATTTACTTAGTGGGCTAGAATATCATATTCAGGTACATATATTCCCTTCTATTGGTTCATTGAGTGAAATAAGGACACAAGAAGAAGTCAAGTAAGAAATCCAATAATTTTTTAGCCCCTTTAAGCAAGTTGCTGCTACAGAAGACTTGAAAATTACAAAGGAGGAAATTTAGCAATATATGGTGGAGCCTATAAGGATATACAAGAAGGTCATTACCCTATCGAATCAAGTGAAGGTGAAGAAATCCACTCTCTTTCTAGACTGAATTTAATGTATTCACAATCATGGGGAAAAATTACAAAATAAGGTCATTGGTATTGAAAAGGAATAGAAACTTTTGTGTACATATCTAGTACAAGAACTACATTTGGATGTCCCATTCCTCTCTATTACTATATTAGTAGATTGAGATTATTTCATTTACTTCATGGTATGTGTTCGTAGTAGATTAGAGAGTCACATGGGAATATGAAAGGTCATGGGGTAACCCAAGATTCATAGGGTAATATGAAAGTTCACCCCATTTTTTATAAATATATCCTCATGAGTCAATGTAAAGGAGTCTTAGTTTCGGAGTTAATAGATGTACATTGTTTGAGAACTTATAGATATTTTGGGAATGCAAGTGGTGATTTTTCACTTCCAATTATGGATGTCATTGAATTTTCATGTGATGATGTTATGAGTATTTCATATTTTCATTCTGTTGAGGCCAACATGTAATTTCATAATGTCTTATCAAACATTCTAGGATTTCTCTTGCAGTGAACATATGGTACATGTTGAGCGTATTGTATGGCTATGTTGGTGAACTATTTCATTGATTTGAGCATATGTTATGTATGAGATTGTGCACTTTTACATGGTTTATGAAGTTGTTGGTTATGAGATTATTTCTGACCAATTAACTCATGTCTATTGAATACATGGGTTTTATTTGAAGTTTTTCTAACACTTCTTCCCTTAAAATTCATGTTAATTATACCTAGTGGTTGTTATATGCATTTTGTTTCACATGTTTAATTTCCATATGTTTCTTATTTGTATTTTTCCAAGGTTTTATTTTGTTCTATAATGATTGTGGTGTGTTTCTTCCAAATAAAACTATAAAAAATATGATGGCTTTGAGGGCTACATACTAGACATGACTCTTAAACCAAATTGTATAGAATTTAGTTGGTGTTCTACACTGGGGAGACCCCCTTGATGTTGTCAGTACATTCTGGCCGGTCAATAGATGGGAGGATTTCAGGAATACAAAAAGTATTATCGAAACAAAGTTGACATGGAGAAATATTTAAAAGTACTTCTCATAGAAGTACCTATCTGAAAAATATTATGACAACAGAGCTAAGGAGTTTTATGAACATAAACTGGGGCAGATCGCACCTAAATAATACACCAGAAAATTATTCGAGCTATTAGGGTATGTACCTTATATAAATCATGATAATACCAATATATATAGGTATGTCAACATGTTTCCACAACCATAATGAGACATAATAGAATTCAACAAACCTAATACTTTATAGGATTTTTTGAGGAAGACAAGACACAACTATGAATAGTTTAACCATAAGACCAAATCCTAGGAAAACTAGAAGAAGAAAGGCAAAGTAAGAGGGAAGATGACCTCAGGATATAAGAAAGGAGGAGAGGGTGGGAGTTTTAATAACTTCACCTAGGGTGAAAAATAGAAAAAATACAGAGTTAGCATAAATGAGCCACAACAATGAGGGAATGAAAATATGAAAGGAACCTATCAGTTTCGGGAGTGGGGAGAAAACCATTTGAGGAGAGATTTCCCCATAATATATAAATATGGTGCAAAGCTATAGAAGATACAATAAGCGTAAACCAATAATGATGTGGCCCATAGAATCCACAAAATATATGTTGCATTGAATAATAGGCAGGAAGACCAACAAGAAACACTCATTCAAATATAAAATATGATCAAGAACTCTCTGGTTTCTATTTTGAATGGACTAGGATCTAATTTCAGCAACAATAGTCCTATGATTTTGTAAAAATTTTAACGTCGAAATAAATCACACGAGGAACCATGCTACATTTAGCTAGCTGTTGGGACATAGAGGAGGATATTTTTGGATGAAATTCTCGTGTAGTCGAAGACTGAAATGGAGCATGATGACCACCTGAGGGATGTGCTAAAATTGTCGAGAGTGCATAAATTGTATGCAAAGATCAACAAGTGTGGATTATTTTAATCTCATATTCACTTCTTGGGTCGTATAATCACAAAAGAATGATTTATTGGGGATCCAAAAAAGAAAAAATTAATAAAATATTGGCTCATGCCGTAGAATATGAAAAAGGTGAGATCATCTATGGGGTTTTTTGGTTACTATCGAAGGTTCATTTTAAAATTCTCATAAATTGTGCATCCCATCACTGCATTATAAAGAAAAGGAGAGAAATTTTAGTGGACCCCTAGATGTGCAACTAGCTTTGAACAACTGAAAAATTTAGTCACTTGTGCACCAATTTTTGGCGTAGAATGAGGAAATATATTGTTGAATACCTTTCAAAATGTTTGGAATATAAAAATTAAATGTAGAGTGCAGGAACCCAACAAAATTATTACAAATGATCCCAATTTCCGAATGGAATTTGGAGGTCATATGTCCCTGGAATTCATCACGAGTCTACACAAAACAACTAGACAATATGATGCTATCACGACGGTGGTGGAGAAGTTGAGAAAGGTGGCTTACACTGTAGTTGTTAAAAGTAGTCATAAATAAACTGATATAGACTAATTTTTCATGAAAGAGATATTTAGATTACATCGGATACCTAAAAGGATAATATTAGATGGGGATGTTACATTCACTTCAAACATTTTAAAATCCTTTTTTTATGGTTTTGGAACATAATGAGTGTTCAACATTGCATATCTCCCTCATAGTGATGGTAAAACATAGAGAGTAAATATAATATTGGAAGACATGTTGAGGATGTATGTGATGTAAAAAATAAGAAAGTGGGAAGAGTACCTAACATTAGTATAATTTGTATACAACTACGCTTTTCAATAGTCATTATGAATCAGTCCCTTTGAGGTACTTTATGGCAGAAAATGAAACGCAATATCCCTATGAGTTGGCATGATCAAATAATCAGATTAATTTTTGTGCCATATTTACTTAAAGAATTTGAACATGAAACAATAAATATTAGGAAAAATTTCAACGAAACCAAATATTGGCATAAATTTTATGCATACTAATAGTGAACTCATTAAGAGTTTCAGGTTAGAATACACGTTTATTTCCATATTAGGTCAAACAAAATCTCATTAAAAGTGGGCTCATATGGTAAGTTGGCACAGAGATATAGCAAACATTTAAAATCCTTGAAAGAGTGAGGTTAGTGGGTTATATATTAGTCTTTCAACCCATAATGAATGTTCACAATGTATTTCATATTTCCTTTCTTAAGATATATGTTCATGATGGTAATCATGTTATTGATAGGTTTTTGTTATAGGTTGAACCAGAGTGAGAGTTACAACCATAAGAACTATGCATCTTGGATTAGAGACAAATCATGCTCTAGAATAGAACAATAGAGCAATTCATGGTGCAATGGAAGCACTTTGAACCCGATGAAGCTAGCTGGGATATGTGTGAGAAAATAAGGGAACACTACCCATGTTTTTTCCATTAAATAAAGAAAATGTACGAGTTGTGTATAAAGCTTAGTTTTTGTTTCTTCTCATGCTTAAGAGAACACATTGGAGGGTGTTCCCTTTAAAGGGTTGGGGTTTGTGATAGTCTTGGTATGTTTCCCCTCATTTTTGTTATGTAATGATATAATGGTAGGAAGTGTGGGACCATAGTTCCTTGATCTAAGAGGGAAGATGAAAGAAAAACCAAGTTGGGCTAGTTTTCACCTTAAATTAAATTTTATGGTGAAAATAATGGGAAAATTAATAGGAAGAGTCCAAGAGGAATTTGAAGAAACCCCCCAAGGGAATGATAAAAAGATAAATGCACCACAATGTGGAGTTGGGCCTCTTCTTGGTGAACCTCAAGAGTAAATTTGGAATGAGTTATGAGCTGAGGGAATGGGGTTCCTTGAAAGAGATAATTGTGACCAAAGGAGAAATAGGATGAAAAGGAAATAGGATGGGTGATTTATCAGGGTTGATAAACAACTCATTGAGTTCTTGACACAACTAATAAACCACCCATGGTGCTTTGTAGGGATGATAGACAACATGAAAAGGGGTGCTTGTGGTGGGATGATAAGCCACTCATTGAGTCCTATATGTAATCATCTATGTGTCACAACTGATCAAATGTAGTCTTTCCATGTGATTAATAATTTCTTAGGGTAAAAATTATTATATTTTCAAATAAATTTTGACATCTCTTTATTATCATATAGTCATTAGCTATTTTCTAGATCATTCAACTCCCTCCACTTGTTCAAGCTCACCATCATCCATCATGGTCATGTCAATTTTCCCCTGTCCTAGGTCATAAAAAGAGTCAATGGGTCATCATATAGGTCATGGTATATGATTCACATTTGATGGTCATCATCAAATTAGTCATTTAAAGCAAACATCATTCATGTCATCCATTTTGGTCACCATCATGGGAGTTAGCAAATAGGGAAAAAAAGAAATCAAAGTGACATTTCCTTTTGAATAAATAAAACATTTTGAAGCTTCATTCGATCCTTCCAAAGCTTCAATATCTCCTCTATGTCATTGAGAGACAATCCACAACCATCAAAACTTCAAAATCCATCACCAATTCCTAGATTCATTAGTCTACTGCACTTACGGAGGGTTTTTGCGCTCTTGTTTTGGATCCATAAGGAGGGAAAAAATAGGTAAAAATTCCATATAATTGTTTCAAATAGCTTCAAACAAATAATACCCCTTTGTCCATTCTTCCTTTAAACTAGGGTTTCTCTCTAAAACAAGATCAAACATGGAAGAGACTAGTGAAAAGAAGAAATTCAAAGGAGGAGAGATCTCAAGATATGAACCTATTCATCTGAAGGAGTTCAATGCATAATATTTTATATGGAAGTCATTTGAAGAGGTAGGATGCCTAGGTTTTTGTAAGAAAGTGGAGGAGGTGGATTATTACCATGACTTAACAAGTTTATTTGCTACCAATTCTAGAAGAGATCGTGTCACAATTGCAGGGATAAACATCATGGTGTCAGTAGAGATTATATCTTCAGATACTAAAATCCCTAATGAAGCAAATATTTGGTTCAAGGGAATGGATTTTGAAATTGAGCACTATAAGTATTTCTTGTAACCACAATACAAAGACTGCCATTCTCATACCTTTCCTAGCAGGAAATTATTGGACTAGTACACCCCCTTGATGAGAACTATCATGAAATAGTTCACTAGTGAGGGTAGGTTGTATCAGTAACACATCAGGTTGTTTAATCATTTTACTTCTAAAAGGTCCCTCAACTTACCTTAATATCTGTTTAGAATATTTCTTAAAATGACAGAGAAGGTGCAGTCAAATGGAAAGAATCATTCAACTAGTTTATTTCATCATGCCTTGATGAAACAAATTGTCCTCCACCAGCTGGCACAGATCAACATGCCATGGGAGACCTTCTTGGAGGAATATTCTCTTCTACCTACCTAAAATCAGGCAACGAGTCATATCTCTCCCTTACTATCATCTAGGTCATTAGAAGTTGGATAATCAAAATAAGCCATCAGTGAGAAAGACACAGCCTAGAGTAGAAATTTAAAAGACCTATAACAGAGGTAAGAGGTTGGTGTTTTCCCCTGAAATAGCAGAGATGCCTAGAACTAGAACTAGGGCTCAAGAAAATATTATACCTAGGAAGACTATCAATGAAGAAGGAACTCAGTTTGGCACTATGAGACACAAATCATCAAGAGGAAAACATGATAGACCATTGCATAGTGAAGAACATGAACCTCTTGATTTAGAGATGGCTGACCTAGAAAAACGCCATGAAGATAAGGAATCCGAAGACGCAATAAAATATAAAGAGGCACAAGTCAGGGATCTCAAATATGATCTTGCAACCATAAATTTCACAGTGAATGTTTTGAAATAAGAAAATAGGGAGTTGAAACTAAACTTAATATTGCAAAGAAAACCACAAGGGGGCCATCCATCATCCAAAAAGGAAGATGTTGTGGTAGAAAAGGACAAGGGTAAATCCATCATATATCTAGAGCATTTGGAAAAAAAAGGATATTTAGATGCAACATAATGTTGGGAAAAATACTGAGAGGGGGGGGGAATCAGTATTTAGGGCATACTCAAATCTTTTACTTTTTCTTACTTCAAAACCCGTACGCTACTTTCCTGAAGCCAACTCGCGTATACACGCGGATATCCTTAAGAAAAAATGCGTATGTCCAGAGATCTTATTATGCAGAGAATTCTTCACTTATATCATTCCATCATTCATTCATTAGATGTTCAATAAACAGTAAACATGTGCAGTAAGAACAGAATAAATCATCACACATAAGCAACACACATGAACACAAGGATTTTAGGTGGAAACCTAAGTCGGGAGAAAACCACCGCTGCCGTCGTCTCAGTCTTCAATATTTTATTATAAAGAAAACATCTTACAACAATGTACTGGTGTAGACTAATACCAGCATGCAGGCACCAACCTGTAGAAGGCTACAACCTTCACTCGTTTACCAGCCTCTCTTGGAAGGGAGCTCCTACCCCCTGCTCTCATTTACCAGCTACCACTGGAAGGGAGCTACAACCCCCTCACTGAAGGCTTCGACCCTTAGCACCACCAGGGACCACGTTTCATCAATTTTCAGATTGGATCCAATAGCTTCCACATAACACAACTTTTAGGCCACTTTTCATTATATTCATTCATTGAAACATCAACCAATCAATCAACAACTTGATCTTCCATCAACATAATCAACAGCATAATCACCATTCAAAAAACCCAGATCTACGTATAGATATTGAGATATTTTAGGGAAGTGCAACTCCTAAGATCAGATAAGCAATTTAGATTTCTTCCTTTTCTTCAGCAAAGATTCACTAGATCATAGATCTAAACATTGCATAAACATATCTACAAAATACATATACATTTCAGATCTAGAGATCCTTCTTCTTCATTTTCGTCATAGGTGCATCATAGATTCAGATCTATCATCAAACTGTTACCCTTTCCATTCAGATATATTTCAGAGTGAAGTATTCATTAAAACCCATATGCTTGCTCGCCTTGCACAATGATTTCCTTCTCCTTATATAGATTTAGCCTTTATCAATACCATGAGCCAAAACCACAAACCGCTAATGGTATTCCTGGACGGGGTCAAAATAGATAATCCAGCGTATTAAAAATCAAGCCAATTTAAATTTAAAACCCCAACCTTCATTCTTCCATGCATGAATCGTCCCAAAGGTATTCTTTTATCTCCGCCATATAATATTATTTCAATTCGGGGGCTTCCTTCATAGTTCATAATAAAATGTTCGAATTTTATAACTATAACCCCTCTAATTATTTTAAAACTTTACACTGCCCCCATAACATTAATTTTAATCAAATTGAATGAGCTTTTTAACCCTAACTTCAATTCTCAACCAAGCTAGATTTCAATATTTGACCTCGGGCCCACATCGTAGTCGGCAGATTGGCAGTGTCAAACAAAACTTGTGATTGCAATTGATCAAACGGACGCGATGATCACATAAAACATGGCTCATAGCGCAATCGGGTCTGAACTTTGAACAAATGCACTCAGGGAACATAATAGAAAAGTTCCAATTGCGATCAGGACATGGATGCGACTTGCACATATTAACTCCGGCATATAACAGGAGCGGGTCCGCCACTTCAATCGCAGCATATTACAAAAGGCGTGCGATCAATCAGAAAGTTCTGATTGCAATTAAGATCCCGGACGCGATTGAACCTACTAACTCCATCGTATAACGCCATCGGGTCCACCAATTTCAAGATGCAATCGGGCCCAACACTTAAGATCTTCCGATTGCGATTGGGAACATGGATGCGATTAGCAATAAACTGTGTCATATAACTCGATCGGGTCCGGCCTTTGATCGGAACACATAACCAAAACTTTGCCGATTGAACCTTGCAATTCAAGACTTGCAATTCCATTAAAACATCGCCACGTGGTCAAGTAGACCCACGGGCCTTTACTTCTGTGGTGGGGGCGATTTATATAAGGTTTGGTTGTATGTTTATATATAGCCATTCCATTGCGGAACTCTACACATCCACAAGACATTTGATTATTGCGATTGGCGATTTCGATTGGATCGCATCGCAAATTTTCATATCAACAAGACACTGCACCAAAATAACTTTTCTATTCCGATTGGCATGTAAATGGTGGGGATCACTTGTCCCACCAATTCAGAAATAAAAAGACTTATGCCTGATTAAACAAATTTCCTTCATACTTGGTTGTTAAGGGCTTAAACACCCGAAATGACTATTTTTAAATAAACTCTACTCCTCCATAGTCTGGAACTAGAAATGTCTTCATTCCACTGTTAAAACGGCGCTGCCCATCCTTTTTGAATGCGTGTTTCTGTTCACCAAAAACTCTGTTGCGCCTTTGTATTCTTTTCTCCCATTCTGTCTCTGCTCCTTCTGTTCTTCTTCTGTTCTTCTCTGCTGACCTTTGCCAATTCCTTTTCCATCAACTTCGTTAAGTAGGTTGCCATCAAAGACAACACTCTGCATCATATTGCCAATCATCTCATTTCATCAATTAGGTTGCCATCAAGGACAACGTATGCCAACAATCTCCCCCTTTGGACTTGATGGCAACTATGATGGTGTTTGATCACCACAACAGATAGATACATCGAATACCATGATACTCTCCCCCTATTCAAACACCATGATACTCTCCCCCTTTGAAATCAAGGGCAAAGGGTGGATCAAAACCAGAAAAGGATTTTTCTTGTCATGTAGACAGAAGAGCTCTGTGGATCTGATGTGCGCTGAAGTTGCCATGCTCCCCTTGAGTTCATGTTGAATCTTCAAACATATTTTCCAATGAAGTACATGACTCTATGACCTTTCCTATCACCAAGAACTCATACATACATCAATGATCCAACCAAGTGGATTTACAAATGTGACTCAAGTACCCCACCAAGTGGGTTTACAGATTTTGACTCAACTACCCAACCAAGTGGGTTTACAAATTTGATCAAGTCCTTACATGACTAATATTACAATTTACATCATAGGTCTCAACATGACCTTTTCATCAAATGACCTTTTTGTAACTAATACCAAAAAGACCTCAAGAGACAGATCAGAATTTAGAAACATCATAATGCCAACAATGCATTATTTCTCAGCAAGGATAATGCTTCTCCTGAAACTATGCAACCAATGCATACTTTCCATATGACCAAAGCTCCCCCTTAGCTTGTGCATCCTGAACACTTTCAACAACAAAACATCAAGGCATATTCATGAAAAATATCAGGGAATGAAATAGAATTATGAGAACTGGAACACCACCAGAGATACCAAACAACACTGCAGTTGTGCTGAAGAATGCTGACCACAAACAAAATTTGTCAGCAACCAACCATACGAATCATCATACATTGCTCCCCCTGTGATGATACATTACTAGTCCTTATAATATATCTCACATCATTCTTGTAGTCATTATGAGAAGTAAGCTTTTAGAAGCGGATGACTGCAGTAGGGTCAATATTCTATATGTTTCCAACCAGTCCTCCTTCTTTTTCCAGCTTTGCTTGAAGTTACTTATTGTGTTCTGGAAATTCTCCAATTTCTCAGATCTATTAATCCTGCATTATTTTTCTACATGTCCATACTTGTTACAAGCACAACATCTTATGTGACCAGAAAAATAATCATAAGGATCATAATGTGTTTTTCTATTCTTTCTTTTATTGCAATCAGCTGCTTTATGACCAAACTTGCTGCATGAAAAGCAATATCCCTTTAACAAACCAGAGTACCTTTCTGAGTAGAATCTGTTTGTTTGTGACTGAAATGATCTGCTTCTGCAATTTTCTGCCACATGCCCATAAATATGACATTTAAATCATTCAACATTATTGATGCTTCTATAGTAAGGAGGGAATGATTTCTTTTGAGAGTTTATGATTGTCGGTTGACCTTTTGTTTCTTTCAACACTTCAGGCTTTGCATTGATATCCTTTGAATCTTTAGCACTTCCCTGTGAACTAGATTCTCCTTTAACAGTTTCATGAAAGCCAAGACCAAATTTAACAGAAGGAGACCTTTGACTGCTAAGAATATTGTCCAGAATCTTAGTACTATCTTGAAACCTCAAGAGTTTATCTTTTTCTTCTAATTTACCTATGAGAATGTTTACCTCAACCTCCAATATTTGGCATTACTTCTTCATACTTTCTTCAACCCTTCTTCCTTCTTCTACTTGATCCCTTAGTGTTAAAATCTCTTCTTTCAACACATTTTCTTGTTCTTCTTGTAGAAGTTCTTCATTCTTCTTATTTGACTTTTCAAGATCTTCTTTGAGAAAGATGATTTCTGCTTCAAGTCCTTTTTCTTTTTCAGATGATTGTAGACATTCTTCATTCTTCTTATTTTATGTTTCGAGATTTGCATTTAGATAGTTGATTTCTTCTTCAAGTCTTTCAATTCGATTCGTTCCATAAGCATGCAACCTTTGATATTTTTCTACCTGTCCATTTAGTATTTCTATCTGTTCTTTCATTCTAGAGATCATCTCTTCATAGATAGATTCTTGTCTTTTAGATGCTCTTTTTTGTTCTTCAATTTTAATTTTGAGAGCTTCTTCTAGATCCATAACATTACTTTCACTATCTTCACCATTGCATGCACACGAAGGTGAATCACAAGAACAAGTACCTGTTTTATCTTCTTCATTTTCTGCCGCACATGTTTTCTGAGATATCTCCTTTTGAGTAGCCTTCCTCTTTTTCTTCTTTGCCATGAGCACTAGCAGATCTTTGTCAAAATATTCTTCATCCTTATTAGATACTTCATCAATATCTTCATTTTCATAATAACTCTTTCCCTTTTCAAATTGTTTCCCTTTATCATGATTTTCTTTATAAGGACATTTAGTAGCATAATGACCAACTCTTCCACAATAAAAACACTTGAAGGGAAGCTTACCTTTGAATCTTCCAGTACCTGGTTGGAGTCTTCTTACAAAATTTGCCTCTTCTTCTTCTGATATATAACTTGATTCCTTGACAGCTTCCTTTTCTTTTCTTTTTGCACATGCTTTAAAAGAAACTTCTTTGATTTGAGAGAGACCTTATTTTCTCATTTCAAAAGTAGTTAGAATACCATGAAGTTGAACAATAGTAAGAGTTTGCAGATCTTGCCTTTCTTCAATAGCTGCGACTTTTGACTCAAATTTTGAAGTCAAAGATCTTAAGACTTTCTCCACCAGCGTAGTATCAGTTATGGTTTCACCCAAATTTCTCATGTGATTTACAATATCATCTAGACGTAAAAAGAAACTGGCAATACTTTCATCACTAAGCATCCTTAAATTTTCATATTCAATTCTGAGAGTTTGGATTTTTGCACTTTTTACCTTTGTATCTCCTTCATAGCTTAGAATGATTTTGTCCCATATTTATTTTGTTGAATTTTCATCACTTTAGAAAATTCTAGTTCAGAGATGCTTCCTTATAATACATTGACTGCTTTGGCATTGATTTCATATTTCTTTCTTTTTCCCATTTTGTCTCTGCTCCTTTTGTTCTTCTCTGCTGACCTTTTCCAATTCCTTTGCCATCAAATTCATTAAGTAGGTTGCCATCAAAGACAACACTCTGCATCATATTGCCAATCATCTCATTTAATTAATTATGTTGCCATCAAGGACAACATATGCCAACACATAAAAGCCCTAAATCTAGAGCAGAGGCAAGAAGAGAAAAACATGAAAAAGAGCCATCTCCTCCTCAAGCCCACAAAGACATCAATGACACCATAGGAGCTGAAATTAAAAAATACATGGAATAATCACTTGGGGTAGAAAATGAGCATCTAGAGAAGCTACTAAAGAAGGAAAATAGAGACATAGCCATGCAGAGGCAGATGACAAGGAACTACTACACTAGAAACTCTATTTGTAAAATTAGGGTTAAGAACATGAAGAAGAAGCTGAAAATGACCCTAAGGAAACTTAAGAATAAATATAACCTTGACCTCTTGGATAATTAATCCTTAGTAGTTTGAGGGCATGACAAAAATATGGAAAATGTGAGAAATGCTGGAAAAAGTTTGAGATTTTTTCAGTTTTTTGTCACACAGGAAAAACTAGTTCACAGAAACACAGCGGGTGCTCGCTACGCATTTTCCCATAGGATCCAAATGTGGAGATGGATAAGGATGTGAGGATAACAAAAAAGTACACTATGAATCTTGAAAGTTTATATATTTTCACAAAATGATGAAATAGTGCCCATTTTTTACCTTTCTACCAATATTTCAGACCACTCGTTGCACTTCTAGGACAAATTGACTTCAAGGAACATTTCATAGGTTCGGAGAAACTTTTTCTAGTCCTTGATGATTCCGTGGTGTAGTATACATCTCCATATCTCCAACTATACCATTTGTAGAAAAAACACTCATCCGGGAAGGCCGCAAAATGATCCTCCAAATTTTTGTTGCGCTTCTCCTAATGTTGTTGTGCTTCTGAGCAATTTTGTTGTATTTCTAGGTTTAAAGATTTTTCTTCACATGTGGAGGTCAAAGGTCAAAATGGTTAATGTAATAGCTAGCTCTTGAGTTTTTTGATGGTAAAATAATCTTATGGTTAATGACTTGAGAGAAAAGCTCAACTAGTTAACTAAAAAAGGGGAAAGTTGTTTTTAACTTCCCTAGGATTAGGATATGAGTCATTAGGTTCATTAATTAGTTTCTATGGATCAGGATTCAACCTCTAGAGGTGGAATGTTGTTTTATTTTCTATATGTACTCATAGTTAATTCATTGATACAGTTGGATATTTGAAGTTCACACTCTTTTGGCGCTACTGTACTTGACTATTTGCATAAGTAATTTATAGGTAGTTGCAACTATCTTTATGGGATTCTTGGGATGTGGTTAGTGATAGTGTTTTTCTCCATTTTTCTTATGCATATGATGATCAAGTTGTTCAAGTAGCCATGTAATTTCTTCCTATGCCTCATATTTTATGTTTTGAAACATAAATCATTCTTTTAAACTCTGTTTTTGTTTAAGATAAGTATCTAAGTGTTTCATCCTCTGAATAAGTGAATTTATTATGCTCACTTAAACTTATTATATGCTCCCCTCCTTATAATGCTACAATGGTAAACCAATTGTGTCACTGATCACACCTACCTTTCTTCATACTATGTTTGTAGTTGGTCTTTTGGGATACCTTTCCTATTTTCTAAACCTAGTGCTTCTTTCTCCATCAAACCCTAATCAAACCCTACTGAGATTATAACTAGCTGAAAATCCTTATTCTCCAGTCATTTCCATTGATTGTGAGCTTGATATAGAGATATTCCTCTCTAATTTGGTAGGGCTAGATACCAAATCTAAAGATTGGCCTGTGGTTACTTCTTTGGTTTCCTTTCCCAGCCTTGGGAAAACAAGGAGCCCTAACACTTTGGCGTCGTTGTCGACGAATGAAAAATTTCATCTACTCTGGGAAAGATTGTTGAAGTTGCAGATATAATTTTTGATGGTGGAAGGTGATCAGACAGATGAAGGCTGAAATCCTTAAGCTCATGACTCCAACCTGATCCAAATACTCCACTAGAAGCAGGATCCATAAATTAGGGTTTTATTGGCGATTCCACTGGAAGAAGAATCATAATCCTAAAGGATTCCTTAGATCATATATTTTTCTCAAGATGGATTCAATTTATAGAAGGTATTATCATATCAATCATGCTCATGTTCGCAGTTTTCCAAATTGAATTCCTTGCATAGATTGGAAAAATTATATGCCCTAATTCATAGATGGAAACAAGGATGAGGCCATTCTGGATCTAATTAAATTTCATTAGCATATACATAATTTTGGGATTAGGTTTCATGAGAATTTTTTCATGAAAATGTTTATGGCTACCCTGGAAGGGAAAGAAAGATCATGGTATGAAGGGTTGAAGCTAGGTAGATTATTCTCTCTTAAATATTTCCACCCAACATTCTTTGAGTTTTATGGAAAATATCATCATTCATTATTGTTGCTCGAATAATGTTGTGAATCCTATTAATATTTCATTAAATACCTTGAAGGGGATTTTGGTGATGAAGAGTGTCTAGATTATGAGATCAGAGGCCCTTTATGAATTTTCTTCCTAATAGAAAATAATAGATATTAGCTGCCTTGATACAAAATATCATTCACATCACACATCAACTCCATATTTTCTTGAAGATGAAACATATTCTCATCCTAACAATCAGATGATATCGCATGAAGTTAACAAATATTTTCATAATTTCCAATCTTTATGTAGTCAAAAGTATGAGGATAATCATTCAAGTGGTTTTTTTATCTTATTAATTTTATGAGATTTTGTATCAAGAAGAAATCGGCCCAAGTCAGAATTCTGAAATTGTTGTACAGAAAACTAAACAGTGAACCATCTTATGGTGATGATCATCTACTTTTGCAAGGAAATAAAGAACAAGAAATTGTTTTTCTTGATTCTTGTGACAGTCAAATTGATATTCTTCCTGTTGAAGAACATGATGAACCAAAAAAACTTGAATCACATGAGGAATTGAATATAATTGAAGTGGTTGTTGCATTTAAATTTTTGCATGAGAATCCAAAACCTTGTCTTTTGGATGAGAGGAATGCACATTTGAACAAACAAATTGATGGTATTTTAGCTACAAATATTTAAGTTTCTATTAAGTAACCTAAATATGTTGAACAACAAGAAGAGGTCCTCTATGTTTTGGAAGATCCATTTTCAAATCTATTGAGATCATTAGTGGATATTAGGTTTGTTTTCTTCGCCAACATAGAGATTGGGTTCATTTTTCAGTTGGGGTTGTCATTACCACCACACTTTTCCTTTGAGGAAAGTAGGAGGAACAAGAAATCAGATAGCCATTTTCTTTCATTGCGGCAGTAGATCTTTGACTTCACTTGATCATATCGCTTATGGATATGTTAGATTAGGTACAGTGTGATGAATAAGCTCAAAATTCTAAGCATATTTTTCAGTGTCAGTTTCTAATAGAGTTTGCAGTTGATGATGTACAGTTTAGTTTTCAGTTTGATTTTAGTTATTTTGAGGATTGTAGCTGCAGTCACTCCATTTACCAATGAGAAAGGTGACCTGGTATACAGTGTTCTTGAAACCTCCTAAAGGAGATTCCATGCCCAGCTCGAGCCAATTTTAGATTCTATGAGTCACTAGTGATCAAATGTACTCTTTCCATGTGATTGATAAGGTCTTAGGATAAAAGTGTTCATATTTTCAAATACAATTTGACATGTCTTTGTTGTCATATGGTCATTGGTTATTGTCTAGATCATTGCTACTCCATACACTTGTTCAAGTTCACCATCATCCATCATGGTCATGTAATTTTTCCCCTATCCTAGGTCATTAAAATATTTAATGGGTCATAATATAGTTCATGTACTAGGATTCACATTTGAGGGTCATCATCATATCAGTTACCAAAACAAATCAAGGGAGTTATGTCATCCATTTTGGTCACCATCATGGGAGGTAGAAATTACGGAATAAAAGAAATCAAAGTAAAATTTCATTTTGAATAAATAAATATTTTTAAACTTTATTCTATTCTTCCAAAGCTTCAAGAGCTCCTCTCTGCAATTGAGAGACTTGCCACATGCATCAAAACTTCAAAATTCATCACCAATTGCTAGTTTGATTGGTGTGCTACGCTTCTGAAGGGTTGTTTCACTTTTTTTTTGGATTCATAAGTAGGGAAAGAACATGTGAAAACTCCATCTCATTGTTTCAAACAACTTCAATCAACTAAGTCCCCTTTTCCCATTCTTCCTTGCAACTAGGGTCTCTTGTCAAAAACAAGATCAAACATGGCAAAGACTAGTGAAAATAAGAAATTCAAAGGGGGAGAGATCTCAAGATATGAGCATATTCATATGAAGGAGGTCAATGCATTAGATGTTATAAGGAATTCATTTAAAGAGGTAGGCTCCCTAGGGTTTTGTAAGAAAGTGCATGAGGTGGGTTATAAGCATGCCTTAACAAGTTTATTTTCTATCAATTTTAGAAGATATCATGTCACAATTTAAGGGGTAAAATTCATGGTGCCAGCCGAGATTATATCCTCAGCTACTACAATCCCTAATGAAGGAGAGATTTGGTTCAAGGGGATGGATTTAGAAATTGAGCACTATTAGTATTTCTTGAAACCTCAATACAAAGACTCCCCTTCTCATATCTTTCTTAGTAGAAAATTGTTGGACAACTACACCACCTTGATGAGAAATATCATGAAATACGTCACTTGGGAGGGTAGGCTAGGAACGTTGTATCAATACCATATCAGGTTGTTGATGAATTTTACTTCTCAAAGGTCCCTAAACTAACCTTACTACCTATTCAGAAGTTTGGTTAAAATAACAGAGAAGGTGTAGTCAAAGGAAAAGGTTCATTCACCTATTTTATTTCATCATATCAACATGCCATGGGAGACCTTCTTGGAGGCAACTTCTCTTCTTCCTACCTCAAATCAGCCAAAGATTCAGAGCACTCCCTTAACATCATCTAGGCCATAGTAAGTTGGATCATCAAACAAGCCATTAGTGATAAATACACAACCTAGAGCAGAAATTTCAAATACCTATAAAAAAAAGTAAGAGGTTGGTGTTTTCCATTGAAATAACACAGATTCCTAGGCCTAGAACTAGGGCTCAAGCAATGGTGTTGCTTGGGAAGACTATCAGTGAAGACGTAACTTAGTTTGGAAATATGAGGTGAGAATCATTAAGAGGAAAACATGATACACCATTACATAGTGAAGAACAAACACCTCTTTCTTTAGAGATGGATGATCTAGAAAAAAGGCATGAAGATAAGGTAGCTAAAGAGAAAATAAAAGAGAAGGAGGCACAAATCACAGAGATCAAATATGATCTTGCCATGGAAACTTTCATGGTGTCCTTTTTGAAACAAGAAAATAGGCAGTTGAAACTAAACCTAATGTTGCAAAGCAAACCACAAGGGGACCATCCATCATCCAGAAGGAAAATGTTTTGGTAAAAAATGACAAAGGTAAATCCATCATATATGTGGACCAATTGGAATAAAATTACATATATATGCAACATAGAAGGCCTAAAACTCGAGCAGCGGAAAGATAAGAAAAATGTAAAAAAGAGCCATCTCCTCCTCAAGCCCTCAAACACATAAATGACACCATAGTGGCTAAAAATGAAGAAGACATGAAATAATGGATTGGGGTGGTAAATGAACACTCATATAAGCTATTGAATAAGGAAAATAGAGACAATTCCATGCAGAAACAAATGTCAAGGCACTACTACACTAGAAACACTATTGGGAAAATTAGGGTTAAGAACATGAAGAAGAAGCTCAAAAGGACCCTAAGAAGAAAGATAACCATGACCTCTTGGCTAATGAAACCTCAAATTTTTTACATCATGGTAGAAATATGGAAAATGCGAGAAATTTTGGCAAAAATTTGAGAACTTTTGAGTTTTTTGTCACATGGGCAAAACTAGTGCACAGAAATGCGGCGAGTGCTCACTGTACCTTTTACCAGAGCCTACAAATGAATATTTGAAAGCATGTGGAGATGGATAATGATGTGAGGATAACATAAATGTACTTTGGAAAGCCTGAAAGATTATATTTATTTAGAAAATGACAAAATAGTACCCATTTTTTACCTTTATGACACTATTTCAGACCACTCGCTCCACTTTTGGGACAACTCAGCTTCAAGGAAACGTTTTAGAGGTTTGGAGTAGTTTTTTCTAGTGCTTGATGATTCCATGGTGTAGTAGACATCTCTATATTTCCAACCATAACATTTTCAACCAAATACGCGTCCAGGAAGACCTCCAAATCATCTTCCAAAGTTTTGTTGTGCTTCTACTATTGTTGTTGTGTTTTTATCAAATTTTGCTACATTTCTAGGTTTGAAGATTTTTCTTCACAGGTGGAGGTCAAAGGCCAAAATCGTCGATGTAGAAAATTTTTCATGAGTTTTTATTTTTATAAGGCATATTAATGGTCATATTTCTAAAACAACCTTATGATTAATGACTTGAGAGAAAAGCTCAACTAGTTAGCTAAAAAAGCGGAAAGTTGTTTTTAACTTCCCTAGCATTAGGCTATGAGTCATTAGGTTCATTAATTAGTTGTTATGGATCATGATTCAACCCCTTGAGGTGGAATATTGTTTTATTTTCTATATGTGCTCATAATTAATTCATTGAGAAGGTTGGATATTTTAACTATAGACTCTTTTGGCACTAGTGTTCTTGACTATTTGCAGAAGTAATTTGCAGGAAGTTGCAACTATTTTTATGGGATTCTTGTGATGTCATTAATGACAATTTTTTTCACCTTTTTTACTATGCATTTGATGATCAATTTGTTCAATTAGCCATGTAATTTCTTCCTATTCTTTCTCTTTTCAGTTTTTAGACATAAATCTTTCTTTTATGCTATGTTTTTGTTTAAGATAGGCATATAAGTGTTTCATCCTCTGAATAAGTGAATTCATTATGCTCAAATAAACTTCTTAGATGATTTCCTCCTTATCAAACTACAATGACAAACCAATTGTGTCATTTATCACACCTACCTTGCCTCATACTATGTCTGTAGCTGATCTTTTGGATACCTTGCCTAGTTTTTAAACCTCATTCTTCTTTGTCCAGAAAACCCTAATAAAACCCTACTGAGCTTATAAATAGCATAAAATACTTATTCTATAGTCATTTCCAACAGCTATGAGATTGATTTAGAGATAGCCCTCTTTGATTTGGTAGGGCTAGATACTATTGGTGCATTAAGATGACTGTTTAAAAGTAATCTTAATACCTACATTAATTATCAACCCAGGGTAAGTATGTCTATTTCAAGAGTGCTTATAAAATTTTATGCAAGTGAAATCGGAGGTTAAAAATTATAAATCGTTGCAAGAATTAATATCTAATTCTCGGAGTTCAACCAAGAAAATTCTAAAAGAAAGCGTGAAATATACTTAATCAATCAACTTAACTTAATTCTTATTCATTATATGTACAAAGAAAATTGAAATGAGGTAATTAAAGAATTCACACTTAACGAGAATCACTAATCGATATCTATGGAAATATATTTAATCGGAAAGGGAATACTATAGCAATTGAACAACGACTAACTTATTCATGCTCCACAATTGAAATTCACAATGACTGATCAACCAAATAACATCACTCGTAATGAAAATAAATCATTCAAAAATGCTTGAATAACTCAGGTAAATTAAAGAATAACATTCAGGCGGAACGTAAAAGCGACTAAGACTTCAAATCAATGGAAAGACAAACCACTCAATGTTGATAATGATTAAATCAATTGCGATTCTACGAAATATGAAAATGATTAATTGCATAAAGGGAAAATAATAATATAACACAGAAAAGCAGTAGAGATCCTAGTGACCAGGCTGAGAGCCTCCATAAGATATTCAGAACACTATTATGAAGGAGCTACTATCTCTTTCATCAAATTCAATAGTAAAGGCACACCATCACTTAGTGTGAGAAATCTGTCTTGAATAAATGTGAATAATGTAAAATTACAACATACGGGTAAAAATTCTCTACCGTTATATTTCACCTATTAGTATTTTATAACATATGGAAAAACAAAATGGATAATAGCAAATCCTCAAGATCAAGAGATCCTGAGGATTTCACAGATGTCTAGCAGATTGCATTATGAAATAGGCGTGATTCTCCTAATCTTTTGTTGGTTCGCATGAACAGCATACGATCTTTTTCTTTTCTTGGTCGTTGTTGTTCAGTCGTTTGAACAACAATTATTTGGTTAATATTTCCCACACATAAAAACAACGAAATTTAGTTTTTATGCCAATAATCACATAGTTTGTTGATAATTAGTTTTACCCTTCCTTTACAATTAATTCTTCTATATTTATTTTCAAAGTGAAGGTAAACACATGAATGTTAGTAATAAATCAAGCTAATTATGAGGGTAAAACATGCCTTTTTCATGGCCCAACATACTCCCCTGCTTACCTTGTTTCATTTCCTTGTGCAATGATATGGTTGAGGTGTAACTATGTCAAGGAATAGGCAAGATAGAATTCCTCCTTATACAATCTAAAACGATGTCTCTTTTTTATTTTTGCAAAAGCCTCGTTTACATGATCCTCTGGTAGATCATATTCATAGTGATAGCCTTCGAGAGGGTACCATATAATAGGAAATCTATAGCGGTACCCTATCCATGTAGAACCCATGCATAGAATTATGTTGGTGTATGTGTTAAAATGAACAACATCAACTTTAAAATTCATGTAATTGAATGCCTCCCAGTTTTTGATGTTGTTAGTGAAAGCCTTCCATATTTTCTTGGTTGCCAACAAAGCATCTTCTCTGATCTCTTGAAAGTACTCTCTACCTACCTGTACAACGTCTTTGTGAGGTGACCCAAATTTAGCTACAACCCCTTTTTGTTTCATGAATCTCCTATGTTGGGTGAAGAGATACAAGAGTTTTGTGGGTTCCCCTCCAACCCAAAGATCCAAACCATGTTCCCTTTTCTGAAAAAAATTATAGGCCTTAACCTATTTAATCTTATTATCAGCAAAAGAAAGGAAAGCTTGAAATTGGATGTCTCGAATGAAGGGACTAGGGTTACTATCTCACTCATCTTCCAAAAATAAATTGTGTAAATACAATTCACATATGAGGCATTGAACCTTTTCATTTTGTTCCCCACAACATTGGATAAATTCTGTAGTGGTCTTAAATTTAGTGGGCTTTCCTACTCTAATGGATTTCACATTTAGCAACATATATCTCTCTAATAAAAATAAGGCATAATTAGTAGCATATGATTTGCAAGATAAAACATACGAGTAAAGAGAGCAAATAGTATTCATTTTGTTCATGGCTTCCTCGAGTTGAGATTTTGCTTTCTTTACCTTCTCTTGCTCACCTCTGAGGTTGGTGAAAATTTCATATTCATTTGCAGCTAGTGTGTTGATTTTTTTCAGCAACTCCTAATGTGCCCGTAAGGGCACCACTTCCTTCTTATATTTTGCCAACTCCTGCTGGGTCTATGTCAGTTCATTTTGAAACTGAAAAATAACAACTTCTTTTACTAGAGGAGTATAACAAGGTGTTTCCTCTGTCTATGCTTCCCTATATATGTTGGCATTGGATCAGTTTGTACAACAATTTCAACTATCTCTTGGATGTTGTCCTCAAAATCCATTTGAACAAGAACATATAACATTCCCAAGTTCATTTGGGTTTTTGTGTAATGAGCACACGACTGTTTAGTTTGAGTGCCAGTGTTTTCTGTAGGACATCATTCTATTTGGGTCCCAACAATGTCCGATTTTGTTTTAGGTTTCCAGGCCTTATCTACCTCCTCTAGCCATTCCCTTAATTGTTTGACTATTTTCTTCAATTTCCTGTATTTCTTCTGCCACTTCCTCAGCTTAATCCTAACTGATTTTTTCTTCTTTATAGGGTTTTCATTAGAAGAGGGCACAATATCGTTTGCAAACACAAGAAGAGTTGTGCCAATTTCTAGGCCATGATCTAGTGGGACACTGTTTTCTTCAGGCACTAGGGGGGTTGTGCCTATATCGGTATCTTGATATAATGAGAAAGTATCTCCCAACTGGTTTTCAAATTTAGGAGCTCTCTCTATATCGGTTTCTTCTTCCAAATATTCATTACCAAAGGGAACTGAATTTCTTGAATCTTGCAATTCTTCGGCAGAAGGTAAAATCTCAATATGGCCAGAACTGCCAGCAAAGGTAGACTGGTCCAGGGTTTAACTCTGTCACTTAGAATTCTCGGAGAGATTTCTTTCCTCACAAAATGAAATGATATTTTCCAACACTCGTGCCATTTCTTCCTCATATTCTTGTAGTAAATCATATTACATGCTTAGAGGAGGTGTATGGGATGGCCTTGCCTCATCTGCCAAACTTGAGGTATCTTTTCGTGAACTTATCATTTCAGAAAATCTTTGTTTTACTGGTTCCGAGGCCAAGGGATAAGTCCTTTTTTTCTTTCTTTCTTTGGAATTGATATCTCTATTCTCAGCTCCTCAATTTTTATGTTATCAATGTTTTCTTCTAGTGGTATAAGAGAAGGATTCATAAAGTTGTCCCAATTTAACTGATTTTTGGTCAATTTATGAATGAAAATTAGCTTTATCAGACCATGATGGTTGATAACTGAATATGGATTCTTAGCTCTCTTAACCTGACTAGAAATTTCATGCAAAAAAGAATTAAAAAATAATGGAAAATTAACTGAAATTTTTTGTTTGAGTATGGCTATAGATTTGATTTGTTGAGATTTTACCATGTGTTGAAATCCATCACATGTGATTTACTTATAAACGGTGATTGCCAATTCTTTCCAAGGTCCATTCAAAGATGTAGCGTGAACCCTTTTTCCTTTGCCTACCAGTTTCTCGTCTAGATCCTAAAACGTTGCAACTGCGTCGTGTAAGAGGATGTTCTTATCAATCCACCTTGTTACAGCTGCTAGAAGTCTAGAGACCTCAATTATTATAGCTTCCAAAAGTATTATATCTACGCCCCTTACAATTGTGTGTCCAACCTGTAAGTTCTGCAGGAATTATAGTTCTATCTCAGTATGAAATCCATGTAAGTTGTCCAGATATGGAAGCCATACAGCACGATGAAGAATAGTGTGAGCCTGCTTTGTTATATTAAGTACTATGGGTTCATTGTGAACATATCTCCCACCCATAGTTTCTATGCTTCAGAGACCAAATTCACACTTCTACATGCACTTCTCATGGCTTCGTTAATTTGGAACAACACAAATACTACATGCAATTCTTTGAAACTATTTTAAACAAATTTAAATGAAATGATATTTGTTTTTCGCATCAGTAGGTTTCGACGGATTTTAATAATTAGTTCATACGCTTGCTCATAATGTACACCTTTCCCCCTCCAATTAGAGATAGGCATCCATGCCCTTAGAGTGTATAAAAAGAGGAAAAACGTTGAGGATCCATAAATGCAGTGAAATAATAATAAGAGTAACGTACATGTCACTAAAATCAATCAAGTCAGCAGATATCATAAAAATACTGGGGAAATGACCAAAAAGTAGAAAAGAGGAGAAATAATTACTATGAGAAAAATAATTTTCCTTTGATGGAAATATGTGATGGAAGCATGATAGGTAAGGAATGATAATATCTGCTAGTATCAAGTGATCATGCATAATTAATTTGATTCATATGAAAGTGTAGTTTACCTTGCATATTGGTTTATATAAATATAAAACTATTCAAATGGTAAATTTGTCTTTTAGAATGAGCTAGTAGGAAGTAAGTAGAATATAGAATAATTGGCTATCTTCATGAAACTCCAATACCATAAGCAGAGCCATTGTTTCCATCAGGCATCCATAGCCTCAACATGGTTTCTTTTAACCCAAAAATTAGCCAGGACCCTTTGTTTAGGACTTAGATAATTTTTTTGCTCCCATAGAGAGACCATTGTGCTGGAATGGTAACCATATGGTCACAGTGCCATTCACAAGGGTTTAACAAAGTGATCAGGCCAGCTCGTGATGAGACCTCCTATCCTTCAGGAAATTCTTACTTGTCTAAAAGGTCATTTCACTTGTGTGGTGCTCGTTATGGGAATGTCACTTTTTACCTCCTTATGATCATTGTAGGATGTCTCATGAAGATACCCCCTATCCTCTTTAAGAATATTTTCATATTATTTTTTTATTTTTCATCATAAATGGAGGGAGGCTCATTAACTCCTTAAGGGTTACGGATGGCGTGAGAAGTAAAAAATGCCAATAAAATTTATGCCCTTATTCCTAAGTCACCATGCCAAAGAGGATCATCCATTGATAGTTTAAAATGTTAAACCAACATGGTATTAAGATAATGAATCATTTATAATATGTCTGAAGAGGATATATCCAACAAGCCTTTATATATATGAGCCATGTAAATTTCCAAAAATAAAGATACCCATCAAAGGTAAAAACAAATCATAATGTTATTAATATCGTTGTTTTTCTCTATTCTAGGTACACATTCCCCTTATAACATGATGGTTTACATGACAAAATGTATGAAGAAAATGATTAAATGGCGACAAAAATCACAAAATTTTATTTTATTGAACAACTATTTATTACATAAAAAACGCGGTTTTTCATTTGATCGAACAATAGCTTGTTCAATGAAATGAACATCACCTGTTCAATTGATTGAAAAAAAAAAACACACAAAAAGAACTTGACTATTCATTTGATCGAACAACATCTGTTAAACTAACTTAACAACAACCATTCAATTAATTGAAAAACAAAAACACACAAAAGAAACCCGACTGTTCATTTGATCAAACAACAACTGTTCAACTGAATGAACAACAACTGTTGAATTGATTGAACAACAAAAACACACAAAATAAATTCGGTTGCTAATTTGGTCGAACAAAAACTGTTCAACTGATTGAACAACAAAAAAACATAGGAGAAACTCGGTTGTTCATTTGATCGAACAAAAGTTGTGCAATGAATTGAACAACAATTAAACACACCCAAAAAGAAAGAAGAAAAGAAAGAAAAACATGGGGATCTTTTGAATTTCTACAGTGATGCTTATCTTAAAAAAAAAAATTACAATCAAATGAAAATAATATATATACGTTATTTAAAAACTTAAAGGAAATTTTTTTTTATGAAACTAAAGCTCCCAGGTCATTACTCTTGCAACTAAAATTTGCATAGCAGGGTCGTCATGTACCTGTTAGAAAAAATATTCCTTTGTGAGTGGTTTATGATAAATATGTACCCAATGTCCATTTACTCGGAAGGAAAAGCCAAACCCATCTATGGTGGCCAAAGTGAGAGTGCCATTGTTATGCACTTATTGAATTTCATACGTGATGAGCCATCTTGTTTGTAAGGAAGTCTTGAAATCTAGAATCGTAGGGCAGTGCCTAATATCCTTCCTGAAACGTCTTCTTATTGATAAAGTTGTCATGCCACTTAGCCTGTTGCTGCTGAACATTTGTAGTACATTGTAAATCAAGTAACTAGGCGTCATCTAAGTCATTTATCTATTGAAGTCTATTAGTTTGAGCCTCTGTCAAGTCCAGTTCCCACTTCTTGGGTTGTTCTAAGATTATTTATTTCAAATGAGATAGGAAAAATGGGTTCCTTTCCAAATAAAATTTGGTACGGGGAATATCTATTAGTATTTCGCCAAGTTGTGCGATAAGCCCACAAGGCCTCTAGTAGTCTAGTAGCCCAGTCTTATTGATGTGTCAAAATTGTCTTGGTCAGAATTGCTTCAATGACCTTATTGGTACTTTTGACCTACCTGTCCATCTACAGGTGATACGGAGAAGTGATTATATGCATGATGTGGTGGTTCTGTAGTGTGGATGTATTCTTATTCCCTACGAACTGTGCCCCTCTGCATGTTATAACTTCCCTAGGTAAACCATACTGCAAATATATCTCAAAAGGAAAATTAATAACAAATTATTATGTAGATCTTAGCAAAGCTATTGTTTCAATCCACTTTGTTACATTGTCTATAGCAACTAGTATGTAGGCTTTCTGGTTCCATGGCGGATTGAATGGGCTAAAAAAATACAATGCCCACCATTCAAAAGGTTCTATTACCAATTTTGGCTCTAACAAAATTTCGTCAAGTTTACCATGGCAACCCATCCTTTGGCAGCTATCATAGGCATGCACATATTTCTCATCATCTTTAAAAAAAGTGGGCCAAAAATAGCCCATTTGTAATACTTTGTGTCCGGCTCTGCAATCTATGAAGTTTCCACCACAAGGTTCGTCATGGAAGGTCTTCAGGATGTCATAGATTTCATCTTCGTGAATGCATCTACGTATGTGCATATGAGACCATGTGTGGAAAAGATATCCACCAATCCAAGAAAATTGGGTGTTTTATAGGACAATCAACTTCCTTTCTTTTGTTGTTAAATTCCTGGGAATATTTCCTACTACAAGATAATTTCCTACACATGCATACCATGGCGCTTTCACTACTACGACAAACAAATGTTCATCAGGAAACTAGTCATCTATTGCTAGCGGATCATTTGTCTTTGGAACCCGAGACAGAAAATCTGTGACTGGGCTCTCCTTTCCTGGACAGTCTTTAATAGTGATGTCAAACTCCTGCAAAAGTAATAGCCAAAGATTCACTCACCCATTTCTAATTGGTTTATTAGCTAAGTACCTAATGGTGGAATGATCAGTATACGAAAATACTTGAAATAAAGCTATGTAAATTCTAAATTTTTTTATCTCACAGATGACAGCTAAGAATTCCTTTTTTGTTACTGTATAATTTAGCTTAGAAGGGGTGAGCTTTTTTCTGATATGATAAATAGCGTAGGGGTTTTTGTCCTCTTCTTGACTGAGAACATCGCCTATCATTGCATCTGATGCATCCGACATAATATGAAATGGTAGTTCCCAGTTGGGACCACACAATACTGGTACATTCGAGACTAATTTCTTCAAATTTGTAAAAGTAGTGTCACATTTATCAAACCATTTAAATTTAACATTTCGAGTTAAAGCATACAAAGGCGCAGCTATTTGTGATTTTTTTTTTATGAATATACAATAATATCCTGCATATCCGAGGAAGATACTTACCTCCGTCTGAGTACAGGGTGTATATAGTAAGAGAATTACCTCTATCTTTTCTGGATCTACTTTTATTCCAGCCACAGAACTGTATTGTCCTAGGATTATGCCTTCCGTCATCATCATGTGACACTTTTCGTTACTCAAACATAACCTGGTCGTGATACATCATTCCAACACTTTTTCCAATGTTTGCAGTTCTTGTTCAAAATCGTCCCCATATGGGGTGAAGACATCCATATAAACTTCAAGACCTTCATTTATCATATCAGAGTACAACCCTCTGAAATGTAGCTGGGGCGTTACATAAACCGAAAGGAAATACTATGTAAGAAAACGTACCTCATGGGTAGGTGAAGGTAGTTTTTTCTTGGTCTTCATGGGAAATTTTGATCTCATTATAGCTGTTAAAGCCATCAAGAAAGGAAAATAATTGCTTTCCTGGCAACGTATCGAGGACTCGATCGATAAACGAAAGAGGGAAGTGGTACTTCTATGTGGCTCTATTCAAATTCGTGTTATCCACCATATTTGCCACTTTCCATTATTATTAGGGGAAACTACTAGTGGAGAGACCCATTTTTATCTGAAAGAGGATAAATAAAATTTACATCCAAAAACTTCTGTAATTCTTCTTTTACAATGTCTTTGAGGTGTGAGTTCATTCTTCGTTGAGGTTTCCTGATGGGGTGAGCATATTTTCTGGTGTAAATATGATGTGTACACAGTTGGGGATCTATGCCCTTCATGTTTGGATAGTCCCAAGCAAAGGCCCCTTTATATTTTTGTAAAACCTTAATGATCTTCTGTTGTTGGTCACTGTCCAGATTCTCATTTATGTTTAAAATTTTTCCTAGTTCAATTTCAACAGGTCTATTATTATGAACGACAGTTGTGGATATGTGTTGGTCATAATTATCTTTTAAAGGATCTTCTTAGGCCTCATTGTCAATAATTTCTCTTAACATTTGACATTTTTCATTTCTGTAACAGCTAGTTGATTAGTAAAATGTTAATTATATCATCTTTAGTTTGATTTTTGAACTCAAGGGATTCTGCTACTATCAGTGGTGAGCGGATATTTTATTCAAGGTATGCGGACGGATGTTTATAAATTTTACAATGCGAATACTTGGTTTGGAAAGGGAATATGGAACAAGTTTATTTATAGTATCTCCCTTAGCAATTTTCATGACGCATGTACAACAACCTACATAAGCTTCAGATATTTCCAACCAAGGTCGACCCAGGTCTTTTCAAATTAATGGCTAGAAAATCCACTGGTACTCCCATGAGTCAATATAAACCATGATATCCTATAAAGTTCCTTCTGGTTTAACAACTGGGCAGTCAACAAGTTCCAGGAAGGTCGTGGTTAGTTCCAAAGTTATGATAGAAAGTGATTCACAAGTTTCCATAGTCAAAATATTATGGTTGCACCCAAGTCTACTAATGTGTTTGGAAATGAGTGGCCATATATTTGGACTGTAACTATGGGAATCCCTAGATCTTCATATATTACTGGTGTTTCTCTGCCCAAAAGTAAATCAGACAAGGTCCCTATGACATGGACAATTGGTGAAGTTTTTATTTTCATCCTGGGATTTTTCGCGCACATTTGTTTAATTGTCTTAGCATAGATAAGGATATCCTGAATGGCTTCGAGAAGAGGAATTTTAATAGAAATATTTTTAAGTTCCCCTAGAAGATAAAAATCTGGATAGAAAATTGTTTTAGGTATCACTAATATTTCATGGAATGGGGGATAATTATTGATAAGTATTGATAAGTTTTCCAAGATCTTATTGTTCAACTATATCTTCTCCTTATTTTATTTTTGTGTTGATCGAAATTTATGGATTGATTATGATTGGGGGTTCTAACTTATCTTGTTGCAAGTTTTCATTTCCCTCGAGGTCAATAATGCACCCTAGTCTCATCCTAAGTTCACTGCATTTTTTTGTTAGATTTCAAGGTCTGGATTTTCGACGATCTGTATTAGCTAGACTGGTCTATTGTTTGGGTTTGGATTTAGTTGATCTAGGAGTTGAGGATGTATAAGAGGTTGAGATTTATTTTGTAACGGATATGGAGCTAGTAATGTGGGTTGATTCTGAGGACCCATTCCCATAGGTGAATTATTTATTCCCAAGGGTCGCTTCTAGTTTTGAGACCAGTTTGGATTTTGTGAAGTAGAGGTAGGCCACTAGGATGTGTATGGATTGTGCTACCAAAATGGAGGAGAGAAAGAAGAATTTGGCCAACCACCACCTGGAAAGGATTTACTTGGCCCGGGGTGCATAAGGAATGGTTGGGATGGCCAAGTGGAATAAGGTGATTCGCCTTGCCCCATTGTTCCGGAGTCTTGATGTTGACTAAATTGCGAAGAAGGAAATAACCGAGATGGGTCTTGTGACATACCTGAAGATCGGGCTTGCTACTGTCAACATTGATTCATTAAATATACTAGTTCTGTTTCTTGTTCTGCTTCCTTGAAGACTCATTTCAACCCAGGGAGTGATAGGCACTTCTCAGTGGCATGGTCTATAGTGCAGATGGCACACGTTTGGACCATGTCCAATGGGCATTCCCACTAGCTGTGCTTCTTTCAACAGTGTGGATAGAATATGGCCAGGTTATGTTCTGCTAACACTTATTTTTGCTTGGCCGGTAGGACATAATTTTTTTGTGAGGGTGCCCAGGATATGGTTCTTGAAATACTCCAGGAGATTCTTGATTTATGTTCGTGTTACACTGCTGCCTGAAGTTATATTATTCCTGGCAGCTGAATCTCGTCTAGCTAGCCTAATGTGTGTGCTTCCTCTAGAGAACCTCACACATAATGAAACAATATCGTCATAATTTTCCTGATAGATGTCTCCTTTTCCCATTATATTTAAATTTTCTATCCATTCATATTTCAGTCCTTTTATAATAGTTACTTTTAAAACATCTTTAGATAATGCAGCATAAGGATACCTTTGTAGATTATACTGAAACCGTTCAACAAATTCTTCTAGTGTTTCATTATCTTTTGCATTCATGTTGAAGATTTCATATTTTTATTCTCTTTTCATACACTAATCTTGATATTTAGCAAGTAAGGAGTTTTTCATCTAATCCAGGAATTAATAGTCCCTCCACTGAACCCCATAAACCAGTGCAAAGCTAGTCCATTTAATGTAGAGGGAAAAAAAATTAGTTTATGAGGGTCAGTTGTGCAATCATATCTCCTATACAAAATGTCAAATTCAAACAAGAAAGCATCTGGATATTCTGAAGTTAATCTATGGAAAGTATGAATGTTTTGTAATGGAATAGATTTCATGGGGGCATTAGCGACTGGGTCAGTAATAGGGTACTCAAATGTGGATGTTTTTCCTTAGGGTTGATTGTGTGTCATTTGGTCAAAGGTGTGCCAATAACCATCAGGTATTTCTTCGTCTAGGAGATTAATTGAGACTAGACTAGAAGACATATTTCCAAAAGGTCTTATAGTACTACCATGATCTGGGATGTCGGGCATATTTTCTTCAACCAAGATTTAAGGAGATCCAAGCTATGGAGATTGTAAGTTTTTTGTTTACAACACCACTGGTTTCTCCCTCTCCTTGCAAGTTGCAAGAATTTACCTCTTGTGAAGGGTCAGGACTCAAATGTTTTGTGACCTAAAAGATTTGTTCAGACACTTTTGTGTCGCTATGGATCTCGGTGTGAGCTGCAGATGGTGAGCCTGCTACCTAAGGGATTACATTAGGATTTTTTTTCGAACATGGTCTTTGGTCCTACGGATTCCTGAGATTCAAATCTTCTTATGATTTCTTCTATGAACGTTGTTCTTCCAAGGATCACCAATCCCTTGGGTTGTTTGGATATAGATGGCGGGTTCAGATTTATTTCTTTCTTTTTCTTCGTAGTCATTCATTAAAAAACACCTATTCCTATTTAACCTCTATGTATTTGTTGAAAAGCGGGCTAATGGAAAATCATTTTACTTACTGGCATGCAGGTTCTTAACTTCTGTTTTCAATACCCAATTATTTTACAACAAAAGAAAATGAAAAGAGATCACTTGTAAAAACTCTCCCTGGAAACAATGCTAAAATGTTGGTGCATTAAGACGACTATTTAAAAGAAATCTTAGTACCTACATTAATTATCAACCCAGGGTAAGTCTATTTATTTTAATAGTGCTCAGAAAATTTTATGCAAGTAAAATTAGAGGTTAACAATTCTAAATAGCTGCAAGAAGTAATATCTAGTTCTGGAAGTTCAATGAAGACAATTATGAAAGAAACCATGAAATAACTATAATAAATCAAATTAACCTAATTCTAATTGATTCTATGCATAAAGAAAATTGAAATGCGAGAATTAAAGAATTCAAACTTAACCAGAATCACTAATGGATATATATGGAAATATATTTAATCAGAAATGGAATACCGTAGCAATTTAAAAACAAGTAACTTATTCATGCTCTACAATTGAAATTCACAATGGTTGATTAACCAAATAATGTCACTCATAATGAATGGCAATCACTCACAAATTATTGAATAACTTTGGTAAATTAAAGAATAACATTCGAGCGGAACATAAAAGTGACTAAGACTTCAAATCAATGGAATAGAAAACCATTCAGTGCTGATAATAACTAAAACAATTATGATTCTACGAAATACAGAAATGATTAATTCTAGAAAGGTAAAATAAGAATACAACACAGAAAAGCAGTAGAGCTCCTAGTGACTGGGCCGAAAGCCTCGAGAAGTCTCTGCCAGAAGATATTCAGAACAAGATTACGAAGGAACCATTATATCTTTCATTAAATTCAATAGTAAAGGTACAACATCACTGAATGCAAAAACATTGTCTTGAATAAATGTGAATAATGTAAAATTACAACATACGGGTAAAAATTATCTCCCATTATATTTCACCTATCGGTCTTTTATAACCTATGAAAAAGAAATGGATAATATTGAATCCCCAAGATCAGGAAATCCTAAGGATTTTGAAGCTATCCAGTAGATTGCATTATGAAATAGGCGTGATTCTCCTCATCTTTCGTTGGTTTGCATGAACAGGATATGATATTCTCCTTTCCTTCGTCGTTCTTTTTCAGTCGTTTGAACAACAATTCTTTGGTTCATATTTCCTGCACTTAAAAAACAACGAAAGTTAGTTTTTATGCCAATAATCGTATTGTTTGTTGATAATTAGTTTTACCCTTCATCTACAACGAATTCTTCTAGATTTATTTTCAAAGTGAAGGTAAACATATGAGAGTTAGTAATAAATCAAGCTAATTATGAGGGTAAAACATACCTTTTTCATGGCCCAATAGATACCAAATCTAAACATTGGTTTGTGGTTACCTTTTTGGTTTCCTTTCTCGGCCTTCGAAAAGTAAGGAACCCTAAGAATATACATAAGGAGTGCTTGACCCAGTTATTAAACCACGCATTATAATGAATTCTATTGTGATTTAATAGTTGAAAAGAAAACCATTATCATATGTATTTCCTATAATTTGTGCATCAAAATATGGATTATTACTGAGGATGATGAAATGAAAATTTCCCCCTAGATCGTGGATATGGCTTGGGGGTGACTGTTGTAAGTAGTTGTGGCTAAAATAGGTCTATGGTTGCGGGGGAAATTGAATTCCCACCTTCATTTTTCCATGTTTCTAAATTTTTCATGAAATTTTGTGAGTTGAGTGTTGTGGAATTAAAAAAGCTCTCTATGAAGATATGCAAATATGAATAATGTTGCATAGAAGTATGATTTTGTTGCATGTATTTTATTGATTGGATTCTATATTTTTTTATGGCTATGTTAATGAAATTTTTTTCATGCCTCTATAAGTTAGATACCAGGGAATTTATTTGTTATTGCCTATAGAAAGCACTTTGTTCTTTATACATTAAGAGATGGTCTAAGTTTGATAAGTGTCTTATGATGAATGTTGTGATATGAAGGGCTGTCTTGTCATAGTTAGTATATAGCTCTATGGATTATCACATGGTTGTAGAAATTGGTACATGAATCTATTCTTGTGGGATGTAAGTTAAATTTTTTAAGTTCCTATGTAATTTTATTTTGTTTCATGTAGTCATGCAGGTTTTGTGACTTAGAATTGTTTTCATATTTTATTTGTATGTCAAATACGAGATTATTTCTCTTGTTGAATGACGAATCCATAGGGAATAAATATGGTTGATTATTAGTGAAGTTATAGGCTTGGTTTAAATGTTGTTGAGACCATTAACCATTTATTATCTTAAAAATATTAATTTCATTTACATTGTTATTTTCTATAAGCTATATGTTGCTACACATTGTGCATTAATTGTTAATTTTGGGTATATTTCCCCTTTTTTATTGTTATGCAGGAGAGAGAATTTCAATCAGGTTTGACAAGGGTGTGGGCCTCCTTTTTCAGTTGTTCTCTTAAGCCATGAGATAATGAGGGCCAACATGGAGAAATATTAACATAGGTTAAGAATGCTAAAAGTCAAAATAATTGACTAAGTGTACTAGAATTCAGGTTGGTTGCAAACTTTTTAGGTAGAAAATTTTTGAGGTATGTTTTGACCTTTCATTTCCTACCATTTTTCAATAATTTGAGGATAATATTCCATAGAATGATCTAATTACTTACAGTGTGTGCACATTATGCAAGTTTTGGGGAACTCTCATGCAATGTGTCTTCTCTATCCGTAATTATAGAAAATTATCAGACCCCTACCTCTTCCAAATCCTGCTCTACCTCTGCCATATAATCATTATTCTCTTCCCTACATCTATTGGGCTCTGCCATCATTATTTATTCTTCTGCTTCAAATCCTTATGCCTCATGTACCTTATAGCATCAATAGTGCTCTCTCTCATTAGATATAGTGTGTGACATGTGCAGATATTGTGTCCTATCGATTTGCAAAGTTCACAGAATATATTTTCAACTCAAATTTGGTACTTTCACATCATAGGTAAAGTCATTGGTATATGTCCCCATACTCTACAAGCTTCACACCATAGTCTCATGCCTTGATCCAAAGTATTTGTAGCTCATGTTTCTATGCATTTTATCATAGTTGGTCACTCATTCCTATGATGATCTTATTTCCTCTATAAACTACACCAAAATTCTTTTTGATTTTCCTTACCTTTATCTATATCTTACAATTGTATCATGAATATACTAACTATGGATGAATTTGTGTCATTATTGTGTTGTTATTTATTCCAATAGGATAATATTCTAGAGTCATGGAAATTTATACGGCCTCTCACTATGTCACAATATTTTGTTGTGTTAGGATGAAGTGTATATGAGGAAATAATCCTGCAATAAACCGTTTCTTATGTTGCACATCCAAAATTTGAATTGTTAGATAGCTTAACAAGGATTTAAATATCTCATTCAAGTCCCATACTGATTCATTAACATTATGTTTAATCTCCTTAATCGTTGTGATGTGCTGGTATTTTGATTTTAATTTTTGGAATTATTTTAGAAATCTATGCCCAATTTCTTTGAATGATCCAAATTTTCCTACTACAAAGTAACCTTATATTTCAAATACCAAGTTAATTCACAATAACTGAAGGTGGTCTCTAACTATGTATCCTTCATTGGTTCATCCTAGAGATGCTTAATAATCCATACTACTTCACAAATAAAGAGATGTTGTTAGATATCCTCTATGTGAGTTTCATGAAATAAATGCATTCACAAATTAGAACCAATGTTCGACATTATTTTCTGGAAAAAAATTCTTTGTGACACTCATAAGATATTAGGTCTTTCCCCTTTTGATGACTACTTCCACCACCTTTACTATCTTTACTACAATCCCTACTCCATTCACTAACATAAATTATTTGCAACAAATTGTTAGGAAATCTTACTTGTTTTCTAGGATACTGGCATACGAGGTTGGGTTTGATGTAGGGTAAGACATGAGTAGTGTAATTAGGATGCACCAGAGAAAATTTTAGGGGCTAATATTCTTAGGTGGAATAATTTTCCATGAATTTTCCAAAAAAAAATATTTGCCAATTTCCATTTTTTCTAAGAATGATTCAACCAAATTTTATAGTATGAAATTATTTTACCTTAAAATAGCAAAAATTTAATGAGACAATATATAAAACGATTATAAATTTGAATTATTTTACAAAAATATCATCAAATATTTCATAGTTTTCATATTAAAGCCTAGTAAGATTCACCAAAGTTTATAAATTTTTAGATACATTTCCATCCTTAAAATTTCCCCTAGGATGCACTAGTTCTTCTTATCTTGAGATAATTTGATGTATTTATTCCTTATTATTCCCTCTTTCAATATGAATCATTTCATTATGTTCTATGCATGACATCTATGTTCTATGAATGACATCAATTAGGTAGGTGATTTGCATTGATTTATCATTCTTCATCTATAACCTCCAAATCATCACTAATACGTTTCCTTCTTATTCATTCTATTATTATTCCTGATTTCATTCTTATTTTTCTAGGTTCCAATGTAGATCACTCCCTTGCCTCACCTATGTTCTAAAATCTTACTCCACTGCATAGCACTCCACTAACTTCTTATTTCATTCTCTCCTCTTACATTGATATGTACGCTCTTACCCTTGCTATATCTTCAGTGATTTAACCCTTTTATGTTTCAAAATTCTTGGCTGATCCAGTATTTAATCAATTTTTTGTATCCCTTGACTTTATTCCCTCGGGCCATGCTCTAGTCAACCTCTAGTCTTTCCATTGCGTGGAAAGAAATTTAACCACTCATGGTATTATATTGCAATGACATGACTCATTTCTCATATAGTAGCATATTTATCTAGGTAAACAATGATCTCAGATACCTCCCTTGCAGTCCCTAGAAAAATTCTATCTCAATTGCACTATATCACTTCGTACCTTTTATAGAAAACTCAACAAGATAACCCTCCAATATTCTATCTACACAAAATCCCATTTCATGTGATATTATGTTTCTTACATATTTTACCCTTTTGATTAGTTTTGGAATCTAAGTACACAATAACATAAGGCAACAATTTATTATTTTCTTTGCCAATATTTGGAAACACTGATCGAGAAAAATTGAGAATTCAATGAATAAAATTTCATGAAAATATGTAGATACATACCTTTGCAAACATTTCTCATGACTAATTCATTAATTTTTGAGCTATTGCACCACAAATTTTTTTTCCTTCATTCACATCCACTATTGTATTTCTTCCTTATTAGTCCTCCACATCCCCTTAAGTAGCATATTTTTATCCGCGTAAGGAATCATTTGTTGGCATACATAGGGGAAAAAAATCTATGATGAATTAGCCAATAAAACCCCTCATACATCATCCATTTTGGTAACACATGTGATTAGGTGAAGTCTCACTTGAGGCATATATGTGAGATTTCAAGAACCAGGATTGTTCTATAGTGATGAAGGATACACAGATCCTACACTACCACTATTATACTAAACATAATGATATCTCTTGTTACTGATAAAAATAAAATTATTTACACCCCTATTCTATGTAGTAAATCCATTATTCATAACCATTTAACAAAACTATAATATAGAAAGAAGACAATCCATTACATAATTCACCAACAAAGAAAATACACTAGAATAGGTCCTTTTATTATGACTATAAAATATTCATTACAATGAAAATATTTCGGCTTACTAGCCTAATAGACCAACTCTTTACGACACATACACAAAGTTAAGTAAAACATCCACAAACATTAATCATTACATAGTCTTACTTTCGCTTTGTAGTCTTGGGTTATTTATAGCTTTACATTAAGGAACAAGCCGACTTGAAAACCCCATTTTACTATGTGAGGTAAATATTACCATGGAAAAAACCACACAAAATAATCCTAACAAATTTCCTTACTCTTTATTCAATGTTTTCACATGAACTCATGAGTCACCTACTTTTCTACATGGTGCCCTTCTACACGGTGCTCCTTTGTGTAGATCCTAAAACTTGTACCCCAAAATACTGCTCCAACAATGATTCAATGATCATTTTCCACAAAAAAAATCCTCTATTTTGAGCTTCCAGAACTTTATACTATGGTCATTGAGTTTATCAATATATGTCTTTGAATTTCCCACCATTTCCTTCGACCACATGAATTGATTTAGAAGTCTCTCATTGTAACAAGGTTTACCACATGTCCAAAAAAAACCCCGTAGCCACAAAAGCATCCACTTGTACCCAAAACTCATTTTTATAATGACAAATACCCACATTAACATAGATATGTTATCCTAAAAACCCATTATAATATTACAATACTATATATATATATATATATATATATATATATATATATATATATATATATATATATATATATATATATATATATATATATATATATATATATATATATATATATATATATATATATATATATATATATATATATATATATATCTTCATCTATAAATTGACAATCCATTTACGATGAATTCAAATATAATTGTTGTTAATTAACTAAAACTCCAAAATCATGGGAAAAACAATATGCACCACAAAACCACTAAAAGTGAAAATTATGTGTTGAGAACCACCAAAAAGGAAAATAAAAGGCACCCCCTTCCTTTTTTTAGAGTGGGGGGAGGGGCTACCTCCCTACCCCCTGATAGGGGACTTTCCACCCCTTCTCCCCCCGCTTTGCCTAGTGAAACATACAACATTTGGAAATAATCATGCAAATAATATAGCACATAACCAATAATCTTATGTCCCAAATGGAATCACTACAAACTCATAATGGTCATACCTTATTAATAAAGAGATATTGTTAATATATTCTTATATTATTCTTACCTATTATCATTTTACAGTAGATGAATGTTATAAAATATCATTACTTCTTGTAGCTCATTAAAAAAAATCATAAATCATAGATAGAGGATACATTTTTTTGTGTAGTATATTTATTCAACTATATGATGTGAATGCACAACCATATATTTCCATCCTCCTTATACTCAAAAAAAATAGTTGGGAAACCCTAAAGTGAAATCCACGGGTATATGTACCCCATATTCCATAACTCTTTTAGTTATATCTACAACAATTTTAGGTGTCATGTGCTCATTTAGTAGCAATTCTAAGGAATTGGGGAACTGTAGAAAATAAATAAATAAATAAATAAATGTTTATTTGGTGTTAATCTTGAGAATTACTTAAAAAAATCTTCAAAGTATTTTAAAACCATATATTCTTCCATATTCGACTTACTCTTCCATATGTGCTACATATATCTAGCACCTCTTTATAAATCTTCTTTTTATTTATAATTCTAAAATCTCTCTCATGGATATAGGGGTTGGAATACTTTTGGCTATGCTTAAGTTTGATTCCTTATCAAGGCATGTGAAATATAGGTATCGAGGATATAATGATTCCTATCCAGCAAATCCATACCAAAAAGATAATCCTATGGCCCAAGTAGTATGATGTTCAAATTTTCTTTATGGTTGATGTCATTCATGTTCACTAGGAGATCCATACTAAGCTTATTGATTCTTCTCATGTTTTTATTAGTTAGGTAAGCCAACCAATAATTTTCATGATTGAATATGTTTAATTTTAATCTTTTAACCATATTAGGATCTATAGAACTATGACCAGATCTAGAATAAATGAAAATAACTATGTGTTGATTATCAATCTTACCTCCCACCTCATCATGTGAAAATAATATTCTATTTTTCTATGGTCCGTGGATGCATATATCATTGACATTATTCTATGAATATCTCTTATTTCATTCGCTTCTTGAATATTATGGACAATCCTCATTCTATCTTCTTTGTGAGGATCATCCTTTAGAATGTGATTTACCTCACATGCCTGACACTATATGCATTGATGTCTTGGATTTTTCCCAAAGAATATATCATTTATTTTTCATTTTTCCATTGGATACACTTTGTTGGTATGCTTGAGAGATGTTCCTAAATATTGTTTACAATTTCCTCTTCTAATCCATTTTTCTTTTTTTCTTACCATCCAAGAGTTTTAGAAACATAGCCTTTTTTTTCTCATATGAATATTTTAGTGTCCATATGGATTCCAGTAATATTTTAGGCTCAAAAAATTATATTTTATCCTTGTTGAATGATATCAATCTACTCACAAATATATAAATTCTAGCCTTCTCATCATTATGAAATTAACATACCTTATAAGCTATACAAATTTATTTTCATATTTATACATAGTCATGCTCCTTGGATTGAGCTCAAATAATTATTTAAACTTATTATCATAAAATTTATTTGAAAAATGTCGCTGCTAGAATTATTTGTTGAATTTCCTCCAAGAAATTCTCTTCTCATCAATCTGACTAACATGATTTAGTTAGGCCCACCAGGTAGAAATTTTTCCGTAAAGATGATATAAGGTAATCATTACTTCTAGATTCTATGAATAATTGTCTAGATAAAAATATTTTCTCATTCCTAAAAACCAAGATTCAATATATTCACCTTTCGTATGCTCTTAATTGAATGTTTCTTGCTTTATATTCCTAATATCTCTTTGAAATATATCTAGCTTAGGCATTCTTCTCTTATGTTTGAGAGGGGACATACTTGGGCTACTTTTTTATTTTGAAAATACATAGGCTCTTCTAGATAAATGTCTAGATTAATGGTGATGTATACTAAAAATTCATGAGTACCTATATCCCTTATGATCATCTATCCTATCATTAGATATTTACTTTGTTGCATGTCTTGTGCTAGAATCCTTATGAATTTATGTATGTAAATATCTACACTCAAGTTGTTGGGAGTTGATTTTATTATAATGCTCTTAAACCATTATTAAATCTTCAATTTCTATCTCACTTCCGTCTATAATATTGTCACTGTCTGAACCAACTCCATAAGCACTTCCTAATTTATCTATCCATTGGACTTTATTTTATCCTTTATGGATATGATATTTAAACCTCTTATTTTCATTTTCATGTTTCTAAAAATCTTGGGAATCCTCCATGTAACTAGTCCTCATATTAAGCTTCACCATTTTGGTTGAACCCCTAATTTGCAAAATGTTCATGCAACAATTAATATCATAATTTATTTTGAAATAACTATAAATTAAGCTACATATCATTAGTCATCTTAATTCATGAAGAACATGGATGCAATAATCGAAATTACGAATCCCTTATACATAATATTCTTTAATTCATATTTCAAAAAACTATAGTCATACCTCATTTTATGTTCTAATATATAAATTATAGCTTTCTAAATTTTCGTATTTCCAATTAATTGTGTCCCTATTAACTATTGTATTTTGATTCAGAGGAAACTTTATACCAAGTGCAAAAGGAAATTGATCAAGAATTGTCAAAACATCTATATTGATGGTAGATAGTATTGTTGATTATGACTATGTAACATGTTTGAGATTGGTGATTTGATGCTTTATTGGAATTCTACTTTAACTTAAAATTGTCAACTTTTCCTTTTTTACATTTTCTCAAACTTAATATTTATAGCAAAAAAAACTTAATATTTATAGCAAAAATAGTCATCTTCCAAATGGAATAAAACTGGGAAATATTTAATAAGACAAAAGCATATAACTTGTTGAGAAAGACAAATGATGAATGAATGATTTTTTCTTGATTTGTGCTCTAACATACCCTTTCTCACTTTAAAAATTTCGAAAGTACCCTAAAACATCCTATAATAATGGATTTTTACCTATTTTATACCTTTATTCCCGACCCCTTGAAATTTGGCCAACTTCTCCATTAAGTTTCTTCATGTCTGGTTCCATTGTTTACTATAACAAATTCATTAGCACTAAGTCGTCTTTCAAGGATTACCACCCTAATTTTCAAAATCATTAATTTGTAGTTTATGAAAAGGTGGAGTAGGATTATGGAGTGAGATTCATTACCACTTTTGTAGGTTGTCTCACTGCATGCCTACCCTAAAATTTTATCTATATCTTATCCATTCTTATCATGTTATCGGAAAAAAAATTGGCTCCATAAATGTTTCATATACAATTCTTTAGCTAACAATGTGGCATATTGCATGGTTATTAATGTGATGCTAATGTCCACTTATTATCCCATGAAGTGGCTATGTCACCATTTTTCTTTTCCCTTCCATTGGATATAAAAATATTTATTTAGTCAATGAACCTCAAACTTTGTCTTATTGCTCAGGTACAAAAGTTGTCTCATTGACAAGCTACAGAATTTGTCTCGTTGGTGAAATTAAAAATTTGGCTTATCCTTGAACTTCAAAATTTGTTTCATTTGAAATATTGAAATTGTGTCTCATTAAATAACTATAAATGATAATATAATATTTTTCTGGTAAACTCCTAAATTTTATTTTCGAAAAAATCAAAAGAAAAATTATCTTGAATGCAATCAATAATTTTTCTTTGAAAAACTCCTTCAAAGACAAAGAATTTGTCTAAACAAAGTAAAAGAGGATTAACTTTGAATTTTTTTCCCCTTTTGAGATGGATCTATACTATGGATTCTGGGATTAGATGAGATCTAAGGAATTTACAAGCATATGTAATTTTGAAATGATATTTCATATAAGGCCATGTTACATGGATTAATCCATCTTTCGGACAAGAGCGATCTCCCTATTGCTCAGTGAGTAACTAGAAAAAAACATCCATTCAAAAACCTTTTCCTCTAGATTAATTTCATTCAAACATTATAATAATAAAGTAGAGAGGAAATTCCCCTACATTGTAATCCAAACATTTGATGTAGCCTTTTATCTTGTTGCTCCAAAGTTGTTTCTCCAATAAGTAGAACCTACAATCCAAGACAAGACAAAGGATCAAAGGATCTGCAACATATAATAATCAGAAAATGTTAATCCAACTTAGTGATCAAGGAGTCTAAGTATTTACATTATTCCAATAAGCACAGAAAAAAAGAAATGAGAAAAGGAGATCCATATGTATTATCTTGAATAAAAAGAGTAACCTTACAACTTGATGACTTGATGTTGTACAGATTTCTCCCGGGGTCTTGAATAATCGTTTCTCCTTCATTCTGATAATCCTTCCTCTCTGAATGCCATCATGGTGTTATAGACACAAGGGTGTGATCATTCTCATTCTAAGAAAAAATCACTAGTGTAGAAATTATGAACTCTTATGAACTCCCTTCAGCTTAGAAACTATGTAAGTCAGTTTCTATGATTCACAATCTACGTGTGTCTACCCATCAACCTGAAACTTGAGCTCAATTTATAGAGAAATGGAGGTAGTTTCAGTTCCATGAAGAGGGGGATGGATTCCTCTCATTAAGGGATAAGCTCCATGAGTGGAGGAATAAAGCTCAAACTGATCGTGACTCTAGAAGCTTCCAGTTGGGAGAATATTCTATCAGCTAGGCTTCTAGAATTTACTTTTTTTTATTTGATTTTCACCAGGGTATGCAGGTAATAGTGGAAAAAAGTGTGGGAGTAAAAAAATTCAATGAAAACATATATATATCATATATACAGGACAATGGTCAAAAACTTGTAAAAGCATTCAATGCAAACATATCTATATCATCTCTGAGGTAGGAATTCTCATACTAAGATCAAAATTAACTAAATGTGTTGGTACAAATGTGGTTTCAATATTACATCAAAAGTAGACATAGTATGGATGCAACCATCTATCATGACTAGTCTACTGTATCATGAATAATAAAACTCCTCACAGCCTCGATGGTAGAAAATAGATCCAGGGTCTTGATTTATGCTTCCCGAACTAGTACGAATCTATTCGAACATGGTAGAACCCACTTGATTACTAATAAATGATTTGAACCATTAACAAGTGTGACAGAAACCACCAATAATGAAAATGGATCTCAAAGTACTCCAATAAAATATATTAAGTTTGAATGAATGATTTGCAGTCGAACACTTATAGAATTGTTCGATCGAAGGTCAATGATGCAACCTATTGTCAAAGGCGAGAAACCTTCCATCAGGGCATACAGATTCCAAGGTACTGATAGGATTTTGGATCAACTTTCTAGAAGATGATCTGATGTTGATAGAAATTTATACGCGTCGTAGGAAAGCCCATGACACGAAAATATTAGGTCAATTTTTGAAGAAATTTTTTTCAAAGACTAACTCAAGGATGGTTAATGTGAATGAAGACAAATTTTTGCAAGAATGGTTTATTTGAAATCTCTCTTGAACACATTACGACACTGTATATGGGTTGGCAGTATGCGAGCTAAAGATAATACCCAGAAGCTGGCTGAAGACTTTCAATGTGGTTCAGTTAACTGTTAGACAAAGGATTTCCCAACCCAGGTACAAGTGTGACAAAGTGTCATGTTTAAGAGTGGCATGCTGATTTATAAACAAGGATGACAATTGGATTATTTTTGTCTCTTTTCCCCCACCATTACTAGCAAGTACCTCTTCATTTTTGTCAATCTTGAGGATGACATTTTCTTGTTTGTGTAAGCTCATCCTTCAGATGATTCCATCTTAGTATGAAAATTGAACCCTAATAAGGAGTGGTTCGGTCCTGTTGTAATCAACATGTCCTTTACTGTTAAAATTTAACGAGTCGAATATAGGAGAAACTCGACATTTTTCTGTTGTAGGGAGTCAGAATAAAAACATAAGTAAAGTCCATGGTTGTTCTTTTCCATAAATTTAGTTTCTCAGGCCTAAAAAGGGATAAAATAATGCAGGAGAGAACTCTATTGAGTATGATTAGTCAACGTATACATTTTTAGTATTTATTCCAGTTCAATATGGAAAAGGGGTAAACTGATACTGAAAGGACGAATGTTCATTTACTTTAACGAGTTCGAATAGTCAGGTACTCAGCATAGTGGTGCGGAGGAAATCCATATGATAATTGTGGACCCTGACAATTTTTTAAAAGAAAAATCACCGAGCTGTCACGGGTTATGCGTGGAGCATGTGCAGATGACCACACTCTCTGCACATAGAACCTGTTCAAGTGCCATGAACATTTTGAAAACTAAAATTTCTTCGCAAAAATGGTTTAATTTTTCTTTCAACTGGTTTTAACTGTTTAATTTTTTGATTTGTAAGTCATTTAACCTTGTTGGAATGGCTAGAAAGAGAACACAAGCTCATAGATAATGAAGCCATGGATGGAAATGCAACCATGCATGCATTGAAAAACTATGTTTTGTACAAATTTTGGGCTATTCAAAGGATGAAGGCACAAGTGGAGTTAATGACTTGGCTTGTGAATGCGTGGGATGTTCAAGACCAACGTTTCATAATTGGTGACCATCGGCTTGATATTGAGCTAGCATACATATATTTCCATACCATATTATCTCGGAGAGGGAGAAACATCACCTTATTTAGGACCAGACAGGGATGTCTTCCCACTTCCCGCTACAAAGCTCAGGTTATAGCAATAAGGCAGAGTTAAAGGATGGTCGTATAGACATCAAAAATATCTTGTGACTGGAGCTTCAAGTCATAGAATTCACAATGACTAGATTATGTGGGAGTGTAGCTCCTCATGTCGCGACTAAATCACAGTTGAAAACTACAGTCGAGTGTTTCAAAGGAACAATCTTCAACTGGTGTGAAGGAGTATTGGCCAACATAAAATGCCAGTTGACTAGAGAAAATAATGCGAAGTTGAAAAACTTCAGATTTACTTCCATTCTTATTTCATTTTCTCTAGAGATAATTCGACTTCTCACTCCTTAGTTGATTCCAGTAGATCATGGAACTCCTCAGGAACCTAGGATGGTTGGATGGGTAGCACCAATAGCTCGCCATGGTGGCAAGCATGGTTCAGTAGTTTGGTTTACTCTGACATATTTCATGTGGCTCTGGAACCAAGTCTTCACCTTATAGAGGTGATTCTGAAACATCTTTTCCTCCTAGGCCATAGTGGGATGAGACAGGTTAGAGAATCATTTTGAATTTTTTAAACAAATTTTTATTTGATTTTTATCGTCTAATACTGAAATTTTTTTGAAATGAAAATGTCGGTTTGCAATGACCAACAATGCTTCGTCACTTTGACAGGCGAGAAGCACAACACGTAGCACCTCCTCAAGACCATGCAACATAGATTCTGGCAGACATGGAGCAAAACCATGAGAGGTTGACCATTGGCATTCCTGAGACAAGAATAGATGATATACCTCTCAGGCTCCAGAGACACATGACAGGTGTTTGAGGTCCATTCAGGAGATTTCTATGCAAGGTGGCACGTGCTATATTTTATTACCATGATCATCATCAAGGATATTTGATGTTCAATGTAGATCAAAATTTTTGTTTTTTGTATCAGTATCTTTTAGATCATAAGGTGTTTGAACCTATGATCATAGATGATGTAATATTTTTTTAACACAAATTTATCTATCCTAATGATGTTACTACTTTTGTTCTCTGAGTATCTTGTTCAACGTGGGTTGAATGTTGTTTTGATTTACTTTGTTAATGTTTCAAATGTCTATTTAAAACCCGATTAGCTAATGCATCATCCAATGTGTTTAAATTTCTTGAAATATGTTTATATTCGATATAATCAAATTCACATTCCAAGAGACAAACCTTCAAAAATAATATTAACAACACTGGATTTATAATCGCATGAACCCTATTTAAATGTAATACAATGAGTTGTGAATCTAACCTAATGATCAAACATTGAATACCAAATGTAATGGTATCATATAATAACTCAATGACTGCGTATATTTTTCAATATTATTTGTTGTTTGACCAAGGCATATCCCATGAATAGAAACCAACTCATCAGTGGGTGAATAGATAACCTAAGCCACAGAAGAGATATTCTATGTACTACGATAGGCACCATCACAAAAACCAGTGTATGTTTAAAGGTATGTTGACATCTGCAATATCAAGAGTAATCAAGATAAGCAGTGATAGTTGTCACATCAAAACTTATCTAGGCACACTTGTCTAATCTAAGGTACACTATTCTAAAAATTAATATTATATAAGAGAGATATTCACATGATAGTCAAGCATAATATCTCTTAAGATAAATACCATGTATGGGTTTATCTAACGATACCCCGTCATAATCAATTAATTCATAGGCTCCTTTTGCAACCACATGCTTAATAATATAGGGACCATACCACATTGGTTCAAATTTACCATCGCCTAGCTTGTCTTTAGCTTGATCGTATACTAAAACTAGGTCACCTTTTGAAGAAATGTGAGGGCTAACACTTTGATCATACTGAGCTTTCACACGTTTCTTGTGAGCTTTGGCAGCAAATGCAATAGTGCGCCAAGTCTCATCTATTTTTTCTAAGTATAGAAATTGTTTCTTCTCTACAGAGGTAGTTGGTAGCAACTCAATGGCTAATTTGAGTGACGGTATTTTGTATTCAATGAGTAACATAGTTTCTAAACCATAGACAATTTGAAAAGGAGTGAACCTTGTAGCAGTTTTTGTAGAGGTTCGATATGCCCATAATGAAAAAAAAAGCATGGTATGCCAATTCGATTTATGAGTTTCGACAATCTGTTTAATCATGGTCATTAAAACCTTGTCGACAGCTTCAACTTGACCATTAGCCTATGGGTAATACTGAGTAGAATTATCATGGCATAGGCCAAGTTGATCATAAAGTTATGTGATCAGAATATTCCGAAAATGACTCCTAGGGTCCGTAATAATAGCTTGAGGCACACTAAAATGAGCAATAACATGATTGAATACGAGAGTAGCTATAGTTTTTCCGTCAGCTGTGAATGTAGTCATCGCCTCAGCCCATTCAGTAAAGTAATATACAACAAGAATAATATACTAATGCCCCCGAGATGAGTGAGGGTTACATGTAATGAAATCAATGCCACATTTTCCAAATGTACAAACAACAATGATTGGGTGAAGAGGAGATCGAGGTGCACACATATTTCGATAAAATAATTGGCAGTTAAGGCATTTTTGGACCGCGATGATACAATCTTTGAATAAAGATGGCCAAAAATAACTAGCATGCAATATCTTTTGGACTGTGGAAGACCCAAAAATATGACCACCACACACTCCAGAGTAGAAATCATTCAAAACCTTTTCAGCCACTTTGTGAGTTATACAACGTCGAAAAACAAAATCCGCACCACGAAGATAAAGAGTGTCCCCAACAATATTGTATTGGTGGGATTGATATTGGATTCTCCTTCCATATGAACTTGAAAGTTGTGGGCAAAAGTTTTAGGTTTGAATATATATAGTGATATCTCCATACCATGGGTCTAAAGTACTAATGAGAAATAGAGATTCATCCATGATTGGATTCTCTGCCACATTTTCTGTCTCAATATTGCGAAAGTCACACATAAGCTCGGAAAACACTAGAGATTTATTTGAATTGGATTTCTCGAACTCCAAATCAAACTCCTATACGATAACAATCCATTTGGAGTATTTACCCTCAAGTAATTGTTTTTTCAAGATATAGATCATTGGGTTGCAATTAGATATCACTGTTGTTTTATGTAATAATATGTAGTGACTAAATCGTTGGACAACATGAATTTCTTCCAAGGACAATTTCTACACATGCGAATATTTGATTTTCATCAGGTTGAGATTATGACTTAGGTAATAGATCACATCTTCATTGTGACATTCATCCTCCTGAACCAAAACCATTCCAATTGTGGAATTAGAGGCAGCTAAGTATAAAAAGTAATCCTGGTGGTAATTCCGTGGATGCAATAATGATATGGGTCAATAGGTTTTTCAGTGCATCAAAATATTTATCAGCAATCTCATCCCAAATAAAAGGAACATTATGTTTCAACAACTGAGTAAAACCTTTTGTTAACTCAACATAGTTCGGGATAAACCTACATAAAATAATTTCTTTCCCTTGCAAACTCTGGAGTTGGCAAAGAGTGGAAGGAGGAGGTAATTTTATGATAGCCTCAACCTTTGAAGGATCAACACGAATGTCATCTTTCGAAACGATTAATCCAAGTAACCATATTGATTGTACAAAAAAAATTCATTTGTTGGATTCCAATGAATTTTGTAATGCCTAAATCTCATGAATATAGCTCGTAATTGTATAGGATGATCTTCTATGTGTAAATAATGAGTTGGTAAGTCGTCCAGATAAGGTTGTACAATATTTTTGATATCATGAAAATCATAGTACATAGCTCTTTGAAAAGTTGCACCAGCATTTTTTAGTCCGAAAGGTAACTTTCAATAAGAAAATGTGCCCCAAGGACATATAAATGATGTTTTTGGTTGATCGGCAGGGAGTATTTTGATTCGATTGTATCCAGAAAAAACATTCATAAATGAGAATATTTCATCTCCAACACAATCATCAATACTTTGGTCGATATAGGGTGTAGGATAGTTGTCTTTTGGACACGCTCTATTAATGTCCCGATAATCGACACATACTCTTATAGTCCCTTGTTTTCTTGTAATGGGAACTATGTTAGATACCCAATCTGTCAATGGAATTGGATAAATAAATCCTACTCGTAATAGCTTCTCAACTTCATATTTGGTTGCTACAGATTTTTGAGGATATATTGGACATAATATTTTTCTAATAGGCTTAACATCCGGGTATGTCTTAATTTCATGAATTACAATCTTAGGATAGATTCCTGACATCTCTTCATAAGACAAGGCCAAAATGTCTCAGGATTATTGAAACAGGTCTTTATAAGTGTTAATATCCTCTATCAAATAAGAAGAACCTATATGAATGTTTTCAGTAATTCCAGGTTTAATTGATATGTCAATAGGAACTGTCCTAGAAATATTTCCCAAATTTGTCACAGAATCAGAATGTGTAGTCGATGTGGGATTTTGTGGTTCCTTGACATAATAAATCATAAAAATAGATGAAAAATCATTTTCAAGTTCATCAAAATGAGGTAAAAATGAGGATATATGATGTATATCATCCCAGGGTAATTCATCTGATGACAAAATTTTCCAAATACTTTCATCAGTTTTAAATACATGTTGAAATGGATCTAAAAATGATGTCAAGAATGGGCTTGATAGAGAATATGATTCTTCATTGATCACATTAATTTGATCAGGAATAGTTGAAGGGGTGTCAGAATATGATTGTACTACTACATATGCCATTTCAGAAGGGCTGAAAGGCATCTCACCTTTGGAAGAGTCCAATTTTGATTGTGAAGGCACTGCCCATGTGTCATCAAATGGTATAGTGCTTGATGAGATCATATTGATGTTGGCAATTTTTCGCGGTATGTTGGGTGGAGGTATAGAAAAATTTCCCATGAGAGAGTAATCCTTAATTAATCCTACACTGACATATTCATATGGGATAACCAATTTTTCGACATGTTTGATGTTATTGTAGAGGTAGGGTCTGATTTAGAGTATGAAAACTAATCGATTTTCACAATATTTAATTTATGAGGAAACATGATTACCCAAAATACTGATGAAACTACATAAGTCATGGTATAGGACCAACTACGACCCAAAATAAGTTTGTAATCAAGAGGGGCATTAACAACATCCACCTCTAGATTAACAGGTTTTCCTTCTACTTCTATAGGTAGATCCTGGAGTATTCCGTATGGATGAAATCCTCTTCCATTAAAGGCTTTAAGTATAGTCGGTGATTGACTAAGTGCTGGAGAACCAAATTTTTTCCAACTATTTAATTAAATTATACATGTATATTCCCCCTCGTCAATTACCGTATGAAAAAATGATCTTGATTTGACTAATACTGGAATCTGAAAAGCCATCTGAGAGTCTAAGTACAAAATTTTGGAGGTCGAAAACCATGAGGTTGGAATCCTGAGGATCAATATCTCCAATAGCTAAAAATAGTAATTTCCTTTGTGCTGGACATGTTTGTAGCACTTCTAAGGATGAAATTGCTAAAGGGGATATCACCAAATCATCAACGATGTTGTAATTCTAAGCAGCTCTAGCATGTGAATTGAAAGCTGACTTTCGAAGTACACCTTTAGCAAGTGGTTTAATCACTAAATCAGGATTAGGTTTTTGGATTTGAAGCAGTTTAGAAACTGAAGGAGGTATGACTCTTGTTTGACTAGAATTTTTAGTCTCTTTACTAGTTATAGTATTTTTAGCTCCATAGTCTTGAGATCGTGTCGCAACCATGACCTAAGACATCACTAGAATATATGCCAATGAATTTGAAGAAGATCCTATCATTTTACTATCTTGAGTGGGAAAATAATCCTTCAAGACAGCAGGTGTGGGTGAACATTTGAAAAATTTGGATAACTCGGACCGATGTGGACACTGTTTAGTATAGTGATCCTCATCACAGATAAGACAAGGATAACGAGGTTTCCATTTTTCAACAGCTAGTTCGTTTTTTTCTTCTTTCTTTTTGGGAGATTTTTTTTTTTTTTTTTAATTCTTTCGGAAGAATTTTCAAGGGAAGAATCTCATTTAGGTTCATCTAGTAAATTTATGATGGGATAAGTAGTTTTGGATGACTTCTTCTTACTCTTGTTAGCACTAACTGTACCAATTACACCATCTACAGAATGAGAACTAGAAGGAGTTGTAGTTATTTGACCTGGACGAGGCAATTCAAGATTGTTTTCATATAAAGTACTAGACTGTGTATAAAAGGTCTAAGTACTATGCTTGAGCTATGAACTGTTCTTATGTAAAAACGCCTCCCTTAGCTACATATTCAATGATATTTGGAGGTAATGATTTGATAAACCATTCTGGAAAGATTTGATCCAGAATGAAAACTTTCACTAAACTTCGTCTACGTCTACATTCATGTATGTGATCTAAAATGTATGTTGACGTACTCTGTTTTAATGAAGTTAAGAGTTCCATTCCATTGTCGTAATAGACTGGAAACTGAAAGTGAGTTAAGAAAATTGTTCCTAATGCGTTGAAATTATTGAAAGAGCCACGTGGTAGTTCAATGTACCAGTTTGAAGCTAAAATTATCAATGTTCTTTGAAAAAATCTCAATCAAATGGAATCATCGATTAAAGAGTTGGATGCACACCAAAGATGATAAGACATTACGTGGTTTGATGGGTCTTCTCCTGATTTTCCTTCAAACTTAGGTATGTCACTGCGAAACTTATTTGGCATTGGCGGCCAAAATGGAGGATAATAAATAAGATCGTTTGTGAGGGGCGAGAAATCTGCCAAGTCCAAAGTTGCAATGAATGGTAACCGATGGTTATAGTCCAGTTGAGAAAACTGACAACCTTGAGGAACAATACTAGTACCCAGAGGAGGATATCCAAGGTAGCCCGGAATAGCTTGTGCAGTTGGGATTGGAATACCTTTGGGGCAACTAGCATTATCCATACCAAACTGAGATTTAGCTGGTATCTAATATGTATAACCAGGGTATGGTTGAATTGGGTAGACTAGATTTTTTCCTACGAGTCCATATTGAAACTACCCTTGATACGGTTGATTAACAAACTTACCTGTAAAAGGTTGGCTTGTTGGAATTGTAGCTGTAACAGGTTGTCCTGTAGAGGTTTCAATAGTATAATGAACCATAGGTCCAGGTTGATGAGTAGTGACTTGGGGGATTTCCTGTGATATAGTAGATGTCATCGTTTGAGGATTTGTAGCAATAGGGACTTCGGAAATTCCAGGGATAGGTGCACTTGGTTGTTGAGCAGAAGTTTGCACAACAGATTGGACAGGAGTTCTAGGTGTACATGGACTAGGTTGATGACTACTAGGTATAGATACCTAAGGTGTAATTTGAAATGTAGGTAGGGGAGGTTGTTGGATTTGGGTATAACCAAATTGGCAAGTTGGTTGACCAGACTGATTATAAGTTACTTGCACAGTAGGTTGAAAATTTTGTTGGTTCAACGATGGGTTCCACACAGTGTTAACTCCGGGATAAGGAGATCCCATTAAAGGTTCTAGTGTGTAAGGTTGACCAGAACTAGGATGAGGTATTGGAATGTAAGTTTGATAATTTGGGAGATAATTTCTAGTAAAATATTGACCTCCTTGAAAGGATTGTTGGTCTTGATTAAACTGCTACCCCAAAGGAGGTTACCATCCTTGAATAGGCTGTGGCCCTGGCATTGGATACTTCCCTTGAAGAGGTTGTGGCCCTGGTATAGAGTACTGCCTTTACAGTGGCTTTGGACCTGGTATAGAGTACTTCCCTTGAAGAGGTTTTCCTTGAGGAGTATACGGCCCCCCAGGTGGTAAATTGCTACCTTGAGGACTACGTAAAGGAATATTTCCAGACATCATGTATACTTTTTCCAATGTCAAATTTTCGGTAGCAAATTCATTAGGACCATTTTACTGTGTAAGTTTTTGAGAAGAGGGAGATGATCCTAAGAAAGTACTAGAGAGTGACTGGTATCTAGTAGGAACTAATGGAACACCATACAAAAAAGTTCCTGGTGAAGAAGAAAACATGAATGACTCACTAGAAATGTTTGATGAAGGCATGTAATTACTTATGGGTATGGAGTGAACAAAAATATGGGGTGGTGAATAATTGAGACCAGAATTATGTAGAAATTTGGTTAACTGAGAATACCAAGGGTCCGATTTAAAAGTGATGTAATGGTAAATCGATTCACTCTGCCTTAGATCTAAAGATTCTTGATGCAAAGGAAGTACAATCTCTTCTTTTGTGTCAGTAATCTCTTCGATTCTAATCAGGCCAGGAGGAAGGTTTTCAGTGATGCGAAACTTCAATTGAGGTGAATAAGGATGACCAAGGGTTCGGGCTATGAACTCCAAAGTTGAATCAGATGAAATAGATTCAGTTTCAGGTTTAGATATCTCGGGTTCAATAAGTCAACAATATGATAATTCACCGGTTACAAACTCAACTCTGATTAATTCTAAAATTTCTTACTATTCTTCTGTCTAAGGTTCATTTGCTTTATAATTGGGATGTATAATTACTGATGTTTCTTTGTGTTCAGTAGATCTGATTCCTCATTTTTGGCCTCTTGCATATTTAATATTTTCTAATTTACTTGGTGTATACCCAGGGGGTTTCCCATGCATTCTACGAGAGTGTCTCGGTTATTCAGCCACGGTTAATGTTTAACACACGAAATAAAAAAAAAATTCAACAAAATAGACCTAAGGTCGCTAAGGAAAAAATAAATTTGAACACATGCCTACAAAATGTAAGAGACAATCCATATGCAAACAATATTTTTCCGCACTAAAAAAAATATTTGGTGATGAAATCCAATGTCGTAGAAATTTAATGTGGAAAACTTGGCGGTTGGAACAATTAACCTAACAAACTGCTTAATGAAACATTCTGGTGCAAGTCCCTCAAATTATACCATCTCGAAGTGAACATTACTATCCAGAAATTCCAAGTCAGTCTAGTCGATGTCTATTCCAGGTACAATTGGACCTTCCCTCCACCATCACCTTGGGAAAAATCCTGAAGATTATGGTCACTAAGTTTACCAACAGAAACAAATGCACCTAGGGGAATAGTCTACGATCTGATATACATGCAAGGGAACAGTATCAAGCTCAATCCCCTTGAAGGCTCCTCGACATGATAAATATGAGGTTTGCTGACAACTAGCCCCAAGATCCTCGATAATGGTTAATCCAAGGTTTACCGTTTGTATTACATGCAAATCTTCCATCTTTGCCAATGATATAGGTATAATTACCTCACTAGGTCTGACATGATATCATGCTTGACTCTTTTAAGAAGAGCTTCCCAGAGCACAAATGCAACAATTGGATTTTACTACAGCAATATTCTACTTGTTTGTTTAAAATGTTTTTGAATTTTTATTACAACCTATTCCAAAAAAATAGCCTAAGCTATGTTGGTGGAATGAGCCCTAGAAAATGTAAAATATCTAGATCAATTTTTTAAGGTGTTGTATTAATTTTTCTGTTACTAAAGACCAAGGGTATGGAGTTGAAACTTTAACGATTTTTGTGACCCGACTCAAAAATACTATAAATGCATCAAAATGAGAAGTGCAACCCTTTCTTTCCAATGAACCTTATTTAAGGGAAAGTTGAGAGATTAATTAATTTTCTAAACACAAACCCTTTCATTCATAAACAATTTTTTTTTTTGAAAAGAAGATGATTTCATGAAGAACTCAATTTTCAAGAATGACCAGTTACTCTTTTGAAATAAAATTCCTTGAACAATCAAATCAAAAACTGCAATTCAATAAACAATCCATTTCCAAAAGAAAACAAGCTCTAAAAAACTCTAAAAGAATATATTTCAAAATCAAAGAAAATTCTAATTTTGAAGTCTATCTAGAATGTTTGAGGATGATTTCTCTTAAGTGTGATCAGATTAAGAAAATTTCTACTTATCTCAACAGAAATGAAAACATCCAAAAGTGCTTTAGTGTTAAATCAGGCTTTAGTAAGCTAGAAGCTCTTCCAGGTTTGTAAATGAAAAGGGAACAATTTTTCATAAAAGTAAGGTTTGAAATGATCCCAATGGCTCAAAAAAATTAAAATCATAATACCACTAAGCTGAGGCAAATGAAGGTATATTTTTCATAGAGAAACAATAAACTAGGTCAAAATCTCACTTATAAAATGCAAATAGGATGATAAATCACACAAATGCAAAATTTACTGAAAATAAATTCTCACACAAGATTTTACAACTAATATCAATCAGGGAAAACATAAAGAATAAGGTTATGTGGCTTTAAAAAGAGAAATTTAAAATTTTCAAAAATTTTCTAGGGCTGCACAGCTTATAGCGGAATACAAAGCACATGCACACTGAATTGAACTAAAAGTTGCGGAGGTTGCCACACTATTTTTTGCTAAAAACTGCACAGGCAAGGAAAAACTTGGAAAAAATAAATAACAAGCTTCTTTTTTAGGGATTCTTAAAAGTTATCTACCCAATGAGACTCAGAGAAGTCAAGATCAGAAAACTTAAAATTCAAACTGAAAACAAACAAACAAAACTATGTTCTAGATTCCCTAATATGTTCACCATTTTGTTACATGGATTAATCCCTCTTGTGGACAAGAGGGATCTCCCTAGTATTCAACGAGTAACTAGAAACAAAGATCCATTTAAAAAAAAAATCCTCTAGATTAATTGCATTCCAAGATTATAATAATAAAGTAGAGAGGAAATTCCCCTACCTTGAAATCCATACGTTTGATGTAGCCTTTTATCCCGTCACTCCAAACTGGTTTCCCCAATAAGTAGAACCTGTAATCAAAGATAAGGAAAAGGATCAAAAAATCTACAACATATAATAATCAAAAAATTCTAATCCAAGTTAGTGATCAAGGAGTCTAAGTATTGACATTATTCCAATAAGCATAAAACAAATCAATTATAAAAAGAGATTTGTATGTATTATCTTGAATAAAAAGAGTAATCTTACAACCTAATGCATTGATGTTGTACAGATTTCTCTCAGGGTCCTGAACAATCATTTCTCCTTCAATCTGATAAGCGTTCCTCTCTGAATACCAACATGGAGTTATAGACACAAGGGTGTGATAATTCTTGTGCCAACAAAAACTCACTAGTGTAGAAATTATGCACTCTTATGAACTCTCTTCAGCTTCGAAACTATGTAAGTCACTTTCTATGATTCACAATCTACGTGTGTCTACCCTTCAACCTAAAGCTTGAGCTCAATTTATAGAGAAATGGAGGTATTTTTAGTTCCGTGAAGAGGCGTATGGATTCCTCTCATTAAGGGATTTGAGCTCCATGGACCAAGGGATAAGCTCCATGAGTGGGGGGATAGATCTAGAAATGATCGCGACTCTAGAGGCTTCTAGTTGGGAGAATATTTGACCAGCTAGGATTCTAGAATTTACTTTTTATTTTATTTTCTTTTCACAGCGGTGCGGAGGTAATAGTGGAAAAAAGTGCAGGAGTTACCACAGTTAGTGGAGAGAACAAGAATGCATGCACAAGGAAAGGCTATAAAAACCACACAGGTAGACTTTTAAGGGTTTTAAAGAGTTTTTCTCCAATTCCAAGACTTGATTCAAGAACATTAGTGTTTTTTACCTCTACGGGAACATGATATAGGTGGTGATAAACCCATATGTACAGTCAAATTTCATGGTGAAAAAATGATGTGTAACATGCCACCATGAAATCTCTATTCAATAACCACACATGGTATATTGAGACCTTGGACTTCATCCCCAAATCAGGGATTTTAACTTTAATTTCATTATTTTCCCCTATTTGAATGTAACTCAAAATTTTGCAATAATATTTTTTTCAAATTTGTGTTCATCTCTCACCCATACAAGTATGTAGAGCTGCGGGCAAATTTTCAAGGATGATTTGATGGTTTTCAATGGGGGAGGAAGAAGAAGTATTAATAGTGACAGTCAAAGGAGTTATGGGCCAAAGGGTGAAAATATCATGGGGACCTGGAGAATATTGATGAACTTCTTCCAAAATCCTACTAACTCTATGAAGAGGGCCCATCATCCAATTCAGCAAACGTATTCCCAGTGTGAGTGCAAAGACGACATTCATGAGAAACATATGGAGGGGTGGTGCTGAGGACGCTGAATCGTCCCATGAGAAGCCGCGAGCTATTTGTCCTCTCCTTTTACATTTGGGATGGTGGAGTTTCTTCTCCCAACAATTTTTTAGGTTTTGTATCTCAACTCAGCTAGTAATACTAAAGTTTCATGAACTAAAAATAAATCACGTGAAGATTTAGGTGAATGTAATCATCCATTTAAGCTGTATTAGTTGCATATTGGTTTATTATTTCTACATAAATAGTGTTGCACCAGTTAAATTTCTTTGATCAGGATATTAAGTACGTACTTTATTCAAATAAAAACTATATAAATGAGTGAGAAATAAAATGAAATAATATTATATTTATAGAAATAAAAACTAAAAATAAAATATATTATATAACAAACACTTTTTATCATTAAATAGTTATGTCTAGGCCTACATTCACTGTAGTATTAAAATCCTTTCATCATCCACGCTTCTTCACTGGAGAAGTGAGAAATTGAATCTTAGAACTGAAATTAATAAAATCAACATTATGTGCCATTAGCAAGCCAACCCTGCCCGGAAGCAATAACATCCTTTCATTGTAAGTTGAATTTTACCCCTCTTTTCATGGTAAGGGGAATATTTTTTTTTTCAGCTAAAAAGTAGGTACACATATTCTTGTCCAAGATTGGACCATAGGACCTATAGGACAAAATTTTCCCACCTAACAATTGGACCAAATACTTAAAAATCATCATGAATCGATTCTTACTCCTCTCTTAAATTTTACAGAGATTCAATTATCGATTGTGTGATTTACTATGAGTGAGTTATTTTTTTCTATTTTTCCTTTATGTTTTTATGAATTTATGATGATATTGTTCTTTCTATATAATTTCATTAGTTATTGAATAATGTTTTAAAACTAAATAATGCTATGATGTTTTGAGATGAATTTGATATAAAAATGAAGAAATGCAATTATATAAAACAAATAACAATATAACCCTAAGAAAATTTAATATTTCTATGGGTAAAATGATATTGATGCATTTCTAGGATCATAGGTCCCTCTATTGCACATAGTTTCTACTAAAGGAACCATATTTAATTGGGAAAGAATTATTTCATCCTCTCTCAAGTCCAACACTCACGCAACAAAGAATTGGGTGAAAGGTTAGGAATCACCCTTTGGTGAATACCCTTTTTTTATGCTTGAAATGTGAAGGGAAACAATCCCTAATTTCACTGACTAGTTCCATATTGTAGAAGTGATCTACATTAGGGATTTTGGTGCTTACAAATGTCCTCACGCCCTTCCCACACTAGTGGAAAATAAGGATATTTTAAAGGAGGTTTCCTATTAATTGAGTACTGGGTTGTCCAAAAAATTAGTGAAAGGAAAAAGGGGATTGTGGCTTATGTCCCCTTTGCAAATTCAAGCATATCCCATCAATAACTTTAAGGAGGAAAAATTTGAGGCCGAGGACTTGAATGGTTCCTTTCGTGTTGTTTATTCTTCTTAAAATATAACCCAAAAAGTATTACATCTACACATTGGATGGTCGTATGCTCAATGTGAAGATCATAAGATTAATAAATTCTCTAATTTATTCTATGGAAATAGGAACAAATGATCCATAAGGAAAAGAGGGGGATAAATCACATAATGATACCCAAGAAATAATCAACCTTGAAGCTAGGGAAGACATTCTTAAAAGGAATAAAGGGAAAGAAAGGAATAAAGGAGAATAAAAGAAGCAAAAAAATAATAAGCAGGTCAGAACCCAGTAGAAGAAACAAGAAAAGGATGAAATCCTAAAGCATCAGAATGAAGAAAATAACAGAAAAGAGGAAAGCGGAAATGGGTCAAAATAAACATGAATGGGAAAGAAAAGTGAGGAATATTAACTCAAATGTGAAGTAGATGAGGAGTAGTGGAGAAAATAAGAATAAGATCAAAATAAATGGTAGGAGGAGGTAATGAAAAAAAAATGAGGAAATGATGAAGAATATAGAATAAGAAGAAGAAAGAAAGAGAGTTGAAGAAGAAAATTCCAAAATAAAACAAGAAGCTCTTGACAAACAAATCAATAAAGATATTCTAATAGAAAAAGAGAAAAAAGTAGCAGATAATCAAACAACCAAAGGGATAAGAGATATAGTCAGATATACCTCCTTTGGATGTTCCTCCATCTACCCCCATCACATGTGGGAATTTTCCACTATAGGAATTGGGAATTCCAAAGGGAAGAGAAATAAGAAGTATTGGAAATTTCTAGGCCTATGTTTGATGATGTCCAATGCAAAATTATGTAAGAAAGATGTAAGTCTTATGCCAAGAATCAAGCTAAGACCATATTATTGGCGAGAGAGAAATATAGGTGCATAATGAGAACCACACCTTTCTTTTGTCCCATTCACACAAAAAATATTTGTAGGAATCCATTCAAGAAGAAGTAGCAATATTGGAATATCCCATCGATTTGGTCTAGCAAGAGATGATGAATTAATTACATAAGGTTATATCACCATTCCCAATCACGCAAAAAAAATCTAAGGGAAGGGGAGAAATGTTTTAACCAAACACTACAACTATTGAGACCATACATGAGTGGACCATTCAATATATAGATGCACCAAACATCCTTCCAAAGAAATATTGGTTAACAACATATAATGATAAAGTTGCAGATCACATCAATGTGCATTCACATGAGAAGTGGGCTAAGGATTTAGAGAAGGTGATAGCCTCATAAAAGAATTTACTTAGTGCGCTAGAACCTCATATTCGGGTACATATATTCCCTTCTATTATTTTTTTGGGTGAAATAAGGACACAAGAAGAGGTCAAGTAAGAAATCCAAGCATTGGTGGGGCCCTTCACACAAGTTTCCGCTACAAAAGACTTGAAAATTACAAAGGAGGAAATTTCGCAATATGTGGTGGAGCATGTAAGAACATAGACGAAGCTCATGAAACTATCAAATCAAGTGAAGGTGAAGAAATCCACTCTCTTTCTAGACTCCCTTTAATGTATTCACAAGCACAGGGAAAAATTAAAAAATAAGGTCATTGGTATTGCAAAGGAATACAAGCTTTGGTGTACATATCTAGTACAAGAATTACATTTGGATGTCCCATACATCTCTATTACTATATTAGTAGATTGAGAGTATTTCATTTATTTCATGATATATGTTAGTGGTATATTAGAGAGTCAAATGTGAATATGAAAGGTCATGGGATAACACAAGAGTCATAGGGTAATTTTAAAGGTCACCCCAATTTTTATAGATATATCCTCATGTGTCAATGTAAAAGAGTTTTAGTTTTGGAGTGAATTGGTGAACATTGTTTGAGAACTTATAGACATTTTGTGAATGTAAGTGGTGATTTTTCGCTTCCAATTATGGATGTCATGGAATTTCCATGTGATGATGTTATGAGTATTTCATATTTTGATTCTCTTCATGCCTAAGTGTGAAATTCCATCATCTGTTATCAATCATTGTAGGATTTATTTTGCAGTGAACATATGGTACGTACTGAGCTTATGCTATGGTTATGTTGGTGAACTATTTCATTGATTTGATCATATGTTATGTATGAGATTGTGCACTTTTACATGGTTTAAGAGGTTGTTCATGGTTATGAGCGTATCTGTGATCGACTAACTAATATCTATTAAATACATGGTTTTTATTTGAAGCTTTGTTAACAATTCTTCCATTAATATTCATGCTAATGCTACCCAGTTGTTGTCATATGAATTTTGTTTCACATGTTTAATTTCCTTATATTTCTTATTTGTATTTTTTCAAGGTTTTATTTTGTTCTCTAAATATTGTTGTGTGCTTCTTCCAAATAAAACTATAATAAATATTATATCTTCGACACCTACATAACAGACATGAGTCTGAAACCAAATTGTATGGAATCTAGTTGGGGTTCTACACTAGGGAGATCCCCTTGCTATTGGCAGTACATTCTAGCCCATCAATAGATGGGATGATTTCAAGAATATAAAAGGTATTATCAAAATATATCTGCCATGGAGAAATATTTAAAATTACTTCTCCTAGAAGTACCTATCTAAAAAGTATTATGAAAATAGACCGAAGGATTTTTATGAACATAAACTGGGGAAGATCACACCTCAATAATAGATGAGAAACTTCTTGGATCTATTAGGGTATGTACCTTCAATAAAAGGATGATAAGATCAATACATGGAGGTATATTAGCATGTTTCCACAACCGTAATGACATAGAATATAATTCAACGAACCTAATACTTTATAGGAGGTTATGAGGAATATTAAACACTACTATGAATAGTTTAACCATAACACTGAAGTCTAAGAAAAATAGAAGAATAAAGGAAAATGAAGAGGGTAGAGGAACTCAGGATATAATAAAGGAGGAGAGGGTGGGAGGTTTAATAAATTCACCTAGGGTGAACAATATAAAAAATACATAGTTAGCATAAATGAGCCACAAAAATCAGGGAATGAAAATATGAAAGGAACCTATTAGTGTCAGTAGTGTGGAGAAAACCATTTGAGGAGAGATTTCCCAATACTAAATAAATATGGTGCAAAGATACACAACATACAATAAGCATCAACTGATAATGATGTGGCCCAAAGCATCCACAAAATATATGTTGTATTGAACAATAGGTAGGAAGACCAGAAAGAAACAATCATTCAAATATAAAGTATGTTCAAGATCGCTCTGGTTTCTATTTTGAATGAACCAGGATTTGATTTTAGCAATAGTAGTCCTATGATTGTTTAAAAATGTGAATTTAGAAAGAAATTACATGAGGAACCATGATGCTTTTAGCTAGTCAATGGGACAAAGGGGAGGATATTTGTGGATGCCATTCTTGTTTAGTCAAAGACTGAAAATGAGCATTATGACCACCTGAGGTTTGTGCTACAATTTCTCAAAGAGAATAAACTATATGCCAAGGTCAACAAGTGTGGATTATTTAAAACTCAGATTCACTGCTTGGGTCATATAATCCTATAAGGATCTTTTGTTGGGGATCCAAAAAAGATCAAATTAATAAAGGATTGGCCCATGCCCTAGGATATGGCCAAGGTGAGATCATTTATGGGGTTATTTGGTTACTATCGAAGGTTCATTTTAAACTTCTCAGAAATTTTGCATCTCATCACTGTGTTACAAATAAATGGAGAAAAAATTTAGTGGAACCCTAAATGTGAAACTGGCTTTGGATAGCTAAAACCTTTACTCACTTGTGCACTAATTTTTGGCCTAGAATGAGGAAATATATTGTTGAATACCTTTGAAAAGTTTTGGAATATAAAAAATTAAAGGTAGAGTACAGGAACCCAAAAATATTACTACAAATTATCCCAATTCCTATATGGAATTGGGAAGCCATATATCGATGGAATTCATCGTAGCTCTACCCAAAACAACTAGACGACATGATGTTATCATGGGGGTGGTGGATAAGTTGAGAAAGGTGGCTTACTTTGTAGTTTTTAAAATTAGTCATAAAGAAACTAATATAACCCAAATTTTCATGAAAGAGATATTTAGATTACATGGGACACCTAAAAGGATAATATCAGATGGGGATTCTATGTTCACTTCAAACATTGGGAAATCCTTGTTTTCTAGTTTTGGAACCTAGTGAGTCTTCAAAATTGCATATCTCCCTAGTAGAGATGGTAAAACATAGAGAGTAAATAGAAACTTTGAAGACATGTTGAGGATGTATGTGACATAACTAATAAGAAAGTGGGAGGACTACCTACCATTAGTATAATTTTCATACAACGATGTTTATCAAGAGTCATTAGGAATGAGACCATTTGAGGTACTTTATGGCAGAAAATGAAATACCCCTATGATTTGGGATGATCGAAGAAGAATATTAATTGTTGTGCTATATTTTATGAAATAATTCTAACATGAAACAATAAAGATAGGAAAATTTTAAAGGAAACCCAAGATAGGTAGAAATTTTATGAAGACCAGGAGTGAACTAATTAAGAGTTTCAAGTCATAACACATGTTTATTTCCATCTTAATTCAAATAAAATATCTTTAAAAATGGGCTCATATGCTAAGTTGGCACATAGATATAGCAGACCATTTCAAATCCTAGAAAGAGTGAGGTCGGTGGGCTATATATTATCTTTTCAACCCACAATGAATTTTGACAATGTATTTTAATATTTCCTTTCTTAATATATATGTTCATGATGCTAATCACATTTTTGATAAGTTTGTGTTATAGGTTGAACCAGAGAAGGAGTTCCAACCAGAAGAACTATGAATATTGGATTGGAGACAAATCATGCTCTAGAATAGAACAATATAGCAATTCATGGTGCAATGGAATCAATTTGAACCTCATGAAGCCACTTGGGACATGGGTGATAAAATAAGGGAAAAATGCACATGTTTTTTTCATTTAATAAAGAAAATGTGTGACTTGTGTATAAATCTTAGTTTTTTTTCCTTCTCATGCTTAAGAGAACAAATAGGAGGGTTTTCCGTTCGAAGTGGTGGGGTTTTTTATAGCCCTGTTATGTTTCCCCTCATTTTTTTAATGTAATGATATAATGGTAGGAAGTGTGGGACCACAGATCCTTGATCTAAGAGTGAATATGAAATACAAACCAAGTCGGTTCAGTTTTCATCTTAAACTAATTCTATGGTGAAAATAATGAGAAAATTAATAGGAAGTGTGTAAGTGGAATCTGAAGAAACCCCCAAGGGAATGATAAAAATAGAAATGCAACACAATTTGGAGTTGGGCCTCTTCTTGGTGAACCTCAAGCGTAAATTTGGAATGAGTTATGAGTTAACAGAATGAGGTTCCTTGAAAGAGATAATTATGACCAGAGGAGAGCGAGGATGAAAAGGAAATAGGATGGGAGCTTTATTTGGGTTGATAAACAACTAATTAAGTGCTTGAAAAAACTAATAATCCACCCAGGGTGCTTTGTAGGGCTGATAGACAACATGAAAAGGGGTGCTTCTGGTGGGATGATGAAAAACTCATTGAGTCCTATATGTTAACGTCTATGAGTCACCAGTGATCAAATGTACTCTTTACATGTGATTTATAAGGTCTTAGGGTAAACAATGTTATATTTTCAAATAAAATTTTCAATTAAAATTTGACATCTCTTTGTTGTAATATGCTCATTTGTTATTGTCTAGATCATTGTTACTTCATCCACTTGTGCAATGTCACCATCATCCATCATGGTCATGCCAATTTGACCCTGTCCTAGGTCATAAAAAGAGTGAGTGAGTCATCATCTAGGTCATGGTATAAGATTCACATTTGATGGTCATAATCATATCAGTCATCAAAAGAAAAAAAGGGTGTCATTTCATCCATTTTAGTCACCATCATGGGAATTAGCAATTAGGGAAAAAAATAAAACAAATTAATATTTCTTGGTGAAGAAATAAAGAATTTTGAAACTTCATTCTATCCTTCCAGAGCTCGAAGATATCCTAACTTCCATTCAGTGACTTGCCACATCCATCAAAACTTTGAAATTCATCACCATTTCCTAGTTTCATTAGTCTGTTGCACTTTTGTTTTGGAGTCATAGGAAGGGAAAGAACAAGTGGAATATCCATCTCATTGTTTCAAAGAGCTTCAAACAACTAAGTCCCCTTTTCCCATTCTTCCTTGAAACTAGGGTTTCTTGTCAGAAACAAGATCATACATGGAAAAGACCAGTGAAAACAATAAATTCAAAGGAGGAGTGATCTCAAGATATGAGACTATTCATGTGAAGGAGGTCAATGCATTAGATTTTATAAGGAAGTCATTTGAAGAGGTAGGTTTCCTAGGGTTTTTTAAGAAAGTGCAGGAGGTGGGTTATAACCATGACTTAAAAAGCTTATTTTCTATCAATTTTAAAAGAGATCGTGTCACAAATGCAGGGATAAGCTTCACGGTGCAATAGAGATTATGTCTTCAACTACTACCATCCCTAATGAAGGAGAGACTTGGTTCAAGGGGATCTATTTAGACATTGAGAACTATAATTATTTCTTGAAACCACAATACAAATACTCCCCTTCTCATATATTTCCTAGCAGACAAGTGTTGGACAAGTACACCATTTTTATGAGAACTATCATGAAATAATTTACTTGGGAGGGTAGGTTCAACACATTGTATCAATACAATATCAGGTTTTTGATGCATTTTACTTCTCAAAGGTCCGTTGACTTACCTTACTACCCATTCAGAAGTTTGGTTCAAATGACAAAGAAGGTGCATTCAAAGGGAAAGAATCATTCAAATAGTTTATTTCATCAAGCCTTGATTAAAAAATAGCCCCCCAGTAGCTAGAAGAGATCAACATGACATAGGAGACCTTCTTGGAGGTAACTTCTCTTTTACATTCCTCAAATTAACCAAATATTTAGAGCACTCCCTTAGCATCATCTAGGCCATAGGAAGTTGGCTTAATCAAATAAGCCATCAGTGACAAATACAAAAACTAGATCATAAATTTCAAAGACCTATAATAGAGGTAAGAGGTTGATATTTTCCCATGAAATAACAAAGATTCCTAGACCTAGAACTAGGTCTCAAGCAAATATTCTACCTGGGAAGACTATGAGTGAATAAGGAACTTAGTTTGGCACTATGAGATAAGAATCATTAAGATACAAACATGATACATCATTGCACAGTAAAGAACAAGCACCTCTTGATTTAGAGATGGATGACCTAGAAAAACACCATAAAGATAATATAACTGAAGACACAATCAAAGAGAAAGAGGCACAAATCATGGAGCTCAAATATAATCTTTCGAAGGAAAATTTCATTGTGTCTTTTTTGCAACAAGAAAATAGGCATATGAAACTAAACCTATTGTTCCAAATAAAACCATAAGGGGACCATCCATCATTCAGCTATACAAATGTTTTGGTGTTGGCAATATGATGCTAAAATTTGTCCTTGATGGCAACCCACTTGATGAAGATGATGGAAACCTCTTTTTGAAGATGTTATTGATGCTTGATGAGTTTATTAATGATGTAAATCTGATGTTCTACAAGTAGCTCAGAAATACCAGAGAAGGAAATATCAGTGAGGGCCAAAGCAATAATGAAAAATGTGTGTTTCAAGGCATACGCGGGTTTGTCAAGGAGAAAGTGCATATGCACACAGAAAAGTACGTGCCAAGTCGCGTATGGTCTTTTGCGCTCCAAAATTAGAATACCAAGGGGCATTACCATGGTATTGACCCATTGTACTGAGCGCTAGATTGTCTATTTGATCCCATCCAGGAAAACCATCGGAAGTAATGTGGTTTTGACTCATGGTATTGAAAAAGGCTAAATCTATATAAGGAGAAGAATTTCATTGTGCAAAGTGTGTGCAAGTGTCCGGGATTTAATGAATACTTCACTCTGAAGTATATCTGCATGGTTGAACTCTTCTCTTAATTGATAGATCTTATTTTATGATGCATCTATGAACATAATGAAGGTTCAAGATCTCTAGATCTTGAAATGGTGAATCTCTTGGATGATCTGAAAAGAAGTGTTGAAGACCTGGCGCAAATCTGTTGAAGAAGTTGAAGAAATCTAGTAAGTTCATAGATCTGATGATTTGCAAAATTTATCTTTTATAGATCTATACGCAGGTTCGTTTCATGAAAAGCACGTGTATACGCGGCTATATTTAGAAAAAAGCGCATATGGGCTCTTAGGGTTTTTCTGATAAATTGCACAAATGTATACGTGGGTTCGCTTCAGTAAAAGCGCGTGTATACGCGGGTCTGTTTAAAGAAAAGCGCGTATGGTATTTGAGTTGATGGTTGCTCAAAATATAATTGAGCTTTTGCATATATGTTCTGAAGTCTGGGCTATTTATGATATTCTGGTTACAGTGATTTCACTGTTCTAACTGATGAAATGAAAAGGGATGTTTGTTTTTAAGTGAAGAATTGTGTTGAAGCTGTTTGATCCAGTGTGAAAATTAATGAAACATGGTCTGCAGTGGATCTAAGGGTTGAAGCCTTCAGTCTGATAGTAGAAGCTTTCTGTGAGCAGAGGTTGGTGCTAATATTAGGGGGTAGTAGCTCCCTTCCAGGTGAGGCTGGTAAATGAGAGCAGGGGGTTGTAGCTCCCTTCCAGGTGAGGCTGGTAAACGAGAGAAGGTTGTAGCCTTTTGCAGGTGGGTGCCTGCGTGCTGGTATAAGTCTGCACCAGTACATGATTGTAAGAAGTTTTTCCTTATAATAAATATTGAAGACTGAGAGGACGACAGCGGTGGTTTTCTCTCGATTCGGGTTTCCACCTAAAAATCCTAGTGTTCATGTGTGTTTCCTATGTGTGATGATTATTCTGTTCTTTCTGCACCTATTTACTGTTTCCTGAAATATCTGATAAATGAAGAATGCAATGATCTAAGTAAAGAATTGAATGCATAATTAGATCTCTGTGAATACACGAGTTCTGTAAAGGATATCTGATCCAGGTGGATATCGGTGGCCACCCACCTATTCCATTTGGACCAGCACCATCAATTCTTGCAGCTTTTCACATTCAGCACAACTTACTATTTTTAGCATGTTTTCAGGTCCTCCACTCTCGGAGCCGTTTTGGGGGCTTAATGATCCAGGTGGATATTGGTGGCCATCCACCTATTCCATTTGAACCCCCATCATCAGTTCTTTCAGTTTTGAAGTTGCAACAAAACTTACTATTTTTAGCAGTTTTTCGGGTCCTGGACTTCCGGAGCCGTTTTGAGGCCCTAAACGATGTTTTTTGGGCATCGTTTTACTAGTGAATTTCATGGAATGAAATTCGTCTTGAAAGTTGTGGTCCTCGGACAGAGCTTTCTAATGATGTATCATGGGCGTCAAATGGAGATCGGATGCCAAAGTTACGCCCCCGGGAAGTTGAACCACCAATTTACCCAAACGGGCGCCCATAGTTTTGGCGCCTCATCTCCTATGGTTAGGTTTTCGGACATTTCAGATTCTACATTGTTTCTTGACAATAAATAGGCCCTCGAGCCTCATTGTAACACAGTTCAGAGGTTGGTAGCCACCACATCTCTTCTCAGAGATTCGCTACCAGCACCCTAGCTATTTTATTTTCATTATGTCTGTAAGCATATTTCTGTTATTTGATACTAATGAAATGATGCATTATTTCCACTACATCTCTATGTTTATGGTTATTTCTGTATTTTGTTGCGTTCCTGCATAAATCCGGATCAATATCCGCGTATATACGCTAGTTGGCTTCTGAAAAGTCGCGTATGGGTTTTTAGAAAGGAAAAGTAAAAAGTTTTATTATCTGCATTAAAATACTGATTCACCCCCCCCCCCCCTCTCAGTATTTTTCCAACAATTGGTATCAGAGCAGGTCCTTCTGAAAAAGCTTAGCCGCTAGAAGGAAGATCAAGCAAGATGAGCAATCATGAGGGAACAGCATCTATCAAGCCCCCGCTCTTCAACGGAAGCAATTTAATCTTCTGGAAAATGAGGATGAGATCCTATCTTCAGTCTATGGGAGCTGATGTATGGGCCATTGTTGAACAAGGATATCAATATCCAACTGCTACACCAACAGATCCAACTGAAAGGAAGAATTATGAATCAAATGCAAAAGCGGTCAATGCTATAACAGGAAGTCTAACTGAATCAGAATTTGTCAAAGTCATGCAGCTAAATACAGCAAAGGAAATATGGGAAAAAATCATTCTAAGTTATGAAGGCGATGCAAAGGTAAAAAGTGCAAAACTCCAAACTCTCAAAATTGAATATGAAAATTTAAATATGCATAGTGATGAGAGTATTTCCAGTTTCTTTTTACGTATTGATGATGTTGTAAATCGTATGAGAAATCTGGGTGAAACAATATCCGACACTACTTTGGTTGAGAAAATTTTACGATCGCTAACAGCAAAGTTTGAATCAAAAGTTTCTGCCCTTGAAGAAAAACAGGATATTCAAAATCTTTCCGTGGTGCAACTTCATGGCATACTGACTGCATATGAAATGAGAAGAGGAGGACCGTCTGAAGTCAAAGAAGTTGTTTTTAGAGCTTCTACAAAAGGGAAAGAAGTGCAAGAAGCAGAAGGATCAGGATATATTTCGGAAGAAGATGAGGCAAATTTTGTAAAGAAACTTCAACTTGGTATAGGACGGTTTAGAGGTAAGCTTCCTTTCAAATGTTTTAATTGTGGAAGAGTTGGTCATTATGCGGCTAAGTGTCCTTACAAAGAAACACCTGCAAAAGGAAAGGAAGTAGCTAGAAATAAGAACCGGTCTAGCACTAGAAGAAGTTACTATACTCATGATGACAGTGATGGAGTATCTGATAGTGAGGAAGAATGTGAACAAGATCTTAGACTTCTCATGGCATTTGAATCTAAAGAAGAAAAGGATACTTTCGTGGATGCTCTAGAGAACAATGATTTTCTTGAAGAGAACAACCAACTCAAAAGACGCTTAGAAGAATATAAATTCTCTTAGAAGAAAGAAAAATAACCATCGAGACTCTGGAAAAGCAGGTTGAAGAAGCAAAGAAACACAATGAGAAATTAGAATGTGAAGTGGTAAGTGTAAGAAAAGAATTTGAGAAAGTAAAGACTCTGAATTTTAGATTTGCTAAAGGATCTGAAACCTTAGATGATATTATCAAGGTTCAACGTTCTCCTCTTATAAAGATAGGTCTTGAATACACTAGAGAGTCCTCTCAAGCTTTAGCTCCAAATTATCTAAAAGTAGCTACAACTGGTTTACAAAATTTTGCCACTCAGCCAGGGAATAAAGAATCTTTACAGGTAAAGCATGATCATCCTAATGCAAGGAACACTAACAGGAATATCTTTCAAAAAGGCACCAATCAACAAGTAAATTCAAATAGAATATTTCATGATCACAGAAATTTCTTCTTCAATGGACAATGTCTCTCATGTCACAACTTTGGTCATAAAGCTGCTCAATGTGTTGCATATAAAACCATCATGACAAGAGAAGCAAGAAAGAAAAGGATTGATGTTGAAACAAAGAAGAATACCTATAACAACTTTTCTCCTCTTCTAAATGAAGTTGAATGTGCTTATTGCAATAACTTTGGCCATGAAGATTCTGAGTGCAGGAGCAAAGTACAGCCAAGAGAGCATCTTCCTTCAAAATCCAAAATATGGAAAAAGAAGGAACCACAGGTTGAAAATTGTGGCATAGCGTTATTTGCGGAAGGTGAAGAAAATCAATGGTACATTGATAGCGGATGCTCAAGACACATGACAGGTGATAAACACAAACTTCGTGCATATAGTGCTCTAGAAAAGGAAAAGAATGTTACTTTTGGAAATGATACTCCTGCTGTAATTAAAGGAAAAGGGTCTGTGTTTTTAAAAGAAAAGGTGAAGGCTAATGATGTCATGTATGTGGATGGATTAAGGCATAACCTGTTAAGTGTAAGTCAAATGTGTGATCAAGGAACTGAAGTTGTCTTTAGTTCAAAAGAATGTGTGGTTCGTGATATTGATACAGGTAAAACTATTATAAAAGGAAAAAGAACTCCAAGCAATTTGTATGTATTGAAGAATTGCAAAGAACAATGTTACTTGAGTAAATCTTTAGAAAACTGGCTATGGCATAGAATGTTGGGGCATCTAAGCTTCTCTCAAATCAACAAATCTAGCAGACTTAATGATGTTTGTGGTCTTCCCAATATTACTCGACCTGAAAGTATCATATGCAAATCCTGTCAATTCGGTAAGCAAACAAGAGTGCAATTTAATGCCAAGGAAGGATCATCAAGTAAGCCTCTTGAACTAATTCATACTGACATATGTGGACCTATGAGGAAAAAGCCTCCATGGGGTGAAGAATACTATATCTTATTTATTGATGATTTCTCTAGAATGTGTTGGATTGGGTTGATCAAACACAAATATGAAGCATTTGAAAAATTTCAGATCTTCAAAGCTCTGGTGGAAAATGAATAAGATCTAAAAATCAAGTGTCTTAGATCTGATCGAGGAGGAGAATATACATCAAATGAATTCTTTGAATTTTGTGAACAACATGGCATAAAGAGATAGTTCTCTGTAGCAGGCACTCCACAACAAAATGGCGTAGCAGAAAGAATGAATAGAACAATTCAACAAATGGCTAGAGCTATGCTTGATGATTCTGGAACTCCTGACATGTTCTGGGGAGAAGCAGCACATACAACAGCAAACATTCTCAACAAGGCACATGTTTGGGTAAATAGTGACAAAACTCCATATGAACTCTGGTATGGTAATTCTCCCTCTGTGAAGCATTTTAGAGTTTTTGGAAGTAAATGCTTTATCAAAAATAATGATGAAAAGCTTGGCAAGTTTGAACCTAGATCAGATGAAGGAATATTTCTTGGTTACTCATCTACAAGCAGAGCATACAAATGTTACAATAAAAGGCTTCGGAAGATTGTTGAATGTATTGATGTTGTTATTGATGAGTTTCCTGCAACTCCTAAAGAAGAAAAACACACAACAGATGAAGATGATGGTGACTTTTTTCCTTCTGCATCAAATAGAAATGATATAGACAATGGATCCAATGAAGAACTAGAAGATGATTTATCTGAAAAAGCTCCATCCAGATATGTTCAAAAGAATCATCCTGAATCTCAAATTTTGGGAAATAAGGAATCAGGAGTACAAACAAGGAGGACTCTTGTGGGATCTTCTAGCTATCTAGCATTTCTGTCCACAATTGAACCACACAATGTCAATCAAGCTAGCAAAGATGAATGTTGGATTCAAGCCATGAATGAAGAGCTTGATCAAATTGAAAAGAATCACACTTGGGAATTGGTACCAAGACCACATGACAAAAATTTCATTGGAACCAAATGGATATTCAAGAACAAGTTAAATGAGAATGGGGACGTTATAAGAAACAAAGCTAGACTGGTTTGCAAAGGGTATACTCAAAAAAAAGGTATATAATTTGAAGAAAATTTTGCTCCTGTAGCTAGACATGAAGCCATAAGAATGTTTCTTGCTTTTTCAAGTTTTCAACAAATCAAAGTTTATCAAATGGATGTCAAATCTGCTTTCCTCAATGGTGATCTAGAAGAAGAAGTTTATATAGAACAACCAGAAGGATTCATTTTTGGAAATGATAAAAATCTTGTTTGTAGACTTAAAAAGGCTCTATATGGTCTCAAACAAGCTCCAAGGGCATGGTATTATCGTCTTGACAAATATCTTCATCAACAAGGATTTTCAAAAGGGTCTGCTAATAGCAACTTATACACAAAAATTGAAAATAATAAACTATTGATTGTGGTGGTTTATGTTGATGATATCATTTTTGGGAGTAATGAAGAATCTATGAGTCAGAAATTTGCTTTTGTCATGCAGCAGGAATTTGAAATGTCCTTACTTGGGGAACTAACATTCTTTCTTGGCTTGCAAGTGCATCAAACTACAGATGGTATATTCCTATCACAAGCAAAATATCTTAAGCAAATTTTGAAGAAGTATGGCATGGAAGAATGCAAGCCTGTAAGTACACCAATGATAATCGGATGCAATCTCAGTTCTCATGATGATTCTCCCATGGTGAATCAACCAGAATACAGATCAATGATAGGAAGTCTACTTTATCTCACTGGGACTAGACCGGACATTATGCATGCAGTTGGGATTGTCGGACGATTCCAAGCTAATCCAAAAGAGTATCACCTTCAGGCTGTCAGAAGAATATTCAAATATCTACAAGGAACTCAAGATTTTTGACTATGGTATCCAAGGAATGCTGATGTTACTCTACATGCTTACACTGATGCAGATTGGGCTGGAAATATTGATGATGAAAAAGAACTAGTGGTGGTGCATTCTATATGGGGCCCCGATTAGTATCTTGGTTCAGCAAGAAGAAAAATTCTATTGATTTATCTACTGCAGAAGCAGAATATGTGGCTACCGCATCTTGTTGCACTCAACTCCTTTGGATGATGAAAACCTTGCAAGATTTTCAAATCAAATGTACACCTCCTATCTCCATTATGTGTGATAATACAAGTGCCATCAGTATCTCAAGGAATCCTGTTATGCATTCGAAGACCAAGCACATTCCCATCAAGTATCACTTCTTACGTGAACAAGTGCTTGAACAAAAGGTGAAGTTGGAGTATGTTCCCTCCAAAGAACAAATTGCTGATATATTTACCAAACCTCTACCCAAGGAAGCGTTCGAATATCTCAAACAGAAGTTCGGTGTTGTCTCTGCCTCTCAGAAGACCAGATCTGATTAAATTCAGAAGATTATATTGGATACGTGGGTTTCTTGAAAGACAGACGTGTATATACGCGATTTTACCCACAGAAAGCTGTGTATTGTTGGTTACTGGAAAATTTTGTTTGGGGTCAGCATTTTTCAGCACAACTGCAGTGCTGTTTGGTATCTCTGATGCTGTTTGGAGTCACTGGTGAAGTCTGTTTCATTCTCTGATTTTGCGTGAAGATGCCTTGATTATTTGATGTTGAAAGTGTTCAGGTTGCACAAGCAAAGGGGGAGCTCTGGTCATATAGAAAAGATGCTTGGATGCGCATTGTCAGAGGGAGCATTAGCTTTGCTGAATATAATGCATTGTTGGCATTATGATGATTATGAACTATGATCTCTCTCTTGAGGTATTTTTGGTATTGGTCATGAAAAGTCATATTTGTAATTTGATGAAAAGGTCATGTTGAAACCTATGATGTAAAAATTGTAATATTCAGTCATAAAAAGACTTGTTCAAATTTGTAAACCCACTTGGTTGGGTAGTTGAGTCAAAATGTGTAAACCCACTTGGTTGGGTATTTGAGTCTCATATGTAAATCCACTTGGTTGGATCGTTGATGTAAGTATGAGTCCTTGGTGATAGGGAAAGTCATAGAGTCATATACTTCATTGAAAAATATGTTTGAAGATTCACCATGAAATCAGGGGGAGCATGGTAACTTCAGTGCACATCAGATCTACAGTGCTCTTCTCTCTACATGAGGAGAAAAACCTTGTGTTGGTTTTGATCCGCCCTTTGCCCTTGATGTCAAAGGGCGAGAGTGACATGGTGTTTGAATATGGGGAGAATCTCATTCTGCTTAATGTATTTATCTATTATGGTGATCAAACACCATCATGGTTGCCATCAAGTCCAAAGGGGGAGATTGTTGGCAATATGATGCTAAAAGTTGTCCTTGATGGCAACCCACTTGATGAAGATGATGGCAACCTCTTTTTGAAGATGTTCTTGATGCTTGATGAGTTTATTAATGATGTAAATCTGATGTTCTACAAGTAGCTCAGAAGTACCAGAGAAGGAAATATCAGTGAGGGCCAAAGCAATAATGAAAAATGTGTGTTTCAAGGCATACGCGGGTTTGTCAAGGAGAAAGCACGTATGCACGCAGAAAAGTACGTGCCAAGTCGTGTATGGTCTTTTGTGCTCCAAAATTAGAATACCAAGGGGCATTACCATGGTATTGACCCATTGTATTGAGCGATGGATTGTCTATTTGATCCCGTCCAGGAAAACCATCAGAAGTAATGTGGTTTTGACTCATGGTATTGAAAAAGGCTAAATCTATATAAGGAGAAGAATTTCATTGTGCAAAGTGTGTGCAAGTGTCTGGGCTTTAATGAATACTTCACTCTGAAGTATATCTGCATGGTTGAACTCTGCTCTTAATTGATAGATTTGATTCTATGATGCATCTATGAACATAATGAAGGTTAAAGATCTCTAGATCTTGAAATGGTGAATCTCTTGGATGATCTGAAAAAAAGTGATGAAGACCTGGTGCAAATCTGTTGAAGAAGTTGAAGAAATCTAGTAAGTTCATAGATATGATCTGATCTGCAAAATTTATCTTTTATAGATCTATACACAGGTTCGTTTCATGAAAAGCGCGTGTATACGCAGCTATATTCAAACAAAAGTGTGTATGGGTTGTTAGGGTTTTTCTGATAAATTGCAAAAATGTATACGCGGGTTCGCTTCAGTAAAATCGCGTGTATACGCGGTTCTGTTTAAGGAAAAGTGTGTATGGTATTTGAGTTGATGGTTGCTCAAAATATAATTGAGGTTCTGCATATCTGTTCTGAAGTCTGGGCTATTTCTGATATTCTGGTTACAGTGATTTCACTGTTCTAACTGATGAAATGAAAAGGGATGTTTGTTGTTAAGTGAAGAATTGTGTTGAAGCTATTTGATCCAGTGTGAAAATTAATGAAACGTGGTCTGCAGTGGATATGAGGGTTGAAGCCTTCAGTCTGATAGTAGAAGCTTTCTGTCAGCAGAGGCTGGTGCTAATATCACGGGGTAGTAGCTCCCTTCCAGGTGAGGCTGGTGAACGAGAGCAGGGGGTTGTAGCTCCCTTCCAAGCGAGGCTGGTAAACGAGAGAAGGTTGTAACCTTCTGCAGGTGGGTGCCTACGTGCTGGTATAAGTCTGCACCAGTACATGATTGTAAGAAGTTTTTCCTTATAATAAATATTGAATACTGAGACGACGACAGCGGTGGTTTTCTCCCGATTTGGGTTTCCACCTAAAAGTCCTGGTGTTCATGTGTGTTGCCTATGTGTGATGATTATTCTGTTCTTTCTGCACCTATTTACTTTTTCCTGAAATATCTGATAAATGAAGAATGCAATGATCTGAGTAAAGAATTGAATGCATAATTAGATCTCTATGAATACGTGAGTTCTGTAAAGGATATCCGCGTATATACGCTAGTTGGCTTCTGAAAAGTCGCGTATGGGTTTTTAGAAAGGAAAAGTAAAAAGTTTTATTATCTACATTAAATAATGATTCACCCCCCCCCTTAGTATTTTTCCAACATTTGGTAGAAAACGACAAGGGTAAATCCATCATATATGTGGAGAAATTGGAAGAAAAGGACATTCATATGCAACATAAAATGCCTAAAATTAGAGCAGTGGGAAGAAGAGAAAAACATGAAAAAGTGTCATCTCCTCCTCAATACCACAAAGACATTAATGACACCATAGTGGCTAAAATTGAAGAAGACAAGGAATAATTACTTGGGGTAGTAAATGAAAAACTAGAGAAGCTATCAAAGAAGGAAAACATAGATACTTCCATGCAGAGGAAAATGTTAAGCATTACAACGCTATAAATACTATTTGTGAAATTAGGGTTAAGAACATGAAGAAGAAGCTCAAAAGGACCGTAAGGAAGCTTTATAATAAATATAAATTTGACCTCTTGGCTAATGCATCTTTATTTTTTTTAAGGCATGGCATAAATATGGAAAAGGTGAGAAAGTTTGGCAAAACTTTGAGAGTTTTTGAGTTTTTTGTCACGCAGGAAAAACTAGTGCACAGAAACACAGTGAGTTCTCCCTGGACCTTTTACCAGACACTACAAATGAATATTTTAAAGAATGTGGAGATGTATAATGAAGTTAGGATAAAATAAAATTACTTTGGAAAGCTTCAAAGTTTATATATATATTCCGAAAATGACACAATAGTGCCCATTTTTTACCTTTCTGCCACTATTTCAGACGACTTGTTGTGCTTCTGGGACAACTTGACTTCAAGCCAAGTTTTCAAATTTTTAGAGCAATGTCTTCGAGTGCTTGATGATTGCATGGTGTAGTAAACTTATCCAGCTTTCCAACCATACCAATCATCCTCCAAAGTTTTGTTGCGCCTTTGTTAATGTTGCCGTGTTCCTAATAAATTTTGTTGTGTTTCTAGGTTTGAATATTTTTCTTGACATGTGGAGATCAAAGGCCAAAAAGGTCGATGTAACAACTGTCTCATGATGTGTTTGATGGTTAATAGGCTTATTAATCGTCATCTTCGTAAAACACTCTTATGATTAATGACTTGAGACAAAATCTCAACTAGTTAACTAAAAAAGGGGAGAGTTGTTTTTAACTTCCCTAGGAGTAGGCTATGAGTCATTAGGTCCATTAATTAGTTGCTATGGATCAGGATTCGACCCCTAGAAATGAAATATTTTTTTATTTTCTGTATCTACTCATAATTAAGTCATTGACAGGGTTGGATATTTGAAGTTCACACTCTTTTGGCACTAGTGTACTTTACTATTTGTAGAAGTAATTTACAAGTAGTTGCAACTATTTTTATGGGATTCTCATGATGTGGTTAGTGACAATGTTTTTCTCTATTTTTCTAATGCATATGATGATAAATTTGTTCAAGGAACCATCTAATTTATCCTATGCTTTATGTTTTAATTTTTGAAACATAAATCATTATTTTATGCTCTATTTTTGTTTAAGATAAGAATCTAAGTCTTTCATCCTTTGAATAAGTGAGTTCATTATGCTCACTTAAAATTGTTATATGCTCTCATCCTTATCACACTACAATGAAAAGCCAATTGTGTCATTGATCACACCTACCTTGCCTCATACTATGCTTGTAGCTAATCTTTTGGGATACCTTGCCTAGTTTATAAACCTTGTGCTTCTTTGTCCATCAAACCCTAATCAAACCCTACTGAGCTTATAACTAGTCTAAAATCCTTATTCTCAAGTCATTACCATCACTTGTGAGCTTGATATAGAGAGAGCCCTCTGTGATTTGATAGGGATATATACCAAATCTAAAGATTGGTTTCTGGTTACCTTCTTGGTTTCCTTTCTCAACCTTGGGAAACTAAGGAGCCATAACACTATACACAAGGAGTGCTTGACCTTGTTAGTAAACCACCCATTACTATGAATTTTATTAAAACACCCACTACTATGAATTTTATTATGCTTGACTAGATGAAAAAACAACCACTATCATAGGTATTTCCTATAATTTGTGTATGGAAATATGGATTAATATTGAGGATGATGAAAGGAAAATTTCCCCTTGGATCATGGATATGGCTTGGGGGTGAATGTTGTAAGTAATTTTGGCTACAATAGGTATATGGTTGGGTGGAAAATTCAATTCCCACATTCATTTTTCCATGTTTCTAAATTGTACATGAATTTTTTTGAGTTGAGTGTTGTGGAATTAAATCTCTCTATGAAGGTATGAAAATATGAATAATGTTGCATAGAAGTATGATGTTGTTGCATGTATTTTATTGATTGGATTATAGAATATTTTATGGTTATGTTAATTAAATTTTTGTCATGCAAATATAAGTTTAATACCAGAAAATTTATTTTTTATTTCCTATAGAAAGCACTATGTTTTTTCTACATTAAGAGATGGTCTAAGTTTGCTAAGTGTCTTTAGAAGAATTTTGTGATATGAAGGAATATTTCTTATCAAATTTAGTATATAGCTATATGGATTATCACATGGCTGTAGAAATTGGTACATGAATCTATGCTTGGGGTTTGTAAGTTAAATTTCTTAAGTGCCTATGTAATTTTATTGTGTTACATGCGTTGATGCAGGTTTTGTGACTTAGAATTGTTTTCATATTTGATTTGTATGTCAAATACAAGAATATTTCTCTTGTTCAATGATGAATCCGTAGGGTATAAATATGGTTGAGTCTTAGTGAAGTTATAGGCTTGGCTTAAATCCTGTTGAGACTATTAACCATTTATTATCTTTAAATGATTGATTTCCTTTACATTATTGTTTTTTTTAGCCCTGCGTTGCTACAAATTGTGTGATATTTGTTAATTTCAAGTAAATTTCCCCTTTTTATTGTTATGTAGGAGAGAGCATTTGAATTGGGTTTGACAAGGGTGTGGGCCTGCTTTTTTAGTTATGCTCTTAAGCCATGAGAGAATCAGGCCAATTGATCTGGATTTATGTAGGAACACAATACAATATAGAAATATACATAAACATAGAGATGCAGTGGAAATAATACTTTATTTCATTAATATCAAATAACAGAAATACGCTTGCAAACATAATGAAAATAAAATAGCTAGGGCACTGGTAGCTTATCTCTGAGAAGATATGTGGCGGCTATAGGCCTCTAAATTTTGTTACAATGACACTCGAAGGCTTATATATTGTTGAGAAAAAATTAAAAACCCTAAACATCCAAAACCATAACCCTAGGAGATGAAGAGCCAAAACTATGGGCCCCATTTGGTAAATTGGTACATCAACTTCTGGTGGAAATAACTTTGGCATATGATCTTCGTTTGATGCAATCAATACCTTGTTAAAAATATCTATCCGAGGACTAGAACTTTCGACATGAGAAACATTGAATAATATTAATTGTTGCTTTTGGTTTCCCCAAAATACATCGTTTAGGGCCTAAAAATGGCTCCGAAAGTTCAGGACCAAAAAAATTGATAAAAATAGTAATTTGTGCTAAAGCTAAAAATATGTAAGAAACAATGGTGGGGGAACACATGGAATAGGTGGATGGACACCAATATCCACCTGGATCATTCCTCCCCCCGTAGGAAACAATGGTCCCCATTGCATTGAGTTCCTCCATGAGATGAGGAAAATTCTGCTGAACTTGGTATTGGATTTGTTGAAGATGTCATGGACCTCCTGGCGGACGTGCTGGATGCATTCAATAAATTTGCTTGCTTTATTAGCTGATGAAAACACGTGTGAGTTATTTTTGTGTTTTCCCATGAGGTATGGTAACATCAGGCAGTAGTGCAACTAGGGTTAGATAAATGGAGTGCTTGACATGATAGTGTAGAGAATCCTTCATGGGTGAGGAGAAAATATCCTTGTATTCCTCCTCGACTTTGTCCATATACTACTACTGTGCACGGGAGCCCTGTTTAGAGTTTGTGGCCACACTAATATCCTTGCGATGTAGTTTAATTGTAATGAAAAAAAAATTCATGGTTTGGGAAACAATCTTACTGCGTTGCTTTGCAGTAGTCAAAGATATGGCAGGAGGCGATACTACCTCCAATATCCTGTACAATTTATTTCCCAAAGTAATAACAACAAAATGAGGCCTAGACTCATACACAATATGTCACTTCCAAAAGTATGGTAGGAAAAATAATAGATCAGAAGCATCAAGAGGAAAAACATCACAAAGTACCTCATCTGTGAATGGCTTGATGTTATACGGAAGCCAGCACTAGCGGCAGATGCAGAGATATCTACCTTGGTGAAGCCACCCAATGATATCAGATGTGGGTGTGATATGGTTCGTAGGCCTAGCCGCTTCACGTCCTCTACTGAAATGAGGTTCTTTTGGCTTCTGTTATCGACAAGGAATTGTAGTGGAGAACCCTTCACCCACATTTGCGAATGGAAGAGGCACTCCCCCTCCTCTGGATCCTTCGGATCCTCCCTCTGGAGCTTGGTGGTGGAAAAAATGGCACTAGGATCTACATCAATGATCTACTTCCCTTTTTCAACGCCCTTGTCTGGTTCTGACTCATGATCAAAACATGCATCTGATTCGGGTGCCTTCAGTTTGGCCACCAATGACTCTTTGGCCCGACATTTGGTCATGTTGTGAGTGGGGCTGTTATGAAATTCACACCAATTCCTTGTGTCCTTCTTTGGATTTGTGGTGTTGTCCTGAGTTTCACTTCTTTGGCTTTTCCCCTTATTATCCAGTTCGGGGGCGCCTTTCCCTAGCTTCATATTCACGAATCTAAAGTCTCGATTCTTCTGCTTAGATTTCTACTCGATCTTGGCAGAATAACGATATGTCATGCTAATCGAGGTAATGTCGAGGAACTCCATTTCATATTGAATGTATCCATACAAACATCTATGGTACTTGATCACCAAATGTTTGTCTAAATATTTAATACCCAAATTTGTGCGTAGGCTATGGAACAGATTCATTAGTACGTGCACATCTTGATCCCTTTGCTACCGCACCATGGTCCATTGGATGTAGTTGTCCTCATAGCTCCCCACGAGGGTAATATTGTTCGTTGATGTCATCTCAAAATGAATTCCAAGTGAGTGCAGCTAAGAACATAGAGGGCTCCTTCTCTTCCTTGTACTCATAGTAGGTTTCCCACCAGTCTTTGACATGAGGGGCAGCTTTGAGAAGTGCAAAAGTAATATTTTCTTGGTCAGAGAAATCATGGACTGAGAAATACCCTTCCAGAAAATTAAACCATCTATCTATGGTGTTTGTGTACATCTAGCCTTCAAATACATGAATGTCAAGGTTGAAATGTACCTTGAAAGGTGAGGCACCTCTAGAGTGGCTACTAGATGGAGATGTGTCGTCGATGGGCATCCATTGAAGGATCTAGAAAAGTTATACATCATCGCGTTCCTTTTTTCCTCGAGGGCCTCCTAACGAAATAATTTTATAAGAAATCCCACTCCCTCGTATTTCTTTTCCTCCTCCATGGGAGGCCGTCGAGGTTTGCAAGGTTGATCTTGCAAGTGTTAAACCAGATCAAGCCCTAACTCCTTATACCGTGACCTCGTTGGGGACATGCAAAGAAAAACAAAAAGGAGCAGATTGCTCTGATACCACTGATCTAGATTTATATCAGAATGGAATAAAATACATAAATAGACATAAGCACAGATATGTAGCAGAAATAATACTTCATTTCATTAATATCAAATAGCAGAAATATGTTTACAGACATAATGAAAATAAAATAGCTAGGGCGCTGGTAGCTTACCTCTGAGAAGATATATAGCACCTAGAAGCCTCTAAACTATGCTACAATGAGGCTAGAAGTCTGATTTATTTTTGAGAGATAACGGAAAACCATAAACATCCAAAACCTTAAACCTAGGAGATGAAGTGCCAAAACTATGGGCCCCATTTGGGTAAATTGTTACATCAACTTCCCGGTGACATAAATTTGGCATTTAATCTCTGTTTGACACGCTCAATACCTTGTTAGAAATATCTATCCAAGGAGTACAACTTTTGATTTGAGAAACATTGCAGGAACTTTCTTGTTGCTCCTGGTTTTCCCAGAAAACATCGTTTAGGGCCTCAAAACAGCTCCAGAAGTTCACGACTTCAAAAACTGCTAAAAATAGTAAGTTGTGCTGAAACTGAAAAACTGCAAGAACCGATGGTGGGGGTCCATATGGAATAGGTAGATTTCCACCAATATCCACCTCAATCACCAATATGGATAAATACAAACATAGTGGAAGAATGTTAAAAATAAAAATAATTGACTAAGTGTACTAGAATTCGGGATGGTTATGACCTTTTTAGGTAGAAAATTTTTGAGGTATGTTTTGACCTTTCATTTCCTACCATTTTGAAATAATTTGAGGATAATATTCCATAGAATGATATAATTCCTTATAGTATGTGCACAGTATGCAAGTTTTCAGGAAATATCATGCAATGTGTCTTGTCTATCCATAATTATAGAGAATTATCAGACCCCTACCTCTTCCAAATCCTGCTCTACCTATGCCATATAATAGTTTTCCTCTTCCCTGCATCCACTAGGCTATGGCATGATTATCTATTCTTTTTCTTCAAATCCTTATGCCTCATCTACCTAATAACATCAATAGTTCTCTATCTCATTAGATTTAGTGTATGATATGTGTGGATATTGTGTCCTATTGATTTGCAATGTTCACAAAATATATTTTCAACTAGATTTGGTACTTTCACATCATAGGTAAATTTATCGGTATATGCCCCCATACTCGACAAGATTCACACCATAGTCTCAATCCTTGAGCCAATGTATTTTTAGCTCATGTTTCCTTGTATTTTGTCATAGTTGGTCACTCATTCCTATGATGATCTTCTTTCCTCTATATAGTACACCAAAATTATTTTTGATTTTCCTTACCTTTTGCTATATCTTGCAATTGTATCATGAATATAATAACTATGGATGAATTTCTGGTATTCCTGTGTTGTTATTTATTCATGTAGGATAACCTTCTAGATCCATTGCAATTTATATGACCACTCACTATGACACAATCTTTTGTTGTGTTACCGTGATGTGTATATGAGGAAATAATCCTGCAATAAGCCATTTATTATGTTGCATATCCAGAATTTGAATTATCATCTGGCTTAATAAGGATTTAAATCCCTTATTGAAGTCCCATAATAATTCCTTAAAATTACGTTTAATGTCCTTAATCCTTGTGATGTGCTCGTATTTTGATTTTAATTTTTGGAATTATTTTCGAAATGTATGCCTAAATTCTGTAAATGATCTAGATTTTCCTCCTACACAATAACCTTATACTTCATATACCAAGTTAATGCACAATACCTGGAGGTGCTCTCCAATTATGTAGCCATCATTGGTTCATTCTAGATATTCTTAACAATCCATACTACCTCACAAATAAAGAGATGTTGTTAGATATCCTCTACCTGAGTGCCATGAAAGACATGCATTCATAAATTTGAATCAATGTTCGATATTATTTTCAGAAAAATGTTTCTTTTTGACACTTATAAGATATTAATTCTTTCCCCTTTTGATGACTACTTCACATACCTTTACTATATTTACGACTATCCCTACTCCATTCACTAACATAAATTATTTACAACAAATTGTTGGGAAATCTTAATTTTTGGCTAGGATACACACATGGGGTCGGCTTTGATGAAGGGTATGGCATGAATAGGGTCATTAGGATGTAGTGTGCACTAGTTCTTCTTAACTTGAGATGATATGATGTATGTATTACTTATTATTTCCTCTTTCACGATGAAAAATTTCATTATTTTCTATGCATGACATCCATCAGGTAGGTGATTTGCATTGATTCATTGTTCTTCATTTATAACCTAGAAACCCTCACTAATATATTTCCTTCTTATTCATTCTATTATTATTCCTGATTTCTTTATTCTTTCTCTAGGTTCTAATGGATATCACTCCCTTGCCTCACTTATGTTCTAAAATCTTACTCCATTTCATAACACTCCACTAACTTCTTCTTTTGTGCTCTCCTCTTACATAGATATATATGCTCTTACCCTTGTTATATATTCCTTGATTTTATCCCTTTCATGTCTCAAAATTCTTTCCTCATCCAATATTTTCTCAATTTATTGTATGCCTTGAATTTATTACCTCAGGTCATTCTCTATTCAACCCCTAGTCTTTCAATTGCATGGAAATAAATTTAGCCACTCATGGTATTGGATTGCAATGGTATGACTTCTTTCTCATATAATAGAATCTTTATCTAGGTAAACAATGATCTCAAGTACCTCTCTTGCGGTCCCTAGATAAATTCTCTCACAATTGTGCTATATCACTCAATACCTTTTATAGAAAACTCGACAACATAATATACTATCTAGAGAAAACCCTATTTCATGTGAGATTATGTTTCTCACATATTTTACCCTTTTGATAAGTTTTGGAATATAATTACATAATACCATAAGGCAACAATTTATTCTCTTCTCTTCCAATATTTGGAAACATTCATCAAGAAAAATTGAGAATTCACTGAATAAAATTTCATGAAAATATATAAATACGTACCTTTGCAATCATTCCTTTGGACTAATTCATTAATTTCCAAGCTATTCCACCACAAATTTTGTTTCCTTCATTTTCATCCACTCTTGTATGTATTCCTTATTAGGCCTCCACATTCCCTTAAGTAGTGTATTTGTGTCCCTACAACAGAACCATTTGTTGGCACACACAAGGAAATTTTTTTTTACAATCAATTAGCCAATAACACCCCTCAGACATCGTCCCATTTAGTAACACATGTGAGTAGGTGAAGTCTCACTTGAGGCATATATGAGGGATTTCAAGGACCAGGATTGTTATATAGCAATGAAGGAGACATAGATCCTACACTACCACTATTATACTAAACCTAATGATATCTCTTGTTACTCATAAAAATAAAACAATTTACACCCCTATTCAGTGTAGTAAATCCATTATTCATAAACGTTTAACAAAACCATAATATAGAAAGAAGACAATCCATTACATAGTGCACCAATAAAGAAAATAAACTAGAATAGGTCTTTTTATTATGACCGTAAAATATTCATTACAATGAAAAATTTTCGGCTCACTAACCTAATAGATCGTCTCTTTAATACACATACACAAAGTTATCTAAAAGATCCAAAAAAAAAAAAATATTATCAAGTCTTACTTTCTTTTTGTAGTCTTGGATTATTTATATTTTTACATTTAGGTGCAACCCGACCCGAAAACCAAATTTTACTGTGTGAGGTAAATATTATCATGGAAAAAACTGCACAAAATAATCCTAACAACTTTCCTTATTCAATTCTTTCACATTAATTGATCATTCACCTACTTTCCTACATGGTCCCCTTCTACATGGTGCTCCTTTATGTAGATCCTAAAACTTTTACCCCAAAATAATCCTCCAACAATGATTTGATGATCATTTTCCACCAACAAATCCTCCATTTTGAGCTTCCACAAATTTATACTATGTCCATTGAATTTATAAATCTACATCTTTGAATTTCCCACCATTTCCTTCAACCACATGAATTGGTTTAGAAATCTCTTATTGTAACAAGGTTTACGATAGGTCCAAGAAAAACCCCTTAGCCCCAAAATCGTCCAGTTGTCCCCAAAACTCGTATGATAATAAATGTAGATTTAAACTATGTATAATTAATTGTTACAATGACAAATACACACATTAACATAGGTATGTTATCCTAAGAACCCATTATAATATTACAATATACATACATACATACATACATACATACATATATATATATATATATAAATTAAGAATCCATTTATGATGAATTAGAATATAATTGTTGTTCCTTAACCAAAACTCCAAAATCATGGGAAAAACAATATGCACCACAAAACCACTAAAATTGAAAAACATGTGTTGAGAAACACCAAAAAGGGACATAAAAGGCATCCCCTCCTTTTTATTTGGTGGGGGTGGGGGGGGGGGGGGGGGCGCGCCTCATAGGGTACTTTCCATCCCTTCCCCAACTTTCCCTAGTCAAGCATACAACATTTTTGGATAATCAAGCAAATAATATAGCACATACCCAATAATTTTATGTCCTAAATGGAATCCCTACAGACTCATAATAGTCATACCTTGTTAATAAGGACATATTGTTAATATATTCTTATATTATTCTTACCTATAATCATTTGACTGTAGATGAATGTTAGAAAATATCATTACTTCTTGTAGCTCATAAAAAATATCATAAATCATAGGTAGAGGATATTTGTTCCTCATAGTAGCTTTATTCAACTATGTGATGTGAATGCATAACGTTAGATTTCCATCCACCTTATACACAAAAAAATTGGGAAACCCAAAGGTGATGAAACACATGGGTATATGTACCCCTTCTTCAATAACGCTTTTAGTTGTATCTACAATAATTTCAGGTGTAATGTGCTCATTATGTAGTGAGTCTAAGGAATTGGGGAAACTGTAGAAATTAAATAAATAAAGAAATCAATGTCTCTTTGGTGGTAATCCCAAAAAATTACTTAAACACATCTTCAAACACTTATAAAACCATGTATTCTTCCATATTTGACTCACTCTTCCATATGTGCTACATATATCTAGCACTTCTTTATAAATCTTATTTTTATTTATAATGCTAAAATCTCTCTCATGGATATAGGGGTGGGAATACTTTGAACTATGCTTAAGTTACCTTCCTTATAAAGGAATGTGAAATTATTATTGTATATATCTAGGATAAATGATTCCTATCAAACAAATAGATACCAAAAAGATAATCCTATGGCCCAAGTACTATGATGTTCAAATTTTTCTTATGGTTCATTTCATTCATGTTCACTAGGAAATCCCTTCTAAGATTATTGATTATTGTCATGTTTCTATTAGTTAGGTAAGCCAAACAATAAATTTCATGCTTAAGTATGTTTAATTTAAATCTTTCAACCATATTAGGATCTATAGTTATAAGATTATATATAGAATCAATGAAAATAGCTATGGGTTGATTATCAATCTCACCTCCCACCTCTTCATGTGGAAACGATAGTCTACTTTTCTATTGTCCAAGGATGCAAAAATCATTGAAATTATTCTAGGAATATCACTTATTTTGTTAGCTTCTTCAATATTATGGACAATCCTCATCATATCTTCTTTGTGAGGATCATATTTAAGAATGTGATTTACCTCACATCTCAAACACTATATCCATTGATGCCTTGGAATTTCCCCAAATAATATAGCATTTTTTTTTCATTTTTTTGGATACCTATTGGCTTGAGGGGTCCTGAACGAGGTTCAAATTTAGTGCATAACCAACAAAAACCTCTTACTAATGGCTCTTTCGGTAATGACCTCCTTGCGCAGGCAAAAGTCTCACCCAAAGCAGTATGGGGGGGGTGATGGAACCATGTTTCCACACCCTGAGAGAGAATTAAATTAACTGGGCGTCTTCATATCTATCTTATTACACAAACTATCTTGCAAACCAAAAACCCTAACCATAAACCCTAGGTGAAATAAAACAGATTAATCCTGCGCATGCGCATAAACAATAGATCCAAAATCCTTTTAGCTATTATAACAATTTAATGTTTGGCCTTTACAAAAATGGATATTTTCAATTATAATTTATTAGCATTAAGAGAGGTATGTGATCCAATCCAATCACAGTTAACATAAATAATATTCAAGAAACAGAAATTATATGTAGAAAAATAACACACTATGAATCATAGATGCATTTGGTAGACAAATTTATTAAAACAGATCTTTATTCATCAATTGTTCACTCAAACCTTTCACAGCTCATAGTAACCCTTAAAATTCTTCAGATCTACCCATGCACATAGCCAATGGGGTTCACACACAGCCAGACTAAGGTCTCTACGCACAGAGCCAACATGAGCCTTTTGGACAAAAACTCTTACCACTTTCTTAGTTCAAAGTTCTATCATCAACATTCATACATTAATTTCCATCAAAAACTTACTTATCTGACTTGATCTAGACTTCTACTTATACTTTATCGTGTGCTCATACTATGGTCCTCAAACCATGGTTTAAGACCAGTAGATTAACCCGTTAACCCATTAAAATTCATGAAGGGACTTTAACCGGCCCCAAATCCCCTTGAATCTTCATTTATTAGGGCGCACGACTCAAAAATACAAAACATACTATTATTTAACCCAAAATTTGAGGCCCTAAGGGACCCTGCTCCAACAGTCCCCCAACACAATATTCTGACTCCTCCTGAGTCACAAAGGCATTAGGGTATTCATCTTTGTCTTTAGTTCTTCAATGGCGATAGTGAAGAGCACAAGGACACCCGCGCTCTAATCAGAAACTCTCTTATCCATGTCCACGAGGTTTTTAGATGTTTGTCTTTCTGTTTCCATAATAATGCTTCGGTGCATTTGGCCCAGGTTCCTTACAGCAACATCTTGGTGTTGTGATAACTGCATTGCCTCATCAGCCCATGGCTACAAATGAGAAGTGAGGATGTTTTTCTTTTTGTGTAGATATTAAATTTCATCATGAAAGACACGACTTATCTGTAATCAAGCCATTCTCTGAGAAGGCACAAGTGTGGCCAGTGCCTCCTGAAGCTCATCAAATGTTTGTTCTTTGGCGCGTAGATCGTGTGAGAGCTTTCAGATGAGGAGATCAGTCTGAACTGATGTCCAAAATCCTATGCCTGCATCCAAGAGTTATGTTCCCTTGTCGAATGTTGTTGAAATGATGCGTAATGTCCCTTTGACCAAGGCAGTGCGTTGCGCTCACACTTTAGGTGAAATCTCTGGTTGGATCTTTTCTTACAACTCTACAATCTACTGTTCAAAATTGGAGTGGGAGGCCTTCAAGGCAGCCACTAAAATTTTGACGTTATCATGGGGCACAACAGAGGTAGGAATGGTCACCTCGGGGAGGTCACCATAGAGGCAATCAATCAAATTTTCTAATTTTATGAATTGGGCCATTGTTGTTTGCTGCATTATCTGAGCTTGCAGAGACTCTTGCATTCACACTGCAAAATTTTGCTCTTCCTATGTGAGATGTTGGTGCATGCATGCTTCTCGACACTCCAACTCATCTATAATGAGATTTTGGATGGCATGCAAATTTCCATTGGGAAGCACATACAATTCAATTCCAACCTTAAGGCACATCTGCACCTGTCGCGTAACCAATTTTTCCAAAGTAACTACAGCTCTATGGAATTGGCTAATTTATCTATCTATTGTGTTGATAATCATGTTAATGCTCATGCTCGCTTGATCCTGTCTCACCTGAGTGAATCTTGTTTGATTTTTTTTTGTCTTCAGTTGAAGTACCTGCAACCCAGTCTGCATTGCCTCCACTGCAGCTTTGTACTACTCCTCTAGCATGGCCCATTAGTCCTCCGATGAAGAGGTGACTGCATCTGCAATTTTATCCAGGTAGCCCTATGTGAGGGTGAGATCAACCATGCCTCCCCTCTTCGATCCTTTCATTTTCTTGAACACACCCTTGATGGTCTCATCTCCCCACTTGTTACCTATGGGGGACTCTACTTCGGTACCATTTTTTCCATATGCACCACCAAGATTGACCTCCTCAAGTTCCTTCCCTGCCTCTCTCTCTGCTTCTTTCTTGAATTATTTCTCTACTTCTCTCTCTTTGGTAGTATATTTTGTCTCCTTGTTAGATGTTGAGGCTATGACAGGCTTGGCGGATCCTAGGCCGGCCTTCCATACAGGTGGTCAGGTTGCAATGACCTGCTCAATATCAGCCTTTGTCACCATGTAGGGAAGGTTATACCATACCCTATCCCTTCACATCAATATCTAAAAATTGTGCATAGATACCTTAAAGTCTCTAATGACCATGTAATTGTCATATGAAGCTATGAAAAATTCAGGGTGAGAGTGGATAACTCCAGCCAACACTCCTTCAAATAAGACCCAAAAGATCTTATTCTTCATCACGCACTTAGGATATGTAGAATCCCATAGGTTGGCGTAGCGCACCCATTCAAAGATGTTGAATCTTTAGTTAAACTGAGAAGGGGGGGGGGGTGAATCAGTTTAACACATTCCTTAACTTTTAAAACTTTTCATTAAAATTATTTACACTTTCATTTCATATCTAATTTAACATGTGAGTAATATTCGAATGTAAGCAGCAAGTATAATATAATAGTAGACTTAATATGAGAGCAGCAGGTATTAAGCATATGATATAAATCAGATCAACACATAAATATCATGCACAGAGACATCAGATATGAGTGGAAACCCATAAAGGGATAAAACCACATCTTATTATTGTTGTGATGCAAAGGCAAGCTCCAACTCCCTCTCACTACTGTTTTTCTGCAGGCACCAACCTACAGGAGGCTCCTACCTCAATTTTGCAAGCTACAACTTGCAAGGAAGCACCAAATCCCTTCAGTTTTGTGTAGGCACCAACCTACAGGAGGCTTCAACCTCAGTCAGCTACTACTGATAGCTATCAAGCTGCAACTTGATAGGGAAGCTCCAACTTCCTCAATTTATCAAACTAAATGTTTGCTGATTTACTTCAGATATCAGCTCTGTTCTGTAGATTCTCTTTCTGCTCTTATTCTCTTAATCTTCTCTGCTTTATTCTTCTATATTCTGCATTCTCTATATTTTCTCTCTCTCTCTCTCTCTCTCTTGAGCTTATCAAAATTGGTATTATATATAGCAATTCTCACATGACTGTTTGTATTTCACAAGGAATTTGAAGTGAACAGTCATGACTCTTTGTCTTCTATCTTCTTATTCCTTTTTCCAACTCATTTTTAGAATTACTACAATATGTACAAATTTCCATGCTATAGTGGGATTTTGTCTTTTCCTTAGGATACTTGCCTTTGCATCACAAACAATAAAAATAATTACAACATTTACATTTTTCAGTTATACATCAATTTCACTCAACTCCTTTTCTAGATTTTGGCTTTATTGGATTTGTCTTTTCTTCTCCTGTTGAGTGACTATTCTGCCTTCTTCTAATCACTGTCTCCTGCACATTCTCTAGTTTTATGAGCTTTTCACTTGTCCAATTCACTTTTGAATCCCTAGAATTTTCTTGTTCACGAACTTTCATCTCTGCACGCTCTCCTCTTCTTTTCTTTTCCTTACACATTCATCCAACCTTACTCTCTTTTTCGTTTTCTCCTGTATGCAGTTCCCTCTTCATTGTAGTTATATAATAGTTGATTTTAAATCTAGGCAATCTTGAATTAATCCGAAAACGTTATACCAGAGTCCAACAATACTCGACGTTCTTTTATTAACTTGCAACCTTAATATATATCAATATATGGTCACACCTTCGTCCTTATTAATTCATAAACCTTAATATATATTTGATTTGGGCCCACACACCCACAACACATTGCCAACATGGGGTCAACACGGTCAAATCGTACCTTCGCTAACCTCCGCACACCTTCGTTAAACTCCGGGCATGTTCAACGCGCGATCGCCGTCTGATGGCCCGTTTCCAAATCAACGGTTCCTATCCATTTCGCGCGGCTTCCAAAGCAGAACATTAACGCGCGATGGCATAGTTTAACAAGTGGTTTTGGAATGGGTCCACAGGCCACGTGTCGATTCCTGTATGGAATCACTCCTCCTCCGGGAAATACCACTTATGGTCGATAGGCCGTGCGATGAATTCTACTTACGGCCTTTACTGTTCACTCTAAACCACGTCATTGTTCCTCTCGCAAGGTTCCGTTCTCCACTCCAGGTTCCGGTCCAACACTTTTACTTCAGGTTCCGGTCTTTTATAAGTGGCCCTACGATATGTATAACACACAGCTCCATTACCACTGCACATCTAATTCTAGTTCCACCTCTATTTAGTTTAACATCATCGTGTTTTTGCTCCGTTAGTGTTATGGATAACTTCACTGTATTATCGACAAACATCAACACAGTTCATAGACTTTGTTTATATATATATATAAAAAACGTCGGGCTTGGAATTTTATAACGGCTCTGCCCTGGCACTGGCTCTGCTGCTTCTGTCATTCTGCCTCTGCCTTTGTCTCTGATAACGGTTCTGTCTCTTATTATATTTGGTTCCTCTGCCTCTGCCTCTAATAACGGTTCTGTCTCTTATTATATTCGCTTCCTCTGCCTCTGCATGTCTCCTTTATTTCCTTCATTTTCTTCTTTGGTATCTTTATTGCCATGATAACAGCTCTGTCTCTGTAGCTATTTGTCTTACGCTATCTCTTTTATTTCATCTGCTCCTTGACTGATGCTACTCCTTAATTCTCCTTTTGCTGCCTCTGCTTCTTTAAATGAACATGTCTCTACTGCTTGACCCTTTCTACATCTTACTTCTTTGCTGCTTTCTTTGCCTTGTTGCTGCCTCAGGTTTTCCTCCTTTTCCATCACTTTTTCCATCAATGACAACATTTCCAACAGTCTCCCCCTTTGGCATTGATGGAAAAACCTCTCCTTTTGCTTTTCCTCCCCCTTTGTCATCAATGGCAAAGGGTTTCTTTTTGCATTTCCTCTCTCTAAGTTATGTTTAGGCCCTCTTCTGCTGACTTTGTACCATGTTGCTCCATAGTGATGTATAAGACTTGTTGAGAGAACACTTTGAGGATTATCGACTTTGAATATACATTGTAAATTGATACAGTTCTTTCATTTGTATAGAGCTAAACGTGAGAATAATGATACTTCATAGAATACATTGTATCAGCTTTATCTAGTCAGAGATATAAGATTGGATTCAACAACTAAAATTCTGGTAGGCTTCAAATGATAATCACTACTCATCTTTTATGTTTTAGATTCTTAATATAATGTTTCAGAACACAATACTGATCCTTTTACTCTGTAATTGACCTTTTGATGCTTGAATAATGCAGATAACTCTAGGATAATAACTTGGTGTTCTTTTGTCTTAAACCTTTGATCCTGAGGACCTGATTCATGCTTTTCTTGCTGGTTGTTCTCCCCCTAGAATGATATTTTTTTTTTTGTTCTCCCCCTGAAATTGTGTTTTCTCTTTATATCAGAGAGTAGCATCTGCAGATACTACCCCTAGTTTATCTCTCAAATATTGAAATGGTTCTCTAGCAAGAGGTTTGGTAAATATATCTGTTGTCTGTTCTTTTCTTGGTACATATTCCAGCTTTAATATCTTCTGAGCCACTTGTTCTCGGAGGAAATGATACTTGATTGCAATATGTTTAGTTTTTGAGTGAAGTACAGGATTTTTAGATATACTTATAGCACTTGTATTATCGCATTTGATTGAGATAGGTTCATCAATGCTTACCTTCATGTCTTGAAGAGTTTGCTTCATCCACATGACTTGTGTACAACATGCTGTTGCTGCTATATATTCTGCTTCAGCTGTAGACAGAGAGATGGATGTTTGTTTCTTGCTTAACCATGCCACTAGAATTTCTCCTAGATAGAAAGCACCTCCACTTGTACTTTTCCTGTCATCAACACAGCTGGCCCAATCTGCATCTGTGTATGCTGTTAAAGTGAAGCTTTTGCCTTCAGGATACCAAAGTCCATACTATGTTGCTCCTTGTAGATATCTGAGTATTCTTTTTACTGCCAGAAGATGGTTTTGTTTAGGTGTTGCTTGATATCTCGCCACTAGTCCTACTGCTAGCATGATGTTTGGTCTTGATGTTGTCAAATACAGCAGGCTTCCTATCATGGATCTGTAGAGTTTTTGATCTACATCTGCAGTCCCATCCTCAGCACACAGCTTGCATCCCGTGATCATGGGTGTTGTCACAAGTTTGCAGTCCTCCATTTTGAATTTTTTCAACATTTCTTTTAAGTATTTTTCTTGAGAGATGAAAGCGCGTGTGTTCTTTTGTTGAATTTGCAGTCCCAAGTAGAAACTGAGCTCTCCAATCATATACATTTCAAACTATGTTTTCATCTCATCAGCAAACCCTTTTTCTAGTTCATCTTTGTTGCTTCCAAACATAATGTCATCAACATACACTACAACAATCAGGAGTTCATTTTCATGGGCTTTTATGTATAGATTGTTGTCTACTCCACCTCTCTTAAAACCCTGTTTTTGCAAGTATTTATCTAGTCCTGAGTACCAAGCACGAGGAGCCTATTTCAGTCCATATAGGGCCTTCTTCAGTCTGCATACATAGTCTTCTTTGTTTGTCAATGAGAAACCTTCTGGTTGTTCCACGTACACTTCTTCTTCTAGATCTACATTAAGAAAAGCAGATTTTACATCCATTTGATATACCTTGAAGTCTTGGTAGCATGAAAATGCCAGGAACATTCTGATAGCCTCCATTCTAGCTACAGGGGCAAATGTTTCATCATAATCAAGTCCTTCAATTTGTGAGTATCCTTTGCAGACCAACCTAGCTTTATTCCTGATTACTTGTCCTTGCTCATTCATTTTGTTTTTGAATACCCATTTTGAGACTATGACATTTTTCTCAGCAGGTCGAGGAACTAGTTCCCAGGTATTGTTCTTCGCAATTTGGTCCAATTCTTCATTCATTGCATTCACCCAAGACTTGTCCTTGTTGGCTTCTTCAAATTTCTTTGGCTCTATTTTTGACAACATGGCTATGTATACCTCTTCTGTCTGTTCAGTTAGCTGCCTTCTTGTTTGCACTCCTACATTCTTGTCTCCAATGATTTGATCTTCTTGATGGTTCTTTTGAGTGTATCTTGAGGGGGTTTTCGAGTTCAGTTCAATATCTTCTGATATCTTGCTTGCTTTATCCTCATCTAGGTCCTCTTCTTCATGATTTTCTGAATAGCTGCTGCAGTTTATATCTCTTGTCTTGTTTGGGAGTTCTTCATCAAATCTTACATCAATACTTTCTACAATTTTTCAAATAGTCTTGTTGTAGCATCTATATCCTTTACTGTTGGATGCATATCCTAAGAGTATTCCTTCATCTGCTCTTGCATCAAATTTCCCCATATTTTCATCATTGTTCTTTATGTAGCACTTGCTGCCAAAGACTCTAAAGTGCTTGATTGATGTAGGTTTACCATGCCATAGCTCATAAGGTGTCTTGTCACTGTTAGGTCTTAAATGAGCTTTGTTTAGAATATGTACTGCTGTGTGTACAACTTCTGCCCAAAAGGTTTGAGTAATGTTATTCTCTTGCATCATAGCTCTGGCCATTTGTTGTACAGACCTGTTTTGTCTCTCTGCTACTCCATTCTGCTGAGGTGTCCCTGCAATGGTAAATTGTTTCTTTATTCCATGTTCATTACATAGGTCTGCAAAGTCATAATCTGTGAATTCTCCTCCTCTATCTGATCTGATACATTTTAGCTTGCATCTAGTTTGATTTTCTGCTAATGCTTTGAATGTCTTAAACTTTTCTAGTGCTTCTGATTTGTTCTTGAGAAAATCAACCCATGTCATTCTGGAGAAATCATCTATTATCAGCATGAAGTAGGATTCTCCACTTGGTGTCTTAGTTCTAGCAGGTCCACACAGGTCCATGTGCACAAGATGGAGTGGTTTTCTTGTTGATAGCTCATCTTTAGATTTAAAGGATGTGTGAGTCTGTTTCCCCAATTGACAAGATTTGCATATGGTATTTGAAGGTCTTTTTATTTCTGGCATATCTCTGACAGCTTTCTTCTTGCTCAGTCTGATGATATGGTCGAAACTGAGGTGTCCCAATCTCCTATGCCATAACCATGACTCCTCAAGTTTGCTAAGGTGGCAGGATTCATCTTCCTCTTTCACTATGTACACATTACTCTCTGTTCGAATACCTTTGAGTAGAGTCTTTCCTGTTGTTCTTGACCTGACTACACAATCTTGTGCTCTAAAAAGAACTTCACACCCTTTGTCACACATCTGACTCACACTCAGTAAATTTGCTTTCAGTCCATCCACAAATAGTACATCTTGGGCCTTTCCTCTGCCATTGTCTATGCTGACTGAGCCTTTTCCCTTGATCTTTCTTGATTTATCATTGCCAAAAGTAACATTGCCAGATTTCTTTTCATCAAGAGTTATAAACTTGCTTCTGTCTCCAGTCATGTGTTTAGAGCAGCCACTGTCCAAATACCACTGGCTTTTCAGGTCTTGAGCAATTAGAGCTAGGTCACACTTATTCTCCTTCTTTTTCCATTGGAGGCATCCTTTTGTTTTATGTCTTTTGTGAGATGATGAATCGCTCTCTTTCAAAGGACATTTGAAAGGCATATGTCCAGCTTGATTGCATATAAAGCATTTGATCATAGTTTTTGCAGAATTGTGAGTATGAACAAAATTTCTTTGATTCATAAACCTCCTTGAAGTGTTGAAAATCAATCTTTGTCCATAATTTCTACATTCAATGATTTTATGGCCAAATTCTTTACAATAAAAACAGTAACCATAGAAACTGTTTGCATACCTGATGTGAGGTTGTCTTCTCCAGTTGCTTGTTTGAGGCAGTCTCTTCACTGTTTGCATCTTTTGCAGGTTTGAATTACTCCTCCTTGTATGACAATATGCAGCAATGTGTCCCAGCTTGTGGCAGACATAATAGGTGGCATTCTTCATAGGAGGGAAGAATCTCCTTTGATGGCTTGCAAGCTTGAAAGACCCAGGAGTATATGAACCTTTTTATGTTGTCTGAGTATTTCTTTCATTCTTTGTTATTCGAGGGTTTTGTTTCCCTCCTTACCTACTTCTTCTTTTGTAGGCATTATTTGAGGTGCTTCATCATTCTTCTTTGCTTTTACAAAGATAATTTTTCTGTTTTCCTTTTCTTTGCTTTTACTTGATTCTCCTTCATAGCCTATTCTAGTTTTTATCAAAGGAGATCTTTGAGCATCCAAAATTTCATCCAACTTACCAGAGCTTGTTGTTTGAGAGGAGTTCATATACACTTTCTGTTGAGCACTTTCTAATTTCTTCCTCAGACATACAATTTCTTCTTCCAGCTTCTCTTGTTCTCGAGTTTTATCCTTGATTTGCTGAAGTAACATATCTTCAATATTCTTGGCTTCTTCAAGCTTTACCTTCAGCTGCATGAGGACTTCTAAATTTTGTTCTTCTTTCACACATTTGAGGAGAATCTCTTTTTGTTTTCTACATTTTAGTTTGAGTCTGTCAATCTCCTCCAGAGCACTTCTTAGCTCCCCCTCAAGGTCGACTTCCCCTTCTTCTTCTTCATCTTCTAGTAAGAGTCCTTCAAGGTCTTCTATGGCCATCAGTAGAAATTCAGAGGTTCCCTCTTCTCCGAAGGATTCATCTGAGTCTTCAGATGTACTGCTATCTTGTTGAGCATAGAAGGATTTTCTGCTGAATTTCTTTCCTTTCTGCCAGTTCTTTGATGTGTTTTTCTCTGATTCTTGAGCCTGATTCCTTACTTTCTTGTGAGGACACTTAGCAGCATAATGTCCAACTCTTCCACAGTTAAAGCATTTGAAGGGTAGTTTACCTTTGTATCTACCTGAGCCTCTATCTAGTTTTTTGACAAATTTAGCTTCTTCTTCATGAGAGCAAGAGCATATGTCTTCTTTTTCTTCTTTCTTCTTTTCTGTTTTAAAAGCTGCTTCCATCGTACTTGGCTTCTTCTATGGGAGCCTCATCTCATATGCTGTTAGATTTCCAAGTAGCTGGATCATGGTCAAAGTCTTCCAATCAGCTGTCTCTTCTATTGCAGACACCTTGGGATTAAATCTGGATGGGAGTGATCTTAGAATATTTTGCACAACTATACTTTCTGGCATGGTTTCTCCAAGAGCTTTCATATTGTTAACAATTTCTGCAACTTTTAAGAAGAAGCTGCCAATATCTTCATCATCATTCATTTTTAAATTTTCAAACTGAGCTCTATATATTTGAAGTTTGGCAGTCTTTACCTTTTTATTTCCCTCATGGATATTCTCTAGAGTGTCCCACATATCTTTGGCAGTCTTACTATGCATTATTTTGATAAACTCAGCTTCACATAGTCCATTTAAGATTGCATTCATTGCTTTTGCATTAGCTACAAAGCTTTGTTTAGCTTCTTTCTCTGAATCAGTTGACTTTGTGACATATCCAAATTCCATAGCATCCCAAACTTCTAGTCCTAAAGACATTATATATGTTTTCATTCTGATTTTCCAGAAGGCATAATTTGCACCTGTAAAGAAAGGGGCTTTATTGGTTGAGCTTCTTTCTTGACTAGCCATCTTGAGAGCCTAGGATCTCCTTTCAGTTGTTAGACTGATATAAAAGGAACCTGCTTTGATAACAATTGTTGAACCTTTAGTTAAACTGAGGGGGGGGGTGAATCAGTTTAACACATTACTTAACTTTTAAAGCTTTTCATTAAACTTATTTACACTTTCATTTCATATCTAATTTAATATGTGAGTAATCTTCGAATGTAAGCAGCAAGTATAATATAACAATAGACTTAATATGAGAGCAGCAGGTATTAAGCAGATGATATAAATCAGATCAACACATAAATATCATGCACAGAGACATCAGATATAAGTGGAAACCCATAAAGGGAGAAAACCACATCTTATTATTGTTGTGATGCAAAGGCAAGCTCCAACTCCCTCTCACCACTGTTTTTCTGCAAGCACCAACCTACAAGAGGCTCCTACCTCAATTCTGCAAGCTACAACTTGCAAGGAAGCACCAACTCCTTTCAATTTTCTGCAGGCACCAACCTACAGGAGGCTCCAACCTCAGTCAGCTACAACTGACAGCTATCAAGCTGCAACTTGATAGGGAAGCTCCAACTTCCTCAATTTATCAAATTGAATGTTTGCTGATTTACTTCAGATATCAGCTCTGTTCTGTAGCTTCTCTTTTCTGCTCTTCTTCTCTTAATCTTCTCTGCCTTATTCTTCTATATTCTGCATTCTCTATATTTTCTCTCTCTCTCTCTCTTGAGCTTATCAAAATTGGTATTATATATAGAAATTCTCACATGACTGTTTGTATTTCACAAGGAATTTGAAGTGAACAGTCATGACTCTTTGGATTTTGTCTTCTTATTCCTTTTTCCAAATCATTTTTAGAATTACTACAATATGTACAAATTTCCATGCTACAGTGGGATTTTGTCTTTTCCTTAGGATAATTTCCTTTGCATCACAAACAATAAAAATAATTACAACATTTACATTTTTCAGTTATACATCAATTTCACTCAACTCCTTTTCTGGATTTTGGCTTTATTGGATTTGTCTTTTTTGCTGTTGTTGAGTGACTGTTCTGCCTTCTTCTACTCACTGTATCCTGCACATTCTCCAGTTTTCTGAGCTTTTCACTTGTCCAAATCACTTTTGAATCCATGGAATTTTCTTGTTCACGAACTTTCATCTTTGCACGCTCTCCTCTTCTTTTCTTTTCCTTAAACATTCATCCAACCTTACTCTCTTTTTCGTTTTCTCCTGTATGCAGTTCCCTATTCATTGTAGTTATATAATAGTTGATTTTAAATCTGGGCAAGCTTGAATTAATCCGGAAACGTTATACCAAAGTCCAACAATACTCGGCGTTCTTTTATTAACTCACAACCTTAATATATATCAATATATGGTCACACCTTCATCCTTATTAATTCATAAACCTTAATATATATTTGATTTGGGCCCACACACCCACAACACATTGCCAACGTGGGGCCAAAACGGTTGAATCGTACCTTCGCTAACCTCCGCACACCTTCGTTAAACTCCGGGCATGTTCAACGCGCGATCGCCGTCCGATGGCCCGTTTCCAAATCAACGGCTCTTGTCCATTTCGCGCGGCTTCCAACGCAGAACGTTAACGCGCGATGGCACAGTTTAACAAGTAGTTTTGGAATGGGTCCACAGGCCATGTGTCGATTCCTGTATGGAATCGCTCCTCCTCCAGGAAATACCACTTATGGTCGATAGGCGGTGCAATGAATTCTACTTACGGCCTTTACTGTTCACTCTAAACCACATCACTGTTCCTCTCGCAAGGTTTCGTTCTCCACACCAGGTTTCGGTCCAACACTTTTACTTCGCGTTCTGGTCTTTTATAAGTGGCCCTATGATATGTATAACACACAGCTCCATTACCACTGCACATCTAATTCTGGTTCCACCACTATTTAGTTTAACATCATCGTGTTTTTGCTCTGTTAGTGTTATGGATAACTTCACTGTATTATCGCCAAACATCAACACAGTTCACAGACTTTGTTTATATATATATAAATAACTCCTGGCTTGGAATTTTATAACGGCTCTACCCTGGCACTGCCTCTTCTGCTTCTGTCGTTCTTCCTTTGCCTCTGTCTCTGATAACAATTTTTTCTCTTATTATATTCTCTTCCTCTGCCTCTGCATGTCTCCTTTATTTCCTTCATTTTCTTCTATGTTGTCTTTATTTCCATGATAACAGCTCTGTCTCTGTAGCTATTTTTCTTACACTCTCTCTTTTATTTCATCTGCTCCTTGACTGATGCTACTCCTTAATTCTCCTTTTGCTGCCTCTGCTTCTTTAAATGAACCTGTCTCTACTGCTCGACCCTCTGTACATCTTACTACTTTACTGCTTTCTTTTCCTTGTTGCTGCCTCAGGTGTTCCTCCTTTGCCATCTCTTTTGCCATCAATGACAACATTTCCAACAAAAGAAACCAAGCTCCATGTCTGGGAGGACCACACTCTCTAGTGTCTCCCACGCATCTAGAGAAATGAGCAGGAGCAACCATGAATAAAAAAATTGTTAACCCTCCTTCTGCACCTTGAGCATGTTCTCCAGGAATTCTGTTCACAAGTAATGGGAATAGTTGTAGCTTACGCCCTTCTCGAACTACCCTGATAGTGTGATGACGTGTGTAGGGACCACCTTAGGCTTGCACTTGCACATCATTTTGTAGCCCAGCACTAAGGTTTTGAGGCGCACTGCTGGATCTTCAATTTACTACACCAGGAAGTCCCTGGTGTCACACCCGACCTTATAATCAACTTTCACCTTTGAAATGATTTTTCTCCTCCTGGATCTTCTCGTAATTCACCATAGGGTGAGGCCCCTTATTCAGTAGGCCGGTGATCTAGTGGATCAACGCAACATGTATTGGAATTTAATTCTAAATCCATAGACACCCATTGCGCACCAATGGTAGCAGTTCGCGCACACATATATCAATGACAGGGTACTTTCCAAACTGAGGAGTCCCCAACATGTTGAGAATATTGACATTTCTTAGCCCCTGTGCCCAAGGCATGGGCTCCACTTTCACGATTCAGCCATACAGAACACGCTCTAGGTAGTATTCCGGCCCCAATTCTAGGAATGTCTTCTCGTTGGCTAGATCATAATCACCGAACTTAACATATGGGATTTTGCTAAACATCTCCCCCACCAAAGTGACCGCCTCAGGGATCAATGGAATTTGCATGTATTTGTGCACCACATCCAAATAAGATGATGTTTTGAGAGAGGGTATGCACGACCTTACATACTTTGGGAGCCAGGAGATGGGCTCGACAAAGAGCGCAACCACCTCATTTTCTGACAAAGGTCTCTTTGTTGGGTCGCCCATAGGGGACCTATCCTTTTTTAGTGCAGGGAGGTAATGTGCCTATGGGATGTCGGTGATTCTGATGACAATCCCTTGGTCACCTTACCCTTTCCCTTGGTAGGTTTTGATACTACTTCTTGAACCTTTGGGATAACTTCATGGAATTCTTCAAAGCTGCAGTCGATAGATGCCTTGGTTGGTAGAGATTGCTCCTCAAACTGTGCACTTTCAACAGAATTGTTAGTGGTGGTCATACTAGGCTTGAAGATAGACTCAATATTGATTACGTCAGATTCGGGGGTCTCACATCCAATCATATAGTGCACAGTAATAATTTAAGGGCACAATTCACTCAAACATCAAAGGAACAAAATGTGACCTGCTTCCTTAATTTTATAGGCGATCCATAGTAAAAATGGTCATAATTTCATTAATGGAACCTTATCCCTGTAAAAACAGTCAAAAACCTTGTAATATCTCCTCATTCATTGTAGAAAACCTGCTTCATCCAACATTAAAATTGATTTTTCATCGAGAGTTATTTTTCCAACGACTAGTTTTTCCCATCGCGCACAACTTATTCTCTCATGCGCACCTGTCTACGTATGTCCTCCGTGCAAAACATAGACAAGAGGATTCTGTTTATCTAGCCATATAATAATTTGGTAGGCACATGGTTATCCCTATATGGCTTCAGTCGACTTTTTTTTATGTACCCTTGGAGAATCCCATCACACAATGTGGCCATGCGCACCACACCTCCATTAGTGATCTCCTTCAGAATATACGGCCCAAGCCAATGACTTCTAAATTTCCCTGGGTGGCGCGCAAACTGACTGTCATATAATAAGACCAAATCTTCTTCCTTGAATGCCTCCTTCTCGATGTTCCTACCATTCCAAGACTTCTCACTCCTTATGTACCTGATGATGAAAGTTGGCAATAAATTGATCCTCCCCTAAGGAAACCAATTGTGAAAGATGTTCCTCCATGAAGCTAGGTTAAACCATATTAGTCAGTGTTGTTGAACCTCAAAATTGTTCTTATTTTGACACCCTTTTTCATCATTTCTTCCTTCCTTTTCACAAACTCATGACTCGAATCAATGATAATTGACATATTTCATATCAGAGAAATAATATAAATGATCTCTACTTTATATTATGATTTTTTCTTGTTATTTAAATAAATTTCTATAACGAGCTACAAAATGTGTGAAATTATATAGCTAATCGTTGTTTCTGTAGCTACTGTTATGGTTTGATAGGTTTTTAGAAGAAAATAAGGAAATGGTTCACATGGGTATCTCTGGAATGATCCACACATGGAGCGTATCCCATCCACCTATTCAAATTTAAAGAGAAAATGTGCCTATACTTGCGATCAAGTTCAGCCAAAGAATGAGATCTGTGAAAAAAATACTCTTGATTTGCTTTGACGTAGCAAATCAAGAGACGACCATTAAAGGATTTTCTTCTATATAGACTTATAAATTCAGTTCTAGTTGTTATCTATAAGTGGAAACACCTCAAACACTCAAATATGAAACATGTTTAAATACCAGTCTTTTGAAACTGGGAATCATTCCTAATTTTGATAATTCGATGTATGCTTTGAAACTCTGTTTTTGATAATACGAAGACCAATTCTAGATCCTTTGATGCGCGTGTAGTCCATTAGATTTTTCAAGTCATTCTGTTGCAGAGGGACCCTGCATGGAAATGGAGTTTTAAGTTTTTTTTAGTTTGAATTCTATCATTTAATTTCCTGTTGATTCGTTATTTCTGTTCTTGTGAAATCATAGTTAAATTCGCATCATTTTCATAGTTAGATTCTTGTCAATTCATATTTTAATTTTCTTACTGTTTTATAGATTAGTTTCATGAATGATTTCTTAGATTAGGTTTCCAATTAGTTGTGTAATCTTGTGCTCGCTAAGTCGTCTCAAGAAAATGGCACTGTCATTTTCTAATTGGATCATATTTGGGTATTCGGTCATACAACAGTCGTATTTTCCTTTAACATGCTTTGTACTTGCTTTCAATTTCAATCAGCACTTTTATTTCAATTCTTAGTAATAGGATTTATGCTTTCAATCCATGGAATAGAATTAGATTAAATTAGGATTGTGTTTTTAAACAAATGCCATGTTTTTATAAGACTAAAAGCTTTAAATGGATAAGATAGGAAATGATTTCATTTTTTCATTTGAATGCAATCAAATTTAGAATAGTGCTCAATTTTAAACTAGTTATATATTTTTCATAGATGTTTTGCCTACCTACTAACACCATTCAAAGTTTTATTTATTTTTATGCAATTTAGATTAGTTAATGAATAGTTCCTTAGGATTCGTTCTTTTAGATTTCATATTACACTAAAAATAGTTTCTAATTCAATTTCTTTATTTAGAATAAAAACAACATTTCCTTTTCTTCCTTCTTTAAGAATTAATTTTCATCATTAAAACTCATTTAGATTTGACTATTCACTAGCATTTAAAGATTTCATTTCTTAGACCAATTTTAGACATAAGATAAAAAATCCCCAAAACAACATAAACATACACAATGAAGTAAGAGAAAAAGGTTACCTAAGCATATAGAGTGCACCTCACTTCATCAAATTACTAACCCCGACTGATAATTCATGATAGAAATTTGAGATATCAAATTGAATAAACATTTTGGCGTCATTGCTAGGTAAGTGAAACTAGGAAGCCTTATTTCTTACATTAAAAAAAAAAAATGTCATGCGTAGAGAAAGAGACTCTAGGGATAGATTCATAGCTAGAGGTATAAGTTTGATTCCTACAACACCACTTACCCAACCAAGACCACGTAGTGCCACACCACCATCTCAAACTCATATCCCATTTTTCACCTCAATAAATACACTTCCTCAAGTCTTAAGATTAGAAATCAAACTACGAGATTCTATAACTTCATCAACTCAAGCAGTATTAGAAGAAGAAGATCCTAGATCTCCAACAGAAGAAGTACCCTTTTTCACCTCTACATGAGAACATATTCTAGCTCAAGAGTTAGAAAATTCGTAGCGAGGAATAAGAAGAATAAATTTTCTTCAATATCCCATTGATAGAAGAACCAGAGGAAGAACAAATAACCCTACTGTTAGAACCTTACATTAGCTCTGAGGAATATATAATGGCAGAAGAAGAAGGCCATGGATAAATTCTAAATGGACAAGCCTTGAGAGGAGGGGATATAGGTAGAAGACGAGGTGGAGGAAGAGATGGAAGAAGAGGTAGAGGCAGAGGAGATCGTAATTCTCTTGGATTTGCTATAGTTTATGAGGATACAAATTTTACAATGAAAAATATTTCACCTTCTGTCCTTCCCAATTTCCATGGATTAAGGACTCAGGATCTTGCAACATTTTTATTTGAATTTGAAGTCTTATGTAGATCTTGTGACTACTTACAAGACTCTAAAAATTTGAAGCTATTCCCTACAACACTCAAGGGTGTAGCTCTAAAATTCTTCATGGATTTAATAACACAATACATTAGGACATGGGATGAGATGAAAAATGAATTTTTTCAAAGATATCTGGATTATTGCACACCTATTAATAGGAAGGATCAAGTATTTAAAATGATGCAGAGAGAGGATGAAAAATTAGAAGATCTAATTTACAGATTCAATTATAATATGAAGAGAGATAATATAGAACATATAGATCAAGATACTTTAAAATCTCTATTATTGAAAGCCATTAGAGATCAATGGATAGATATCCTTAACATGATGGGAAAAGGAGATATCCCTTGATTACCATTACGTGAAATTGTTGAATTGTGCATTAATCTCTCAAGAGGAAAATAAAAAACTGGGAAAAATACAAGAGATCCTATTCTCTCTAGAATAAATAAATTTGCAACTGGAATAGTGAGTAGGGAAAAAATCAGAAATATGCTTGATGAATTTAAGATAGATATCTTAGGGAGTCTCAGTGAACAAATAGAAACCATGAAAAAAAAAAAAAAAAATAGAACCATTTTTTGGTTTCAGGGGTTGTGACCAAGTTTCAGATTTAAGGTTTACCAAAAAACCCCTGTACCATTGGCCCTTTCGACAATGGCCTGATGGCACAGGTCAAGGTCTCACCCGAAGTAGTATGAGAGGGTGCTGGAACCACGTTTCCGCACCCCGAGAGAGAGAAATTTAAATAATAGTGGGTCCCTTAGAGGACTCTACACTGCCCTATGCCCTTCTTGATTGACCTGATAGTATTGAGTGCTTCACATCGTGGTTCACCTATAATTGGAGGTGATTCACTTGGTGTGACTGCACAGGACACCATTTTCACACAATAGCATCTTAATCTGTAGCGACAATGTTTATAGGAACTTACCTCTAAATCCCTTGAAAAACCTTCGCTTTGCTTCAGAATAGGACACAAACTGATTGACAAAAAAATCAGTTACAAATCCACCCAGAACACTATCAACCCAGTGATCTACAGTCAGGGTGATCTTTTTATCAATATTCTCCAATTTTTGGATCTACTCAGGGGTCCACTGTGTGACCTGATCGTCCTTCCAATAGGTTTGGAACTCTACTAACCTCACCAGCCACTCTTGTAGTTTTTGTATGAAGGTTATGAAGAAGATTTCATGTACCTCTGTAAAATGTACTTGTTCTTCCACTCTTCGGAAGACAACTTCTTACTTATGTTTTCTCTTAGGGAAAATTCCTAAATCTTATTTTCAAACCAGTCCTCAAGTTGAAGCTTCAAAAGCTGCCAATGAACCCATGGAATTACCCAATCTCTCTCTCAAACTGCTCTCGGTCCTGGCAACAAAACCATTTTTTTGGTTTGCGAGGCCATGACATAGGTTCAGATTTAAGGTTTTCCAACAAATTCTTGTACTATTGTCCCTTTCAGGAATGGCCTACTGGCACAGGTAAAATTCTCACCAAAAGTAGTATGGGAGGGTGTTGGAACCAGATTTCCGCACCCGAAGAGAGACAAATTTAAATAAAAGTGAGTCCCTTCAAATCTAACAGGCATGTGCTGGAGAAGCCCTAACCCAGAAACCCTTAATAGTGCTTTCCGAAATACTTGTGAGAAGATCATAAATCATAAGTGAATCAGTAATCATATGTAACAAGACAAAACACAACTAGATCTAAGCATTCATTTTCCTTTTAAAGCATCACATCCACATGTGCATCAATTAATAACAACATTCGGTAAATAGACATAATCTCAGAAATAACATATAACACAACCAATAATCATAACACAAGAATACTTAGATGTCATGAAAATAGTATTCTCATTGATTAGTATCCATATTCCACTTGAAAACTCTTTTACGAGCCCGTTCACACAGCCAGCAGTGTCCGCACACAGCAGGACTTAGGGTCTCCATGAACATAGCCAGAAGGAGCCCTTACCTAGACAAATACACACAACATTTCCACAATTTGTATCCAAACTTAATCCAACTTAACTTCTAGACCTGATCTATCGACCTATTTATATTATATTAGCCTGCACTACTCTATGGTTTGCAAATATGGTTTCTTGACCCTTGGTCTACCCATTGACCCATTACAACTCATTGGGGACTTTGACCTACCCCAAAGCCCCTGTGCTAGAATAAAATATTACAAAATATTACAAAATTGCATCAAAATGGTGGTCAGGGGACCCCGCTCGAACAAAAATCAAGGTTTTAATAACCAAATGTATAATCATCCCCCACCAAACAATTGGAATTCATCATGGAAACAACCTCGATCCCGACCTCAGCCTTGAACACAAAGGATGAAAATTCCTTATGTAAGATACTCTTAATATCACCAGTATCCACAACCCTATCCAAACTATCCTCCCCAATATTTTCCACAACAAAATCAACCACCCCAAATCAAAAATCAAAATCCACAACTGTCATTAACATATCCACAAAGAACAAATCAAGTACCTGCCCAGCCATTACCAAACCCAAATAACAAAAATGCTCAAAATTCTTATAACACGGAAGGATAAAACTTTCCATCTTACATGATTACCCCACTAGACCTTAACAATTTCCAACTTAGATCTGGTATAATATTAGAAAGGGAAAAGGCTTCTATTTTTATTTAAGAAAAATATGATTTTGATGAAGAAATGTCTCTATAGAAAAATAAAATTTCTAAGGTGTTATCACTATGTAATTCTGAGGCTGAAAGCAAAATCCTAGAGGAAATAACAAAACCACTTTGGACCTAGGATCTAACCCCACTAGACCGAGAGAGGAATCTCTCTGTGGGATTTAGATTTGTTTATTGGGAATTCTAGGCAAGTCAATATAAGCAGAGTTAGGTTTTGAATTTGTTTTGGTGGGGAAAGCAAGGGAAAAGGGCCACTGGGAAATGGAGTTAAAAGTCTCAGGTGATCAATCTGTAGTAGTATCCAGTATCAATGAAATATGGCAAGCTAGGTGTATTGCTATGGACCTTTGAGAATAAAATGGAATGGAAAGATACAAAAAAGTGGTACTCGGTAGAAATTGAGGAGTAGTCATGAATTCCTCAACTAGACTGGAGTGCAATTCTCTGCAGAAATTGAGGAGCAACTAAGAATTCTTTGGTTTAACATTAGTGGAAAACATAGACTATTGTAGAATCAGCTAGAACAGGGTGCTCTAGAAACAAATCCTATTCATCATTTTCTGTTGTACAATATCTCAATTCAGAAATAATAAGATAGGAAAAGAACGGATCACACATTAAAGAAAATAAACTTCACCATATGGTGCAACACCTGAATCCTAAAAGCTTCTATTTAATTACTTGCAAACTGTCACAACATTATAGAATGGGACTTAGTCCCTAATTTCCAAACCCCCCCTCCCATCCTTCGAACAGTGAAGTTTATATAAATCTTATTAACTGAGTACAATCCTTAACAATTACTTTATTTATCACTGCTTAACATAAATGGACATAACATCACTAAACATGAGTAAATAAAATTATTGGAGTTATGAATACTGTTGGACATTTGGCATTTTCATTCCCTGTAATTAGGTTTGTCATATTCTTGCTGGTGTGAATTATATCAAGCGTGACACTTGGGCTATATTACAGTCTTTATAGAGTTACGTGTAACATGAAACACTTATCTTCTTCTAATCTCTCATGTCCTCTCTGAAAATAGAAAATATTGTTACAAAGATAATAACTAGGTCGAATTTACTGAAAATATGGTGCACTTAGACATTTGTTTCTCCACAAAAGTGACACCTATGTGAAATATGAGAGAGGGTATTTTTATTTTACCCTTAATGGTCAAAAAACTCTCTTTTATTCTCAAAATTCATCTCCATATCTCCGCAACAGTCACCGCAAAATCATGCCCAAAATAGGAAAAACGGAAATCTGAAAAATAGGGTTGAACGATGGCTTCGATTCTCCCACCTGAAAACACCTTTGCCAAATCTAGGAGAGGTTTTTGTTATTCCGCCCAAGCTGAACAATAATCTCTCTCCGGCTTCCAAAATTTTCTTCCATTTTCTGGAAATCGCTCCTGCAAATAGACTGCTCAAACTGGATGAAAATGGTTTTTTATTTAGGTAAAGTGGTTTGAAGAAGCAGAAGTGGTATTTCAGACCCCCCCTAAAGTGCTAAGTGGTAATAGGGGGGCGGGGGGTGGATGTGGTGCGAAATCATGAGAGAGTGACATATAAGGGAGGGCCCACTTTTGAAAACCACCCATTTTAGACCCCTCCTCATCACCTAGGCTTTGAAGCTCATTGGGGGTCCGAAATTTCCTTCGACAGTCCGTTCCACCTTTGACCATCACTCATAAAATGAAGTATGCACAACCTTTTTAATTATTATATTTGTTTAATAATATAGAATTAATTAATTCCATATCATTAAATCATAATAATTTCACTTAATCTCATAGCGCATTTAGCCTTTAAAATTTGTATTTATGACACAAAATTTCAATCCACTCATCCACCCAACACCAAAATACTATATGAGAAATATTTTGTGGAATTATTGAGTAGTTCAGATGGAATTTTTATCACTAACTCTTTTTAAATATTCTCCACGACTAATTTGATTCAGGATGCTTTTGGAAATGAACCACACTTTGTGGGATAGAAATTTTTTTTCGTCGTGCAAGCCAAACCAATATATATAATTCAACAATCCTGATTTCCATATAATTATAGGGTCCTAACAGTGGCGCCCTCTAGGGAATTTTTTCCACCTAGTGAGGCAGCAGAGAACCACAGAACTCTGAATCCGGTGACCAGTGCCTTGCTGATTGAGGTTATAGAAATCTGCTCTGCCGCAAAGCTCCTGCAACTAAACATTTTATTCATTTACACCTTAGAAAAAAAAATGAACTCTCTACTACAAAAAATCAAAATAAACTCACTGCTGCACCTTGAACTGACAACTGAGAAAGAAAAAACTGGAAGAAATCCTCAGAGCGCTGAGCTTATTTGCACATCTACCTACTCTAGTCTGAAAAATTGTCCCATCAAATAATAATTAGATTTCCAATGTAACCAGTCGATAAAATGAGTGTCTGATTGATTCTTTCTCACTTATTTGAGCATGGTGGGAAAATAAAATGACCAACCACACCTTATCTAATGTTGAACATAATTCTTCAACCTTTTCCTCGAATGCTGCAACAAAGCGTCCATGGCATAATACACTCCTTCCCTGAATGATTCTAAGAGGCCAGCAAAGGGATCTGGATAAAAACTTGGTACTGAGGTTTCAAATGGCCAGATTCATTCATGACTACTCTTTTCTCCAACTTTTCAGGCTCAGGATCTATATATTCTTCATGATTTTATGATATGGAACCTTCATTGTATACTGATATGCTGCACTCTAGCAAGCCTGTTATATCTTTCCTGAGATTGGTGAATTTTGTTTGAAAGCCATCATTTTGATGAGCACAAGTACTTTGAAACAATGAGCCTTCTTGAGGACGTACAACAACATCAGCTCCAATATATTCTAAATTTATTTCTTCAGGAAATACTTCAATACATAAATCATCGGTAGGATAAATAGAATGAATCTCTTGATGACATAAAGATTGAGGAGTTGGCTGCATGTTTAGAGTCTGATTAATCTCTTCTCCTGTTAAAGGAGGAGGCCACCTTTGTTTTATTTGGAGCAAAAAACAATTGTTTTCTTCCCCTAGATAAAAATTACTACGATGTTGAATGTTTTATTTAGTTTCATACAAAAGAGTAGGAAATGTATCATTTGTCTCTAAAGGTAGATCATGTGAACCTACTTTCATTTCCTAATTCATCTCATTTTTAGCTATCTTCCCTTGATTATCATAATAGTTAGCTTGAGAATGGAAAACATAAAGTGATTCTAAGAGATCCAAATCATTCATATCTACTAGGTATTCATCAATACTTTCAATGTATTGCATGAAAACCTCAAACTGATCACAACGATTTTCCTCTAATGACAAAGATGGGGAATGTTCTTTATAATGCTCATAAAACACTTTGTGGAAATAATTTAAAGAAAACAAACTACCAGGGTTTAAACCTCCATACAATTCCCTCATTTTTCCTTCTAATGTTGTCATAAACATCTTCATGTGGAAAACCTCATGCCATTCAAATCTCAACTTCCATGAATGAATATGAAATTTAATGAGATGAAACAAAGCATCTCAACATTATCATCTTGAAAAATAGGAAGATTTCTCTACCAATTTAACTGAGGCATTTTGTTTTGGAAGCCCAGAATGTAATCTTTGTTCATTGGAGCATATTCCTTACAACTGATCCCATTTTGAGCTTATGGAGTAGCCAATGAATCTCTATTTCTGGATTTTGCTGCCGATGGAGTCACCGGGTGAATGGAACAAACTTCTAGTGTTTGAATTCTGTTCACCATCAAAAGCCAAAAATGAACATGAAAATTGTTACTGACGAAGATAAACGCGTCCGCAGTATGGTCTCCATTATGTTATCACTCCATAATTTTGAGGCTGAAGGAAGAATCCCCGAGGAAACATCAAAACCGCTTTCGGCCTAGGATCTAGCCCTCTTAGACCTAGAGAGGGATCTCTCTGTAGGATTTAGATTTGTTTATTAGGAATTTTAGGCTAGCTAATATAAGAAGAGTTGGGTCTTGAATTTGGTTTGGTGGGGAAAGCAAGGGAAAAGGGCCATTGGGAAATGGAGTCAAAATGCTCAGTTGATCAATCTATAGAAGTATCCAGTATGGATGAAACAAGGCAAGCTAGGTGTACTGCTTTGGATATCTTAGAATAAAATGGAATGGGAAGATACAAGAAAGTGGGACTCACCAGAAATTGAGGAGTTGTTACGAATTCCTCAACTAGACTGGAGTGAAATGCTCAGTAGAAACTAAGGAGCAACTAATAATTCCTTGGTTAGTATCATTGGAAAACATAGACTATTGTAGAATTATCTAGAACATGGTGCTCTCGAAAAAAAATCTATTCATCATTGTCTATTGTACAATATCTGAATAAAGAAATACTAAGACAGAAAAAAAAATGGATCACACATTAAACATAAGAAACTTCACCATATGATGCAACACTTTAATCCTAAAAGCTTCTAGTGAATTACCTACAAACTGTAACAACATTACAGAATGGGACTCAGTCCCTCATTTTAGACCCCGCCACTCCTATCCTTTAAACAATGAAGTATATATCAAGAATACTAACTGATTAAAATCCTCAAAAATTACTGTATTTCTCACTTCTTAATAGAGAGGGACATAATATCACTATACACGAGTAAATAAAACTGCTAGAGTTATGAAGACAGTTGGACATTCGGCATTTTGATTCCCTGCAATCAAGTTTGTCTTATGCTTGCTGGTGTGAATTATATCAAGCCTAACACTTGGGCTATTTGATAGTATATGGAGCACTATGTATGAATTTAAATGCTTATCTTGTTCAAATCTCTCATCTCCTCTCTGAAAATAGAAAACACGGTTATAGAGCTAAAAGCTAGGCCGAATTTCCGGAAAATGGGGCGCACTCAAACATTTATTTATTCCCAATGGTAACACCTATGAGAAATATGAGAGAGGTTATTTTTATTTTCCCTGTTATCATCAAAACCCTCTATTATTTTCTCAAAATTCATCTCTAGCTCTCCGTAACAGTTGCCACAAAATCATGACCAAAATAGGAAGAACAGAAATATGAAAAATACGGCTAAGAGATGGCTTTGATTATCCCACCAGAAATCACCTCTGAAAAATATGGGTGAGGTTTTTGTTCCTAAACCCCTATTGAACAAAAACCTCTCTATTTTCCAAAATTCACTCCCATTTTCTAGGAACCTCTCCCGCAAACAGACTGGTAAAACTAACTAAAAACAATTTTTTATTTGGAGAAAGCGGTTTTGAAGGAGCAGAATTGGTATTTTGGACCCCCCTTAAGTGGTAAGTGGTAATTGGGTGGGGGGGGGGGGGGAGGGGGGGGGGGGTCAGAAATAATTAGAGATTTATGCTTAAGGGGAGGCCCACTTTTGAAAATCACCCATTTCGGACACCCCCCCCCCCCCCTCATCACTTAGGCTTCGAAGCTCACGGGGGGTTCGAAATTGCCTCGAACCATCCATTCCACCTTTGACCATCAATCATAAACCGAAGTATGTACAACATTTTTGAATATTATATTTTCTTAATAATATATAATTAGTTAATTGCATATCATTAAATCAGAATAATTTCACTTAATTTCATAGCACATTTAGACTTTAAAATTTGGATTTATGACACAAAATTTCTATCCACGTATCCACACAACACCAAAATAATATATGAGAAATATTTTGCAGCATTCTAGAGCAGTGCAGATGAAATTTTTATAACTCACGAAGAATTTGATTCAGGATGCTTTTGAAAATGAACCCCACTTTACGGGATAAAACTTTGTTTTTGTCCTGCAAGCTAAACAAATATATATAATTTAGCAATCCTGATTTCCCTATAATTATAGGGTCCTAACAAAAAGGGACATATCTTCATCAGAACCATAATTCTGAAAATGAAAAACAAAAAGATCCGATAAATTCAACTCCTATAATAGAGAAACCTTCAATATCTGTTTCTAACCCTCCTTTTCCTCAAAGATTACAAATCGATAGTTGGATAGAAAAGTAAATTTTGTTGCCCAATTATGATTTTCTAGATGAATTGAAAAATTTTAGTACCAAAATTCCTTTGTTACAGGCCATTAAATAGATTCCTATTCTAGAAAAAACAATAAAAGAGTTGAGCATGAAAAAATTAGGAAGGAGAACAAAAGAAATAAAAAGGATTCAGTTAGTAGCAAAGATTGCTGAAATTATGATGGGAAAAATAGCCATACAAAAATATTTGGACCTAGGAAGTCCAGTTGTAAAATCACACATCAATGGAATTGAGATTCTAAATACATTAATTGGCTTAGGAGAAGCTATCAACATCATGATAAAACAAACTATGGAGCAACTTAGGCTTCCAAACCTTCAGTATACATCTACATTATTATAATTAGCAGACGAATCAGTAATTAAGTCTAATGGTTTAATAGAAGACATATATGGGTCCTTAGACTCTTGGGAGTATCCATTTGACTTCATGGTCCTAACTCCCATGAACAACCTAGGGGGACATCCATTAATTTTAGGAAGGCGTTGGTTAGCTACAATTGATGCTTTCATTAGTTGTAGATCCGGTGATATGTTTATTTCTAATGGAAACTCAACAAATAAATTCACTCTATATCCTCCAACAAAAATAATCACAAAAATAGGATATGAAGAATGGATGGATGATGATAACGAAATGCAACCTCTCTTTACTATTTCTCATATTAGTGAAGAAAGTCAAATCCTAAATTCAATAGAAAACTTTGAAACATCCTCACAATCTAAATATGATTATAGTTTTCAAGAACAATGCAATATTGAATACTTGTCATGTAGAGAGATGTAATTATATTCTATGGAAGAATTTGGTAACTCTACAGTTGAAATTTTTCCAGGAAAATCCTTGAACATAAACAAAAACTTGGAAAAAATCCAACAAGAAGAGTTAATCAAAACATTGCAAAAACATTCTTTTGCATATGCATGGGAGTACACTTCCATGAAAGGAATTAGTCCTGAGACTTGTATACATCATATCTACATTGGGGAAAACACTAGGCCTATCATACAACCTCAAAGAAGGATTAACCCAAATCTTAGGGAAATTTTTAAAGAAGAATTGCAAAAGTTGTTGAATGTAAAGTTCATTTATCCAATTTCAGATAGTCTTTGGGTTTCTCCCTTGGTTATTTTACCTAAAAATAATCGTAAATGGAGGGTATGCATTGATTATCAAGAGTTTAATAATGCTACTCTAAAAGATCATTTCCCATTTCCTTTCATAGATCAAGTATTGTATACATTAGTAGGGAAGAATTATTTTTCATTTTTGGATGGTTTTAGTGGTTACAATCAAATTCAAGTAGCACCTGAAGACCAATGCAAAACCACAATCACCTGTCCATGGGGAACCTATTCTTACCAAGTAATTCGTTTTGGATTTTTCAATGCACTGCAACATTCGAGAGGGAAGTATTAGGAATTTTCTCTGATCTAATACGTGATTGTGTGGAAGTATATATGGATAATTTTATAGTTTATGGAAATTCATTTGAAGAGGCTCTTGAATAATTGGAAAATGTTCTTAAAAGATGCAAAGAAGAAAATATTTCATTAAGTCATGAAAATTTCTTTGTGATGTTTAGTGAAGGAATTGTTTTAGGACATCACATTTCAGGGGATGGAATTAAAGTAGACTCATCTAAAGTTGAAGTCATCTCCAAATTATCAATTCCAAGATGTCAAAAGGATGTTAGAATTTTTCTAGGATTTACAGGGTATTATATAAGATTTATAGAAAAATTCACCAAAAAAGCATCTCCACTCTTGAAACTACTTACCATAGATTGTGAATTCAGATTGAATCCTCATTGCCAATTGGCATTTGAAACTTTAAAAGAAAAAAATTCTGAAGCACCCACCTTAAGAGTCTTAATTGGAAAATACCTTTTCACATTTCAAGAGATGCTTCAGATACAACTCTAGGAGTTTTACTAGGAAAAAAATATTTGATCCCCTATGTCATATATTCCACAAGTAAAAATTTGACTCATGCTGAGTTAGATTACACTGTAACTAAAAAATAATTTCTAGTTGTTGTCCATGCTATTAACAAATTCAGACACTGCATCACTAACTATGAAACCTTTATTCACACAGATCATTCTACAATTAGGTACTTAATGAATAAATCTATCACTAATAGCAAAATCAGAAGATAGTTGTTACTCTTGCAAGAATTTAACATCACCATTCTAGACCCCCTTAGAAAACAAAACACAATTGTCGATTTCTTGTCTAGAATTCAAAACAACAAAAATGATACTCGAGTAGAGGATAATTTTCCTAATGAATACTTGTTTCCAATAACCACTAAATATCCATGGTTTGTAGATATTTCTAACTACTTAGCTACAAGAAAATTACCAACAAACTTGTTTCCTAGAGAGAAAAGAATAATTATCCAAACAAGTGCATTATACTCATGGGTTAATGATAATTGTATAAAACCGGTCCACATCTTATCATCAGAAGGTGTGTTAGAGAAGTTGAAATTACTGAAACTTTGAAGGCAATCCATGATGAACCTTGTGGTGGACACTTTGTTGATAAGAGGATTGCCTATAAAATGCTTCATTTATGATATTATTGTCCATCCATATTTAAATATTCCAGATAGTAGGTGAAAAGGTGTGACAATTGTCAAAGAATAGGGAAACATTTTCCTACAAACGAAATTCCCTTACAACCTCAGGTACTCATCGAACCATTTGAAAAATGGGCCCTGCATATTGTTGGACCAATAAATCCACCATCAAGACAAAAGAGGTATATTCTAGTTTGGAATTATTATGTCACTAAATGGGTAGTGGCTAAAGAAATCTATATTCCTAATGAAAATGTTCTAGTTTTATTTCTCTTTGAGGATATTTTCACTCGTTTTGGTGTCCCAAGGGAAACTGTGACAGATCGGGGATCTTATTTTACATCTAAGGTGGTGCAAAATATTGTGGATGAACACAAGTTTAAACATAAAAAATCCACTCCATATCATCCACAAGAAAATGGTCAAGTGGAGTCCACAAATAAAGTGATCGAGGCAATCCTCACAAATAATGTACATCTACATAGGAAGGATTTGGCAGATAGGCTTCTGAAGCCTTATGGGCCTACCGGACTACATGGAGGAATAAAACAAGACATACTCCCTACGAACTTTTTTATGGGAAGAAAGTCCTATTTCCTATGAAATTTCAGATCAAAAGCTTCAAGATAATAGTCAGATTGGGAATTAATTTATCATAAGCCCAAAAGCACAGAATAGACCAAATTAATGAGCTTGATGAGATCATACAAGATGCAGTTCAAAGAACCAATATAATCCAACAAAAAAGGTCCAAATGGCATGATGAGTACATGAAAGAAAGAAATTTTCGACCAGGATATTGGAGACTTTTGTTCGATTAAATGTTCAAAGACTTCCAAGGAAAATTTTAGACTCATTGGCTTGGGCCTTATGAGATTGAAAAATTCTTTGAAAATGGGGGAGTTAGGATAAGGACAATTGTGTTGAATCTTTAATTAAACTGAGAGGGGGGGGGGGGGGTGAATCAGTTTAATACATACATGAGCCTTTTAAAAATTTTCACCAAACTTATTTACAGCTTAATATGTGAACAGTCTTAAAATTTTGCAGCCAATATTAAATTAATGTGACACCATACTTATGTTGAGAGCAGCAAACATTTAAGCAGATTGAAAGAATTACATAAACACATAAGAAACACACATAGAGATAGCAGATGTAAGTGGAAACCCATAAAGGGAGAAAGCCACATCTTATTATTGTTGTAATGCAAAGGCAAGCTCCAACTCCCTCTCACCACTGTGTTTTTTTTTTCTGCAGGCACCAACCTACAGGAGGCTCCAACCTCCTCTTTTTATCAAACTAAATGTTTGTTGATTTACCTTAGATATCAGCTCTGTTCTGTAGCTTCTCTTTCTGCTCTTCTTTTTGTAATCTTCTCTGCCTCACTCTTCTATACTCTTCCTTCTCTATATTTACTCTCTCTCTCTTTTATGCATATCCAGTTGATATTATTTATAGAGTTCCTCACATGACTGTTTGTATTTCACAAGGAATTTTGAGTGAACAGTCATGACTCTTTGGCTTCTATCTTCTCATTCCTTTATCCAAATCAATTTAGAAAATATAACTGTAGGTATCAATTTAACATTACAGTGGGATATTTTTTCTCTTCCGGAGACTTTCCAATGCATCACAAACAATAAAAAATTTAATTACAACATTTACATTTTCAGTTACACACTTCAATTTCAGTCAGCTTCTTTTCTGGATTTTGGCTTGACTGGATTTGCCTTTTTTGCTTCTGTTTCTCTCTCTTTTGTTATTGTAGGCTCTCTTCTTCATTACAATTTGTATAACTATTGTACATATAATTGTCTTTTAATATCACTGCTGGGCAATTTCAATACTTTTAATTTCTACAGTGGCAACCTTTACATGTTGAATCTTTGTCAATACACTTGTAAGGATTCAAGTCAACCTTCGACCTTTATAATAAATTTCAACCTCTGTGTGAAATACATTCAAATTTCTTTGCCCAACCAACCCATAACTCAAATAGTTCAATATCCTGGTTCGTTCTTTTAATTCAATAAGGGAGCCTTCTTGATCCTTTCTTCAGGTTCAATTATCGAATTCATAGAATTAGATTAAGGAATGTGTTGAAAATCTTAGTACCAACTGATATAATAGATAGCCCTTATGTGACCCAATACCTTTGATATTTAAATAAACCCGACAGTTATTATTTCATTTCGGGGGATTCCTTCACACCTTTAATTCATTTAAATGACAGTGCCCTTTGAACATATAAACCTGCATATGGATGCATTATATAAGATTTTATATTATATATATATATATATATATCAGCACATATATATGTTTCGGACCTTGGGAATTTTAAATATATGTCTTGAGTTTTAATTCACTTGAACCGCTTATAACATACCTTTGGCTCCGGGCCCACATATACGATTGGCGGAAATTCAATGGAATACATATGCCCGTACCTTTGGTTAAACTTCGTGCCACTTCTGAATGCGATCGCCGTTCAATAAACCTTCCTCCAGATCGATGACTTGTATCAATATCGCACGGGGTCCTTAGCTGAAGATTAATGTGCGATGGTGCGCAATGAGAGCGGTTTTCTATATTCACTCAGGGGCACGTGTCAGATCCTCTATGGAATCGCTACGATTTCATGAATACCGCTTGCCCGTTGAAAGAGGTGCGACAAAAAATAGAAACCCGCTTTTACTGTTCACTCTTCGTGGTTCCTCTCCTTCGCTCAAGGTTCCATCCGCCTTTATTATTTATGAGTTCCACTCACTCTTCAATGTATTATTATAATTAGACTCTAGGTTCCATTACTCCCACTCCAGACCAGAAAAATGTGTTTAGTTACAAATAGGGCTCCGACTTAAATCTGCATCGGACTTCTTCAGAACGATGGTTAAACATATAGATAATGACCAGGGTAATCTCCATTGCGCCTCCCTTCTGGGATCATAACGTCATTGCTTTCACAATTCTCTCTTTCTTATGCAGAGCGCACACACAGTCACTCATTCACAGAGAGTATGGTTCATTAGTCTTCTAATGCACAGTAATACTGAATCAATTCTTCACATGATTCGACCAAGAAGACATTCAAACAGGGTTTAACCACATCCAGACACACTTAATTCAAAGATATTTCTTCCATAATAGATATATATAAATACAGGTGATCAATATCAAAAGAAAATTCTTGCTATTTCATGACAGGCTAGAAATTCAGTTCAGTGGCTATTATCCTCCTACTCTATTGCTGAAGAAGTTCTCTACCTCAATTCACTGCCTTTGTTTCCTCTGTTCTCCTTGACTGATGCTTCTCCTTACTTCTCTTTTGCTATCTCTCTTTGTCTCTGTTTCCTCTGATGTCTTTGCTGCCTTTCTGGTGCTCCTCCTTTATCATCTCCTTTGCCATCAATGACAACATTTCCAACAAATTGATGAAAAAAGGTACCTCTTCTTGTGAATGGAAATTGATTAAAAGTATATCATAAGCCAATTACAAATGAGGAATTTATCAAAAATTTTCAAGACAATAGTGATATGAAGTTGGTGAAGAAGAATCCTTCTTCTTCCCAAACTTAGTCTTCTTTTTTATTTTCATATCTTAAAAAAAATAAAATTAAATAAATAAGATCTATATATATATATATGAAAACCAATCAATGATTGGAATCCTTATATAGAAAATACAAGATGAAAATCAGAGTTATGAAATATTATATTTTCTCCCATTCTAAAATTTGAAATTATTTTTTGCCTTTGTTTCTATGAAGCAATAAAAGAAGTAGCTACATAATTGCTACAATTTTGCAGCTCTTAGGAGATTCTGCTGCTATCATCACATTCTACATCTTTGTTACATTTTCTTACAGCCTACTGAAGAAAACATACTAAACAAAATAAATTGAGAACTCCATTGAAGATCATGTTTAAAGGATTCCTGAAGAATCAACACAAACAAAAGAGAAACAAAGGTTAGTTCCCAAGGTATGTGACAAAAATGTGTTTAAATAATAAGACCAAAATCATTAGCATATATAATTTAGATGGTCATATGCTCCCTCGATATGTCATGATTAGATTTCATTTGGATTCACATCACAATTTCACAATCCAACCATAGGATCCGTATCATATCTAATAATAATTCATAACCTATTTTCCCATTAATGATTAACGTTCATGTCTTACTTCTGTAACCCACTCATCTACATTCCTTTGAAACCTCGTCGAATATCTATTTCACTTTCACTTCTCTACAAATCCTCAACATCATTAACCTAGATCCGCAACCTCAATTCACTTGATCAAAGAAGAATAGTTCTGAACACGAAACTCCTCACGATAGAGACATGGGTCTGATAGTGAGAACTGAACCTATGGGAGAAAAATTCATGGAGGGTTATCCTCAGGTAAAGGAAATGTTGCAAAAGGTACAATGGCTCTAGTTTATAGAGAAGTTTGACAGATTCCATAAGGAGGTCACCAATTCCTTTGCAAGATTGTTCGATGGGACATAGGTCAAAATTGGAGATACAAAAATCTCAGTGACAGAAGCCTTTGTGGACAAAGCTAGAGAACTCCAAAGAGCTAGTGAGAGATGGTTTAAGAACAAGGAAATTCATAGTGAAGGATGGAATCTTTTTTTCTGAAGAATCTAGGTATGGACACTTCTATTTACAAGAAAGGAATTACCAGTTCAACATTAAAAAAAAAATTGAAAAATATTACTTTAATTTTACAAAAGTTTGTTACTTGCGAAGAAATATTTGGCTATATGTTTGTTTATCATGCCCAATTTTTAATGAACTTTTAGGAGGATGGAGAAACAAACCTCCCGCACTTCCTGCTAAATAATCTAAAGAAAATTTCAACAAATGTCCAGAAAAGAGTCCAATTCATATACAATACCATGCACCATCATGGAGTTATAAATATACTTCTTGAATTCCATCGAAAAAGTGTAGGAGACTCCTGGGAAAGTTTCGTAATTAGAAATCACTTTCAAGCTGAACGAGAGAAGCTTAAGGATTACAAAACCAGAAAAATTAGAAGGATAAATGTTGATACATGCATTGAGAAGAAATCCTCACCTCAACCTCAGTAAGCACAGAAATAACTCACCATTGCAGAGTTAATGAAAAATAAGAAACATATTGGAGTCTAAAAGAGAGGAAATGTAGATAAAAATAGCAAAGTTATAAGTTTAGAAGACTTAAATCCTCCACAACCAAGGATAAGGTCTAGACTTCGTAAACCCTTGAAGAAGACACCATCATAGGAGGCAAATTTTTTAAATTTATACGAAGAACCTAAAGTGCCATCGCCCATCACTATCTCTCCCACACAAAATTGTATACATTCTCCTGTATATAGTCCTGCACATAGTCCAAGCAGTAAATCCCCAGAAATTGACCCATCATAGCAGGATATATATGAATATATTGAGTCATTTAAGAAAATACATTCAGAAGAAAATCCAAGTGTGGAAGAGAAGCCTATCAGTCCATAAGAACCTTTGGTAAACACGCTCAAGCAAGAAATTTATGAGATGGTGATACTAAAAAAGCACATTAAATACGAAAATGAAATCCTGAAAGAAAAATATCACTTGGAGATGGTCATGAGTGATAACAATATCTTACAATTGGGGCTGTGGTACAAAAAGAATAAGAAGATTAAGAAAAATAACAAATCTCTTAACAAGAAAGCCATAAGCCTCAAGTACAAACTCCTTATGAGAAATTTTGGAATGGAAGTCAGTTCAAGGAATGGAAAGAAGAGGAAGTTCGATGTATTAGCATAGGTATCAGAACAAATGAAATAGGAAGTGAAGGCCCACATTTTTTGGAAAATTGCATGAGTACATGTAATGGTTTCTTATTGGGTTATGCTGAACCTCAAAATTGTTCTTATTTTGACACCCTTTTTCATCATGTATTCCTTCCTTCTCACAAAATCGTGACTCCAGTCAATGATAATTGAAATATTTAATATCAGATAAATCATTTAAATTATCTCTACTTGATATTATGATTTTTCTTGTTATTTAAATAATTTTTTGTAACTAGCTACAAAATGTGTGCAATTTTGCAGCTAATCAAAGTTTCTGCAGCTACTATTATGCCTTGATAGGTTTTGAGAATAAAATAAGGAAATGGGTCATATGGGTATCTTTGTAATGATCCACACGTGGATCGTATCCTATCAACCTATTCAAATTCGAAGAGAAAACATGCCTATGCTCATTGTCAAGGTCAGTAAAATAACGAGATCTACGAACAAAATACTCTCGATTTTATCTGACGTAGAAATTCAAGAGAATGCCATTAAATAATTTTATTCTATCTAGACTTATAAATTTAGTTCTAGTTTTTGTCTATAAGAGGAAGCACCTGAAATAGTTAAATCTGAAACTTGTTTGAATACCAGCCTTCTGAAACCGAGAAACAATCCTAATCTTGATAATTCGATGTATGATTTAAAACTATGTTTTTGATAATAAGAAGACTAGTTCTAGATCCTTTGATGCACGCGTAGTCCATTATATTTTTCAAATCATTCTATTGCAAAGGGACACAGGATGGAAATGAAGTTTTTAGTTGTTTTCTAGTTTGAATTCTATCATTTAATTTCCTGTTGATTCGTTATTTATGTTCTTGTGAATTCATAGTTAATTTTTCATCATTTTCATAGTTAGATTCTTTTCAATTCATATTTTAATTTACCTATTGTTTTATAGAATAGTTTCATGAATGCTTTATTAGATTAAGTTCCCAATTAGTTGTGTAATCTTGTGCTCACTAAGTCATCTCAAGAAAGTGGCTCTGTCATTTTCCAATTGGATCAGATTTGGGTATTCAATCATACAACAGTCGTAGTTTCCTTTAACATGCTTTGCACCTGCTTTCAATTTCAATAAGCACTTTTATTTCAATTCTTATTAATAGGATTTATGCTTTCAATCCATGGAATATAATTAGATTAAGTTAGGACATAATTAAATTAGAATTGTACTATAAAAAAATGCTCTATTTTCATAGGACTAAAAGCTTTAAATGGCTAAGATAGAAAAGGATTTCATCTTGTCATTTGAATGCGATTAGATTTAGAATAGCTCTCTATTTTAAATGAGTTAGATATTTTTCATAGACGCTTTTCCAGCCTACTAACAAAATTCAATGTTTGATTTATTTTATGCAATTTAGATTAGTTAATGAACATTTCCTTTTCTTCCTTCTTTTAGATTTCATATTACATTAAAAATAGTTTGTAATTCAATTTATTTCTTTATAATAAAAACAAAATTTCCTTTTATTCCTTCTTTAAGAATTATTTTTCATCATTACAATTCATTTAGATTTGACTATTCACTAGCATTTAAATATTTCATTTCTTAGACCAATTTTAGACATAATATACAAAATCCCCAAAAAAACATAAACATACATATTGAAGTAAGAGAACAAGGTTACCTAAGCATATATAATGCACCTCAATTCATCAAATTACTAACCTCGGTCGATAATTCATGATAGCAATTTGAGACATCAAATTGACTAAACAAGCGCTGCAATGTGAAACCTTGGGACGATATATTCCATTCGCATGATTTCTTCTTGGTCATGGACCATCTTGAATGGTATTTTACCAGTCAAATTTTTACATGTCGTGCAATAATACCATAAGACACAAGAGATGTGCACGTCCCAATCATTCCTGTTTGCATTACAGATATTTTTGAGTGCATTCCCCATGAATTTGTTAAAGGCTTCCACTGGACCATTTCCATGAGGAAGATATGGGGTACTCTTCTGGTGATGAATCTGGAATTGCTCTGTCAAAGCTTCAATGGTCTCATTAACAAAGTGTGCACCCTGATCGCTCATCAACATCTTTGGGTACCCAAATCTAGTCAATATATTTTCAAAAATAAATTGCACAGAAATGTCTGCAGTACAATCTTTTACTGTCTTAATGTCTGCCCATCAGGTTACATATTTTGTTGCATTAATAATGTAGCATGCGCTAGTATTCTTTCCGGGAGGATTAATAGGTCCAAAAAATTCTATGGCACACTTATCGAAAGCTTGCAGAGCCATTTACTAATTCAATGGAATCTCATCTCTATGTGGTGACTTTCATGTACTTTGGCATGCATCACAAGCTCAACAATATGCATGTGCATCCCTATGTAGTGTTGGCTAGCATAATCTAGCACACATAAACTTTTGCACAATATATTTCCAAGCATAGTGTCCTCCTGCCACTCCCCCATGAGCTTCAGCCAAGATGTCTTGTCTTTCATGTTCTAATACATACCTTTTTAAAAATTCATCCACTCCCAACTTGTACAGCTGACCAACATCAATGTAAAATCAGCTACGTGTGAAACCAGCACCTTCCTTCGTTGCATGAAATATTCATTTGGTGCACTCCCAATAGTTAGAAAATGAATGATATATGTAAATTTTTCATCAACCACTTTAATAGAAAAGAGTTGCACATCAAGGAATCCATCCTCCAGACTGGTTGACTCTTCCCCATTCTCAATGAATGATAAGTGATCAGGTCCAGAATTCAATCTACCAAGCTTAAAAATTATTTCAAAATCATATTCTTGAAATAGCAGCAACCATCTACAAATATTCCCCCCCATCACAAGCTTGTTGACCAGGTAATTCAAGGTAGAGTGGTCAGTTAAAATCTTGAAGTTCCCTCCTATCAGGTAAAGCCTATATTTCTATAGAGTGTAAACCATATCAAAACCTTCCTTTATGTGATTGAATAGTTTCACTTTGTACTGGAGAGCTTTGTACTTGCAAAGGAAATAGGGTGATCAATATATCCTTCTCTTGGTTGTGCTAAGAAAACTCCAAGTGCAATGCTAAATGCATCAACGTGCACATGGAAGAACATGGACCAGTGAAGGAATATTAAAATAGGTGAAGTAACCATCTTTTCCTTCAACAGATCAAATTTTTTTTGGAATTCCTCATCTAAACAGAAGGACACATCTTCCTTTAGCAATTTATCCATGGGAATAGTGATCAGAGCGTAGCCCTGAATGAATTTTCTATAGCATCTTGTGTGTCTGAGAATAGAGTGCAGTTGTTTTATATTGATAGGGACTTTTAAATTGATAGAAACTACAATCTTGGTTGGATCTACCATCAACCTTTGCTGAAAAACTATATGCCCCAAAAATATCCCAAAGGGAACAAAAAATTTACACTTATTTAAGTTAATGGAGATCTAATGCTTCCTTCATGTATCGAGCATCATGCGCAGGTTGGGAACATGTTGCTTTAGCAGTCCAAATACAGTCCAATCATCAAAGTATACCTCCAGAAACTTGTGCATGAACTCCTTCAATACAGCTACTACCATGCACAAGAATATAGTAGGTGAATTCTTCAATCCAAAAGGCATGACTGTGTATTGGAAGGATCCCCATTCTATTACAAAAGTGGTCCTACTTCGATCTTTCGGTGCAATCGCGATTTGATGATACCCTGGAAATCCATCAGTGAAAGAGTAAGACTCTTGTCCTCCAACATTGTCCAATATACCATATGAAATTGGAGTAGGGAAGGGGTCATGTACACATGCGTCATTCATTTTGTGCAGGTCCACATAAATCCTTATTTCTCCCTTAGTATTGTTTTCCTAAACAATCATCACACTAGTACATTTGGAGGAAATTCTGACACTTTGGTTCCGACACTTTTGACCAAATGTCATAAATTTCCCCAAATTTTATCAAATTTTCAAATCCCACCCACAACTGTCGCTATACCGATGTTTGGAGACAAGTATCGGTATTGCAACACTTAGAGGTGAGTGTCGGTCTTGTGACATTTTTAGACAAGCGTCGGAATTGCGATGGATTGGAGAGATGTGTCATCTTGTGACACTTAGAGCTAAGTGTTTCTATTGCATCATTTGGAGGAAAGTGTCGCTATTGAGACAGTTTGGGGAAAAGCGTCAAAATTGTGACAGATTGGAGAGATGTGTCGGTCTTGCGACACTTAGAGAAAACTGTCGCTATTGTGACGTTTGGAGGAAAGCGTCGCTATTGCGATGGTTTGGAAATTAATTTCTTTGGCCTCTCCTTTAATAAATAATAATCTAACTTGGGTCCCAGGAAATGGATGATCAATTAATATTTGGAACCATAGTATTATGGGGTAGCCTTCTTTAGGAAATTTCAACTCCCTTCTTCCCCTTTTTGAATAGTTGGAGCAACATAATAAGATATAATTAGTTGACATATAATATTGTGATGAAGATGGAAGGTGGTTATGATGGGACTTCTAGGGAGTTTAATAAAATATTAAAGACATGATGCGCTCACTCCATGGTTCACTTTTAATGTGTGCCCCCAACCACGGTCGAGCACGTCGTGTCACGCCATGTGAAGTCACCCAACTGGGTGCGTTCAGGTCGGGCCATTTCATTCAAGGGCGCTTGTATTATTTTTAATAAGTTCTGACTGACCGGGTTCATTGTGAACATCCGGGTGGCCCAATTGCCATTTTCTCCCTTGTGGCATTGTTTGTTCGAGTGCACCGTGTCATGCCATGTGAGGTCGCCCGACCAAGTGCATTCAGGTTGGGTCATTTCATTTGAGGGCGCCCGTATCTGTTTTGCTATGTTGTGACCGTCGGGGTGCCTTCTAGACGTTCAGGCGGCCTGTTTTCTGTTTTCTCCCTTGTCGCATTGTTTGATTGGGGTTTCGTTTGAGGGCACCCATATCAGTTTTGCTGAGTTGTGACTGCCCGAGTGCCTTGTTCACGTTTGGGTGGCCCTTTTTCCATTTTCTCCCTTATGGCATCGTTCGTTGTCTCGCACCGTGTGAGGTCGCCCGACCGAGCGCATTCGGGTTGGGCGGTTTTGTTCGAGGGCACCCGTATCAGTTTTGCTAAGTTGTGACCGCTCAGTTGCCTTATGCATGTTTGGATGGCCCATTTTCCGTGTGAGGTTGCCCGACCAGGCGCATTCGGGTCGGGTCGGGCCATTTTATTTGAGGGCGTCCATATAAGTTTTGCTAATTTGTGACTGCTCGAGTTCCTTGTGCACATTTGGGTGGCCCATTTTCCATTGTCTCCCTTGTGGCATCGTTCGGTCATGTGCCCCATGTCGCGCTGTGTGAGGTCGCCTAACCGGGCGCGTTTGGGTTGGGTCGATCCATTTTGTTCGAGGGTGCCCGTATCAGTTTTGCTAAGTTGTGACTATCTAGGTGCCTTGTACACGTTCGGGTGGCCCATTTTCCATTTTCTCCCTTGTGGCATCATTCGGTCGGGTGCGCGATGTCGTGCCGTGTGAGGTTGCCCGACCGGGCACGTTCAGATCGGGTCGTTTCATTCGAGGGTGCCTGTATGAGTTTTTCTATGTTGTGACCGTCTGGGTGCCTTGTGCACGTTTGGGTGGCCTGTTTTCCATTTTCTCCCTTGTGGCATCGTTCATCTGGGTGCACCGTGTGAGGTCGCCCGACCGAGCGCGTTCGAGTCAGGTCGTTTCGTTTGAGGGTGCCCGTATCAGTTTTGCTAATTTGTGACCACTCGGGTGCCTTGTGCATGTTCAGGCGGCTCATTTTCCATTTGCTCTGTTGCGGCATCATTCAGTCGGGTGCGCTGTGTCGCACTGTGTGAGGTCGCCCGACCGAGCGTGTTCAGCTCAAACTATTTTGTTCAGGGGCGGCCATATCATTTTTGCTGAGTTGTGACTGCCCGGGTGCCTTGTGCATGTTCGGGTGACCTGTTTTCCATTTTATCCTCTGTGGCATCGTTCGCTGTGTCGTGTAGTGTAAGGCCGCCAGACTGGACGCATTTGGGTTGGGATATTTTGTTCGAGGGCGCCCGTATCAGTTTTTCTAAGTTGTGACCGCCTAGGTGCCTTGTGCATGTTTGGGTGGCTCGTTTACCGTTTTCTCCCATGTGGCATCATTTGTTCGGGTGCGCCGTGTTGTGCTATGTGAGGTCACTTGACCGACGTGTTGAGGTCGGGTTATTTTGTTTGAGGGCACCCGTATCAGTTTTTCTAAGTTGTTACCGCCTGGGTGCCTTGTGCACGTTCGGGTGGCCCGTTTTCGATTTTCTCCCTTGTGGCATTGTTCGTTTAGGTGTGCCATGTCGCGCCATGTGAGGTTGCCCAACCGGGCACGTTTGGGCTGGGTCGTTTCATTCGAGGGCGCCCGTATCATTTTTTCTAAGTTGTGACCGCCCGGGTCGGGCCCCCTAAGCCCCCAATCCTTCTTCTCTCTCCCTTTCTCTCCGTATACCTTTGTCTCTCTTCCCCAATCTCTCTCTCTCTCTCTCTCTCTCTCTCTCTAACCTTCAATCCTCTCGCTATATCCCTCCCTCTATCCTTCTTTTTTCCCCCCTTCCTCTCTGCTTTGCCTCTTCTCATTTCTCATGATTGTGGGACACTCGAACTTAAGATTTTCTGGAGTAGTTATGAGGTGCAGTCTGGTTACTAAGACTTCATCAGATGGCCATTCTCCGAACGTAAATTGTGTGACAACACTGTGGCTGAGTTTGAAACTAGAGATTGAACATAGATTTGGTTTGATTGCAATAAATATTTTCATCAATAAATGTAAAGCAATGGCTAACACATAATATAAATTAATAAATAAAGAAGACATGGAAACAAGCAACAATGCTTACAAAATTGCTACATTGAGACACAAAGAATAAGCAACTAATGTGCACAAACAGAGACCAATGAAACTATCATCTTTACCCCTAACCCCTTAAACACTAATTCACAACCCCAAACCTATTTAACCCCCCATACCTATAAAAACATAACCCATTTAACCCCTAAACCATAAAACTCTAAAACCTTAGCCCCTAACCCCTAAACCCTTAACCCCTAACCCATTTAACCCCATAAACCCCTAGTAAACCCCTAACCCATTTAACCCCCTAAACCCTAAACCTATAAACACTTAACCCCTAACCCCTTAAACCCTAAACCATTAAACCCTTAACCCTAACCCCTTAAACCATAATTATCGACCCCTAACCCATCTAACCCCCTAAAACCTAACCCCATTACCCCCTAACGTCTAACCCCTAAAATCCTTAACTACTAAATCCCCTAACCCCCTAAACCACTAACCCATTTAACCCCCTAAACCCTAAACATATAACCCCTTAAACCCTAACCCATTAAACCTTAATTCCCAACCCCTAACCCATTTAACCCCCTAAACCATAAACCTTTAAACCGCTAACCCATTTAACCCCTAAACCATAAACCTCTAAACCCTTAAACAATAACCCTTAAACCCTTAACCCCTAACCCATTTAACCCCCTAAACCCCTAAACCCCTAACATATTTAACCCCCTAACCCTAAACCTCTAAAAACTTAACCCCTAACCCCTTAAACCCTATTTACCAACCCTAACCAATTTAACCCCCGTTTGCTGGTTTCTCCCTTGTTCCTTCATTCAGTCGTGCACACCGTGTTGCACTGTGTGAGGGCGCTCGACCAAATCTATCACACTCCTTAAGCACCTCTTGTCACCACATGGGTGCCTTGTGCACGTTCGTGCGGCCCATTTTCTTTTTTCTCCCTTGTGCCTTCGTTCGATCGGGTGCGCCATATTGTGAGGGCGCCCGCCCAAACGCGTTTAGGTCGGGTCGAATCGTTTCATTTGAGGGTGGCCGTATCAAATTTGCTAAGTTGTGATCACACAGGTGCCTTTTGCACGTCCATGTGGCCCATTTCCCATTTTATCCCTTGTGCCTTCATTCATTCGTGCACGTCGTGTCGCGCCATGTAAGGCCGCCCGCCCAAACGCATTCGGGTTGGGTTGTTTCGTTTGAGTGCGGCAGTATCAAATTTTCTAAGTTCTGACCACACAGGTGCCTTGTGCACGTCCATGTGGCCCATTTGTAGTTTTCTCCCTTGTTCCTTAGTTCAGTCGAGCACGCCATGTCATTTTGTTCGAGGGTGCTCGCCCGAACCCATTCGAGTCAGCTCGTTTCGGTTAAATGCACCCACCCAAACGCATTCGGGTCGAGCCCCCTAAGCCCCCAATCCCTAATCCCTTAAATAATAACTCATTATCCGATCCCTAACCCCTAAATGCACCTAAATCCCCTAACCCATAACCAGCAATCCCCTAAGCCCTCCAAATTCGATGAATTAGCTTTGAAAAAGTAATTGTTTTCTGCAATATGGTTTGTAAGTTATTTAAATAGAGGTATCTTCTCTAGAGCTATTTTTTAGATCCATAGTTTAATTTACTAATTTTTGAACAAGGCATATGAAACTCTTCATGTCTATGAGATTTTTATCTTGAAGCTCATTATCTATACAAGTATTTTCTGCTTCAAGGGTTTCCTAAACCCCTAAACCCCTAAACCTCTAAACCCCTAACCCATTTAACCCATAAACCATAAACCTCTAAACCCTTAACCCCTAACCCCTAACCCATTCAACCCCCTAAGCCATAAACCTATAACCCCTTAACCCCTAACCCATTTAACCCCCTAAACCATAAACCTCTAAACCCCTAACTTCTTTAAGAGCCGGCTTTGTAGCCTCCACGGTCTTGAAAGTCACAAATGAAAATCCCCTGGATTTTTTGGTATTCTTATCATATGCAACTGAAACTTCTTCTATCTCTCCATATTTGGAAAAAAATTCTAAAAACTTATCATTCACCGTGTCATATGAAGGACCACCAATGTAAAGTTTCCTTTGAGCCTGATCTGTACTTTGACTAGGACCTGTGCTTGCCACTTCCATATTGCTTATAGTAATCCTTCGATCAATAGTCTTGCTAGGGTCTTTCAATGCCCTTTGAGCAGAATCCATATGCTTAAATGTGACAAAGCCAAATCCTCGTGACTTTCCTGATGTCTTATCCATAATAACGACGCCTTCTTCAATCTCCCCATACCATTCAAATGCATCACATAGGGTCTGTGAAGAAGTCTCCCAAGCCAATCCATGCACAAACAGCTTCCGATAAGCAGGGTTCTTGCTTGCAACATCTTTAATTTCTTCTGAAATTGCAGGGTATGAAGAACCTGCATTGACCATCAAAGATATCAACTTCTCTTTGCTCAGTGGCTCCAACAACATGTGCAGATCATCCTTCGAGAGTGGCAGAGTGATGCCATTGGCTTCCTCATCTAGCTTTCTCTTCTTACCATCACCCATGACCTCCATGATTTTTTCTCCGGTTTGAGAAGAGGGGGGTTCATAGTAGCTTCAATTCCCCAAATTGACTCATGCCAAGTCTTTTAAAGATTGAATAATTACAAAATCTTCCCTATTAGACATGTAGTTTGGTCAGTCACCTATAGGAGGATAATTTAATTTTAAACCACATTTTGATATCTAGATTCCAAAGCTTAGGTATAAGCCTAAACTGTAGCAAGGGTTAATGCCATTGTTCATGGGGCACATAACCTGTGACATACAAGCTGCCATAATTTCTATTCTATTAACTGTAAAACGAGCCAATTTTGGAATCATATCAGTCTTTAAATCGCAAGAATTTTAGTGTAACTACCAAACAAGCTTGTAGCTCTGTTACCAATAAGGATGCCCCTCTTTTGGAGTGTATGGAGCAGAATCAATTCAATTTTATCCTTGAATTTTAAGGAGCATAACTAGGCTCCTCATAGAAAAAAATCAAAGGAATTGGCATTACTAAGGACTGTGCGTAGAATCCATATAATGGCCCTATTAAGTGATCCCTGTCTGTCATCACAATTTCCTAACCTAATCTGGAGTCTTGAAACATGATAAAAAATGAAAATAGTATTCATAATTACAATGGAAGCTACCAAATCTGAATTACTATTTGCATTCAATTACAGGTAAAGATCCAAGGCAGAACCACTTAGTGCATGTGAGGTCGCCCAACCGAGCGCGTTTAGGTTAGGCCATTTCGTTGGAGGGCGCCCATATCAGTTTTGCTAAGTTGTGACCTCTCGAGTGCCTTGTGCACATTTGTGCGACCCGTTTTTCATTTTCTCCCTTATGCGTTCATTCAGTTAGGCGCGTTGTGTCATTTCATTTGAGGGTGCCCGCCCAAACTCATTCGGGTCGGGTCGTTTCAGTTGAGTGTGCCCTCCCAAATACATTCGAGTTGGGCACCCTAAGCCCCCAATCCCTAATCCCTTAAATACTAACTCATTATTTGACCCATAACCCCTAAATGCACCTAAATCCCCTAACCCCTAACCCCCAGTCCCCTAAGCCCTCCAAATTTGATGAATTAGCTTTGAGGAAGTAATTGTTTTCTGCAATATGGTTTGTATGTTATTTAAATAGAGGTATCTTCTCTAGAGTTCTTTTTTAGATCCACAATTTCATTTACTAATTTTTGAACTAGGTGTATGACACTCTTCATGTCTATGGGATTTTTGTCTTGAATCTTAGTATCTATATGAGTATTTGTTGCTTCAAGGGTTTCCTGACGGACAAAATCACAATACAGGGTTTAGGGTGTGTTATTGCATTACTGCTTCTTCAAGGGTTTGCTGAACAGACCCCAAAACATTCATTTCCTTGCTACATATCAGGTTATTACTTCTATCTAATTCACTATATACTCAGATCATGAATGTGAGAAGGTTGTTTTCAGATTATATTATTATTGTATCAACAGTGTAATTATTTTTGTGTTGTTATATCTTTCTAGTCAAAAAACTCATCTTTAGAAATATTTTTCTTGTCATTTTCAAAATTGATTGCTTCATTGAGCACAACATGCAGCTTATCTAATAATTTATTGAAGCTTAGAGCTCCATTTCTGGGGCAAGCTTATTTTTGGCTAACTCCACTACTTTTGATCTCAATTTTTCCAATTGCTTTCTTCTCTCATATGATACCTGAGGATATCATTCATACCATAACATTAATACTTCCCTTTTAACCACATAAAACTTATTTTTAAGTTACCATAATTCATCTTTAATATCACATAATTAGATTAAAAAATAAACCAAAATCCTTAGTTTATGAAATAAAAATTCAACAATTTTATATAATTAATCATTTAAATAAATGTCTTAGATTTAATCTCATTAATAATTATTTATAATCAACAATACCACTTATTTACCCAAACCAGTTTAAATTATTTAATTTATTAAGTTTTAATTTCTAAAGAGATTTTTAAGGTGTTTAAGTCATTTATGTATTCAAAAATTGATTATAAACAATAAGAAATCACAATCTTGATATTGTCAAGTTTTAATCAAAAAAACCATTTCATCTATTAATTAGACTACACTATTATTTATTATAGAAAATGTATCTAATTTGAATGAATGAATACATAGATTACTATCATTAAAGAAAAAAAAAATGTAAGTTTCACTTTTAAAGTAATACTTAAAAATAAGGAAAAAATAATACATAAATTATAAAGAAAAAATATATAAAGAAAAAGAGATTAAATCTCCAAATATTTAAAATACAACATAATTTAATAGTGTAAAGTTTAAAACTCCTTTTAATAAAGCATGATGATTTAGTAGGCTTGAAGGATTACTATATGCAAAAATCAGTCCATTATTTACACATATAATTTTAATTGCTTCTCAAAAAGATATGTTTTATTTTTTTGATTGTAAATATTTTTAAACAATCAAAATATATAAACATTTAATTATTTGGAAATTATTTTAATTATTTAAAAATTATTATAATTATTAAAAATTATTATAATTATTAAAAAATATATATTTTTAAATTAATTTGAGTGGCCTTAAAAAAAACACACGTGTTTCATTTCAAAATGTCAAAAATTTTCAAATATCAAAAGTTTTAATTTCCCTCGTTCATTTCCCTCTGGTTACATGGTTTGTCCAGGGAAGGAGGGAGGATGCGGCCATATTGTCGCTAGTTTTGAGGAAGGATGTAGCCATACTATTGCAGGTTTGGAGGAAGGATGCAGGAGATTTGTGCCTCGAGCCGTGCTCATGGATCTGGAGCCTGGCACCATGGGCAGTGTGAGGATCTCTGCATTGCTCTCAACTCCTAATTTGTTCTATTGGGAATGCCTTTGGTGGTACATTCAGAGCATTAATAAAATGAAAATATGCCGATTTTTGGAGCCTATACCCATTTTGGTTATCAGGGTCTTGGAAGGCTTTTCTGTACTAGGTGATTCTATCTATATGTTTTTGTCAATGCTTCGTTAAGGTTGTTTTAGAATCAATGCTTATGACCTGTGCACAACAATATTTCTAGGATTTTGAAGGGTTGCACGTCTGTGTGTCATACAAAATCTTGGTTACTTCACTTTCTGATACTATAATGTTTGCTTCAGTGACTATCTCAGTTTCAAGAACTAAAATTTTCTTTTCACTTTGATTTTTGTTCCAATTTCATTCCTTGATTGTTTCGCTGATCCGATAATATACATACTCGATATGTTGAAAGAAATATTATGCAACCCATTACCGACCCGATCTGATGAAACAAATGCATAGTGGCCTCTATGGGAGCTTATAAGCCTGATCCAGGTGTCTTTTCCTTGGATCTGCCTCTCCAAGGAAAGAATACCCAACTACGATCTCGATCCAGTTTCCCAGACAGTGTATTTTATATCTTAGGTGTGAACAGAACCAAGGCATGCCTTTGGATCATGATATGGTGCACTACTATGCATATCTTGACCTTGCAAGAAAATGATATGCCCTTGTACTCTAATTGCTCCATCTAGTTGCATGAGGGAAGATCGAGTCTTTACAGTTAGAGCTTATGGCCTCTGCACCATCAGATTACCAGGGCAGGGAGAGAGACAAACTCTGGGTCACATAATTTTCTACTTTTTTAATGTTCTTTTTAGTGCAGCATTAGATTACCGAGGCGGGGAGAAAGAGAACTATCTTATGATTTTTCTCTCTGAAAAAAGGCTGCAGTAAGATACTTAGCGAAGGGAGAGGCTTGAAGTCATCCCTAATGGGCTGTTTTCTTCTAGCAAGAGGCTGAGGTAGTTAGGAATATTTTGTTGGGGTTTTATATTCTATCATGGGAGTCTAGATACTTATGAAAGAAAGCCACAGTAGTTGAAGGTTTTTCTAGGCAGTATGTATGAGCCTTCTAATCATTTTAGAACCGGATTCTTAGACAACAAATAAAACTGTGTTTGGGTGCGGCTTGATCTTATTTTCTTGCACTTGTTGAAGAATTTGAGGATGAATATTACTGAATTTTGTTCCACAACCATATTCATTGTATTATCCTTGTTGTTTTGATTATAATGGTAGGTGACACATCACGTGGGTCCTCTTGGTTGAGGAGATATGGATTCTTGAAGTTGAAACCCCAATTGTGGTCAAAAAAGCCTTTCAGGGAGATCTTTCTGAGGAAAAACAGAGGTGGTTTCTGAAGTATTTTGTAGACCTTTCACAGGACTTTTGTCCAATTTGTCACGTAAGTGTTTGCATCAATTTGCAGTTGACTTAGGCCACCTAAAACATCCTTCAGTGAGGTATAATAATATTACTCTGAGGACGAGTAATCAAGGGACTGAAATATAATACTTTTGAAGTTAATCTGAGTCCCTGTGGATTGTATTCATCTTTTTTCATGGTTGTATATTTGTATTCTAATGCTTGATTTTTATAAATAATGGTTTCAGTAGATATTTTTGTATTGGAAACATCTGTGTAGCATAATTTCACTATCAATTTTCAGGCCATTTAATAATATCTTCAAAGCTATTTTTAAGGTCAAACCTATCAAAGTACTTGGGCCTCAGTAGCCCTAAGAAACTTGATAAATTTTAGGCCACCTTGAGAGCATAAGAGTCTTATCTTATCACTCATTGAAAAGGGCTTCATCTATAGCAATAGGATCAATATATTAAAGGCATGAAATATTGTCAGAGGAGCATCAACATTTTGGAATCAAACGGAACAGATTCTGCATATAAGGACTTGGGATACATATGTTGTGTAAATATTGTCCGTTACTAGAAGGTATATAGTCAATTCTGGTACATGATTCAGCTACTCCACAATGTATGGGCTAGGGATATTGTATGTTCGTGCAGGTTTTGCTGTTGGAACCAATTTTCATCGAAGTACATCTTTTAAATATAGTCCACCATAGATATGTTCTTGATTCGGTTTTGCTCCTTTGGGAAAAATAGATCCAGCACCACCTCCTCCTCCCTTTGATTTTCTTAATCTAGCATCTCCGCCTCTTAGCCTCAAGTTGAGAATGATGGTGGATGAAGGCAATACATTGTATTCTTGTAGACTCCCTGATGCAGCCTTGGCTGCATTTACCCACATTGTCACCTTAAAAAAAATACTTGTCTCATTCATGTGCTAAAATATACCTCAAACAAAGGTACACTTCATAAGCGAAAGTATTTCCTCTTAATACCATTCTCGATCCTTAATCAAATTTTAAACCCTTTATGTACCATTGAAGCGAAAATAAAATCTTTCTTAATCACAATTTTGACTCTGGTTAGAAACCAAAGTACCAATCACACATTAATATTTTCGGCCCACAAATTTAATAAACTTTCCTTTCTTCCACCATAGATCTTCACTTGCGATCCAACGGTTATTACAATTGAATTGCCGATCTGACGGATATCACATCCAAATAAACTTTGTTAGTTAAAGGCTCCAAGGCACGCGAAATAAGTGGTTTTAAACCACCACGTGTCATCTCTTGGGGTGTATCATGCGGACTCCACAAATTACCACTTACCAGCTTTGTGCTACGCGAAAACCATTGGTTGGTTTTCAAAACCATCCACCATTTTGTGGTACCGTTGACCCTCGGTTCAACATCTAGCCTTCATTCTGCTTTACAATACACAATAAAATTAATTTCAAAAGTCTCGTTCAATTATGCAATGCAGCTCTAGTGCATGCATAGTGAAACACTCAACTCATCAATTTATATTCATGGAATTTCTTGGCTCAAATTTCTGTATACCATTGGCTTACGATTCTGGGGATAACTAGAGATTTCAATTGTGCCATTGATCCATTCTGTAAAACTCAAATTCCAATATTTTCTACTTGGCAAACTGCATTTTCAAATCCTTCAGGATTTTTCCAGTTGCTCCAAAAACTCTGGTGCATTGTCATCATAGAGTGATTTCATTTGATCTGCATGATTAACGCCTTCCGAAGCAGTTTTAGGAACTTCTTGACCTTTCTTAACATCGTTATGAACTGCAACATCCAGAAAACATGGAAGCCCAATCTCTGAAATTAAAGAATCATGTGGGATCGAAGTACTTTTAGGGACTAGTTCCATATCCACATCAGCCAGATGCCCATTATGTGGGTTATACCACAGCTCCTCTTTACTTTCTGCAAAAGGTGAAGGCTTATCAGATTTCTTTGTAGCAACAATTTGGGCATTCATGAGAGTATCAAGAGTGGCAACATCCCTAGACCATTGCCTTTCCTATTTGTAAATTTCCATTGCTCGCTGCATATGATTCTCTGATAAACATGGGAAAAAAGCTCGTCGCAAATCGAGACTTGAAAGGAGAGCCTCAGTATCTGTATCCACCTCTAATTTTTGGTATTCATAAGCCTTATCTATAGTGAAATTGGCCTCATCAGGGTGCATAGTATGTCATGTGCAAAGTTTGTTGATATATTGATTATATTGATCTAGACCTGCCAATTCTGCTGATATGTCTAGTTTTGACAGATAATACCTTTGTCCTTAGATCTATTATGTATGAAGGTATATTTATGGACAGGGGCAACAAATACCTCATATAAAAACTCAATCATAAATTTCTAGTTTTCTCTGATATAGATTCACTCAATGGTTGCTCCAAAAATTCTGTTGCATTGTCATCATAGACTGATTTCATTTGATCTGCATGATTAACACCTTTTGAAGCAGTTTTAGGAACTACTTGACCCTTCTTAACATCATTATGAAGTGCAACATCCAGAAAACATGGAAGCCCAATCTCTAAAATTAAAGAATCATGTGGGATCGAAGTACTTTTTGTCACATCGATTTATTATGTATGAAGGTATATTTATGGGTAGGTATACCTTATTTCCTCACATTCATGCTTATACTTCTTTGTTTCTTAATAAAATACACACGAGGAATTTTCTAGAGCAACATTCCGAGAAACCTGATCACACCTTTAGAGGCAATAAATTGCAGGCAACCATCAAATACCCACTCCTTATTTCTTAAGGAGCAATGGTGCTAGTTTGAGATAAGCATTGAATTTTGCCTACAATGAAACATAGAAAGCTAGGCCAAGGTTGTTGAATTTTACCTTCACAACCTAGTGCTTCCATATCTAACCATATGAGATCCAAACCAATATTTGGGAGATGCCAAATTATTGGCCCTATCATCTTCGATAAGGCATGAGGAGGTCAACGTTAAAGCAATAGAAACGGTCATGGATGGAGAGTTGAAGGGGCCACAGTGGATTAGACCTAAATACCCAAATCCATACATCCTCACTTCCACTCATGCTCCCTTAGAAAAGGATCCTAAAGTGGTGTAGATTCACAAATAGAGGCAAGTGCGGTCCATGCTCCACTTTGAAGACACTTTCACATTGTTGGAGAAATATCACAACCTTCTAAAAAACAATGAAGAAAGACTTGCAATATAATTGCATCTCCAAAATAAACAGGCTTGAAAACTTTACAAACCTTTGATTGATAAGTGTCCAAAATCGAGATGCTTTAAGTGCAGGAAACTGTAACTTTTCTCGAAAGAGAGGATTATCTTCTATAAGATTTTTGAGTTCCAATAACATGATGTTCCTAGCTGATTTGGTATCCTCGTACTTTGAAAGCTGTTCATTTTCTCTGATTCACATACAAGTTCGTTAGCGAATAAAGATCAAATTAATCCTGCTCAATTTAGAATGTTATAACTTTAAAACTAAGAACCTATTATATATAGCAAACAAGAACCTGAAATTATCTAAAGTCAGAAGTTGTGTTATCTCCTTATACAACTCCTCATTGAAGGAAACAAATACTTTTAGGTCCTTTACTAGTATTTCTACAGCTTTGGCTTGGTCTGCCTTGGAAAGACATCTGTTTGAAAAAAGGTTATATATACATTATATCTATTTCACACCTTAAAACTATACCTCATTAATTAAATGATCATCCATATTGTAAGAAAATAACATCCCACTCATGATGCTCATCAATGGATTAATTACATAATGATTTATATTAAGAAAATAGAGATCCATGAAAAAAATTATTTCTACGTGCAAACAGAAAAACTAGTCTTGAAAATACACATAAATTAATGCTTGATGCATTTTCATAGGAATTCAACGATTGAATATTTTCTCAATATCATCATGTTTCTTAAAAATTGCATTAGAACATCAACCTAAGACATAAACCCGAATTCATTTTCCAATTTCTGCATTTATAAAGGAGCAAAGTTACCAGAATTTACTTGAAGAATGATTTGGTGAGGCTGAAGAGTAAGGGTTGCCTCAGAGTCGGGAAAACTTGGGAATTAACTCAGGAATACAAAAAGATGAAAGTTAAATTAAGCAATAATAAAAGAAGACATTTCAATTTTTACATAATACTGAAGTTTTCAATGTCCATATAATGTTAAGTTTGTACATAGATGATACTACATGTTGGTGTCCCATGTTCTGATAGTTTGGCAAATCAAAAGACAAGGCAACATCAGAACGAATATTTAGAGTTCCAAGATCTAGTCCTCCTGTTCTCAGAGAGGGATCTCTCAAATGTTTGTTTGCAAAGGTTTATCTTGTGCGCTTTGAGTATTGGTTACAGACTAGTTATTAAGTGCAGGTGTTTGTTTGTTTGTTTGGTTGAATTGATACGACAGAACATGAAAGGTCTAGGAAAGATATATAGAATGGGGAAACATCTGGTTCATTGGGAAATGGAGTCAAAAAGAGGTCATGACATACTCATCAATGGATATGGGATATCAGAGGGCAAATCTAACTTAGCCGCAGGATCCTTTGGTTTTGGAATGAGATGGACATCAATGATTTGGAAAGAGAAGTTTAATTCTCAAACAAAGGGAATTTGAAAGCACAACTTGAACAATAAAGAGCTATTTGGTAGACAGGGCTAAGCATGAATTCTACAAATCACAGCTTTAAGAAAATAATGATTTCAAAACAACTCTTAAAATGAAATCTAAGATTCGGGGAACACCCTATTTCCTCAAATATTTTATTTCAAATGACTTAGAAAACATAAAATATTCACTGATAATTGGAGTCATAGAAGAGGGAACACCTAACACATCTATGATTAAAACTATAAAGACCTTTGAGACAACTGTTTAAGCAAGGACAAAGGGAAAGATCAGAACAAACCTCCTTGGCTTACTGTAAACAGAAATAATTCAAAGGGAGACTTCAATAACAATTTTTAAGTGGCAGCAGACAAGCAAGGAGAACCATAAATCATGCTAAAACCAACTATTCAAAATATTAAGGAAATAAACAAGCATGAAGACTAAAGAGAGAGGTTAAAGACTCTAAAATACTTCAGCAGAAGAAAACATGAAACAGTGAATGATGAACAGGTCTAAGGTGCTTCCAGGAGTCATTTCTTAGCCTAAAAATTTCAACCTACTGTAGTAAGAAATTATGGAACAAAATGAAAATAGGAGAAAACATTGAACAATTTAGAATACTTCACCAATAGCCAAGCTCATGGATCCAATGATAGAGCCTTCACAGTAACAAACATGCAACAATATCATCAAGACTTCAATTTGTTCTTCAACTTCAACAGACTATGTATTATTTCAAAGAGTTTCAGTATTACAACTAGTGATCAACCAACAACCAACCCCTATATCATCTTCTTCAGAAGTATTTATAGAAGAAATGATGAGGTGGAATGGGATAAAATATCTCCCAAGATAATTAATACAGATTAATGACTTCTCGACCTTTGAGGGGCTCGATGGAGAAGTTTACAGGTTTTCTCACTGTATTATGGATATACATTTAAGTTTAAGCTCGGTGGGAGCTTTCATTGACTTTTGAGGCTCTGTGTCATGCTAGAGTAACTCTGCAGATATTTTTGCATTAAGTTCTTCAGAAGAAACAACTCTCTGGTTGTGTTAAAGGCAAATATATGATTTTGGACCATAAATTCGGCCTCTGTTTGAATGCTTTTAAGGCACAGGTGGCACAATGGTCACTGGGAGGAATCATTTTGCCTCAGATGTGGCGGTGGAGGCTTTTCTGTCTGACAAAAATTATGATATTCCATTTAAATGTGTTTTAATTCTGGGGATTAGGCTTTTGATAATCATTCTTTGGCCGTAATCCTCAAATCTGTCTTCAATATTCTGTTCTAGTATGTCCTGTCTTCGACACTGATACTCTTTTAAGGGTGTTTTTAATAATACAGTGTCTTGTCGATTTGCAAGGCCGCAAAGGGCTGATATGGCATCAATGCCCATGAAGGGTTGATGAAACGTGTTTCCAGACCCTTTACATATATGTCCCTTTGATAAACGAAAGTCCAGATGATCATCACCCTCGGCTTTAATTTTTCTTTTATGATGGGAAAAAACCTTTGAAACCTGCAAAATAAACAAAACATTATGAAATCCTGCGTTTTTAGGTTTAACTTCTTTGGAGTCTGTGGGAAGGAGCATGGCCGTTGGATGGAAATCATCCAATGGTGGAGATTTAATTAGAGGAGGTCAAAGAAGAGCGAAGGAAGAAAAATGTGAGGACTGTCGATCGCGCAGAGATCAACGGTGGGGATTACGTGTTGGAATCCTCTTGGAAGAAGGCGGAAGGCGATGAAATAATTCAGGAACGATCTGGGACCATCTGATCTGGACACGTGGATGGTCCAGATCCAATCGGAGGATCACAATCGGTGGAGGAATGATGTTACAACGATCGGCAAAAAACTTGCGATGAGATGTAGCGTGGACCATTGATCTGAGGATCATATCAACGGTGGAGAATGAATCGGAGGGTTAGCCGATTGGAGGGAGAAAACAAAGGCATGCGATGAAAAACTTTGATGCCATTTAGTGCTGGCCATTTGATCGGCTTACGATCAACGACAGGGATTTCTTTTAAAGAGAACCAGTGAAAAACCCTTTAAAACTTTACAAAAATCAAAGTTTAATATCATACAAAGTTTTTTGGTTTTAGGGGTGGGTTTTATATATGTATGAAGTGGATAGGAGCCCGAATATGGGGCCTTTAGTTATATGGAACGTGATGGGCCCGGGGCATTATATAACAAAGGGGCCAATCGCGATCAGAGCCTCGGGCTCGGGCTTTTCAATCAACCGATTGGATTTTTGCGATGCAATTTAAGTGCTTTGGGGGCCTAGCACCTGGTTCCAGGGTGCGGGAATACGGAGGGGAAGTGTTTTAGGACTTAGCCCAAGGCAGCTTAAGTCTGTAATACAAAATTGGGTTTTTTATAGATTTTCAATGGTTTTCAAAGGAATTTGAGGGTTTCGGCAAGGTTAAGAACTGAGTTCTTAACCTTGTAAAAAAAATTTTCATGAATGGAAGAAGAGGAATCATGAAAATAGAGTAGTTTTATGGAGAAAAAGGGGAGCAAAATGAAGGTTAGTTTTGAGTGAAGGAAGGGGAAAAAATGATGATTTTGCAGCAGTATTTTCACTTATGGAAACAACATAAATTTTGAATATAAAAAAGGGAACAACAGTGAAGATTTGGACAAAGGCATGAAGCCTTCAAGAGTCTTCAAGAGCCAACACTTTTTTGCAATAAAATTTGTTCCTTGAAGGCTCCAAAAATGATTTAGCCACCTTTTGGTATAAAAAATTTATAGGTGGCTAACACTACATACTAAAATTCCCTGTGTATTCTTGACAGTTGACAGGTGTACTGGTTGTCAGTTGTAAAATTGGATCAAAAAACAAGCAAACTAAGTGTTTAGTTTTTCTCTTCTTGTATTATTCACAGAGATAAATAATTCTGCTTTGTAAAACTCACAGTTCAGATTGGCTGAGTCAATCTAACATGCGTTTGGTTATAGGCATCTAACATGAGTCAATCTATTTTCCATGATAGGAATCTATATTTATTATAAAATCAACAATTTCCAATTTTCCATAGAAAGAGATAGACTAGAAAGCATAAAACATAGAAAATGGTGAATTTTATTGTGTTGTCTTAACTTACTTGTCCAATCCCTCTAAATATTTCTTCTTCCTAATTTCAAAAAATATCTTCATGGAGTATCGATTGTAATCCACTTTCGTAAAACCAGAAAGGTATGTCTCCACCTCTTCCCACTCTCCACCAAGGACCTGGTCCTCAAAATACTTCATATTGAAAAAAAATCCCGACTACTGCTTGAGCCTGACCAAATCAACTCCAAATGGCATGATAGAGAAAAGAAATGATACCTTATAACATGAGAATTAGAGAATATATTTAATTTTTTTTTTTAATTTTTTTATGAAAGCGTCAGAAGGCTGGTGCCTCCAAAGTGTCAGAAGTGCGACGGTCCTTTTTTTAAAATATTTTTACTTATTCGTCGGAATAACGACGTTTCATAAGCATCAGAAGAATGACGCTTTATAAAGTCAGAAGACATTTCGTTGGAATTGCGATAGTTGTGTGAAAATTGATAAACATCAGAAGAGCGACGGTTTGGAAAAACGTCGAAAGGGCGATGGTTTGGAGAAATTTGCAAGAGCGACTCTTTGAAAAATGTCGGAAGAGCGACGCTTGGGAAAACATCGGAAGAGCGACGGTTTAAAAACGTCAGAAGAGCGACGGCTTGGAAAACGTCAGAAATAGTGTCGCTATTCCGACACTTTAGTGAAGTGTCGGAATTGCGACTCTAAGGCTAACCACGTTTTGTACGGCCTCAAACTGTTGTTCTTGCGATGACTCTGTGACAGAATAGCGATGAAGTGGCTGTCGGAAATTGGGCCAAATTTACTAGTGTCAGGCTTACCCAATCAGACTGTTCCACAGACTCAATGATTCCTGCAGCAACCATTTTCTCCAATCTTTCACCTTTTGTTTATACTTTGAATTTATTTGGTATGGCCACTTCTTGACGAGGCATGCATCTGGTTTCAGAGTGATTTTCATGACTCTGAAATCTCCTACAATCCCTTTGAGCTCAGAAAAATTTGTGGGAAACAGGACCTGATATTTGGTCGACGACACCGCAACATTTCCCACTATTTCATCATCCCAATAATCTCCTATTTTGGCCAACTTGGGTTGTTCCTCCATCCCAATGTTGACTTACTTTAGTTTTAAGGGCTTATTCACACCCATAACTCCTAACAAGGGGCCTTCAACTGCGTGCTCCCCCTTAGACTCTAGGATATTGATATTTCTTGGATCTTCATCATTATCTTCCAATGACAGATTTCTGCAGTTGGAAATATCATGAATCTATGCCTCCCATACTAGCACAAAAAATTAAATCTGAGGTCGGAAATCATCAAAGACAATTAAATCTATATCCTGTAGGGCTTCATCTAGTCCTTCTGATCCATTGGCCATGCCGAAGGCTAACAAAAATATTTCACTCATTGTAACCCGATTAAGAGTACCTTGGCACAAATCTGTTCCAAATACCATGATGTAGGGATTTGTCCCAACGTATGGATAAACATGTGAACCCATTAGGCCCTAGGCTTCTCATCCCAAACCTCCATCCACGTAGCTAGGTGTTCACGTGGGTCACCTCGGCCACCAAAAATCTTAGTCGGGTGGGAAGTGGGATGCTCAAATCACAACCACATCATTCTGTTGCATTCCTCGCAATCCTCAAAGTTCCTTTTGTGCGTATCCCACCAACGGGATGGAGTTGTGCGAATGGCAAGATAGAGTGCCTAGAACCTTCAATCTTTCAGAACATCCTTTTACATTTTTTCCAAAAATAAAACAAGATTACTAGAACCATTAATATAGGGTAATTCCAGTACCTCTGAGGAGATGCATCACAAATTTTTAGTGACTCTAAGAAAATGAAACAGAGACACATCATGAAAGCGATTATGATAGTTTTCTATTTCCCTCTCCAAATAAAAGAAGAATGACATATCCTTTTACCACTTCGACATCCCATTAGTAGTTTGGTTAATCCAATATTCATCTCATGCAGTCAATTTGTAGATGCGGTCGACATCATCTTCTTTTCACACTGGTTTTGTATATCTCTCCCCTTCCGCAGGATCCAAAGGTACTATAACCTGCGTACCACTACTTTCAAAGATCATATTCATGCGCTTCTAGTTGATGATGCCTCACATGTCGATGGCTCAATCTAGTCCTAGTAGCGCAGGGCATGGGTCTGCATCATCCACAATTTGTATTACTTCAAAGTCTACACGTACCTTTACTCCAGCAATATCTACTAGAACCTATGGGAGTCTTCCCAATGGGATAATATTCTGTTTATTGGCCATGCACAACTGAATGGTGGACCATTTCGGATTTTGTTCACCCATCTTCTACCAGGTCTGCTTAGTTAGGACATGCACATCATATCCCAAGTCCAAAATGACTCGATCCATCTCATATTCTCAAATTTTCACGGTCGTGTGCATCTCCTAACCAGTTCTCTTCTTATTCTTGTAGATCGTGTTTACTTCCTGGCTCTTAGTCTGAGGAAACTCCTTATATGCACATATATCTATCAGATCTTGAATGTTGTCTACTGCTTTCTGGTTACACAATAGCTTGATTCATGCTTGCAAGAAAGGTTTGACTTCATCATCAACCTTTGCTTATGTAATTGACTTGGGTGTGGAAGCACCTGTAGCAACAAAATCCTTTCTAGCTTCTACAAAAGTCTCCTTCGCCCTCTGCAGGTGGAGTCCTTCCTTTTTTCATAAGCCTTCCTAATCCAAAGTTCTGCATCATCATTCTTCCCTTCGCCTTCTCCAGTGGTAGCACCACTTTGTGTAATTATGTTTACACTCAGATCATCTTCCCACAGCTCAACCCTAACCATATGTATATTATGCATAGGGGTTTGATGTTTCTCCTCTTGCATTCTAGCAATGAAAATAGGAAAATCTTCAAAACCATGACCAAACTGTATACAATACCTCCAATACTGTCGTGTAAGGTTCGGATAGTCCCGTGAAAGGTTCCCAACATCCCCACAGTTGTAGCATATTAAATTTTCTCTTGCGAGACCTACACCTCCACCTCTCCCTCCTCCCCTTCATCTGGCTGGAGATCCAACACACCCATAGGGGGATGCTGGTCAACATGGGTCAGTCTACACTCTATAGAGGTTTTAATTTTCTATCATCAGATCGAATGTGCGGTAGTGGTGCTCATCATGGCCAACCAAAGAGCAAAACCTACACCATTTTTTCTTCAGTTCTAGGACATAACTTCCTAATAGAGGGAAATGGTTTGTGTCCTGTCATCTAGCCACTTGACAGTCAGCGCACCACAGTGTGGGAGTACATCTTGGTCCTGTGGCATCCTTGGGTCGGAATGGATTTGGCCCTCTCACTTGCATGTAATCCTGAAGCAAGGTATACTAATATTTTGTTTGACAAGAACCTTTACAGCATATACAGCATACCTCTGTGCCAAATTCTTTCCCTATATCTCTGTGTAGGTTTTGAATTTCCAAGTGTATCACTTCTAACTGATTTTGGATTTGTAGAGTTGGGAGTTGGTCATCAGTTCTGGGAGCGGCTTCCAGCTTCATGGAAACTTCAAGAGCTTCAGCCTGAGAATCAATCTTTTGCTGAATTAGAGGGTTGAGAAGATGTGGAAAGAGCATGGAAATAAACCATTATTTATGCTTCTTATCATCATACAAATCCTTCATCGCTGATATTGTGCTTCAATCACTGATCTACCTCCCAAACAGATTTGTTTGGCTATTTTCGGATTTCTTTTAACATTGTTACACATTACGACTAGGACTTTGGTTTTATAAATTTATGCTTGAAATATTTCTTGGTCTCATCGAGAGTAGGGTAAGTGTTCTCAACTAAATATCCCATAAACCAATCTACTACATGACCCTCAAATTCCATAGCTAGCTAAGCCCTCTTGAAAACATCTGTGTTCACATTTTGTGCAGTCCATAATGCATCTGAAACAAACCATAATATATCCATGTCCTCATCTCCCTCGCCCTTTAAGGTGGGTAGCTTCATATGTGTAGCTATATTGCCTCCTGGTGGTGGTGGAGGTGGAGAAGGAGATGACCTACCCCTACGCGAGTTTGACTATGGGGTGGATGGAGGGTTACCTCCTTCGCATGTAGCTTCACCACTCTTTTTGTCACTATTAGGCGGGTTCCTGAGAGGGATATATACTAATCTGTCTCCTCTATGGTAAAACTGAAAGTATTTTCCACTACGCATAGTGCTTTCAACTTCCACTACAAGGAAAATATCCTCTAGCAGATTTTTTTGACGAGCCCCTTATAGAAATATCCTAGACATCCATTTGTAGGGGAGGTTACTAGAGGATGTTGGTGAGTGGAGGTTTTTTTGTTGGGTGTGGAGCCTGATTATCTTGTTTATTTTGTATCACAGCATTGGACCCCTGTACCTTAATGGGGCGGCAACGTCGCCCGTAATTAAACGCTGCCTGGGGTGTCCTGGTAGGGGGTTTCAGGGGCAGCGCCCCCGAAGCTAAAAACATATGTAAAATTTCCTTGTAAAAGTATAGTTATTTCTAGTCAATCTAGTCGTTAATTAGGCGGATGATCTGCCAGTAGAAGTTATGTTTAGTTTAGGGTTTTTTTCCATAAAAGGAAACCCCTCGCTTTGTATGAGGGTATTGTATTGCGGTTGTGTATCGGATGTGTATTCTCGGAGAGAGAAACTGATAGGGAGACTGTGAGAGAGAATAGAGGATATTACAGCGGATCTGTTGTCGGTTGTGTCTGTTCATTTTGCTGGATAATAGAAAGGAAGGACTGGTTGTTCGGGGTGTAGCCCAAACTGGGTGAACCACGTATATCTGTGTCTCTATGGTTTTATGTGTTTTGTTTGCTTGTTTTTTGCACATATTTTATGTGTTTCACTGCTCTATAATATTTACTTTTCTAACATTTTGCAGAAATTTTTTGTCTGGTGTGTTTCTCATTCTAAACTGCACCAGTGCATTCCACTAGTGAAAGCACTGATGCATACTAAAATTGCCACACCAGGACACCGTGTGCTCTGTATAAACCTACCTGGTGCATCTAATTACTGTAGCACACTGGTTCTCTACACAGATTCAATGCCGGTGCATCCTTAAAACCTACGCCAAAACTGAAGCAGCCCAGTATGGTTGGAAGAAACTGCCCAGTGCACCTCGAGAACCCGTGCACCAGAACACGGTTGAATAGAAACAAAATTATGGCCAAAAATATGCATTTTTAACTTTTCAGTGCTCCAAATCTCTCAAGCACCGATGCAAATTTTCTTTGTGTGAGGTGCCCTGCCGTCGATGCTCTCATTGCACACACTACTGCTGTCCATTGCCCACCATATCCATTTTAAAATTTTCAAATTATATAGCCAATATGCCTCCTCGACACCCAAATGTACAAGTATTTTACTTTTTTTTTCCATAATTAAACATTTTAGAGGATTAGTTTTCTAAAATATCTTAAAATTCACCTTATTTAAAAAATAATAAATTTTCACGTGTTGCGCTTGAGTAGTTCGGCTCAGACCACTTCGCGGTGCTACCTGTAAATTTATAGGCTACACTGCGAGCGGTGCTAACAGTATCTGCATCGGTTCTGAGGTGGTACCGAAACGGTGCACCGTGCTTTTTTGAAATTAAAAAAATTGCGGTGCGGTCGGTTACCCGATTGCACCATTGACCATGTCGAAGTGTGGGAATGCAGTGCATTGATGGAAATATGTGCCCAGTGGAGGTTATTTTTGTCAGCACACTACCCTCCCGAATTAGACATAGTCAACAATGTAGTCATGTAAACGACAATAACGTTGACTATGTAGTGACATCAAGAGGGTGGTGCGCTGCTTAAACTATATGCCCCGTGGCATATATTTTGGTCAGCGCATCGTCCTCTGGATACTGATACCTAGTCAACAGTGTGGTTAGTTTTACCAGTGCACTATTGATCATGTAATGATTCCAGGAGGGTGGTGTGCTGACGAAACTATTTTCCCTAGGGTGAGTAGTTTCTTCAGTGCATCACCCTCCAAAATTTATTCATTGTCAATGGTGCGATCGGTTAAACAACTGCACTGTTGACCACTAGCTGATTTTTAGCAGTTTTTTTGGTCAACGCACCACTTGAGATAGGACAGGTCATGATTTACGGTGCGTTGTAAATTTCCAGGTGCACTACGTCCGGTGCGGGATAAAAATAGATGCACCATTATGGATGCATGCTTGTTTTTTGGCACACCGATCGTTTTTTTTTTCAAACCAAATTATATATATATATATATATATATATATATATATATATATATATATATATATATATATATAAATATAAATACATGTCTCATTTAATAAAAAAATTGTATTTAATATGTGAATTATTCAACGACGTCAAAGGAGAGAAGAGAGGGAACAACAACAACAACAGGCAGACCAATATAACATGGTTCGCCTGTGGGACAAATGAGAGAGGGGGAGAGATATGTACCCTTGCCCTATTACAATGGCCACCAAGGATCTCCTAAGGGAGATAGGCCTCCTCAAGTTCTATGAGTAGGCTACATCCCTAAAGGGCCATGGTGGGTTATTTCACATCTTACCCACATGTGGAATGCCTACTGACAGGATTTTTCATGTTGGTCCTAACCAGTGGTACACACCCACTGAGGAGGACATCTATTTCATTATTGTCCTATCAAGGAGAGGGGATGATTTTCCCTCGTTCCTAGAGGTCCTCGTTGGCTATGAAAATAAGAGTTATTTGGTGTAATCCCAAAGATATGTTAGTGCGGATATACTATCTCCTACAGATGTTCAAGTTTTCAGTGGTCAATTACGTATTTCTTCATTTGTTGGAGAGGAGGTGAGGTGCCTCTCACTACTAATTTCGACCATTGCACACCATACCAGTGACGGGAAATGTATTATTTGCCCACTTCTATTTTATGTATGTTTCATCTCATTTTACAAAGATCTTGGTTTGGGTTCAAAAAAATTTCTTCAAAGTTTGGATTTAAGAGCATTTCTTGGAAGCAAACTGATTTTACAAAGAATTGTTTTGGGTTTAAAGAATTTTTTTGGAAGACATTTCTTGGAGGCGACCTAATTTTCGCAAAAATTGTTTTGAACTTAAAAAAATTTCTTGGACGTACATTCAAAAGACATTTCTTGCAAGTATGCACGTGTTTTGAGTTGAAGTAAATCTTTTGAGCTTCGTTTCATTTTTATAAGACATTTTTCTCTCGAATTTTTTAAAGTAAGTGTTTTGGATTGAAGTATTTTTTGCAAAAAATTTAAACTGAATTTTTTTAAATTAAATATTTTGTGATATTTTTTGTAATTGAGTTATTGTCTAATTTTTTGAAGGAAATTTTTTGAACTTCATACCCTATTATCATGGGAAATCGAAGAACTTGTGCGAGAAAATATGATCGAAAAAGAGACCCTGAGGCACGTAGAGAAGAAACGAGACAATCTCGGAAAAGAAAGTTAGAAGCCCTCTCAAATATTGAAGAGGAAAATCAACCTCAAGCAGAAATTGAAGCAGGTATGTAAATGTAAATATTATGATCTATTGATATATTTAAAATTTTCCGAATGTAAAATGTGAAGCTTAATTTTTATTTGATGAACTAATTTGAAAAATATTTTGTTTAATGTAAACAGACAGAGATATTCCTCAAAATATTGAAGAAGAAAATCAACCTCAAGCAGAAATTGAAGCAGGTATGTAAATGTACATATTATGATCTATTGATATATTTAAAATTTTCCAAATGTAAAATGTGAAGCTTAATTTTTATTTGATGAACTAGTTTGAAAAATATTTTGTTTAATGTAAACAGAAAAAGATATTCCTCAAAATATTGAAGAAGAAAATCAACCTCAAGCAGAAATTGAAGCAGGTATGTAAAATGAAATATTATGATCTATTGATATATTTAAAATTTTCCTAATGTAAAATGGGAAGCTTAAATTTTATTTGATGAACTAATTTGAAAAATATTTGAAATTTTAGATATATTTATTAATTTAGTTTTTTATTGAATATGTACTATTTTTTCGAATATGTACAGATAAAATCACTATCGATAATGAGATGTTAGAAAATGTTGACACTCACACATATGGAGATAAAAAACCTGACCATATTATACGATATTGTGTTAACTGCATTTTTGAAAAGTATTTCTTAAATGAGCGGGTGACAGTTCAGGCTCAAATGTTGAAAGGTCTCCTATCATTAAAGAAATTAAAAGAAGCTACGACACTATTGGGTATTCGAAAATCAACCAAAGATAAAAAAATGAAGGAAGAGGTGATAAAAAATATGAGTAGTGCTATAAAGTCAATTAAGAGATCTAGAGAGAAAGATGTTTCAATTGTATGTAGAGGAATACAGATGGCAATGGTTTCCTCAGTACTCAAGAGAATCGTTTGGTAACATCTATGGCACAAGCACTGGGAACCTCACGAAAAAACTTTGCACAAACATCGGAAATTTCGGTTGCAAATAGATGTAAATGATGAACTCGCTTGTTGGAGAGCTATTTGTAGGCAACCATACAAAGATAGACTTGGAGAAAATGTTAAAAAAATAAAATATGAATATTGGAAGAACAATTTGCGTGTTTCACCAACTGCAAGGCATGTGATGCGAAGAAGAATATCACAAAATCAGTATGAAGAAAATGAAAAACATCTCTTGGAAACCACTCAGATAGAGTTATTCAACAAGTTCAAAGAAGAGAATTGTCAAATTCATGTTTCACTCAGTGCTTTTGTTCAACAAAAACCATGGTATGTAAAACCTATCACCGTACGTGACACCTGTTGTTGCCGTTATCATGTGGAATTTGAGTTATATTATGACACATTCCTTGATTTCAGTAGAACAATATGGAAGGATTCACCTCCTCCTTCCACTATCCGTGATTTCATATCTCAAATTCTATGTGAAAGAGAAAGCGATGAACTATTTTACAAAAAGAATTGTGTTGGTGGTAAAAAATGCGATGATTGTGGAAATTTGACTAAATTTCAAAACAAATATTGTATTGATATAAATGATCAATAATTTTCCAACACGAAAGTGAAATGGAAGAGATATGAATATATCGATAAATCGATTCAAGGTGCAAATAGTGTTAAAAGAATTGAATTACTAGAAGATGAAATTTTTCTGATAGACTTTTTGAGAAAATTTGAGGCAGAAATTTACAAATACACCAAGCATTCCCATAGAGCTCGATGGCAAGACTTGAAATTCAAAAAATCTCGTGAATTTTTTCCAGCAGGGACCATTTTGTCAGTGATTGATTTTGCAGAAAACTACACATTTGTTCCACAAAAAGAAATTCAGAGTGAATACTATCATGCTGACCAAGTCTCCATGCTCGTCCTTATTCTATATAGACATGATGAAAAAAATGTTGATCATATAGAAAGCATGAGTGAAAATCGACATATCATTAAAGAATATCACTTTTATATCAATGACGATCATACACATGATACATGTTTTGTACAACATTGTTTTGGATAAATTTATGATTCATTGAAAAATCATGGAATAACATTCAATGAACATTGGATATGGTCAGACGGATGCGTAGGTCAATTCAAATCTGCATGATCATTCTTTTGGTTGTGTTGTCTTCATAAGAAAACCTGCATTAAACATTGTTGGAATTTCTTTGAGACTGGCCATGGAAAAGGAGAACATGACGGTGCAGGAGCATGCATAAAATGAGTACTTCGAAGATATCAAATGAACCACTTTGCAAGCCGACTTGTGAACGCTGAAGAAGTTGTTCAATCGTGCATCGCTGCTCTAAGCCATGAGAGAAACCCATCAAGAGAAGTGCGAAGGTACATTCAATTTAATTTATATTGGAAATCTAATTTTAAACATTGTACATTTATCATGCAATGATTATCTTTGATTGCATTTTGATATCATATCTACAAATTCTTCTTCTAATTTTCCATATAAAGGTTTTTCTGGCATATTGGAATCGAAGACATAGATAGATCAATTGGAAATGACGTTGAAACAATAAAAGGGACTCGAAAATTGCATTCAATTCAAACAAAGTCATCCAGAAATGTGTTTGCATTGGATAAAAGAAAATATTCTTGTTTTTGTGATGTTTGCATAGACAACACAAAATCCAATGACGTTTGTGAAAACAAAATGTATGTGAACGATTGGAAACATACAGAGCTAAATAAAAAGGGAAAAATTTCTATTGCAATGTTTGAAGAAATGAAATTAGAGGAAACTACAATATCATCCGATCGTGATCAAGTTTCTGATCTTGTTAGAGAAGGTAGCATTTGAATTACTTTCTAATGATTTAAAGATCTAGAAATAAATTTAAATATGCATAATTTTGTTAAATTTATTTTATTGTGCAGGAGATGTTTTTGTTGTAATTGCACCTATTGACAACGATGAAAATGTGAAGTATTATTTGATGCGTTGCACTGAACGAAAAAATGAAATTATTACAAAACTATAATGATCACGGATTTCAGTATGACAAAGGGTCTATTATACTGAAAGGTTATTTTTTCAGACAAACTCATCAAAGTGGAGACTTTGTTTACTTTGAAGACTATGAACTTGATTCCATAAGTTGTCAATATAGTCACTTGGTGTGTGCAGCACACATAAAGTTGATAGAAGTTCAATCAAAGAAAAAATCAAAAATTAAGAGATGGAAAATGTCAAAATCCGATCATGAACGGATTATTGAAGATGGAATTCCATTAGAATTTTTTTGAGTGAATTGTCCAAAAATTTATTCTCTTTGGATTAAATATGTTTTAGAACTTCCAGTGCTCAACTAAAAATTGAGCTGCTTATGTTATTTGTGCAAGTGTTTGCACATGTACAAATTGTTTAAGTACAAGCACGTGCTCTAGTATCAACTGAAAGTAGCTTTTCTATACATGTGCATTGATGAAAAATGTTATATATATATATATATATGTTCTATAATGAAATTAATTGTTCTAGTTTTACTATGTGCATTGATGAAAAATTATTTACGTACTCAATATATATGTTCTAGAATGCAATTAACTGGAACTAGTTTTTCTATGTGCATTGATGAAAAACTAGTTGGATTTTATGGTAAAAAGTATGGACACAATGTAAATAAATCATCTGCAGTATAGTTTTGTACGAAAATTCCTTTCAGACAAGAGACTCGGAGCACTTCTCCGACTTTTGGTGGGATTTGACCCACATCTCTAATCCTGATTGAAAATCTAGTACAAAATCTGCTTGTCTAATGGTCGGATATGTTCAATGTGGATTGATGAAAAATTTTACTTGTCTTGAATAGATATGTTCTAGAATGCACAATTAATTGGTCCAAGTAGTTTTTCTATGTGCATTGATGAAAAACTAGTTGGATTTTTTGGTAAAATGTTTCAACAATGTAAATAAATCGACAAGGCTACCTATTTGAGTGCATTAACGACATTGACTCAAATTCCACAAACATATATATGTACTAGAGACTTATATTTCCAATCAAAATTAAATGGATAATTTGCACATGTATCTACTTCTTTAAACTCTTTTTTCAATTAGAGCTCAATTGATACATGGTTAGTTGCATTGAAAAGCTATGTTTTTCCTATTGGAAATTTTTTCATTCAAACAAAACTACATGGAGAGATCAAAAGCAATCTTAAAATTCCAAATGTACTTCAACCATCCAAAAGGGATTTGTGCAACATTACTTGACATGCCATGCCAATTATAGTGAACAACTATCCAATAGAGACATTTAACATTATATACCACATGTGCCAAATGTAGATTGAAACCATCCAAAACTTTAAAATTTTAAAAACTTTTGATAATATATCGTGCAACATTAAAACATTAAACATCACATGCGAAATTTAGATTGAAACCGTTCAAAAATTGAGTTTAAAAAACTTTAAATTATATATAGATCGTTACTTCACATGCCATGCCAATTATAGTTCAACTAGATCCAATAAAAACATTTAACATTATATACCACGTGCAAATGTAGATTGAAACCATCCAAAACTTTAAGTTTTAAAAACCTTTTGATTATATATTGTGCAACAATAAAACATTAAACATTTAAAGTTCATTAAATATCACATGCAAAATGTAGATTGAAACCATCCAAAACTTGAGTTTTAAAAACTTCACATGCCATGCCAATTATAATTCAACTATCCAAAAAAAACATTTAACATTAAATATCACATGCCAAATGTAAATTGAAACCATCCAAAACTTTTAACTTTTAATTTAACAAAAAAATATAGATCACAACATTACTTCACATGCCAAATGTACTCCAAGCATCCAAAACTTAAATTTTAAAAACAAAACAAATTATAACACATGTCATTACATAACATGCCAAATGTAGTTCAGATGGCAACATTAATTTATAGATGACAAAATTACTTCACATTCACATGCCAAAAGTACTAAAACCATCCAAAAATTAAATAAAACAAATTATATAATAACAATGTAATAAAATATGTCCAAAATTTGTAAATCTCACAAGTATCAAACTGTATCAAGTTTAACAAATTTTAAAACCATCTAAATTTTGAAATCAAATCTACTGTAAATCATGTCCATCAAATGGAGATGGATCTAGCGGCTTCCCTACTAGAGTCTCAGTTCGCGCCCTATCCTGTGAATGGGAAACCTACATACACAATGCACATGTACTTGAACATTAAAATTTGATGTTTTAAAAATGAATGAGAATATATATATCTACAACTTCATGTAAAAAACAAAATATAACAAAAAAATCATGCAATACCTCATAAGGTTCCCTCTCCATTTGATGAACAAGTTCTCCCATAGGAACATCTGCAGTGGTAAACTGTACAATATACATGTACAGTTAAATATACACACACATATATATATATATATATATATATATATAAATTAAAAACTTTCAAATGAAAATGCACATGTACATATATAAGCTTATTTTCAATAATATTAAAAAAAAGAACTAAAGACAACTTGTTCAAATGTGTGGATGTTCCTATCTCCATCACTAGAGTCCGTGGATTAAAAAAATCTTCTATAGGAACCTAAATTCAAATTTTTTTAAATAACTCAAAATATAGATCTCTCTCTCTCTCTCTCTCTCTTTATATATATATATATAACTTTTAAACATAAATTTTAAACTTGTGAAAAATTGTCCATACTTGTGGCTAAACTCCCAAGGAAGTAGAAGGTACATCTCCCAAGGAAGAAGAAGGTACTGCCATCCCAAAAACATCAGATGGAATCGGTACTTGTTAAAACATTTTATCAAATTATATATATACATACATGTACATGTGTGGCAACAATTATTTATTTTAGAGTCACTTAAAAAACACTAACATTTGCCAACATATCATGATGGTCAGACCCATCTGCATCATTTGAACCAGAGGTCCCAAACGTGATATTAACATTTTTGTCATGCATCATGCCTGAGAACTGCAAATGTTGTTTTAACATATAATCATACATTTTTGCTAGATTAATGTACACATACAAATAAATGTGTACATGTACATACACATGTATTTATTACAAATTGTACACATGTATATGTAAAAATAATTTCAAACCCTAAGGTCACTAACACATACCATTCTGGTGCCCTCTTCCTCATGAAAAATTAGGTCTTGCAAACCATTGCGACAATTTCTTTCATATGTTCGGAGATCTTCAACATTAATGTTGTAAATCTCCTCATCTGTACAATAAATAAAATTGGCACATGCATTTTCACGTCCTCTTTGTCGTTTTAAACAAAGATCGACTCCACTCAATCCGCTATGAACATTTTCAATCATAACATCCCTTGCTTCTCGACTTATTTGAGAAGTCGCATCAATCTCTGATCGTAGAGTTTCGACTCGAAACGGTCGACTCACCAATGGCGGCTCAAGGCGAGGTAACTCCACATCTCGCTTAGCTCCCTTATGGTCATATAATCGACCTTTCGTTGGGCCAAAAAATTTTGAAGGAAGGTCATTATAGTTGGGTTTCATACCTAAAAAAAATTTGCATAAAACATTTGTGCAAAATAAACAGGAACCTCATCGTTCAATGTAAGCCTTCCAAAGGCCGCAAGATGCCGATCATACAAATAACGAGCTGTTTCTGGGTGCTTGAAATACTGCACCTTCAACATTTTTATTTTTGGCCCTTCCTTATAATTAAACATTGACTTGGCCACTTCTCTTGTAACTTTTTGTTTTACGTCCTCCCATTTATTGGGACCCATCATTGTTTCTTTTCTCTTTCTCATCAGTTCTACAAATGAATCAGTCGTTGGCCCAAGATTCTTGTACACATTTACCATTTCACCCAATGAATGTGTAACTATTTCAAGGCTTTGTCGACTCTTAGCAGATAGAGACGAAGCCATGAGATCTCTTTGCAATTTTGCATGAAGGCTTTCACACCTTTGTAAGGTGCATTCCGCCATGTTGGTTTCCCATGGTATAACAGTAATCTCGACCAAATAAGTTGTGTTGGGTTGACAACCTTCTTCTTGAATGTAGCGGGCTGCCCTACGTCTATTTTGACCACTAGCTCGAACATTTTCGACCTCTGCATCAATATATATAAAATTTCGTATATTAGAAAAAACACGTGTAAAAAAATTTGTACAAATTTAATGAAAAAATATTGAAATTGATGGCAACCTTGATGTTGTTGGTTAACATCTTCTCCAACATGACCCTGCTGAGAACCAGACCCAGAATGGCGCTGCTGAGAACCAGACCCACAATGACCCTGTTGAGAACCAGCAGTCGTTGATTGGCCTTCAGGGGAATAAATATCACCCCCTTCCTGCAACCTACTACCACTCATACCTCGACTGGTTGAACCTTGGCCACACTCCATGGATGGAGTAGAAACCCTTCTCCTCTTACCTCTTAAAAATTAAAATATGAAACTTATTAACAACTAATTTAACTCACAAAGTTAATAAAAAATCAATTCCATATGTACACACATGTATGGAGATTTAAGATTATATTTAAATACCGTGAACATCCCCCGATCCCTGAACCTCCATATGGGATTCGGTTGATCTTCATCGTTCATCCTCCATGATATATATCTATTGGTCGACATTTACACAAAATAGATTTCAAAAAATCAATTTGCAATTTAGTGTACACAAATTATGTAGAACACAACTTTCAAATCAATAATTGATCATGTGTGAAACTAAATTTAATCGAAAAAGAAATTATAAAAATGATAAGTTCACCAAATTGCGCTTTACATGGTGGGAGCACACTTGGTATAAAATTTACCACTTATACACTTTATTTTGTGGGAGAAATGACACATGTACATAGTTTACCTTAAAGTTGTTGTGTTTTATGAATATTAAAATGAAGAACTTCTATTTAGATCCATTCCAGAGATTGACTGTAGGGGCATTTACTAGATATGTCACCTTTCATAAAAGATGAGATCCAGAGGCTACCTAGCCCTTTACAGACTCTGCCTATAGAACTTGTAGAAGTAAACACTAGAGGGATTAACAATATCAAATAACATTTTCATGCTCATACATGGGAATAAGTCTCTTTCCCTACACAAAAAAATAGTTCAAGGTAGTTAATCTTCATAGACACGTCATCAAGCAGGTCAATGTGATCATCCCCAACGCACTTTTCATGAAATTAGGCTTGGAATATTCTACAACCTGGTAGATGGAGTCGAATGGGAACTAGGTCAAGGCCTTTACAAAATACATGCTAGTGAATAACACTTACTATGTTATGCCAACAAATAAAGTGGCAGAAATGTTTTCTCCTCGAGGTTGTCCAATTGGGTGTGTAATACCAAATTCACCCATTTCCTAACAGGTTTCTCTCTTAGGTTACAAATGTCTTCCACCTTATCAGTTATATATTTTTTAATTTCTCATGGATTCCTTGAATTTTTTCTCCTACCATCTCCCTCTCTCACTCCCCAAATTATTTTCATCAAACATGCCCCATTGAGGATATGGAGCAATGTTTGCACCATACTTAGAACTTTCATTTCTGCTAATTGAAATTGGAGTCATGTATACTAGATTGCTTGCTTAAGTGGCTCTTACTTGAACAATATCCTGAGATGAGTTTGACATGATGGTCATATGAGGTTGGAAGCTACTTGGTGTAATTTTCCTTAAATCTTCAAAAAAACAGAGCAAAAATGTCATTTTAGATCATTTTTTATTAGATTCTACATATAGTAGATGTTATCACAATTGCAACACAATCATGTTCCATGAGCATGAATTATGAATGTCGCAAGCCAAATTGCAAGGAAATTTTCATTCATTTTAGGCAAAATAAGGCTATGACATTAAGGTCCATACTAGAAAAAATGATGCAAATAAGGTTGCTAACTCTTTATACTTACCATGTGTTTCAAAGCCATAACAAAGGTTGGCTTTGAGAGTGTCCTCTCAAAGCCCTGTCTTGAGATGAAATTTAATTCAATGTCTCTTAGAGTTGCAAGGTGGAATTGATAGAAATATTTTATTTCTTCACCATAGATGGATATCTCCTTTCCTCTATACCTTTCTCTACCATCTTATTTCCAAGTGAAATGGGAATTTTCACATTTTGAATGCCATTACCATGTAATTTGGTAGTCTGCTAGCTAGACCTATCAAAAGTAAGGTTGTCATACCAAACTATTTCTCTTGCTCAAATCAGTGACCATGACTCTCTTCTCACACTGCTTACCATATAAGATCTTCAACTGTACATGTCACGCAAAGTTGGGGGTTCTAGGTCTACACCTATTAGGTAAAGTTACATATTTTATGGCATTGTGGTCCTTAAATTTGGAGGTGTTCCACTTGAAAAAGTAGGCATTAAATATGGATGAAAAGGATTTGTTTTAACTTTGATAGAATTTCCTCGTGGAATTACTAAATTTCTTGACGACATCATGCTACATTTGATCAAAGAAGAAGGTTTTGGAGGAGAAATTGAATTCTTCCGAATTATTTTTAGCATTGAAGTTTGAAATAGTAGTTTTGATGACTCCATTGATGACCTTGCTGAGGAATTTGATGCACACAATATTGAATTTGAAGATGGTTTAGAAGATGTTGAATAAGTTTTAGATTTTGGTGTTGTCACTGAATGTTTCTTTGTTGTTGGACTTGATTAAGACATAATTTAAATTTACGAGCAGATTGAAGATCTTGAAGAGGTTTCAGATTTTGTTGTTCTCACTGAAGGTTTTTGTCTAGTTTTGTTTCTTAAAAGAGGTTGATAAAGAATATAGGAAGACAAAAAACTAACCAATGGTGTAATAAATGGATTTCTTGGGAGGTAGATTAGCATATGGACTTTTGGTAGCTAGAAATTTTCCAAATAAGCGAATGTATTTGAAAACCAAACCTCTAGTTTATTTTGGTTTAGACGAGGTATAGAATTTGAAAAGTGAATTCCCTCTTTCTTCCTCTTACATGTCTAATGATCAGAATCTGGATTGAGGGAAAACTTTTTCCTTGAAATAAAAATTTTTCATTTTATTTGTTGTACATGAGTTTTTAAAAGCTAATTAACTAATAAATTTCTCACAAAATACACTTAAATCTTGACACATATACCCCTTCCCAATTGGCTAACTTTAAACGATCCTAAACACATTTTTATTTAACTAATGAGGGAGATAGCCCAACAAAACTAGTTTTTCCATATTCAAATCAAGTTGGTATCAAAGTACAATTTAGCTCATTTTAGTAAAGGTTAGTTAGAAGAATTAGCTATTGGTTTCTGTCTTCAATTTCCTCACAAAATGAATGTGTACATGCTTTTGAGAGACACACTAGAGGAATAAGGTCCAAATTTTTTATGAAAATGTGCGATGAAAGTAAAGGTTTAAAGGAAAACATGTACAAGGCATAGTTGAGTACAAGGCATAGTTGAGCCAAATGTTGTTGAGGAAGGGCCTAATTATTTGGGTCTTGGTTATGGAAAACATGATGGAGAATTCTCCAAAGCAAAGGAGGCACATGAAGCTGTTCCAAGAAGGAATTTTATTTCGTGTTCATTACCTCAAGCTTGTGAGGTTTGTGTTCATGATGAATGGAAAAGTTTGACACCCACTTTGCGAGAAGATGTTAATAATCATGCAGCTAATGAGAATGTAAAAGAAGAGGACTTTATAGATGTTGGAATAATCATAATGTTTATAGATGTTTGAATAATCATAATGTTTATAGATGTTGGAAGAAGATATCCATGCACATTGAAAATTTCTAAATAAATGAGGCAAAAGGTGAAAGGCCCATTGGATAAGGAAAATGATGTTGAAAATATGATGCAATTGTTTATTACTCATTGCCATAAGAAAGGTCACCTTGTAGACAAGTGTTGGACTTTGTATCCAACAAGTCATCCACAACATTTGAAGAAGGTGGAAAGAGATAATGACAAGAATGGAAAAGAGGATTCCATAATCGATGAGGGTCGGGATGATTCACATGATGATGAAGTGCACCTAAAAGAAGCGCCATTGAAATGGTTTGCTAACAGATGGTTAGATTTCTTATCCAATTAAGGCCTTGCATGTATTTTGATGTTTCATGAATTTCTTTGCAAATTCAAAGTATGGTGCATATTGCATGAAGAAAGATGTTGAAAGTAGAGCTATGTTGACACACTTAAATGCAACAAATATGGAAATTTGTACATGAGCTATTATTTGACTTGAGAGTCAGTTGTTTGAAGAGGCATGTTTTGTCGACTTGTGTTTGGTTGAAGAGGCATGTTTTGTCGACTTGTGTTTGGTTGATGGTTTTGTACACCAATATGTAAGAGTACATGGAGATAATCACATGATCTGAATTTTTTTTCTTTGAAGGAGACAAATGATATGTCAACGAACTATGTTTCTTGCATGATGTGTTTTTCAGTTTGATGGTTTTGTTTGTGACAAGACGTCACAAGATTTTGGGAAGGTCCACTATTGACTGAGAGCCTCATGATTACAACCTAATCATGAGAATCAAATGGGAGTTTTTGAAAACAAATAGGATTCTAAGCTACCTAGGACTCAAACCATTATTTTTAAATTTGAAATATCATGGTGTGTTGTTTCAATGAATGAATCCACAACCCTAACATAAATTGTTTTATTCTTTTTTTGCAAGATTTACTTGGTTATATTAAAATTCAGATGAATTTAAAATTCTTGGATTAGTGGCATGAACCAAACATATTTTACCTATTAAATGAGGAATTTCACTCTCCCTATCATTTCTAAATCACCCATATCACCAAGAAAACATGATTTAAAAGAACATACTTTGGTATGGGAAAAACCTTAGGTTTAAAACATTATAAGAAGGTTTTTGATATGGTTGAGAGAATGTGGAAAATAGAATCCATAAACAAATTATTTTTCTAGAGCATCATTACTTTTTATGGTTTCTTTTCTCCCATAAGGATTTCCTAGGAAAATAATTGTGTTGATTTTCTAGAGATATGTATGTGTGTGTTTCATTATGTTCTCTATTTCTTACGTTGTGTTTCATTATGTTTTATATTTCTTACATTTCCGCCCTCCTATTTTTCTTTCCAATCAAGGTTTATAAAGTAACATGAGAAGCAACATGAGACTTGGAGCAATCATTTTTATTATCTATATGGAAGGCAAGAAGGATTATATCCCCTTAAGCTTAAACTTATGTAGTTTGTCAATTTTTATCATATATTTTTTGGTAAGGGTAAATGTTTTTTTATCTATAGTACAAGTTATGAGTTCCCCATTTTTACCTTATGTAAAGCATGATTCTAGGATTACTACAATTTGTACTTGGTTTTTTATTGTGATGATGCCCTGTCTCAATCACTTGGCCATCCCTCTATGGGTAGTTAAATCTTTATAGTTCAATACTTAAGTAATATTTATCTATTTGTATTATGTGAAATGTAAAAAATGGTATACTATTTTTCATAAATTTGGGTTGAGTTTATCATATATTTCGATGAAAGTTGATTATATGACACGTTTTCTTTAAAAGGATCTAACAATTTTGTTAAGGTATGAATTTGAAATTTTGTGTGGCTCTCTATCAACCTTCACTTCCTCATTTCTAGAAAAAATCTACTTGTTCATTCGTATACCAACTTTCTATTCAAATGCATGAGTTTTGAACTCTCGGTAACTATGTTTTTCCACACAGGAAAATTATATGTCACATTTTATACTAAAGTTCTAAATATTATTTTGAAGTTTGGATTACTGTTATTATTTTATATAATTTAACATTAGATGTAAGTTTAAATTGAAAGCTACTAAGATGAAATATAGCTTAGATATGGCATTTGCATATTATCATCTATTTATTGAACTAGAAAGGACATAATTATTACAGATGTTTAATTTACATTCAAATGCTTCTTTGATTTATCTCCTATAGCTTAGTGTAATGCTAGATATATAATTTAAGTTGAAGGCCCATGAGATAAATATGACTTCTATGTGACATTTGTATTGAATCATCTATTTTATCTGTTATATGAACATAATTGGTACGCATATCTAATTTGCATTACTAATATGTCATGCTTCTTTAATTTATCTTTTATAGATGACCGGAGGATCCCATTTTAATCTATCCCTTTTCACTTCGGATATGTGGGCAATATTCATCCGCATATTTTTCTATCATAAAGCAGTGAGTAAAATTGTATTCCATTTGTGTCAATGTTAAGGTTAAGCACATGGATTAAAGTTTTATATATTAGATGAGGAAGCTATGTATTACATATGGTCTTGAATGAGCTTTTGGACTCTTTAGATATATATCTAAAGAGTCCAAATTCTCATTCAAGACCATATGTAATCCTCATCTAACTTAGCCAAGGATTTGCAATACTATATTTGAGTTGGCTAGCTCCATTTCAAGATATTATGGTTATCCAAGAGGGGATAGAAAAAATGAAAAGAAGGATGTTGTTGTAGGTTATCCAAGTTGGACATAGAACCAGTGGAGAAACCTAAGGAAAAACTATGTTTCCAGGTCAAACCTTTGTAGAGGTTCCAGTACCTAAGAGTAAAATCCAGTTTGGGGCTGTTAAATTCTAACTGTACTAGTAATTGTGCTAGGGGGGAGAAATAGGATGTAATTTCCTCTTCTCATGGTTGGGAGTCTTGTTTTTCATGTGGATTCAACCAAACATATTGTACATATTAAATGAGGAATTTCGCTCTCCCAATCATTTCTAAATCACCCATATCACCAAGAAAACATGTTTTAAAAGAACATACTTTGGTATGGGAAAGACATTAGGTTTCAAATATTATAAGAAGGTTTTTGATATGGTTGAGAGAATGTGGAAAATAGAATCCATAAACAAATTATTTTTCAAAACGTATTACTTTCAAAGTATCAACAAGGAATGTACAAGGGTGTTCAATGAATTAACACTATTTATTTAAATTCCATGATGTATATCTTACTCATAATTTTAAAAAATTATTAAATAATGATCTAGATTGGATAATTATATTATTTGTCATATATTTTCATGCTTATAGAGTGAAAAAACTGAAAGAATCAACTTGTAGGGTCATTTTAATGGTGGGTGGAGAATTGGGGTCTAAAACCTTTTGGAGTCATTTTGAGGTATTAAATGGCATTTTTGGGGGTCAAACGATTATCCCTTGTGCCAAAATCTTGACCATTATTCTACACTTAAAGACATATCCAATGCTGCAAGAAAAACATCAAATGAAGTTCATTCAAAATTTATGCCTTTAGTAAGTCGACCTATCATGTTGACCACCATGGTACGAGAGAATGACATTTTAGCCCCATTACTCATTCATGGCAAGCTAGCTACATGTGGAATTTTAACAAGACTCTAAAAGATCTAAAATCACAAACCTCGTTAATGGTTGACGGAGTCAAATCTTACACCTAGTTGGCTATCACGCTATGTTAAATACTTGGCCACTAGGAGGAATAAGAGTTCCATTTTGTGTTATTGTATTTTGTTCCATATAGTTGAAAATACAACTAGGAGTGTGAAGTTAGAGAGAAAAATGTATGAAGTTAAGTTTTTATAGCAACCTTACACGCTAAAAGTCTTAGCTAACTCTAGAGAGATTACCTCTTTCTTTGTACTCACATATTTTCCATACCGGAAAAGAGAGAGTAGAGCATGTTCTCACAATAGCATGTTGGCACTGCTCACGTAAGGATTTCTAGGGAAAAAGGAGTCCCGAAGCTGGCATCTGGTCAATTTTTTTAGGGTTGGTTAATACTCATAAGGATTTCCTAGGAAAATAATTGTGTTGATTGTCTGGAGATATGTATGTGTGTGTTTCATTATGTTCTCTATTTCTTACGTTGTGTTTCATTATGTTTTATATTTCTTACATTTCTGCCCTCCTATTTTTCTTTCCAATCAAGGTTTATAAAATAACATGAGAAGCAACATGAGACTTGGAACAATCGTTTTCATTATCTATATGGAAGGCAAGAAGGATTATATCCCCTTAAGCTTAAGCTTATGTAGTTTGTCAATTTTTATCATATATTTTTTGGTAAGGGTAAATGCTTTTTATCTATAGTAAGTCATGAACCCCAATTTTACCTTATGTAAAGCATGATTCTAGGATTACTACAATTTGTACTTGGTTTTTTATTGTGATGATGCCCTGTCTCAATCACTTGGCCATCTCTCTATGGGTAGTTAAATATTTATAACAATACTTAAGTAATATTTATCTATTTTTATTATGTGAAATGTAAAAAATGGTATACTATTTTTCATAAAATTGGGTTGATTTTATCATATATTTCGATGAAAGTTGATTATATGACACGTTTTCTTTAAAAGGATCTAACAATTTTGTTAAGGTATGAATTTTTATTAGATGAGGAGGCTATGTATTACATATGGTCTTGAATGAGCTTTTGGACTCTTTAGATATATATCTAAAGAGTCCAAAAGATCATTCAAGACCATATGTAATACATAGCCTCCTCATCTAACTTAGCCAGGGATTTGCAATACTATATTTGAGTTGGCTAGCTCCATTTCAAGATATTATAATGTTAGATTATTATTTCTATAGATTTTGATTATGGTAGTAAAATGTTACAAAAAACCAGAAACCAGGTACAAATAATATTATTCTAGATATATGTAAAAGGGACATGGTAGAGAAGATCAAACAATATTAAACTTTTCATAAATAGTTTAGATAAAAATAAATTTTCTAATTTTTATTGTAAATTCCAAGGCTTAAAGAAATAATTTTTCTAATAATTTTCTTTTAATTAATAAATAAAAAAGAAGCACTTTCAATCAAAATCACATCCAACATATAATAAAAAGAATTTAAAACTTTTTATGCAGGTATTACTTATCAGCACATATACCGCAAAAAGAACAATGTTGTGGATGATTTGTCAAAGTAGGGGCTACAGGATGTGTATGGAAAGATAAATTATCAGCTATTTAATGTACAGGGTCTTCAGGCCGAAGGCTCAGTGCCCATCATCTAAGTATAGTGGTACCATAGATGTTGTGATTTTTAGTTTTCTGGATTAATATGTGATGTTATTATGTCAGGTTAAAACTATGTGGTGTCTCTTTATAGTTTGAGTGGCTCCGCAGCATTGCCACAGTCACTTTTTGTACGCCTCTGGGGCGTGGATAACAGTTTTTTCTCTGTTTTTGATTTCTGTATTTTTTGGACTGTACTTATTCAATTAAGTCTATGTAAGATCTGGGTGGCGACAATATGACAAAATTAGTTATTTTGGTTTTGATGGTAATTGTTATTAGTGCATTGTAATGTCCATTTTGTTTTGTTCCTGGTACTCAATATAAACAAGGGTATTTTTCTTCCCCGAAAAGATATATATATATATATATATATATATATATATATATATATATATATATATATATATATATATATATATATATATATATATATATATATATATATATATATATATATATATATATATATATATAGCAATATGTCATATATGTAAGAAAAATGATTTCATAAGAATTGAAACACAGAACTGGTCTCAATACCAGGAAGGTTCAAATAAAATAACCATATTTTCATGCATATAAAGGAAAGAAACCATGCAAATATAATGGGTCGGTCTGAGTTAGTCTGAGGCAGACTAAGAAAAATGGTCACCCAAAAGAATTATAAGCAAACAGAGAATAACCACCGGACGAAGAAATTAAATTATCTCTATTATTTATATAGATATAAAAATGGCATACATTGAATGAGAGGGGCAACTCAAAACCTATCAGAATCCCACCACTCATATTCATTTACTTCATAAACAACGAAACACTCAAAACAAGTAGTCCAACATATTCACTGTATATACATCCAGAAAAACTCAACAACAATCACAATCTGGGATAGGTAACAGTACCATTCAATGCACATCCCTCAACATTCGTACTTTGAAATAAAAACCATGCCATAACACATAACTGACAACAAACTAACAACTACCATATATACACTATATATCCATCCAAAAATATTTAATTTCAGAAAGATTAACAACGCCATGGAGCACTGCACATTCCTCAATATTAACAGACCCCACCACTTAAGAGACCTGTTATTTCAAAAACATACACCCCATATTCTAATCAAAACAACAACAACCAGCCCTCCAACCTTGTATTCACAGGAATTCTTGGTCTGCCTCGGACTAACTGGTTGAAAATTATAAGAAAACAGAGAATAACCAGCGGACGGGAGTCTAATTGTAAGGAGTATAACATACCTGACGGAGTTGAAGAGCGCGGACGTGAGGAACACCAGCGCAGCCACGAGGAGCAACAACGACAGGGACAAAATGCGCGAACAATGAAACCGGTAAACCAAAAAAATTCGTGGGCAATTTATTTATAGAAAATAGTTTGGCCGAACTCTTTTAAATGTAAAATTTTGGCTCGACCGAACTTTTGTTGCCGGTTTTCCAATCTCCGGCAAAAATTATGTTTGCCCGCGTAGTCAGTGTGCCGTCAGTCTAAACGGAATCACGAGTTCGGCCGAAATTTCTAAGAAAGTTCGGCCGAACTATTGCCGAAAAAATTTTTCAACCCCCGATTCTGACAAAAGTTTAACCCAGCTTCACGTTTCCGCCCTGATTATTTATTACATGCACCACAACTTGTGAAGTTGTATGAAATTTTTTTGCGGCAGTTATGTACACTTTAGGTAGATGTCGTGCTCAGACACAAGGGAAGGTGAACTTCCATTTTGCTTCGTAGCTATTTTTTTTATTTGTTGAGAGGTTTCCAAAGATGAGGTCTACTTTTTTTCGGCATCCTCGTAGGCCGATGTTGCATGTATGGATTTAGATGTGAAATAAACAAACTTTTGTATGTAAAATCTTTGTAAAATTTTAATTGTATTAATGTGAAATGATTGTAATTGTAAAATTGTAATTGTATTTAAAATTCTAAAATTGTAATTATAATTTTAATTGTAATTTTATATAAAATATTCGAAAATTTTTAATTTTATTAATGTGAAATGATTTTATTAAAAAAATTTAAATTTGTAAATTTGTAAAATTGTAAATCATTGTAAAATAATAAATCTAGAATAATATGAATTTATGTAACATAATAAAGTTTAGAAAATAATGCAAATAAATTCATGTACTTTAGAATTATCATTATTATATTATGATCTTACATACCAAAAAAAAAAACTTTGTACAGTATGCCATTATTTTTTAGATAAACATAATTGCAAATTATCAACTAAAATATTGATTTTAACATTAACACGATGAAAATTACCAATTAATTCAAAATACATATTATAATATTTCAAAAAAAAGAGTCTTATAAGTTATAAGGTAATTAAGTCCTCTTCTTTATAAAAACCCATCTTAAAAAGTATAAATGATGAAATAACACATGTACCATATCACTCTCGGTTCTCATGATCACCCTCATTATCTTCCAGCTCAGTTGGCATGATAACATTATTGTTCTCAAAAATATGTTTTGATTTAGGGTCATGTCTCAATACGAACCACCAATCCCTATCCAACACATCTAGGTAAAAAAACACCTCGTTGCAGTGTTTGGGGAAAACATAGGGCTCCTTAGCTTCATCCCACATGTTTTTAGAGTTGATACATATTAGCCTACTATCTTGATCTTCCTTTAAATTATTCCGATCAAAGGTGTCCTACCACTTGCACCTAAAAATAACACATTGGCAAGAAGATAATTCCACTTCAATGATCTCTTGTATCTTTCCGACGTAACCTAATGTCCCTCGTACTAGGTTTTGTTCATGATGGCTAGATCGACTATATTGATCAAACTCAACTTCCACTCCACAGTCTTGTGTCATGTGTCCATCGTCGACATTTTCTGTGCGAACATGGTGTCCATATGTCGACATATATGGGAACAAATTCACCTATAAAAAGTTAAAAAATCATAGTGTCATGTGTATTATAATAACCCAACAGTTAAAATATGCAATATAGATGTAAATACATTTGAAAGGTGTATTATTAAGTTTCAAATGTGCATATAAATTAAATATATTATTACCAATTTGGTGCACCCAATCCCTACGTTTAGCGCATCCTCTTTATCACACGAGTAACGACCGGTTGCACCAAATTTCTCTCTCACTTGGTCAACAACCCAACTGTTGGGCCATATTTTGGCATATTTTTTTTAAATGATTGGGATAAGGCACACTTCTACCATTCAACCATCTAAATTATTTCTTGTCACTATCCCATTTCATCCTCTTTTGTTCGTACAATGCGACCCACGATTGTGTCGCTTCAGAATTCTAAAGAACAAATTTATTGATTACTTCATTTTTTGCATTCGCTGATGAAATCAAACCGACATATAGTACATATGAGATCAAAATATACATTATATCGAAGTTCAACATGGATATTTACTTTGTGTAAATTTGAAAAATTATAAGTCTCTTACTTTATCAAGCACTTTTTTTTATTCGTTTCGAGCAACTCCCCTTCTCTTTTATCTTCATCCCTTTCATAGTCCCAAAGCACCACACTTGGTCTATTTTCAATCTGCTTGATGTACTCACTGGAATAATAGAAAAACTCATAGGATATGTACCGCTCTGCCATAGACCCCTTGGGTTTTTCCCTTTTCGAACAAAACCTTTCAATTTATTCATGTACCTCTTAAAGAAGAACATCCAATGACAATAAACTACCCCAACTAGTTCAACCTCATCTACTAGGTGGATTAGAATATGAACCTGGAAGTCCATGAAAATCGTTGACAGTTCCTTCTCAAACATAGAAACAATCTCAACTACCTCTTGACGCCAGCGTGGAATGCTAGCCACATGAATCTCCTTTGACGTGATACAACATAAAAATGAAGATAATTTAGATATGGAATGTCCCAAGTCGTGGGGAATTCGTGTTTCACACACCCAGACACGAACAAAGGATAATGACACTGCAAAGTTATAAAAACGTGCAATAATATACCAAAATTAGTTATGTTTTATGATCCTACATGGGATAAAATTTGTTAATATAACAAATAATAAAATCATGCTTTAGACATTATACGTACTCTTAGAAGATTCCAATGGTCATGCGATTTAAACCCCATAAAATGGTCATCGAGGGTGAAGCAGTGTCATAGTGGAGACCTGTATGAAGATGGCACCCTCACACCCATTATAACTTCTTTTGCCAAAGAAAGGTCATCTTCTTTTAAAATCCATGGGACATCACCTTCTTTGAAATACCATGAATTAGAGGGACCAACTCCTGTGTCTAATCCTGTACTTTATAATTGTCTTGGCCAATGTTTCTTTTTAGTTTTTAAGGTAATAAGATATTTTCTAACATCCAATGTGTGACTTTGTTTCGATGATATGTGCCTCTGTTGGGTCTCTTCATTGTCACATTTTAATCATGTTTATGCTCACCATTCCTCACATTCCATCACCTCATTTAACCATTCATCATACCATTTCCATGAGTTCACCTCATTATTTTCCAATTTATTTATTTTTAATATTATAAGAGAATGTATGATTGGAAAATTGACATATTTCACTAATATCTCAAATGTGGATAAGCTTTTTAATGTGTAGGATTATTTTTAAGTATTATTAAAAAATATTCTCAAATATTTCCTCCACCATTTCAAGAATTCAAAGCATAATTTTTCGAGTTTATTCCAAGGAGAAGATTTTGGAGATTCCAAGGAGGAGATCATGGAGATTTGGATAACATATCTCATCCAAGATTTGTGAGAGATGAGTGAGGATTTGAAGGGATAATATTTTTTAATTATAGGGATATTGGTTGAGAGAAAAGTGGATTTGTAATTATGAGTTACTTATCTTGTTTTCAAAGCACTCATGTATAAATAGGAGTGCTCTTTCTCTAGGTGTGGACGAAGAGTAGAAGTAGAACGAAGGAGGAGAAGGTAGTAGGGGAAACTTGACACTTTCAGATTCTTATTTTCTGAAGTTAATTGAAGACAGAATTTATCATTTTCTTGTGCATGAGAGTTGAATAAGTTTTAGTAGCTAAAATTAATCTCAATGTACGAGGCAAGGGTGGAGGGCTCCCACACCAAGCTAAGTACACTTCTTAGTTTATTTGTAGTTGAAATTTCTGAATTAGCTTTCTTTGATTATTTCCAAGTATTGATGAATCTAATGATCATTCTTAACCTTCATATGAAAGGACACACAAATTTTTAAATTTAAACATTCTTTCTATCTAATCAAGATCTTCAGTTAGAATTCATCTTTAAATGCTTTTACATGATTGTTGATGGATCTTAATCTTTTTTCTATTCTGCATACAAATATTCAAACCAGTATTTAAAGTTAAATACTTGTTCTCTCTGATCAATAGAGTAAAAACTAAGATTCATCTTTCCTTCTTTTTTGAATTCCTGTTTTCTAACAATATCATTACTGATAAATGAATCTATGATAAATGATAACCAGGACCTCTTTAGTGAAGAGCCTCTTCAATTATTGTTTCATGTATCTTAATCTATTGTTCAATTAGTACTTTTTGAATTCTAATTCATGAGGTAATCTTTTGAGAGAAGGACAAACAAATCTCTTAAGTTAGGAGACTCTTCTGCTTATGGTTGCACACTTGAATTCAGAAATAGTTTAAGTTAGATTTATATTTGTAATATGCATTTCCTTTTAATAATTCATCTTCTAAACTTGACTATAGTTGAAATCCATATGTTTTGGAGATGCTTCTAAGTTCTACAAACCTTAATAGATAATTAAATGCTTGTGTTAATTTATCCAGTAAATTGACCCAACATTTTGGCGCTGTTGTCGGGGAAGCATACTTCAACATAGTCAATTAGGAAGATTGTTTAGAAAACACATTAGAAAAACGACAAAAGCCTAGTATTTCTTTTAATTAATTTTTCTTATAACTAGGATAGAGATTGGAAAAGTAGATTCATTAAACAAAACCCCCATCAAAATATTAAAAAAACAATAAAAATCCATTTTCCCAACAAGATCTAAAAAAAAAAAGATGTTAAAGAAGAAATTTAGAGAAGGAGGGTATGTCACAACAAGGATCTTCTTAAATCCTTGTCCACAATGTAGAGTGATCAATCGGGATGAATCCTCAATTTAGAAGTTGGAAGAGGAACAAAGCATCGATGAAGAGGATCCACAAGAGGAAAACTTAGAATCTTCTTCTAGTAAGGAGATGAATGTGTCATGGATCATATGCTATGAAGATCAAATATTAGAACCTGAAATTGAAGAATTTCTAGCATGTATATCATAAGATCCCCTATGCATTCCAGATTTGAACAAGTGACATGAATAATTTTGTGACATGACAAATAAGGAGATCCAAGCAAACAAAAATCACCTTAAAACTTGGTCACAATACCACTCCATTTTTCAATGTTCTTTCTCATCAAATTTTTATGATCATATAAATTTTCATGTTCCAGCATTTATTAAAGTATCTTTTGCGATCTTGGATGTGAGTTTAATTCTCATATTGTTACACAAATAGATGCACTGGAAATTTTCCTATACTTAAAAGAAAAAATTATTTTTCTGCAATAGAGTAGGTAGGATATTATTTTCTTCAGTTTTGAATAAGTATGCTCTCCTCCTGCATTTTCACACGATCTCGAGGATTAGAAAGTAAAAGGTCTATAAACATTTTCAAGAATGAATAAAATAAGGATTTGCAATATGCTTAATCAATTCCATGTTTAGATCTGCAAATCACTTTGTGGCCATTTGTTAAAAAATTTCAATAAAATTTTCTAAATCTAAGAATATAATAAAATTTAGTTTCTTTTTAAATTTTAGTTTTATATTAATTTAAAAAAAAATTCAAAGAAAATGTTACATAATAATAATATATATATATATATATATATATATATATATATATATATATATAATAAAATTGTTTTTGAAAACAAACCATTTTTTTGAGAGATAGGATCAATTTCATTTTTTTAGATTTTGAATAAAAAAGATAAAACTCATTCAAATAAGCAATAAAATAAAAATAAAAAATAAAAAATAATACAAAAAAAATCAATACATTAAAAAAAAATTGAAACAAACAGAACAAAAACATAAATAAAATGAAATAATAATAAAAAACAATTAAAAAAAATACACAAAAACAAAACATAAAACACCAACGCATATTAAAAATATATATATATAAATAAAATAAAAATAAATAAATAAAAACTCGTCATAAAAAAGAAGGCCGAGAGCACAAGAAAAAACGCACTCCAACACGCTCTCCACGGATCTTCTCTTCAGGTGAGTGCAGGCGAGTGACTGCGAATACATGGAGACCTATGACAACGCTTAAATGAAGGTACCAACTTTTGAAACATTGAATCCGTCGCAGAATTACATTATTGAAAAGGCTCGGATTTTCAGGAATCTATACTTCGATCTGTGGACAGATATATAAATAGTCTTCGATGGGAACTCGAAATTGCAGAACCACAAGAACAAAGAACGAAATTTGATGATCGGGTATCAGAATTGGAGATATGTGTTGAGCTAAGAAAACGCCCCTCTCCTATCTTCATCAGTTCCTGTTGCGCGTTTAGCAAAATCCGCTTGTGGAATCAGTTCTGGAAATAATGCAAAAGTTGAGACTGTTGTTGATAAACCTCATGACATGCCCCACGATGAAATGTCCACCTCCTGCATTTGAATTTAGTTACCAGCATATAAAAAGAAGAAGCGAATGGGCATTCCATATACTCTGAAAATGTTCAGGCGAAAGGATGCTAAGAATTCGGTTTTGTGGGAACTGATGGAGAAGGCTGACAAGGTTTACGAGGCACAATATACGAATGAGGATTAGTACCATCAACAACGTAAAGAGGAGGAAATCGCATCAAAATTTTCTCCATCATAATATTCTGAATTAGCTGTCCTCGAAAATGGAGGAGGCAGTTACTCCAGATCTCTCTGCCTACACGAATTTGATACTCTTGCCTCGGACTGGAAGACGGCCAAATAGAAAACTGGCCAAATTGTGAGAAATGTGAAAAAAATCTTGGAAATACAAGTGCCCGGGTTGTGTCTTGTGCTAATGTGGACTGCACTATGTTTTGCTCACAGTTGCTACTTTGCATAAGTTTGAAACCCACACGCTTTTGAAACCCCCACAGCCGTCCCCTCTTGGCAGCCTCACTGTGATAAACATCTGCTGCTATGGAAATGAGCGGTTGGCCATCATCAACTAGTCAATAACAGTCCATCAGATATTAAATTCAGAAGTATCGTTGTATATTGATATGGATTCCAATGTAATCGCTTCATTACTTATTTGCAAATGTCATGTTTGTTTAATCTATCTTTCTCCGCGCAAAAGAATTGGAGCAGGAAAACCAATTGGTTGCATGATTCTTGGCTGTAATGCTTCCCAAGATCCGGAATTGAATGAGATCATTGAATATTAGGAAATCCCTATCATGCCTCCAGAACAACTATACGGATTTTCATCCCACCATTTTCATCGCGACGACTCATTCCTTTGGAAATGTGAACCATCCCATTTTATTGAGTGAATCACACTCGATCCATGATTCCACACATATATATACACCTTTGCACACCTATTGTTGTTGTATTGTGAGAGTTGAACGACTTTCAAAGCGACAAGTTGCGAGAAATATGGGGAGGCAAAGTACCATACTGCGCTTTTGGAGCTTAGTATTCTAGGGTGCCCTCACATTTACCCAGGCCAAGCATCAGGATCTGGAAGAGATAATACACAAGGTATAATTTGATGTGGATATTGCTGGAAAACCCACTGGTCGAGTTGTTATTGGACTTTTTGGGAAAGTTGTACCCAAAACTGTAGAGAATTTTTGGGTGCTTTGTACAGGTGAGAAGGGCGTTGGAAAAACTGGAAAGCCACTCCATTACAAGACAAGCTTATTCCATAGGATCATTCCCAGCTTCATGATTCAAGGTGGTGATTTCACTCTTGAAGATGGCAGAGGGGGAGAGTCAATATATGGAACAAAATTTGCTGATGAGAACTTCAAACTCAAGCACACAGAAGCGGGTGTTTCTCCATGGAAAATGTTGTTCCTGACACTAATGGCTCTTAGTTTCTATTACCACAGTAACAAAGGACTAGTTGGACGGAAGACATGTTGTCTTTGGAAAAGTTATTTCTGGATTGGATGTTGTTTATAAAGTAGAAGCATGAGAACAAAAAGACAGTGGCACTAGCGAGGAAGGTAAAAGAAAAGGTTGGAAGCTTCACAGAAGGTTGAAACACCTAAATACAAGGGGATGGAAATAATATCTAAGAGGTATTCTGACGTTATCGATGAAGATTCATCATTGGTTTTGGAAGCAATGGAACTTTTATATACGAGGTAACTTATGTGAAATGCTAATCTCGTGTTTGGAATTGTGCTAGTGCTGCATGATGGAGGTTTGTTTATCTTGGAGCATCTTAATTTTACATTTTCATTTTTTTTCAAAATATATATATATATATATATATATATATATATATATATATATATATAAACCTAAAAAAACAGTAATAATACTAATAAATTTTCATTATTAAAAAAAATAAAAATAAAAAACAATAATCTGAATTTCATTTCATTGTTTAAAATAATAATAATAATAATCAACATCAATAATAAATAATAAATAAATTTTCTTTTTTAATTTTGTTATTAAAAATAAAAAAATCAAACGTAATAAAAAAAAAATTGTTAGAAAAAAAAATATATATATTTCCCCACTTTCATTTACATAACATTCATAAAACCAACATACATTATCACTTTATGATCCATACAAATGCCTTTTCAAATGTTTCTTTAATGATTATCAAAAAAAGATCAACCTTCTTGCAAACTAATAAAAACACTTCATAAAAGTATCGAGCAATCAAATAGTTAGATTGCATGAGGAAATGCAATACTTTTAGTTGGGGGATAATAAAAGTATGTTGGGTTTTAGAATTTTCATTCATTTTCACTTCATTCATCCTTCCATAAATCACTTCCATTCCACCTCCATTTCATTACATTAACCTTATAATCATTTGGCTCACATATATGTTTTCCATAAATTAATAAATTCTAGCGATTTTTAAGTGAATTTGCGGTCAAAAGATAGGATGCATATACTAATATCTAACAAGTGAAATGAGATTGGTGCTATCTGTAGGTCAAAGAGAAGCTTATGCAAAAAGCTTCAACATTACAATGCGACACCATTTTCATCCATGATTGGTGTAACTTCGAAAAATAATAATAAAAGGACATTTCATAAATTCTTGAAAATGAGCTAATTTGTTTCGAGTCACTTCATACATGAATCATCGGCGGAGATGGCACACAAAGGCAACAACTTTTATGCAGGAATGGTGCTAAGCTTTTTTTTAGGGATGAAGACGATCTAATGCAAAAGTGATTTTTAGAAATCACAATGAAACATGCATCATTGGAAGCTTGAAGGAATTAATTCTTCACTACACATATCATGACATTCACCGCTACACAAAAACCCATTTACATCATGATATGTTTACTCACATTTTTCCTTCCAAGTGCCTCAAGCATCCCTATGTTGTAGCCCATCTTCCATTTCCTTATCCTTCATGACTTCATACATGCCTATTTTTCTGGACTACATACATCATCTCATTTTTATATTTAGTTCATTTTTCCTTGTCAATAAAAATCCTTAGCTCTCTTTCCATGATTACATTGCCCTACCATATACAATGCCCGATTCTAAGATCTTTTCATGTATAGTACTACCAATCATTTTTTACAAACTCGCATTAACTTATGTCGAATTCCTTAAGGCCCACCTTTCAACCAGTCTCGACTCGTCAACTTCAGCACCTTATCTAGGATAGAGACTAGAGTCATCATTAGTGCCTTGAGGCTTGTATACCCTAATGGTAGGTTCTCTCGCCAACAGTCATGGGAATACATCAATGTCCCCTTATCATTGGATCTTACAAGTGGCTCGACATCAGATCATTTATTAGCACTTCGCAGGATGTACTAGGGTACCTTGGCACTTATTGACATCAATGGTGAGTTTGCCTTGCATTGGTTGATGAAATTCATTAATGGTTAGTAATCCAATGAATTCTTTTCATGATCGACACCAACACATTCATTCGCATGATGAGAATTGTACCATCGGATTTTTAAAGAATTTGAAGACTATATATTTTTCATGACTCCATCAGTAGTTGCCACAACATTCCTTCAGCCATGTGAGAGTACGAAAGTTCCACTTTGAAACAACATATTCATATTCATACAACCAAGCAACAGTACAGATTCCTTCACTTCATCCAGCAGCATGATATTCACATGACCCAACAGCACGATATTTTCCTGATCTAGCAGCATGACATTTTCCAGATCCGGAAGCAGAACCAGTAGCTACATTCATATCTCATAGTGCATTAATTGTTTGGGTAAGTGAAGGTATGTTATTGTCTAATTATTAATCAAACAATTTCTTACATGTTGAAAATAAAAGAATTTGGAAAATTCCCTCACCATATTACATCATCTTTCACCTTTTCCTAAACATAACACATCTTTAGTTTGGGGGGGGGGACATTCATAACCATTTCATTCCATTCATCACCTCATATATTGTCAACCAACATGACTCTTCCAAACTAAACTATGTTGCAATTGATTCAAATACATTGACATTTATTTTGGCATGATTCAAAAATATGAGAAAAGGTTTTATTATGCATATTAATGACTTATCATTTCCAGTACATGACTTATCATTTTCAGTACATGCGTTAAAAAATAGAAGAAAGAAAAAATAAATGTTGTTAACACAAGAACCAACATTTTTTATATTCATGGTTATTAACGCAAGAACGAAGCAAAGGAAATATGAGTTATAGTACATGTATTTCACATCCTAGAATGAGACATTGTTAGAAACCATAATCATGCAAAGTCAAAAGTTTTTAATCCATGTAATGTTGCATGAGTACAGGCAACAAGTTCAGTTGGGGGGTATGTTGGGTCTCGTAATTGTCACATTTTAATCATGTTTATCCTCACCATTCCTCACATTTCATCACCTCATTTAACCATTCATCATACTGTTTCCATGGGTTCACCTCATTATTTTCCAATTTATTTATTTTTAATACTATAAGATAATGTATTATTAAATTGACATATTTCACAAATATATCAAATGCGGATAAGCTTTGTAATGTGTAGGAATATTTTGAAGGATAATTCAAAAATATTCTCAAATATTTCCTCCACCATTTCAAGAATTCAAAGGATAATTTTTCAAGCTTTTTCCAAGGAGAAGATCATGGAGATTCCAAGGAGAATATCACGGAGAGTTTGATAACATATCTCATCCGAGATTGGTGAGAGATGAGTGAGGATTTGAACGGATGATATTTTGTAATTATATGGATATTGGTTAAGAGAAAAGTGGATTTTTAATTGTGAGTTTCTTATCTTGTTTTCAAAGAACTCATGTATAAATAGGATTTCTCTTTCTGTAGGTGTGGAAGAAGAGTAGAAGTAGAAGGAAGGAGGAGAAGATAGTAGGATAAACTTGAGACTTTGAGATTCTTATTTTCTGAAGTTAATTGAAGACATAATTTATCATTTTCTTGTGCATGAGAGTTGAATAAGTTTTAGTAGTTGAGAGTACTCTCAGTGTACAAGGAAAGGGTGGAGGGCCCCCATACTGAGCTAAGTACACTTCTTAGTTTATTTGTAGTTGCAATTTCAGAATTAGCTTTCTTATGTTTAATTTTTTTATGCTGATTATTTCCAAGTATTGATGAATATAATGATCATTCTTAACTAGCATATAAAAGGACAAACAAATTTTAAAGTTAAAAATTCTTTCTATCTAATCAAGATCTTTAGTTAGAATTCATCTTTACATTCTTTTACATGCTTTTACATGATTTTTGATGGATCTTAATATCATTTCTATTCTGCATACGAAGATTCAAACCAGTATTTAAAGTTAAATACTTCTTCTATCTGATCAAGGGACTGAAAACTAGGATTCATATTTCCTGCTTTTGTGAATTCTTGTTTTCTAACAATATAATTACTGATAAATGAATCTATGATGAAGGACAACCAGGACCTCTTCAGTGAAGGGCCTCTTCAATTATTGCTTCACGTATCTTAATCTATTGTTCAATTAGTAGTTTTTGATTTCTAATTCATGAGGTAATCTTGTGAGATAAGGACAAACAAATCTCTTAAGTTAGGAGATTCTTTTGCTTATGATTGCACACTTGAATTTAGAAATCGTTTAAGTTATATCTATATTTGTAATATGCATTTCCTTTTAATAATTCATCTTCTAAACATGACCATAGTTGAAATCCATATATTTTGGAGATGCTTCTAAGTTCTATAAACACAGATTCATAATTAAATGCTCGTGTTACTTTACCCATTAAATTGACCCAATAGCCTCCATAAAGAAGATGAAACATTTTTAAATATATGCATGGGATATAATAAGTGGGTAAACTTAATATGCTCCCAATATGGGAGGTTATAAAAGATAGATTTCCTTTTCATCCCAATGGGAAACTTCTCAACATAGGTGTCAAATAATTTTGGATCATCGAACATAGGCTCCCCATTTGAATCGAACATTTCTATGAACTCCTTCACCTTCTCTCTCTCATATGCTCTAAGCCATTTAGATTGTGTTGTTATTGGAGGCCTTTGGGTTCTATCCCTTTTACCATTGAAAGAAGATGTTTCTCTTCTGTAAGGGTGTTCTTCTCGGAGGAATACCCTGGATTAGTCATACACTAGCTTTTGTAGGTCGTTGGAACATCTAGCTTTCAGAGAAGGTCCACAACATCTACATCCAATACCCTTTTGTTACAAGATCTGCGAGATTATTGTATACAATTTATATGCATGGCACATTAAGGAATATCATGAATATCGGAACAATTACAATGAAATAAATAACTAATATGCGAAATAATATTGTTACGTATATAAACAAATTAACAAACATGTAATTTACTAGATCAAAATTATAATCGTAGATAATCATGTGTCGTGTAAGTACATTGACGCAGTCACACAACTGAAAGTCAACTCCCTTTCTTCTACGCTCTTCCTGTGCCTCCACGTGGTCCTCTTACAATTCATTGTTAAAATTTGTTTAAAAATTCTGAGAAAATAACCATATTCGACTACTTTGAATATGAATACCCCTCTGCCTGCGGAATATTATTTAATAAAACAATAATACTGATTTAACTCTATCTCCCGTCTTTTATATTAATAACCAACTTTATGTTAATGAACACTTTATAAACATATAACCCGTTGAACAAACCCGAGTTTGGGTCCCACCTCCACATGCTTTATATAAATCCCTTATAATAAACCATGTGCTCCTTTATAAAACCTCGCGCATCTTTGTGAAGCGCCCGCCGTCCGATGGGCCTCTCTCAAATCAACGGATCTCATTGATTTCGCTCGTCGTCCTGGTACGATGGATAACGCGCGAAATCGCAAGTTAAACAGTGGTCTAAGCCACGTGTCTAACGCCGAACGGAATCGCTGCTCACTCCAAAATTACCACCCAAGTGCCGAAAGCGGTGCGGAAAGACCGGAAATCACTCGTGGGTTTCGTACAGTAACTAACTATGGTTCACGCCGGTTTATGGGCTCCATTGTATACTTTAACTCCGGGTTTCGACACGGTTAAGAGTTATAATTATCAACGAACAATCAGTTCCTTTGTAAAGAAAGGGGTTTTCTGTTATCATAAGAAAAGACTTAGATGGCCACGATTTCACGTAGATACTTCGCCTGCGCAAGATTAAATCCGCAGGGCTATCCAACACTTTCAGGAGTTAAAGACAGAGAACTAGATTTCTTATACACAATCACTTCACAGTCAACAATCCTTCTATAACCAAAGATTCAAGTCTTTCCAAATGCAAACAAGCTTAGAATCATTTAACTGGAACCAATTGTAACACATAGAGTTTATTGGGGAATATCCTCTCTACTTCCTCTCCTCTTCTCATACATCGAGGGTTATATTTATATACATTACAGTGTGTCTCCTTGGTTCCTCGGTGAGGACCGTTTTGGAATTCAAAAGTCTCTTACAATGATTCAACTAACTGAAACATGACAGAAAGACAAACTAACTATTCAACCTATACAACTCTTAACTACTCCAAAACAAAACAGTCAGCTGAGGTATTGATACCTAGCTGTTACAATTTTGGTGGTTTCGAACCCTCCTAGCCACAACATGTGGACAGAACTCCTACATTGCTGGCTAGTGCCTAATGCCCCTGCATCAGAATCCTGAGGGAACTTTTCTTCATGAGCTCCTATCCATGAGCTCTTCCACTGATCTGCCTATCTTCTGCAACATTCCTTGAGTCATCCAAGTGGCATATTCCTCTGGTTTATCCTTCCATTTGATTAAGTACTGATAGTATTCTTGTCCTCTGGTCTTCCTGAATAGTCTTTTATCCAATATCTTCTCTGGTTGCAATGGTTGTGCTGTAGGTAGCTGTTCCTTCCACTCAACCTGTTCCGTGTCTGCTGATATGTCCTCTGCACCATCATCTTCATACTTGTACAAATCTACAACATCAAAAATGGGAGATATTCCAACATCAGGTGGCAATTCAATCTCATAAGCATTTGCAGAAAACTTCCTAAGTATCTTTCATGGCCCAATATTTTTGAACTTCAACTTGTTGTACTGCTTCTTTGGGAATCTCTCCTTTCTCAAGTGTGCCAAAACCTTATCTCCTACTTCAAAATGAACTTCCTTTCTGCTCAAGTCTGCTCTGCTTTTGTATTTGATGTTGCTGCCTTGTAGTTTCTGTTTCACTTGTTCATGTATGGCCTGGATCTCTGAATCAAATTCCTCACCATCTGCGCTTCTAAGCTTTGCCCTTCCTAGATTTCTTAACTCTGATATTCCTCTAGGATGCATTCCATAAACAATATGGAATGGACTCTGCCCTGTGCTCCTTTTTGGTGAATCATTATATGCATATTCTGCTTGGGGAAAAATATGGTCCCACTGCTTGGGATGCTCTCCTGCAAGACTCCTCAACAAATTTCCCAGACTTCTATTCACAACCTCAATTTTTCCATCAGTCTGGGGACGATAAGCTAAGCTGAAACTTAGTTTGGTACCAAGTTTCTTCCACAATGTCCTCCAAAAGTGCCCCACAAATCTAGTGTCTCGGTCTGAAACAATGCTCCTGGGTAACCCATGCAATCTAACAACTTCTTTGAAAAACAAGTTAGCAACATGGGTGGCATCACTAGTTTTATAGCATGGAATGAAATGTGCCATTTTGGATAATCTGTCCACCACAACAAAGACTGCATCATTCCCTATCTGAGTCTTGGGCAATCCTAGAAGAAAATCCATACTCACCATGTCCCAAGGCCTGTCAGGAATAGGCAAGGGAGTGTACAATCCTGCGTTCTGGCTCCTTCCTTTGGCATACTGACAGATCTTGCAATTCTTCACAAAATTATCTACTTCTGTTCTCATCTTAGGCCAGAAATAAAAGTGACTCAGCTGCTCATAATTCTTATCAATACCAAAGTGTCCAGCAAGTCCACCACTATGCTTTTATTTGATCAAATTTTCTCTCATGGAGCATTTTGGTACACACAGTTGGCTCTTTCTAAATAACAAGTCCTCCTGCAGGAAATAATCCAGCCACTGGCTTCTATCTGTTAGAATAGGGTTACTACATGCCTCAAATGCTTCCTTAAAATCAAGATCTGTTTTATACAGTTCTTTGAGAAAATCAAATCCTGCAACTTCAAAATTAGTTTCTTAAACAAGCATGTGCCTCCTACTCAAAGCATCAACTACTTTATTGGCTTGGCCACTTATATGTTTCAAAACAAAATTAAAACCTTGGAGATACTCAACCCATTTAGCATGCTTATGTTTCAACTTGGGCTGCTGTACAATATACTGCAAAGCATGATTGTCAGAATACAATACAAATTCCCTGAAAATCAAATAATGTCTCCACTTCTTCAATGCTTGAACAATTGCATAGAATTCCTTCTCATAAGAGGAATAATTTCTCCTGGTGTCATTCAACTTCTCACTAAAATAGGCTACAGGCCTATCATCCTGACTCAAAATAGCTCCAATGGCCTCCCCATTGGCATCACATTTTACTTGAAATGGTTTGGTGAAATCAGGCAGAATTAAAACAGGCTTCTCTGTTATCTTTTGCTTCAAAACTTTAAAATTTCTCTCTACTTCAGCAGTCCACTTAAATGGTTGTTTGCTCTTCTTTATTGTCTCAATTATGGGTGCATTAATCTTACTGAAGTTTCTTATAAACTTTCTGTAAAAAATAGGAAGTCCATGGAAACTCCTTACTTCAAAAACATTCTTCGGTGAAGGTCACTCCACAATTGCCTTAACTTTTTATGGGTCCATCTTCAATCCTTCTGCAGAAACAACAAAACCCAAATACACCAACTCTTCCTTCATGAATGAGCATTTCTTCAAATTTATCAGCAGTTTCTCTTGATGCAACTTCTTCAAGACACGATTTAGATGCTTTAAATGTTCTTCTTTAGTTCTGCTGAAAACTAATATATCATCCAGGTACACTATCACAAATTTGCCAATGAACTCTTTCAATACTTCATTCATAAGCCTCATGAAAGTACTAGGTGCATTTGATAACCCAAAAGGCATTACCATCCATTCATATAATCGTTCATTTGTTTTAAAGGCAGTTTTCCACTCATCACCCTCTCTAATTCTAATCTGATGATATCCACTTTTCAAATCTATCTTTGAGAAATATCTAGCACCACTCAAACAATCCATTAAATCTTCAATTCTAGGCAAAGCGAATCTGTACCTAATTGTGATCTTATTAATTGCTCTGGAATCAGTACACATCCTCCAGCCTCCATCTTTCTTTGGGCTCAATACTGCTGGTACTGCACATGGACTCAAACTTTCTCTGATCAGTCCCTTGTCCACCAGTTCCTGTACTTGTCTCCTGATTTCTTCATTTTCCTTGGGGGTCATTCTGTAGGCTGCCTTATTTGGCAGATTTGAACCAGGGATAAAATCTATCTGATGACCGATCTTTCTCACAGGTGGCATCTCATCAGGTAAATCAACCATAACAATGTCACAATAATTGTGTAACATCTCTTGTATTTCTACTGGTAAACCAGAAATATTTGTAGAAGTAAGGACTACTTTAGGCTTGAAAACTAAAGCAAAGCTTACCTCTTCCTCTTCTATCTGCTGTAGATACTCCTTCCTGCTCAACCTCAAGGTCTTTGGATCAATCACTCTGCTGGATGGCTCTCCCTCTTCCATGGGTATCAATGTATGATGTACCCCATCTTTGATGAACTTGTAGGTGTTCTTCTTGCCATCATGCACTGCTGCTCTGTCAAACTGCCAAGGTCTACCCAGCAGTATATGACACACATCCATGGGCATTACATCACACAAAACTTTGTCCTTGTACATGCCCATTTGAAGCTCTATTCCACACTGTTCTTTTACAACCAGCTGGTGCCCTTTATGCAGCCAGGACACCCTATAGGGAGTTGGATGCTCCCTAGTCTTCTGCTTCAACTTTTCTATCACCTCAGTGGAAACCAGATTGTCTGTGCTACCACTATCAATGACTAGCTGGCAGCATTTCCCTTGGACTTTGCATATGCTCCTAAGCAAAGTATTCCTTTGTGCAGGCTCAATGACTTCTTTAGCTTGATTCAACAGGACCTTATGTACCACCAAGGACTTTCCCCTCTCTGGAAGAACTTCTTCTTCAATTTATGCCTCTTCTCCAACTTGGGCAACAAACTTGGACTAGCACCCACATTCTCTGGAGACTCATAGTGCTTATGTCCCACTCCCTAACATCTATAACACCTCAACTCTCTACCTCTGCCCCTGTCTCTGCCTCCTCTTCCTCTTCCTCTGTAGGAACCCCTTCTGCCCCTTGCATCATCCTCTGTAGAGGTATTCTGAGGTGAGCTATTGTTAGCTCCATCCTTGGGTGTAGGTTTCCCTCTACCACTCTGACTTCCCTTCCCATGGAAAGTACCTCTCTTCTTGGCAGACTATTTCCTCAGGAGTTTCTCCTCTGCTTTCAAGGCCATCTGGTAGGCCTCTTCCACTGTATTGTGAGACAGAAGACCAATCTCATCTTGGATCTCCAGCTTGAGACCATTCACATATCTGGCAGTCTTCTTTAGTGTGTCTTGGAATTTCCCAGCTCTTATGCTTACTCTGTAGAATTCCTCTGTGTATTATTTTACTGTCAGCAACCACTGTCTCAGGTTCTACATTTGTCTGTACAATGTCAGCTGGTAATCACTAGGTAAGAATTTACCTTTAAATTTAGCCATCATTGTAGTCCAGATCTTTATAGGTTGCTTGCCAACTCTCCTCCTTTATGCCTGCACTCCATCCCACCAAAGTGCAGCATGTCCTTTCAGCCTTGTTACTGCAAACTTGACCTTCTTATCTTCACTTATTTCTTCATAATCGAAGCACTTGTTTAATTTATTTATCCATTCCACGAGCTCCTCTGGATTCAGTCCCCTTACGTAGCTTGACACTTCAATTCTAGGCTTAACTACAGATCCCAGAACAGTTCTAAGGAGCCTCATGTCAGGAGGAATTTCAACATTTTTTTCTGCTTCTTCTGTTTCAGGTTCGTTGATGTCTTCAGGATCTCTAGGTTGTCTTTTTTCCATGGCATCTAGTTTGGCCTCGACCCTCTGCAACATTCGCAACACCTCAGCGTTGGAAACAGGTCTTCTCCTACCAGCACCTCTACCAACTCGGATTGCCATGTCAGCAAAACAACGTCAACCAACTCTGATACCACAAATGACGCAGTCACACAATTGAAAGTCAACTCCCTTTCTTCTACGCTCTTCCTGTGCCTCCACGTGGTCCTCTTACAATTCCTTGTTAAAATTTATTTAACAATTATGAGAAAATAACCATATTCGACTGCTTTGAATATGAATACCCCTCCGCCTGCGGAATATTATTTAATAAAACAATAATACTGATTTAACGCGATCTCCCGTCTTTTATATTAATAACCAAATTTATGTTAATAAACACTTTATAAACATATAACCCGTTGAACAAACCCGGGTTTGGGTCCCACCTCCACGTGATTTATATAAATCCCTTATAATAAACCCTGTGCTCCTTTATAAAACCTCGCGTATCGTTGTAAAGCGCCCGCCGTCCGATGGGCCTCTCTCAAATCAACGGATCTCGTTGATTTCGCTCGTCGTCCTGGTATGATGGATAACGCGCGAAATCGCAAGTTAAACAGTGGTTTTGGAACAGTGGTCTAAGCCATGTGTCTAACGCTGAACGGAATTGCTGCTCACTCCAGAATTACCACCCAAGCGCCAAAAGCGGTGCGGAAAGATCGGAAACCACTCATGGGTTTCATACAGTAACTAACTATGGTTCACCCCGGTTTATGGGCTCCGTTGTATCCTTTAACTCAGAGCTTCGACACGGTTAAGAGTTCTAATTATCAACAAAAAGTGAGTTCCTTTGTAAACAAAGCAGTTTTCTATTATCATAAGAAAAGACTTAGATGGCCACGATTTCACGTAGATACTTCGCCTGCGCAGGATTAAATCCGCAGGGCTATCCAACACTTTCAGGAGTTAAAGACAGAGAACTGGATTTCTTATACACAATTGCTTCACAGTCAAAAATCCTTCTATAACCAAAGATTCAAGTCTTTCCAAAGGCAAACAAGCTTAGAATCATTTAACTGGAACCAATTGTAACACACAGAGTTTATTGGGGAATATCCTCTCTACCTCCTCTCTTCTTCTCGTACATCGAGGGTTATATTTATATAAATTACAGTGTGTCTCATTGGTTCCTCGGTGAGGACCGTTTTGGAATTCAAAAGTCTCTTACAATGATTCAACTAACTGAAATATGACAGACAGATAAACTAACTATTCAACTTCTACAACTCTTAAATACTCCAAAACAAAACAGTTAGCTGAGGTATTGATACCTAGCTGTTACAATTTTGGTGGTTTTGAACCCTCCTAGCCACAACATGTGGACAGAACTCCTACATTGCTGGCTAGTGCCTAATGCCCCTGCATCAGACTCCTGAGGGAAACTTTCTTCATGGGCTCCTGTCCATGAGCTCTTCCACTGATCTGCCTATCTTCTGCAACATTCCTTGAGTCATCCAAGTGGCATCTTCCTATGGTTTATCCTTCCATTTGAGTAAGTACTGATAGTATTCTTGTCCTCTGGTCTTCCTGAATAGTATTTTATCCAATATCTTCTCTGGTTGCAATGGATGTGCTGTAGGTAGTTGTTCCTTCCACTCAACCTGTACCATGTCTGCTGATCTGTCCTCTGCACCATCATCTTCATACTTGTACAAATCTGCAACATAAAAAATGGGAGATATTACAACATCAGGTGGCAATTCAATCTCATAAGAATTTGCAGAAAACTTCCTAAGTATCTTTCATGGCCCAATCTTTTTGAACTTCAACTTGTTGTACTGCTTCTTTCGGAATATCTCCTTTCTCAAGTGTGCCAAAACCTGATCTCCTACTTCAAAATGAACTTCCTTTCTGCTCAAGTCTGCTCTGCTTTTGTATTTGATGTTGCTGCCTTGTAGTTGTTGTTTCACTTGTTCATGTATGGCCTGGATCTCTGAAGCAAATTCCTCACCATCTGCACTTCTCAGCTCTGCCCTTCCTAGATTTCTTAACTCTGATATTCCTCTGGGATGCATTCCATAAAAAATATGGAATGGACTCTGCCCTGTGCTCCTGTTTGGTGAATCATTATATGCATATTCTGCTTGGGGCAAAATATGGTCCCACTGCTTGGGATGCTCTCCTGCAAGACTCCTCAACAAATTTCCCAGACTTCTATTTACAACCTCAGTTTGTCCATCAGTCTAGGGATGATAAGCTAAGCTGAAACTTAGTTTGGTACCAAGTTTCTTCCACAATGTCCTCCAAAAGTGCCCCACAAATCTGGTGTCTCGGTCTGAAACAATGCTCCTGGGTAACCCATGCAATCTAACAACTTCTTTGAAAAACAAGTTAGCAACATGGGTGGCATCACTAGTTTTATAGCATGGAATGAAATGTGCCATTTTGGAGAATATTTCCACCACAACAAAGACTGCATCATTCCCTCTCCAAGCCTTGGGAAATCCTAGAAAAAAATCCATACTCACCATGTCCCAAGGCCTGTCAGGAATAGGCAAGGGAGTGTACAATCCTGCGTTCTGGCTCCTTCCTTTGGCATACTGACAAATCTTGCAATTCCTCACAAACTTATCTACTTCCGTTATCATCTTAGGCCAGAAATAAAAGTGACTTAGCTGCTCATAAGTCTTATCAGTACCAAAGTGTCTAGCAAGTCCACCACTATGCTTTTCTTTGATCAAATTTTCTCTCATGGAGCATTTTGGTACACACAGTTGGCTCTTTCTAAATAACAAGTACTCCTGCAGGAAATAATCCAGCCACTGGCTTCTATCTGTTAGAACAGGGTTACTACATGCCTCAAATGCTTCCTTAAAATCAAGATCTGTTTTATACAATTCTTTGAGAAAATCAAATCCTGCAACTTCAAAATTAGTTTCTTAAACAAGCATGTGCCTCCTACTCAAAGCATCAACTACTTTATTGGCTTGGCCACTTATATGTTTCAAAAAAAAATTAAAACCTTGGAGATACTCAACCCATTTAGCATGATTATGTTTCAACTTGGGCTGCTGTACAATATATTGCAAAGCATGATTGTCAGAATACAATACAAATTCCATGGACATCAAATAATGTGTCCACTTCTTCAGTGCTTGAACAATTACATATAATTCCTTCTCATAAGAGGAATAATTTCTCCTGGTGTCATTCAACTCCTCACTAAAATAGGCTACAGGCCTATCATCCTGACTCAAAACAGCTCCAATGGCCTCCCCACTGGCATCACATTTTACTTGAAATGGTTTGGTGAAATCAGGCAGAATTAAAACAGGCTTCTCTGCTATCTTTTGCTTCAAAACTTTAAAATTTCTCTCTGCTTCAGCAGTCCACTTAAATGGATGTTTTCTCTTCTTTATTGTCTCAATTATGGGTGCATTAATATTACTGAATTTTCTTATAAACTTTCTGTAAAAACTAGCAAGTCCATGGAAACTCCTTACCTCAAAAACATTCTTGGGTGAAGGCCACTCCACAATTGCCTTAACTTTTTCTGGGTCCATCTTCAATCCTTCTGCAGAAACAACAAAACCCAAATACACCAACTCTTCCTTCATGAATGAGAATTTCTTCAAATTTATCAGCAGTTTCTCTTGATGTAGCTTCTTCAAGACATGATTTAGATGCCTTAAATGTTCTTCTTTAGTTCTGCTGAAAACTAATATATCATCCAGGTACACTATCACAAATTTGCCAATGAACTCTTTCAATACTTCATTCATAAGCCTCGTGAAAGTACTAGGTGCATTTGATAACCCAAAAGGCATTACCATCCATTCATATAATCCTTCATTTGTTTTAAAGGCAGTTTTCCACTCATCACCCTCTCTAATTCTAATCTGATGATATCCACTTTTCAAATCTATCTTTGAGAAATATCTAGCACCACTCAAACAATCCATTAAATCTTCAATTCTAGGCAAAGGGAATCTGTACCTGATTGTGATCTTATTAATTGCTCTGGAATTAGTACACATCCTCCAGCCTCCATCTTTCTTTGGGCTCAATACTGCTGGTACTGCACATGGACTCAAACTTTCTCTGACCAGTCCCTTGTCCACCAGTTCCTGTACTTGTCTCCTGATTTCTTCATTTTCCTTGGGGGTCATTTTGTAGGTTGCCTTATTTGGCATATTTGAACCAGGGATAAAATATATTTGATGGCTAATATTTCTCACAGGTGGCAGCTCATCAGGTAAATCATCCACAACAATGTCACAGTAATTGTCTAACATCTCTTGTATTTCTACTGGTAAATCAGAAATATTTGTAGAAGTAATGACTACTTTAGGCTTGCAAACTAAAGCAAATCTTACCTCTTCCTCTTCTATCTACTATAGATACTCCTTCCCCCTCAGCAACAAGGTCTTTCGATCAATCATTCTGCTGGATGGCTCTCCTTTTTCCATGGGTATCAATGTATGATGTACCCCATCTTTGAAGAACTTGTAGGTGTTATTCTTGCCATCATGCACTGCTGCTCTGTCAAACTGCCAAGGTCTACCCGGCAGTATATGACACACATCCATGGGCATTACATCACACAAAACTTTTTCCTTGTACCTGCCCATTTGCAGCTCTATTCCACATTGTTATTTTACAACAAGCTGGTGCCCTTTATGCAGCCAGGACACCCTGTAGGGAGTTGGATTCTCCCTAGTCTTCAGCTTCAACTTTTCTATCACCTCAGTGGAAACCAGATTGTCTGTGTTGCCACTATCAATGACTAGCTGGCAGCATTTCCCTTGGACTTTGCATATGCTCCTAAACAAAGTCTTCCTTTGTGCAGGCTCAATGACTTCTTTAGCTTGATTCAGCAGGACCTTATTTACCACAAAGGACTCTCCCCTCTCTAGAAGAAATTATTCTTCAATTTCTGCCTCTTCTCCAACCTGGGCAACAACAAAATTCCTTGCAACAACACCCACATTCTCTGGAGACTCATAGTGCTTATGTCCCACTCCCTAACATCTATAACACCTCAACTCTCTACCTCTTCCCCTGTCTCTGCCTCCTCTTCCTCTTCCTCTGTAAGAACCCCTTTTGCCCCTTGCATCATCCTCTGTAGAGGCATTCTGAGGTGAGCTACTGTTAGCTCCAACCTTGGCTGTAGGTTTCCCTCTACCACTCTGACTTCCCTTCCCATGGAAAGTACCTCTCTTCTTGGCAGACTATTTCCTCAGGAGTTTCTCCTCTGCTTTCAAGGCCATCTGGTAGGCCTCTTCCACTGTCTTGGGAGACAGAAGACCAATCTGATCTTGGATCTCCAGCTTGAGACCATTCACATATCTCGCAGTCTTCTCTGGTGTGTCTTGGAATTTCCCAGCTCTTATGCTTACTCTGTAGAATTCCTCTGTGTATTCTTTTACTGTCAGCAACCACTGTCTTAGGTTCTACATTTGTCTGTACAATGTTAGCTGGTAATCACTAGGTAAGAATTTACCTTTTAATTTAGCCATCATTCTAGTCCAGCTCTTGATAGGTTTCTTACCAGCTCTCCTCCTTTCTGCCTGCACTCCATCCCACCAAAGTGTAGCATGTCCTTTCAGCCTTGTTACTGCAAACTTGACCTTCTTATCTTCACTTATTTCTTCATAATCGAAGCACTTGTTTAATTCATTTATCCAGTCCACCAGGTCCTCTGGATTTAGTCCCCTTGTGTAGCTTAACACTTCAATTCTGGGCTTAATTGCAGATCCCAGAACAGTTCTAAGGAGCCTCATGTCAGGAGGAATTTCAACATTTTCTTCTGCTTCTTCTGTTTCAGGTTCGCTGATGTCTTTAGGATCTCTGGGTTGTCTTTGTTCCATGGCATCTAGTTTGGCCTTGACCCTCTGCAACATTCCCAACACCTCAACATTGGAAACAGGTCTTCTCCTGCCAGCACCTCTACCAACTCGGATTGCCATGTCAGCAAAACAACGTCAACCAGCTCTGATACCACAAATGATGCAGTCACACAACTGAAAGTCAAATCCATTTCTTCTACGCTCTTCCTGTGCCTCCACGTGGTCCTCTTACAATTCCTTGTTAAAATTTATTTAACAATTCTGAGAAAATAACCATATTCGACCGCTTTGAATATGAATAACCCTCTGCCTACGGAATATTATTTAATAAAAAAATAATACTGATTTAAAGCTATCTCCCATCTTTTATATTAATAACCAACTTTATGTTATTGAACACTTTATAAACATATAACCCGTTGAACAAACTCGGGTTTGGGTCCCACCTCCACATGCTTTATATAAATCCCTTATAATAAACCGTGTTCTCCTTTATAAAACCTCACGCATCTTTGTGAAGCACCTGCCGTCCGATGGGCCTCTCTCAAATCAACGGATCTCGTTGATTTCGCTCATCGTCCTGGTATGATGGATAACGCGCGAAATCGCAAGTTAAACATTGGTTTTGGAACAGTGGTCTAAGCCACGTGTCTAACGCTGAACGTAATCGTTTCTCACTCCACAATTACCACCCAAGCACCAAAAGCGGTGCGGAAAGACCGGAAACCACTCGTCGGTTTCGTACGGTAACTAACTATGGTTCACGCCGGTTTATGGGCTCCGTTGTATACCTTAACTTCGGGTTTCGACACGGTTAAGAGTTCTAATTATCAACGAACAATGAGTTCCTTTGTAAACAAAGCGGTTTTCTGTTATCATAAGAAAAGACTTAGATGGCCACGATTTCACGTAGATACTTCGCCTGCGCAAGATTAAATCCGCAGGGCTATCCAACACTTTCAGGAGTTAAAGACAGAGAACATGATTTCTTATACACAATCGCTTCGCAGTCAACAATCCTTCTATAACCAAAGATTCAAGTCTTTCCAAAGACAAACAAGCTTAGAGTCATTTAATTGGAACCAATTGTAACACACAGAGTTTATTGGGGAATATCCTAATTACCTCCTCTCTTCTTCTGATACATCGAGGGTTATATTTATATACATTACAGTGTGTCTCCTTGGTTCCTCGGTGAGGACCATTTTGGAATTCAAAAGTCTCTTACAATGATTCAACTAACTGAAACATGACAGACAGACGAACTAAATATTCAACTTCTACAACTCTTAACTACTCCGAAACAAAACAATCAGCTGAGGTATTGATACCTAGCTGTTACAATTTTGGTGGTTTCGAACACTCCTAGCCACAACATGTGGACAAAACTCCTACATTGCTGGCTAGTGCCTAATGCCCCTGCACCACACATATTCCATACAATGTAAAAATCCTCTCTGTTATGATGGGTCTTGACACATCGTATACATTTATCCCATCCCATAATTCCTTCAATTCATCTATCAGTGGTTGTAAGTAGGCATCCATATTTTTCGCGTATCTTCTACCAGGGACTATTAGAGCCGACATAAGATGCTCATTCTTCATGGAAAACCATGGGGGGATATTTTTATTGATCACTACTACAAGCCAAATAGAATAGTTCGTGTTCTAGAGGGGATATGGGTTGATGCCATCCATGGCTATGCTGAGTCGTAGACTTTGTACTTCATCCATGAATTTTTTGGGCCATCTATCCTCTATATGCTTCATGGATATTGAATCTGTTGGGATTCACATAACTCCCAACTCACTTATGTGTGAGGCATGCCATCCCTACAACATAGCTAATTCTTTGCAATGAAAGAACCTTTGAATCCTTGGGATTATAGGCATGTGCCTCAATATATTAAAAGGAGGACCACGTGATTTACCCATATTTTTTGATTTATCATACCTGTCATGCCCAAATTTAGGACATATCTCTTTGTCTGAATATTCTCCTCTATATAGAATAAAATCATTTGGATATGCATGATATGATATGTACTCAAAACCCAACATTTTGAACAATTTCTTTAGCTCTTCGCAGCTACCAAGCAAGACATTATCACTCGGAAGAAATTTATATTTGAATAACCTGTAGTTGATGATCATTGACAATATTAAATGTACATTAATGCCAATATAATTATTAACGTTCATAAAATTGGCCATTTGTAATGTTCATTGTTTGATTATATTTCTCAAAATTATATTAGGGAGGACTTTATGGTAACTTACCTCAAAATTTCTAAGAAACATGCATTTGACAAGCCAAAATTTTCTTTCAAGTTCTATAGTAACATCGTTGTCCACAACTGGGTAGACTTTGACTAATTATGAGGTCCGAAGAGAGGGGTGGTGGAAGCAAATTTAGGGCTTTTGAAAAAGGTGTCAGCGATATGAGCATCATCCCCTAGTTGATCATCGTTTTGGAATGCATATAACAACATTGTCTCCATGGCATTCACATCCCTTAAGTAATCATCTGTACCAACCTTTATTTTATTGCCTCCATTTCCAGCTTGTGAAGAACTACTATTGCTGTAGTCATTCCTAATTGGTGAATATGGACGTAGTGGGAATTGAATTAGTGGTTGATTCTACCATTCTTGGTATTGTTCCTCTCCGCTTTTTTCTCTTAATTCAGCCTTCTGTCGATTTTCATTGTTATGCGGTGCAACGAAAGATGGTAGGTAGGTCGCTCACCATCACTAGAATCCTAATAATTTTAAAAAATATATTTCAACATGATTAGTACAAAATCTATGATATCAATTAGTAAGAACGTTAACAATGCATGATTAATTGGTTTGATGTTAAAATAATTACATTAATATACCAAACAATTATTATTATCATCATTGTCTTAGGATTATGGTTAGAATATCCAATATTGTTATAATTGGTAGGGTGAAGCGGTTGTCCATTTTCATCTACCAAATGCGCCTTAAGGTATCCTACTCCTGATAAGAGCTTCCAACATTTTTTAGTTGTTTGAATATTTTGTGCATCTAAACTCGATTCTGAATATGCATGAACCTGCAAATTTATATACATTATAAATTTTATTTAGCTAATTTACATGGATAAAAAAATATGAATTGAATTGTAGAGTGAGAATATAAATAAAATTTGAAGTAAATATTACGTCTCAAGATGGATAGGGAGAAATCCATGATGGAATTCAGGAAATATTATGGAACGAGTTGGATTTTGAAGAATTGTCCATTCGATATAATTATGATATTTTCTCCTTGCATTTGAGAAAAAAAAAAAAAATTGGTGTACACACCTAAAAGTAATTACAGTGCCTTAAAAATGGGCTTATTGTTATCAATGCCAACGTACAGATAACCACACTGGTGTGTTTTAGTTATTGTGCACCGGTGCCATGTTATTAAGTCACGCACTGGTGTGGTGTTATTAATTGATGCACCGGTGAATAATAGAAACAAATAAGAAAAGCACAACTTTACTTTTTTAAAGTGAAAAAAATAATGGTAAATTGAAGAATGGGTGGAAATGTGTTTCGAAAATCTAATTTCATAAAACAGTTCTTTAAATAGTAAACACTTTCCATTATTTAACAATTTTTTCAAAAAAAATCAGCCAGATATTTGCACGAGACATAACTCTAGCAAGAGAGCATGAGTGCACGGTGGAGAAGCGAAATACTTTCGAGTAGAACTATTCAAACAATTATAATTCCAAACCTTTGCTGATTCAAACACTGTAGCATAGAATTTCAAACGATCGTGTGATAAAATTTTATTGTTTTTTTACATTTTCCGCACTATTTTGTACGCAGTAAGTAAAAAAATTAAATTTACTGTTCATTTTCAGAAAATAAAAAAACAAATAAAATAAAATAAAATAAAATAAAAATAAAATCCTTTTTACCCTCCACCCTTGATTCTTTTTGTTTCTTCCCTTACTTATTCTTGTTTTTGTTATTTCAGAATTATGGTTTTTCATTTTAGATTTATAGGGTTTGTATTGCTATATATATATATATATATATATATATATATATATATATATATATATATGCCTATGACATCTAACCCATGAGACGACTTGCATAGTCGGATCCCAATCCATGTCGGCCCTTGCGTGAATTTTTCAAAAAATGATTTGTTCTAATCGGTGTGCCCTGTGTAAAATAGCGCACCTGTGTGTATCATGACGCACCACACACGTACTGTTTGATAAAAAAAAATAAAAAAAATATTTTTTAATTTGTGCGCCATATGTAAAATAGGGCACTGGTACGCTATTTCATTATAGCGCACATTGCACATACTATTTGCCAAAAATAATATTTTATTTTATTTTTTAATCGGTGCACCATTTAACATATAAAGCATGAGGTCTCCTTGTTGAAAAAGAGCACCTTACGGTGGTCCCCTATTATCACACTGTGTTTAAAAGAATAGGGTGCACCGCCCCCTCCACGACACCATATGCTACAAAAACTAACACTACAAGATTTTTATTAATTTTTCTCTATTAATCGGTGTGTTGGTTAACATATAATGCACCGGTTCTCCATGTCGACATAGAGCACCATATGATGTTTTATACTATTTTTTCGGTTCGTTTAGAAGAACACGATGCACCGACATTACTGCACACAGAGTTAACGGTGCACCGCTTTTTGATATTTTTTTTTTTACCTAAAAATTTGATGATTTATTTATAAAATATCTTAATGAATTATAATGATAAATAAATGGATGAGAAGAGATGAAGTAAAAAAATACTAATAGCACATCAAGAAAAGAAAAAAAAGGCAAGTTATTTGTAAATTCTTTATATATATATATATATATATATATATATATATATATATATATATATATATATTGGAACTATATGTAAGTTTAAATAATATGGATTGTTTACTATGTATCATGCATAGCCACAAAATGATGAAGCTCGATAACATTATTTCTGATCTAGGACTAGAAGAGCATAAAAGCTTGATGGAAAAATTGCAAAAGGCTGAATCAGGTGAATGAAAAGACACTATTGATCCAATATGAGTTTCTTTTTTTTAATTTTCATTAATAATATACTTAAAAGTATTAGATAACATGTTTCAAACAATATATTAATTCACATATGTTTAATGTTCTATAGGGACCAACAACTCAGAAAAGGAATGTTGTTCTAAGAAAAGAAAAAAAAATAGAACATGGAAATGAAAATGAATTGCTCCTTAACTCATTTGGAGTGGTGTTTCAGGTTAACAAAGGGGGGAAAAACTTTTTAAAAAGTTTGAGGGATCTAGTGGAATGAATGTATAGAATTTCTTTCCACTTAGAATATAAAAATCAATCTAATGATTCAAAGAACCAAATTTTATCTAAAGTACAGGAAGAGTTTCCAGATAATTTTTCAATGAGACAAGTCAGACTTTTAATAGAAAAATCATATAATAAAAAGGAGAAGGAATGAAAAATTAATATTCCTTTAAATTTCTTTCTGGAATTATTTATAAATATCATTTATAAATATTAGTTTTGTTATATTTACTTTTCATATATCAATATAAAAATTAAACAGTTTATTGTCATCTTACATTTTTCACAAATATTATGAAAATCTCAAAAGATGAATGAGCTAATATCAGAAATATACCAATAGGAATGTCCAAAAAGGTGTACAAGGAGATGGTCAAAGAAATGGACATAATTGCATCACACGAGGAGCCATCTCACCGACAACATGCTTCAAATGTAGTGTGTAGTCATTGAATTTTTTTGATTAGGTACAATAAATAAACAATTTAGCATTAAATATTAATTTTCAAGTATTTTCTTGTAGAAAAGAAAAGAAAACGGAACCCATTCAACACATAAAACATGACGACAAGGAAGAAAAGGGTTGATATCTAAGTTTGCGAGTAATTGTTATTTCCTTATAACAACTTAACTAGAATTCATTTTTGTATATTTTAAGCTGTTTTATAACAATCATCATTGAATGTATTCAAACAGGTGCTAACATACAAAGAAGAACCATCAAAAGAATTGATTGACATTGGGTTAAATATGGGTTGTGAGTATATGTTAGCATATCAGAAATTAATTATGGTGATGCCTGCCTTATCGATCTTGTTTTACTTAGCTCCATCTATAGATAATAGAACAAAAAATATTTTATATTAAATATGATTTGTTATGGGGTATAAAACTTGCAGGAAACAAAGTATGGAACTGCGCCAACACATGAAATCTTGAATGATGGCATGGAATTTGGTTTTGAAAGAATGTGTATAGTTCACGAGTCAATTGTTTCTATGGTACGTCATTTCTTTTCGATTTACATTGATGTATATTATTTAATATTGCAATTTTCATTATTCTCACCAATGTATATACACTCATTAAAATTTATTTTTATGTTTTTATATGGAAGGTGAAGAAGAAGAAAACAATCAACAACATGAACAAAACATTCCTCAAAATAACCCAAGTCATGGAAGTAGCTCGAGCAGTGACAGTAGTTCAAGCGAAGAATGATGATCATTATGTTTGGATATCAAAGCAAGACGTTGTATTTTTTGAAATATTTGTCTCTGAAATCAGAAATTTTGTTTAATTTAATGGACATATTGTCTCAATCAAAGACAAAGGGATGTCAATAATATCCTGCTTTTTATGACAAATATTGTCTTATTCATATATATATATATAATAAAATATGTTTTGATATATTCTATCAAACTTTCATTATCATTGCCAAATGTAACACCACCGATTAAATATATGGATGATTAAATATTAGCTATGAAGAGATGTGAATATGATGATATGATGTAATGTAAATTAATTCAAACATTACATTCAAATGCACTAATAAAAATTTAATTGATATGAATATTGTTATAACATATGTGTCTTCTTTTGATGAATAGTGAATTTTAAAAAATCACAATAATTATGATATGTTATAACAAATTAATCCAAACATCAAATTAAAATGCACAAATAAAAATTTAATTGATATGAATACTGTTATAAGATATGTGTTGACTTTTGATGAATAATGAATTTTAAAAAATCACAATAAATAGACTGTCACAGGTCGATGTTTCTAAAAAATACAAAATGAACACCGGTGCATGTCTACGACCTATGGGCACCACACAAATACTAATACCAATTATAACTCTTAGTGCATTTCTGTGATATTGCACACTGGTGCATTTGTGTGATACTGCGCAACGGTACGCTTCTATAATACCACAAACCAGTGCATCGATACAATTATGGGTATCACACAAATCCCAATATAAATTAGAATATCCTGGTGCATTGTATCACATACAGTGCACCCAATGCAGTTTTATACCTTTACGGCTTGGTGCATGCACCTTCGACCACCTCGGGGCGACCGTTTGGATGACATGCATCAGGATGTTTCTAAACGTTCTCGGGTGTCCTTTATTTATTTTCGGTCCCAGTGCTTGATAGGTTTGCAGGACCAGTGCTTTTAATCTAAAATGCACCGGTGCATTAACACCTGAATAGCACACCAATGAGAAAAACATCCCTAATAACCTCCGGTCGCTTAGTTTTTTTAGCTGTGTTGAAATTCCGTTAGAAGCTCCATGAAAACCTTTGTTACCAAAAATAAATTTTGTAGAAAATATTTTTTTGACAATTTTGGCCAATTTTATAACACTAGAAACCTCCGCTAGAGGTTCTTTTCCTTGTATTGTTCGTTTGTGCTCATTCACTTGGTGTGACTGCAAAAACAACCTTTTTGCATAATATCATCTTAATTAACGAAGGCAGAGAGCATATGAACTTACCTCTCAGTCCCTTGAAAAACCTCCTTTCAACTTCAAAATATAACACAAACTAATCAACTACAAACTCTGTCACAAATTCACCCAAAATGTTGTCAACCCAATGGTCTATAGTGCGAGTGATGTTGTTATCAGTCTGTTCTAACTATTGGATCAACTCATATGTCCAGTAATTGATTTTATCGTCCTTGTAGCAGCTTTGAAACTAAGCTAACCTTAATAACAATTCATGTGATTCATGTGCAAAGGTGACAAATAATATTTCATGAACCTCTATGAAAATGTACTTCTATTCCCACTCTCCGGCAGAAAACTTCTTACTTTTATTTTCCTTGATGGTTAATTCACGTATCTTTTTCTCAAACCAATATTTTAATTCGGTCTTCAATTGCTACCACAACATCTAATCTCTCTCAAAATGACCCTAGTCCTAACAATGGAACCATTTGTTGGCTTGAGGGGTCCTCACCAAAGTTCAGAGTTAGCGTGTAACCAACAAAACCCTCTTACTACTGGCCCTTTCGGCAATGACCTACTTGTGTAGGCCAAAGCCCCACCTAAAGCAGTATGGGGGGTGCTGGAACCATGTTTCCATACCCTGAGAGAGAATTAAATGAAGTGGGTGTATTCAGAACTATCTTATTACATAGACTATCTTGCGCACCAGAAACCCTAACCAGAAACCCTAGGTGAAATAACACAGATTAATCATGCGCGCACGTAGAGACAATAGATCTGTAATCCTTTTAAATATTCTAACAATGTAATATTCGACCTTTACAACAATAGATCTATGCAATTATCATTTATAAATAGTAAAACAGGTATGAAATCCAATCCAATCACAGTTAACATAGATCATATGCCCGAAACAAAAATTATATGTAGAAACAAAACACACAAAAAATCACAGATGCATTTGGTACACCGAGTTATCAAAATAGATGATTATTCATCAATTGTTCACAGAAACCTTTCACAACTCAGAGAAACCCTTACAATTCTTCAGATCTACCCACGCACACAGCCAACAAGGTCCACACAAAACTAGACTAAGGTCTCTACGCACGTAGCCAACAATATCCTTTCAGATGCAAAATCTTACCATAGACTTACTTCAGACTTCTATCATCAGCATTCATACATTAATTTCCATTAAAAACTTACTTATCCAACTCGATCTAGACTTCTACTTATACTTTAGCCTGTGCTCATACTTTGGTCCTCATATCGTGGTTTGAGATGCCTATATTTACCCTTTCACCCATTACAACTCATGGAGGGACTTTGACCCACCCCAAAGCCCCTTGACTCTTCATTGCTTAGTGTGCATGAATAAAGACTACAAAAAATACTATTATATAACCCCAAATTTGTGGTCCTAAGGGACCCTGCTCCAACAATACCTTTGTTTGTATGCTTGAGATGTGTTGAGAGATGTTTGTGAATAATGTGTATCCTTTCTTCTTGTAATCCATTCTTTTTTTTTTCTTACCATCATGAGACTTTTAGAAAGGTGGATTTTTTTTTTCTCATATGAATATTTTAATGTCCATATCGATTCCTCTAATATTTTAGGCTAAAAAAATAGATTTTATCCTTGTTGAATGATATCAGTGTACTCACAAATATATAAATTTTATCCTTCTCATCCTTATGAAATTCACATACCTTATAATCTATACAATTTTATTTCCATATTTATACATAGTCATGCTCCCTAGATTGAGCTCAAATAATTAATTCAACTTATTATCATAAAATCTATTTGACAAATGTTTTTGCTAGAATTATTTATTGAATTTCCTCCAAGAAATTTTCTTCTCATCAATATGACTTACATGCTTTAGCTAGCCCCACCACGTAGAAATTTTTCCATAAAGATTATATAAGGTAATCCTTACTTCTAGATTTCGTTAATAAGTGTCTAGATGATAATATTTTCTCATTCCTAAGAACCAAGATTCAATATATTCACCATTCCTATGATCTTCATTGAATGTTTCTTGATTTAGCTTCCTAATATCTCTTTGCAAACTATCTAGCTTAGGCATTCTTCTCTTATGTTTGAGAGGGGACATACTCGGGCTCCTTTTTTATTTTGAAAATGTATAGTCTCTTCTAGCTAAATTTCTAGTTGAATGATGATCTATACTAAAACTTCATGAATACCTATATCCCTTATGATCATCTATCCCCTCATTACATATTGGGTTTTTTGCATGTCTTGTGCTAGAATCCTTATTAATTTATGTATGCAAATATTTACTCTCAGGTTGTTGGAAATTTATTTTATTCTAATTCTCCTAAACCATTATTAACTCTTCAATTTATATTGCACTTCCTTCTATAATATTTTCATAGTCTCAACTATCTCCATAGTGTCTTCCTAATTTATCTATCCATTGGACTTTATTGTAGCCTTTATGGATATGATATTTAAACCTCTTATTTTCATCTTCATGTTTGTAAAGACCTTGGCAATCCTCCATGTAGCTAGTCCTCATACTAAGCTTGATAATTTTAGTTATACCCCTAATTCTGCAATATGTGAATGCAACAATTACTATTAGAATTTATTTTAAAAAATTATAAAATAAGCTACATATCATTAGTCATCTTAATTCAGGAAGAACATGGATGCAATAATCCAAAGTATGATCCATTATATATAATCTCCTTTAACTCATATTTCCAAAAACTATAGTGATACCTCATTTTATGTTCTAAGATATAAATTATAGCTTTCTAAATTTTCACATTTCCACTTAATTGTGCCCTTTATTAACTATTGTATTTTAGTTCAAAGGAAACTTTCTACCAAGTGAAAAAGGAAATTAATGAAGAATTGTTGAAACATCTATATTGATGGTAGATAGTATTGTTGATTATGGCTATGTAACAAATTTGAGATTGGTGATTTGATGCTCTATTTGAATTCTACTTTAACCGAAAATTTTCAAGTTTTCCTTTTTTACATTTTCTCTAAACATAAAATTTATAGCAAAAATAGTCCATTTCCAAATGGAATAAAACTAGGACATATTTAATAACATAAATTCATCTAACTTGTTGAGAAATAAAAATGATGAATAAATGAGTTTTTCTAGATTTTTGATCTAGCATCCCCTTTCTCACTTTAACAATTTTGAAACTACCACAAAACATCCTAGAATAGTGGATTTTGGTTGATTTTCTACCTTTATTCCAAACCCCTTGAAATTTCACCAATTTCTCCATTATCGTTTTTCATGTCTAGTTCCATGGTTTCCTATAAAAATTTCATTAACAGTAAGTCCTCTTTCAAGGAATACCACCCTAATTTTCAAAAATCATTAATTTGTAATTTATGGAAAACTGGAGTAGGATTATCTAGTGGCACTCATTACCACTTTTGTAGTCTGTCTCACTACTATATGCCTACCCTAGAATTTCATATATTTTTTATCCATTCTTATAATGTTATGGAAAAAAGAATTTTTTGGCTACATAATTTTTTCTTATACAATTCTTTAGCTCACAATTTGGCATATTGCATGGTTATTAATGTGATGCTAATGTCCACTTGTTATGCCATGAAGTGGCTATGTCACCATCTTGCTTTTCATTTTCATTGCACATAAAAATATTTATTCCATCAATGAATCTAAAAATTTGTCTTATTGTTCAGGTACAAAAGTTGTCTCATTGAAAAGCTACAAAATTTGTGTCATTGGTGACATTCAAAATTTTGCTTGCCCTTGAACTTCAAAATTTTTATTTTGTCTCATTAAGTAACTATAAATGATAATATAATATTTGTCTTGTAAAATCTGTTAGTGTCAGCCTTTGCAGCCTTCCTTCAGTGATCAAATATGCTCTTACAAAGTGATTTTAAGATGTCAAGAGGTCAGATTTTGTCATTTCAATGAGTCTTCAAGCAAAATTTGGTCACTAGGCATTAGGTCTAGGGTTTGTTTTCACGCTTTTCAAAGTTGTCCAAATGTCGGTCCATGTCACCATTCAGATGAGTGTACCATCATTCAGAGGGTTTTCATCATCATGTCAAGTTCCACTGAGTCATTTTACACCTTGTTCATGCTTTAGTTGTGCCTAGGTAATGTTCATTTCCCTCTCCTAGGGTTTTGAAGGTAATTTCTCTTAGATGGTCAAATCATCAGCAAAACTTGTATCCTGATGTTCATACACATTTCCCTATACTTAATGTACCTTATTAAACACTTCCCATCACTGAGATCCCCCAAATTTCTCATTTTCGCACAAACCCTAGTTTCTTGCTACAACTTGGCAATTTTCTAGGCTATGCCTGTGTTTTGCCCTTTTGGACCCCTTCCCCTCACTCAATATTTGAAATTCCATTTTCCCCTACTTCCTAACATCCCCCCCTACTTCCCAAAATTTTCGCAAGAATTTAGAAGCCCCTTATCCCCTTCATTTCACTTCATGTCGACAAAATCCTTTCGTTCATCATCAGATAAGTTTCACTCAAATGCTATTTCGGCGTACAATAAAAGATGAATTTTGGAAAACCGAGATTTTTTGTACAAAAATGCCAAGGAAGAAAAACCTCCTTCACTTCACATGCTGTTTTGGAGAAATGTTAATAACAACACCGAGGAGACCCTGATGCACCCAGGAAGTAGTGTTCGGAAGATTTGATTTTTGGACAAGAGTAAAATAAATTCCAAATTGAAAAATTTTACTTGGGTTGGTGCAGACTCCAAGAGCTTTCCAACGCAGTTATCACACGCTCAATTTGACACCGGGAAGGCTCTAAAAGCCTCCTCGCAAAATGCACTATGTGGCGCTACGCACAAGAGGCGTCGCTACTCGTCGTCTCACCACCGTAAAATAACAAGGGCGCTACGCATTGGGTGAGCGCGCTACCCATATAGTCTCAGAGCCAAAAAAAAATTCCTTGGCGTCCAGTTTCACGCCCAAACGCCTCAATCGGCTTGCAAGTAGGTTCTCCACGATTGTTAAGTGATTTTTGAACATGATTGTAGTGTGTTTGATGTGGGGAAACAAGCATTTGATGAGGAGAAATGTGTAAACCCTAGGTTCATTGAAAATTCATTTCTCAGGGTTTTGAAATATATGTTGACAGTCTTGTGAAGGGTTTGCAAACTTCTGTGATTGATATATATGCTCATGCCTATATTGTCTGTGGCGCCCCTGCTCATTATGTACATCATCCTCACGCCCTTTCTTTGCCATTGTACCACTGCTGTCACTATGATTTTCATCCTCATTTTAGCACTACTCCTTATTCATGTTTTCACATAGTCTCATGATTCACTTGTCCATATCCTCCATTAACATTATCGGAACACCGTTATCATTGCTATGGTTTTACTATGGTCATTGTCAGTGTTTCTTATTCTCTATCAACAAACACAGTCTCATTCTCATTTTCCCTTTGACAAATCTTGGCCAGCATTTCAAAGGCTGTACACTACATTACACTTTTTCTGCTCATTTGTCAAATTCACTTGTGATCAAAACAGTGATTGTTTTTATGCCAATTCACTTAACAGAGCTATTACCACTGTGGCTTGTTTTCTTATGATGCTTTGGTACGTATGTGACATATTTGGGTTTTGAGCATACATTGAAACTTTTGTCTTCACTACACCTATATCAACATACATATTGCAGACATCTTGTTTTCAAAGCCATGTCAGAGATGGACTCATATTATGAGCAGGAGTATGACAGTGATTCCACAATGTGAGGGTAATGTGCCACGAAGGTCTCACAAAGGTGGCAAAGGTGGTAAGAATCTCAGGGAGGAGCCTACTTCTTTGGCTCAATTGCAGGCTTGCCCGCTTGCAATGGATTGTTTTCAACGTCAGTCATGTTTCCAATACTGTGAGATGATTTCACAAACCCAGCATCATCATGAACTAGCTCGTCTATTTTTTATACATTTACATGATGGCCGTGTAAACCTCGCCGCAGTAGATTTCATTCTGTCACCAGTGACTATTGCTCAGGCCACCGGGATACCAAATATAGGAGAGGAATGGAACAAACGTCAGCAGTTAGAGAAATTCCACTATGAGCCATACATCAAACCTGAAGAAAATGAGGCACTTGAGCGAGTTTTTCCTTTTCGCATTCTCGAAGGATGAGTTTGCACCATTGATGAAACTCATCATTCAGTATTTCAGTTGCGAGGGCAGATTCTCGCGTCTCTATGTGTACCATGTCCATTTGTTGATGCATTTCACGAGGGTATGTATGATGAGCATTTCGTACTTCATGTATCGCAACATAGAGAGGATGATGATTTTTGTACAGAAGAAGACCCTAGCACAGCAGCATAGAAGTATATATCACTACGCGCTGATCAAGATCGTAGTGGTACATCAGTTGACACAGCAGGGCATTACTTGGGAGGATTTCATCTCCCGTTACTTCTTCACAGCGCCACAGCCGCCTCCCGAGGTAGTTCATGATGAGGGAGAGCCTTCACACCAACCTGACATTCCTGAGATCGAGCATATCAGTGCTCCATTGTATGTGACATACCAGCGAGGCCACGGGCCTTATTTGCAGCTACACGACGAGTACTATCTCCACCCGGGGTGGAAGGGGTCTCGTTGACTCCATCAGCAGAGCGAGTATTATATCCACATGATATGGAAGGGGTCTCGCCTTATTCTTCAGCACAAGTACAGTTTCAGGACAGGGGCAAGAGACCCAGGCATGATGAGGGCCCATCAGGAGGCCGTGACACTGATTTCATGATCATTGATGTTGATGCGAGCTCTCCTAGCTAGAACCTGAAAGAGATCATCCAGGAGCAAAAGGTCGAGAATGACACGTTGAAAGAGAAATTGCAGAGGGCTCAGTGGGTGATAAAATACCTGGAGCAGCGCAACAAATAGTTAGAGGATGAGCACACACTATTAGAGCTGCGGCGAATCCATGAGGATCGATAATTGGCTCGGAAGAGACCAGGTGACATGACACCAGTTGAGCGAGAGACCGAACTCACGCATGTTAACATTCATCTGGAGAAGTTTTTGGCAAAGGCCAATAGAGAGAAAGACATGCTTCGTCACATGAAAGGTCATTATTGGGCCCGCGTGCATGTCTGCAAGGCAAAAATGAAGATTCTGAAGAGGAGGTTGAGCAGAGCACTAAAACAGCGGAAAAGGCCTGATCCACTTCAGATTTTGGCTGAGTCTTTGTTGGCTGGGCATGATACATGATGGAGGGTCTTCGCTCCAAATTTGAGCAAATTCGGAGAAATTTTTGTCATTTTGAAATATTTTGGTCTCAAAACAGATTTTTCAACTATACGAGTAGCGCGTCGACGCGCTCGCTTATGATTGGGACACTTGCTGGAGGAAAACTTTATATTTTTGGGTTTTTCATGGTAAGTTATGCATGCTCTAGTATTTCTGAAGCATTTCATCAAGTTCTGGATGATCAAAGGGCCCAAAAACACCATGAAAACCACCTTTCTGCCACCTTTTGCACCAGCAGGAAGTACTTCTGGGATAATGAAGTTTTGGAGGGGAAAATGAGCTCTAAATTAGGAAATTCTACTTGGGTTGGATAGCCAACATCCAGGGCTTTCCAACGAGCTATCATGAGCTCACTTTGGATGCCACGAAGTGCCCCAAAAGCAGGCTGAAAGACGTGCTACACATATGGCTCAGGCGCGCTACGCATATAAATTTTTGGTCCATTTTTCATCTTCCAGCTCAGGAATTCGGCCAGTTGGACCAGTTTTGCTTGTGGATGAAATTTTTGAGTTATCATGATGTAAATTGATGGTTGGCATGTAACTTTGACTCACTTTTACCTATTTTATATGATTCACTCCTAAAAAAGTAAAAATCAGATGTAAGAATCAGTTTCCTCCCTTTTAGAGGCAAGTTGTTTAGATGCCTATATTCTAGCTCCTTGTTTAGAATTAGTTGGAACTGCTCCTAGAAGGAGGAATTCGACCCCTATAGGCATGGGAAGGGGTTAGGATGGTCTATATGATGTAATTTCTCAATCATTTTCAGAAGTTGGAGAGGTTGGACTCTTGGGAAGATTTTGGCACACTATTGTACATATTTTTCATATTTTGGCTAAGGAAAGATCAGAGGTTTTGCAGCACCTGTTGGGATTCTTGTGGCTTTCAGTTCTTGATGGTGTTTTCTCTCAGTTTATTGTAAGTTATTTCATTTTTAATGTATGCCACTCCCTTCTTATGCTTCTGAAACTAAATGAATGAGTAAATGAGGTTGAATCCATTGATTTCAGTGCTCTGCCTTTGAATTTGTTTAGTTTTACATGTTTTCACCTGTTTGGAGAGGATCCATGTTCTCCCTTGCCCTCTTCAGCTCCTTGTTGTTCTGATCCATCCATATACCCAATCAAAAGCATCAAGACTATTGCCTACCTCGCCCCAACTCGAATTCTGCAAAGATCTAGCCTTATCCCCGGACCCAAAATTGTTTTTCCCATTTTTTCAACAAAAAACCCAAAAAATTGAAATCAAACTTTCCTATCTCTTTACTAGCCTAAAATTAGTATTCATTGTTCATTATAAGTCATCTCAGCCCCTCTGAAAACCTTTTGCCGAGATAGACCCGGAGAGAGCCCTCTCCTGTCCTCGTAGGGCTAGCTATGAGGCTGAGCGTGGTTTGATGTAGCCTTGAGTTTTACCTTATTTCAGCCTAAGGTAGATTTGAGCGCTAACAAAATCCATAGTTTTATTTTGGAAAATAGAAACGAAAAATTATCTCGAATGCACTCAATAATTTTTCTTTGAGAAACTCAATAATTTTCCTTTAATGAAAAAATATTTTTTCTCACCAAACTAAAAGAAGATTAACTTAGAATATTTTTTCCCCTTCTGAGATGGATCTACACTATGGATTTTTGGATTAGATGTGATGTAGGGAATTTACAAGCATATCTAATTTTAAAAGGATATTGCATATAGTAGCACCATGAAATCTCTATTCAATAACTTCACATGGCAGATTGGGACCTTGCACTTCCCCATTTAACATATTTACATTAAATATGTGTTGGAATTCATCCAATAATCAAGGATTTTCACTTTAATTTTACTATTTCCTCAATCTGAATGTAACTCAAAATTTTGCAATAAAAAATTTGTCAAATTTTCGTTCATCTCTCACCCATACATGTCTCATGTTGAATTTTCACTCTAGTACCACTATGTGACATACCCAACAGTAGAGGATATAAGGTACTTAGAATTTACATTAATAAATCAAAGGGACATAATTTTGATACCAACTTTTAAAATGAATATGTACAACATGAATACACTCATGAAACTATGAACCAAAACATTTTTACATACAAACTATTTAAACATAAACAACATTTAAGTACACATACATAGAATAAATTGTAGCAACCAAGAACAACATTAACATAGTAAATAAAGACAATGGAATGGAATATATATATATATATATATATTATTATTATTATTATGATGTAATTGGCCACAAACACCAAAATTCCCATCCAACCATTATGGAATCAACTCTCTTTATAGAAATTCGTGAACATAATCGGCCTATGAATCAACAAGGACAAAAACAATTCTCATATATAGCTACAATGGACACATATAGCCCAATATTGAATAAATTCATATTGATTCAACCCCTTTTATCGATTGCAATCACCTACCTCTCTTATGCATTAATCTATTGTGTAGTCCTCAAGAATTCTTTACCCACTACAAGGTTCTAGGTCATGGTAGCTAGGAATCCCTCTCTCTTATCCATTAATCTCCATGACTAAGGGATCATATTTCCTTCTCGATTATGTAGTCCTCGGGTAATCTCTATCTACTATAGATTTTTATCATAGCCTACATATGAATCCCTATATCTCTGATCTCTATTTAGCTATAAATCCATCTATCCATTCTCTCTATTTGAATTCCCTTCTAGGCTTATTTCTACTAAGTCCACACGTTCTCTTCACAAATGTACTCAATACATTCCCTTCACAAGTCCACTCAACTCATACTTTAATAGCTAAGTAAAATGACTTTTCTACCAACCCTTCAAATGCATTAGTTATTAGAATTTAATATGTCAGCTAATTAATAACAATTCATAGCAACATGATAGATGAAATTGGAATAAGATTTTAGGGATGTGGGATTTCTCTTAAACTCCATTATCCCCTTTTAGTGGTGGAATAATATTCCCATGTTTTCCCCTTTTAGTGGTGGAATCATATTCCCATGTATTTATATTGGTTGATTTATCACCCCATAATTATTTTATTTTATTTTATTATTAAAAAGTATAATATTTATATATTATATTATATAATCCTTGATAATTTATCATATCTACAATTATATATTTTAATATAAAAAAATAAAAAATAATATATTGCAAATTTAATAAATAAACTATTAGATTTAATATATTAATGTGAACCATTTTCAATATTTTTTGAAATCACAACAATACATAAATTAAAAAAAAAAAAAAAAACTACAACAATTCATAAAAAAGTAGATGAAAATTTTCAATAAAACTATCAAACATCTTTAATTTATCAGATAATATGTTACATATTTTAAATCGAAAACCGAGTTTCACTCAAAATTATAGCATTTTTACATTAGTGCTGCTGAAGGATTTAAAATATAATGTTAAATAATATTTCACACCTTCCACGACTATGAAATTCAAACACCCTCCAAAAAAAAATGAAATTGTGATTCTGATAAGAGTGGAAAAGTATTCAATATATTTCCATCTATGTTGCATTTAGAAGATAGGAGATCTGCAAATAGGACAACTGTACCTTTGATAATCAATCCACTTGTCAAAGAATTCCATATGGAAAACATGCCAACATTTAGCAAGCCATTGGATTCGATTAGTCGCCCGGAAATCAGTAAGACAAACCCCACATGTAATATCTCGCTCCTCATGTTCTCCAGAGCCGCAGTATTCAATGACCACCGGTAAATTTTCAACGATGATCTAATGGTTGTCAATGGGGGAGGAAGAAGAAGTATTACTAGTGATAGTCAAAGGAGTTATTGGCCATAGGGTGAGAATATCATGGGGACCTAGAGAATATTGATGAACTCCTTCTAAAATACTATTGGAAATATTGAATGAAACAATAACACAGAGTGATGCTTCCCCCGCAACACAGAGAATGCACAATTTTTGCAGAATTAACATTCATACACACAGATAAATAGCATAACACAGGGGCAGAACTCTATTTTCAATTTATTCAACTCTTCTCTGCGTTTCAATTCATTCTACTTTATGTCATAAAACATGAAATTACATATCTTATACAAAATGGGCGAAGCCTATAAAACTTAATTATATTCAATGCAATTCAATTATTCACCGAGCGTTCAACAACCAATCGTCCTTGGGTTGTTAAAAGACCCATTATTTCATTAAAATGATGCATAACCCTGCAATTCAGTTTACACACGAAATGCATACAAAACACGTTGAAAAACACAATAGCATGGATCTCAAATATTATGCAATGCGGTTGTGAGTCCACATCACATTCGTGAAAATCAGAGACATCAAACTTTAACAATGGTGCTATCCGTTAAACATTGCAAAATGCGATGTGCGATGTGACGTGGAACCATCTCATCGCATTCAAAATAACATAGCCTCCAGTGGCTTTACAGGAAACTTAAATTTGTGCGATTTCAATATGTGACAGCAATATCACATCGCAAAACATATAACATAAATTTATGCAGTAGAAGGTAAGGTTAAAGAATTGCAATTGTGATGTGCGATGCGATACCACATCACAACATCGCATGGTTCATTGCGGGACTTAAACAGTAAGTGATAAGATCTGCGAACTGCGGTAAATGCTAGCGGTAAACAACAGTAAGTGTGGTGAACAAAATAGAAAGGAAATAGGCACAAAACGAAGGTTTGGGAATGTGGTAAGGTATAAGGTGGGTCCTGCTAGATATCACATCGGTGATAGAATAAGTTATGGAAAAAGGGCTTAAGGTTAAAACAGAAAACTGGCGTTGTGGGCAAAAGGTAAGTCAAAGAGGTGGTTGAAGAAATAAATGCAGAGTATGGCCTGGTACTCTGTTTGTTGTGGTTGCGTGAAAACCCCTTCGGCTGTATGGATCTGTGCTTGTCCTTCTCTGCTACAAAATTGATGAAGTGTGGACTGCTTCCACTTCTTATTTATGGAAGTGGTTGGGAGTATAATTCCAACACTCCCCCTTAATCACAACTTCCACCATAAGTCATTCCTAGACACTGTCTGAGATAAACAAAACTTCTTTTTCCTAATGGCTTTGTGAGGATATCAACAAACTATTCCTCTATTCTACAATCCTACAAAATGATCTCACCATTGTTAACCAATTCTCTTATAAAATGATATTTGGCATCTATGTGCTTTTTTCTCTTGTGGAAAATAGAATTCTTTGATAATGAAATTGCTGAGTTGTTATCACAATAAATTGTGATTCCTTTGTCTTGCTCATGACACAAATGTCTCAGCATCCTTCTCATCCATACTACTTGACATGTTGTTTTTGTTGATGCCACATATTTAGCTTCTACTATTGATAATGAAACTATTTTTTGCTTCTTGGAAGCCCATGAAATGGCTCCCGATCCCAAATGAAACACATAACCATATGTGCTCTTTCTATCATTTACAGTTCCAACCCAATCACTCTCATTGTAACCAATCAATTTAAAATTATTAGTTGAGGAGTATAGAACACCATACTCCTTTGTTCCATTCACATACCTCAATATTCTCTTGGCTTCTTTCCAATGTTTATCCTTTGTTGTATCCATGAATCTGAAAATTAGACTTACAACATACATAAAATTAAAATCAGCAATGAGAGACACTTCGTTTCTTTTGAAAATTAAATCATCTACATACAAAAAAATAATAATAATTTTACTATCATTTTCTTTAATTTAGAGTGTGGGTTCACCATCACACTTTTCAAATCCTTTATCCGTCACGTAAGCATCAATCATGTTGTACCATGATCTTGGTGCTTGCTTCAACCCATAAAGAGCTTTCTTCAACTTACATACTTTGTGCTCTTGGCCTTCTATCTCATAGCGAGGAGGTTGTTCAACATACACATCCTCTTTCAACACTCCATTCAAGAATGTTGACTTTACAGCCATTTGATAAAATTTCCACTTTTATTGTACTATTATGGACAACATTGTCCTCACTATCTCCATCCTTTCAACTGGTGCAAAGGTTTCCTAATAATCTCTTCCTTGTTGTTGGTTGTAGCCTTTCCTAACAAGTCTTGCTTTATGCCTTTCTCTCTTGCCTTCAACATTGCTTTTATTCTTATAGACCCATTTCACTCTAATGAATTCCTTACCTTATGGGAGGTCCACTAACTCCCATATATCATTATTTTCTATTGCTCCAATCTCTTCATTCATTTCTTCAATCCATTTTTCTTTGTTTGCTGCATCTTCAAAATGGATTGGGTCATCAACATGACAAAAAAAAGAAAATAAATAATTTAGACCAGTATTATTATTTACTTTTTCTTACTCATATACTTCACTCAAATTTATGATTCCTCGTCTTCTTGGTGTGCTTGGAGTTCCACTTGAACTCGAGGGAGTTTTAGATCCCTGTGGTGTGCATAGAGAAGCACTTCCTTGATTTTGCATTGTTGCTCTCTTCATTTCTTTTGGTGTGCCCTGGTGAGATTTTGTATTTGAAGGATGAGCCACCATTGAGGGATTATTTTCTACAATCAATTCCTCTCTACATTCATGTGAAATGCATGTCTGCACATTTACAGTCTTCTCTAAACTTCCATCCCAAGCTTCTTCTTCAATGAATTGAACATCTTTGCTGATTATTATCTTCTTCGTTGATGGATTATAGAGTTTGTAGGCCTTGGATTCATCGTTGTATCCCAAAAATATACACTTATACCCCTTGTTGTCCAACTTCTTCCTTAGTTGATCTGGGACATGTGCATATTCCACACATCTAAATACTCTGACGTGAGTGACAAATTGCTTTGTTCCACTCCATGCTTCTTCTAGAACTCTGTTCATAACAACTATGGCTAGACATCTATTTAAAATATAAGCTGCACAATCGACAACTTCTTCACAATACTCATTTAGAAAAAAAAAATCCTTCAGCATACTTCTCACCATGTCCATGATGGTCCAATTCCTTCTTTCTACAACACCGCTTCGTTGTGGCATGTACCTTTTGGTAAATTGCTTGTGTATTCCATGCTCCCTAAAAAAACATAGGAAGTCTTTGGAGATATATTCTTCACCTCTGTCATTTCTCAACACTTTTATGCAGTGCCCACTTTTCTTCTCAACAAGATCTTTGAAGTGGTAGAACTATTCAAACACTTCACTTTTCAGTTTTAGGAAGTACACCCATGTCTTCCTTGCGCAATCATCTATAAATGTCAAAAAATAATGACTGTCAGCTAATGATGGCATTTGCATTGGTCTACATAAGTCTGAGTGGAAAATTTCTAAGGGTTCCTTTGCCCTTATACTCTTTCCTGCTGGAAAGGATTCTCTACGTTTCTTGCCCAACATGCAGCCTTCACATAGGTTGTCTAGTTTCTCTATGAGTGGTAATCCTTTTACTATCCCCTTTCTATGCAAGAGGTTCAAACCTCCAAAATTGAGATGTCCAAATCTCAAATGCCATAACGAGTTTTCATCTTTCACTTCTTCTTGAAAGACTTCTTGTGTGACTGCTGCTACAACACCTCCTTCCTTCAAGTATGTTTCGATCTTGAGAGGAAACATCCTATTGCTTGTCATATGCACTTCTGCAATGACCCTTTTACTTGGAGGTATGTCCATGATTGTACATACATCATTTTTTAAAAACACACTGTAGCCCTTATTCATGAGCTACCCAATGCTTAGAAGGTTACATTTCTGGCCATGTACATAATATACATATGGAAAAAACTTCTTCTCTCTCTTCCTTGTTAGTATCGAAACTCTGTTTTCCCCATGACAAAGACTTTACTATGAGTCCCTATTGTCACTTCAGATTTCGCAGTCTCATCCAGATTGGCAAACATTTCTATGTTTCCAATCATGTGGTTACTACAACCTTAGTCTAAGAACCATACATCTTCTTATTTTTCTTGTGCTACATTACAAGGTAGAAGCACATTACTATGGTTCTGATTTTCTCTTGAACAATTTACATTTTGTCTACTACTCATGTCATTTTGTTTCTTTTTACATTCATTGGCATAATGCCCATAGTTTTTACAATAATGACATTGGACTTGGGATTTATCATACCTTTGTCCTTGTGCTTGATTGTGGCTTGAGCCTTCACTTGATTTCTGGTTTTTGCCCCTTCCAATTGTGCTTGCAGGGCTGCTTCTTCCACCTCTGTGTAGGCTTCTTCCTCTTCCTCCGTAGTTTGATCTTCCTTGACCTCTACCTCGACGAAAAGAAATTTGTGTCTTGAAAGCATGCTCGAATGAGGAGTTCGTTGTTTTGTTCAATCTATGTTCATGAGACATCATGGATGTATGAAGCTCATCCACTGAAAATTGTGAGAGAACCTTTGTCTCTGCTATGACCACTACTATGGCATCAAATCTTGCTAGTAGGCTTCTTAGGATTTTCTCCACTATTATTCTTTTCTTAAGTGTCTTTCCAATAGAACTTATCTAGGTAACCAACCCAATCAAATGTGTGAATAATGAGTCTATGTTATCAGACTCTTTCATACACAGAGTTTCAAAATATCTCATCGAAATTTGTAATTTGGTTGTCTTCACTTTCTCCATGACTTGATAGGTTGTCTTGAGAATATCCCATGCCTCCTTAGACTTTTTTTTTGCTCCAATCCTAGGGAAAATACTCACATGTACTGCTTGAAAGATATAAAAGAGGGCTTTGGAGTCCTTCTTTCTATTATCTTTCAGCAAGTCTCTTTCTATTGATGTCAAAGCAGTAAGCACTGTTGCATCTACTGGTTCTAGAAAGCCATTTTCCACAAACTCCTATATATAATGGGAAGAAAACATGACCCTCATTGTAATGTCCCAATAATCATAATTTTTACCATTGAACTTTGGTAATTGTGGATTTGTCAGGCTTCTGCGTGATGCTGCCATTCTGACTGTGTAAAACAAAAACTTTCTCATTGCTGGAGAAATCCACTTCTCAAACAAATCTTACAACTTCTTCAGTAAATGGAGCTTGTTCTTTTACTCAGAGCCTAGGCCTCCTTTGATACCATGTTGGAAATATTGAATGAAACAATAACACAGAGGGATGCTTCTCCCACAATACAGTTCTATGAACAATTTCTGCAGAATTAACATTCATACACACAGAGAGACAGTATAACATAGGAGAAAAACTCTTTTTTCAATTTATTCAACTCTTCTTTGAGTTTTAATTCATTATACTCTACTTCATAAAACTTGAAATTACATAACTTATACAAAATGGCGGAAGCCTATAAAACCTAATGCTACTCAATGCAATTCAATTGCTCAACGGACGTTCAACAACCAATTGTCCTTGGGCTATCAAAAGACCCATTTTTTCATTAAAATAGTGCACAGACCTGCAATTCGGTTTACATACGAAACAGGTACAAAACACGTTGAAAAACACAAAAGGGCGAATCTCAAATATTATGTAATATGGTTCTGAGTCCACATCGCATCCACACAAATTGACGATATCAAACTTTAACTATGACGATATTAGTTAAACATTGTGAACTGCAATGTGTGATGTGACGTGGAACCATTGCATCGCATTCAAAATAACATAGCCTACATGTGCTTTACGGGAAACTTGAATATGTGCGATTGCGATATGTAATAGTAATATCGCATCGCAGAACATAAATGCGGGCAGCAGAAGGTAATGTTAAAGAATTGCGATTGAGATGTGTGATGCAATATCGCATGGTTCATTTCGAGGCTTAAACAGTAAGTGATAAGATGTGTGAAGTGCAGTAAATGCACACAGTAAACAACGGTAAGTGTGGTGAATGGAATACAAAGGAAAGAAGCACAAAACAAAGGTTTGGGGAGTGCGGTAACCTATAAGGTGGGTCCCACCAGATATCGCATCGGCCGTAGAATAATTTATGGCAAAAGGGCTTAAAATTAAAACAAAAAACTTGCGATTGGGCACTGCGCGCAAATGGTAAGTCAGAGCGGTGGTTGAAGATATAAACACAGAGCATGGCCTTGTACTTTGTTTGTTGTGGGTACGTGAAAATGCCTTAGCGTCCATTGATGTGTGCTTGTCCTTCTCTGCTACAAAATTGATGAAGTGTGAGCCGTTGACACTGCTCATTTATAACGGTGATTGGGAGTATAATTCCAACAAATCCGAGTAACTCTATGAAAAGGGCCTAGAATCCAATTCAGAAAAAGCCTTCCGAATGTGAGTGCAAAGACGATGAGAAGGCGAGAGTTAGTGCATGTATAGTATCCCATGCTTTCTTAAATTACGTTTGGGATGGTGGAGCTGCCACCAAGTTTTTAGGTTTTGAGGGTCAAGTCAACTAGTAACACTAAAGTTTCATGAACTAACAATAAATCAGGGGAAGAGTTAGGTGAATGTAATCATTCATTTAAGCATTATCAGTGGCACATTGGTTTATTATTTGTACATAAATAGTGTTGCACCAGCTAAATGCCTTCGATCACGATATTAGGTACGTACTTAATTCAAATAAAAAATATATAGGTGACTCAGAAATAAAATAAAATAATATCATATTTATAAGAATAAAAAATAAAAATAAAATATATTAGATTACAATCACTTTTTATCATCAAAGACTTATGGCCAGGGCACGGTAGTACTGAAATGAATAGAAACAACATTCTCTGCCATCAGCGCCGCAGCCCTGCCCGGAAGCACTAACATCCTTTCATCGTCAGCTGAATCTTACCCTATCTTTTCATCGTCATAGTCAGTCGATTTTTTTTTTTTTAAACTGAAAAGTCATCCGTGTAACAGCTCACAGATATACATAATCTTCTCTAAAATAAGACCACAATGAGTATTAAACCACAAGACTTATTGGACCACATCCTTAAAACTCATGGTCGGTCAAATTTTACCCCTCTCAATTCGACAGAAATTCACAGTCGGGATGACCAAGTGTGTGAAGTCTGCTGCATTACCATTATTTTCCAACAAAAATAGACGATATGTGTACATGATGAAAGAATTCGAATTCTCATTTTGGGTTGTTTTCAAATGTTAGTTAGTATCAGGTATCAAGTAATAAAACAAATGGGATGCATAGCAGCATAGTGCAGTCTTCTTTTGGTAGTGATCTGTACGGTACACCATTAGAGCAATATGGACACAAGTTTTGTCTTTACAAAACCTTCAGTTTTCACAACGTGTTATATTAACAAATACTGGCTACTGAGCCCTATCCACCTTGTCGATTGGTTCACCCATGTACTTCAACTCTGTTGCATAACCATTAATTTTCAACCAAAATAAATGATATGTTTCCACAATGTGTATATTAACAAATACTGGCTACTGAGCCCTATGCACCTTGTCGATTGGTTCACCCATGTACGATAAATTCTTCATTATTTTTCAACAAAAGTAAATGATCTCTATACACGATTAATTGTTCACTGATAACAGAATGTGAATTTTGATTTATGGTCATACCTTGTTAACAATAACATCTTGTTGATATATTCTTATCTTATTATCACCTATTATCAGTTGACCGTAGATCATTGTGAGAAAATACCATTTCTAGATCATAAACCATCGGTAGAGTATAATAGTTCTTTATAGTAGATTTATTCAACTATCTCATACAAATGCACAAACTTAGATTTCCATCCACCTTCTACATAAGAAAAAAATTTAGGACACCTCAAGGTGAAACACTTGGGTTTATTGGCCCCTTCTTCAATAGTTCTTTTAGATGTATCTACAAAAATTTGAATTGTAGTGTGCTCGTTATGTATAGAGTCTAGGAATTTGGGGAAACTTTAGAAATTAAATAAAGAAAGAAATCAATGTCTATTGGTTGGTAATCTTCATAATTCCTTAAACACATCCTGAGACTATTTTAAAACCATATAGTCTTCCAGATTTGACTCACTCTTCCACATGTACTACATATATCTAGCACCCTTTTATAAAGATTCTTTTTATTTATAATGCTAAAATCTCTCTCATGGATATAAGGGTGGGAATACTTCGAACTATCCTTAGGTTTCCTTCCTGATTAAGGTATCTGAAATCCTCATCCCAGATATCTAGGATAGAATGATGCCTATCAACCAAATCCATACCAACAAAATAATCATATGGCCCCAAGTAGTAGGATGTTTGAATTTTCCTTATGGTTGACTTCATTCATGTTGACTAGGAAATCATACTAATATCATTGATTATTTTCATGTTTATATTAGTTAGGTAAACCAATCAATGTTTTTTCATACTTAGATATGTTTAATTTAAATCTTTCAACCACTTTAGGAACTATAGATCTATGACTAGATCTAGAATCAATGAAAATACCTATGGGTTTATTATCAATCTTACCTCCCATTTCATCATGTGAAAATGATAGTTTACTTGTTTATGGTCCAAGGATGCATAAATCATTGACATTCTTCTACTAATATGTATTATTGTATTGGCTTATTGAATATTATGGACAATACTCATCCTATTTTTTTTGTGAGGATCATCTTTAAGAATGTGATTTACCTCACATCCCCAACACTATATGCATTGATGTCTTGTTTTTCTCCCAAAGAATCTAGCATTTATTTTTCATTTTTTGTTGGATACCATTGTTAGTATGCTTGACAGATGTTCCAAAATACTATTTATCCTTTTCTTTTCTTCTTACCATCCCAAGACTTGTAGAAACACAACTTTCTCTTTTTTTCTTCCCTCATAGTAATATTTTACTGTCCATATGGATTCCTCTAACATTTTAGGTTCAAAAAATTATATTTTATTCCTCTTGAATGATATCAATCTACTTAAAAATATATAAATTTTAACCTACTCATCCTTGATCAAATTCACATACCTTAGAAGCTCTCTCAAATTATTTTCATATTCCTACATTTTCATACTCCCTATATTTTTATCAAAGAACTATTTCAACTTTTTTTCATAAAAATTCTTCGACAAATGTTGTTGCTATAATTATTTATTGAATTTCCTCCAAGAAATTATCTTCTCATCAATATGAATAACATGTAGAAAATTTTCCATAAAGATGATATAAGCTAATCCTTTCTTCTATCTTTGCTCAATAATTATCTAGATGAAAATATTTTCTCATTCCTAACCATCAATATTCAATATATTCACCTTTCTTATGCTCTCCATTGAATGTTTCTTGCTTTAGCTTCCCAATGTCTCTTTGCAAACTATTTATCTGAGGCATTCTCCTCTTATGTTTGAGAGGGGAACTACTTGGGTTACTTTTTTATTTTGAAAATGCATATGTTCTTCTAGTTAAATTTCTAGTTGAATGATGGTGTATACTAACACTTTATGAGTAAATATATTCCTTATGATCATCTATCTTATTATTAGATCTTGATGTTGTTGCATGTCTTGTAGATATTGTATGTCTTGTGCTAGAATCCTTGTTAATTTACTAATGTAAATATTTACTCTCTAGCTATTAGGATTTAATTTTATTATACTCCTCTTAGGCCATTATTAACTCTTCAATTTCTACCACATTTCCATCTATAATATTATCATGGTCTCTACCATTTCCACAAGATCTTCCTAATTTATCTATCCATTGGACTTTATTTTAGCCTTTCTGGAGATGATATTTAGACCTCTTATTTTCATCTTCATGTTTTTAAAAACCTTGGGAATCCTCCATGTAGCTAGTTGTCATACTAAGATTGATCTTTTTTTCTATCCCTAATTTTGCAAAATGTGTATTCAATAATTACTATTAGAAATTATTTAAAAAAATTATAAATTAAGCTACATATCATTAGTGATCTCAATTCATGAAGAACATCGATGCAATAATAGAAATCATGATCCCTTATACACAATCTCCTATGACTCATATTTCCAAAAACTATACTAATACCTGATTTTGTTTTCTAAGACATAAATTATAGCTTTCTAAATTTTCACATTTCCACTTAATTGTGCCCTTCTTTAAATAGTTTATCTTGGTTAAAAGGAAAATTTCTACCAAGTGCGAAATAAAATTAAGAAATAATTGGGAAAACATTTATATGGAGGGATTGGGAAAATATATATATATATATATATATAGATAGGGTAGATAATATTGTTGATTACGAAGCTCTAACAACTTTAGGATTGGTGATATAATGTTATATTTGAATTTTATTTCAATCTAAAGGTGTCAACGTTTCCCTTTTTACATTTTTTTTCTGAACTTAATTGTAGAAAAAAGCACCATCTTCCAAATTGAGAAAAACTGGAAACCTTCAATCACACAAATTCATCTAGCTTGTTGAGAAAGAAACATGAGACATAAATGATTTTTTCAAGATTTGTGATCTAGCATCCCCTTTGCCAGTCCAAAAATTTTGAAACTACCCTAAAGCATCCTAAAATATTGGACTTGGCCTATTTTATATCTTTATTCCTAAGCCCTTGAAATTTTCCCAATTTCTCCATTAATTTCCTTTGTGTATAGTTCCATTTTTTACCATCACAAATTCATTAGCAGTAAGTCCTCCTTCAAGGACTACCACTCTACTTTTCAAAAATCATTAATACCTCATTACCACTTGCGTAGTCCTTCTCACTACAAGCATAAAATTTCATCTATTTCTTAGTCATTATTCTCATGTTATGGACAAAACAAATGTTTGACTCCATATATTTTTCTTATACCATTCTTTAGATGAAAATGTGGCATATTGTATGGTTATTAATGTGATGTTAATGTCCACTAGTTATCCATGTCACCATGTTGATTTTCCTTTTAGTTGGACATAAAAATATTTATTCCATCAATAAACCTCAAAATTTGTATTATTGTTCAAGTACAAAAATTTTCTCATTCACAAGTTGCAAAATTTTAGTCATTGGTCAAATTTAAAATTTACCTTATCAGTGAACTTCAAAATTTGTGTCATTTGCAAGCTTCAACATTTGTCTCATTAAATAACTAAAAATAATAATATTTTTAAGCAAAGTCAACAATTTTCTTTTGGAAAACTCAAAAGAAAAATTATTTTCAATACACTCAATATTTTTTCTTTGGAAAACTCAAATGAAAAAATAATTTGTCTCAGCAAACTAAAAGAAGATTAACTTAGAAAGTTTTGTCCTCTTATGGATCTAGAATGTGAATTTTGGGATTAGATGTGATCTAGGGAATTTACAAGTATATCTAATTTTGAAAGGATATTGCTTATAGGGCCACCATGAAATCTTTATTCAATAACTTGACATGGTAGATTTAGACCTTGCACTTCCCCATTTAACATCTTTACATTAAATGTGTTGGATTTCATCCATAAATTAGGGATTTTAGATTTAATTTTACTATTTTCCAAAATTTGAACTTAACTCAAAGCTTTCCAATAAATTTTTTGTCAAATTCGTGTTGATCTCTCACCCATACAAGTCTCATGTTGAAATTTCACTCTAGTAACACTATGTGACAGACCCAACATTAGAGGATACAAGATACTTAGATTTTTCATAAATAAATCAAATGGCCATAATTTTGATAGCAAATTTTAAAATTAATATGCACAACATGAATACACTCATGCAACTATCAACCAAAAAAAATTTGAGACACAAACTACTCAACCATACACAACATTTATATACACATACATAGAATAAATTGTAGCAACCAAGCACAACATTAACACAGTAAATAAAGACAATGACAAGAAAAATTATATTTATAAATGATTATGTGATTGGCTGCAAGCATCACAAGTTCCATCCAAACATTATAGAACCAACTCTCTCTATAGCAAACCATGGACATGATGGGCCTAAGAATCAACAAGGACAAACAAACTCTCTCATATAGATACAATCCATAGATATAGCCCAATATTCAATAAATTCAAACTCAGGCAACCCATTCATCAATTGCAATCACCTACCTCTCTTATCCATTAATCTCCACAACTAAGGTGAGATATTCCGTTCTCTACTATTTAGTCTTCAAGCAATCTCTATGAAAAATGTTTTAGCATAGGCTAGCTAGGAATCCCTTTTCCTTATTCATTAATCTCCACCACTAAAGGATGATATTTCCTTCTCTACTCTGTACTCCTGAAGCAATCTCTATCTACTACTAGGTTCTAGAATAGGCTACCTTGAAATCCCTTTATCGCTTCTCTCTATTTAGCAAGGAATCCCTGAAGCAATCTCTATCTACTACTAGGTTCTAGGATAGGCTACCTTGAAATCCCTTTATCGCTTCTCTCTATTTAGCAAGGAATCCCTCTATCCATTCTCTCTATTTGAATTCTCTTCTAAGCCTATGTATACTAAGTCCCCTTCACAAGTGTACTCAACTACTAAACTAGTGCTTTAATATTAAGTCCACACATTCCCTTCACAAGTATACTCAAACATTCCCTTCTCTCCATTCCCTTCTCTCTATTTAACACATAATCGCTCTATCCATTCATTGTATTTGAATTCCCTTCTAAGCCTCTTTGTACGAATCCCCTTCACAAATGTACTCAACTACTCCACTAATACTTTAATACTCAGTCCACACATTCCCTTAACAAGTGTACTCAACTCATTCCATTCACAAAGTGTACTCAAACATTCCCTTCGCAAGTGTACTTCCCTTCACAAATGCCCCCAACTCCTACTTTAACGCTCAATCCACTAATTCCATTTACAAGTGTACTCAACTCAAAACAATTAATAGCAACATGATATATGAAAGTGGCATATGCTTTTAGGCATGTGGGATTTCTCTTAAACTCCATTATCCCATTTTTTTTTAATCATATTTCCTTGTATTTATATGGGTTGATTTATAATCCAATAATTATTTTCTTTTATTGGTATAAAAGTATAACATTTATATATTATAATACTTAATTCTTAGTAATTTACCATATCTACAATTATATATTATAATATAAAAAAATAAAAACTAAAATATTGAAAATTTATTAAATAAATTATTATATTTAGATCTAATAAATTAATGTCAACCATTCTCAACATCTTCTGAAATCATAACAATACATGAATTTTACAAGAAAAGCTACAACAATTCATAGATAAAGTAGAAGAAAATTTTCAATAAAGTTATCCAAACATCTTTAATTTATCAGATAATATTTTACATATTTAAATCGAAAACCCAGTTTCACTCAAAATTATACCATTTTTACATGACTGCTGCTGAAGGATTCAAAATATAATATAAATAACATTTCACACATAACAAAGTATTACTGCCATGACTATGAAATTCAAACGCACTCCAAAAGCAAATGAACCTATGATTCTGATGAGAGTTGAAAAGTTTTCAATATATTTCCATCTATGCTGCGTTTAGAAGATAGGAGATCTGCAGTTAGGACAACTGTACCTTTGATAATCAATCCACTTGTCCAAGCATTCAATATGGAAAACATGCCCACATTTAGCAAGCCTCCGGATTCGATCAGTCGCCCGGAAATCAGTAAGACAAACAGAACATGTAATATCTCCCTCCCCATCTTCTCCAGAGCTACAGTATTCAACGACCACCGGCAAATTGTCAAGGATGATCTGATGGTTGTTAATGGGGGAGGAAGAAGAAGTATTACTAGTGACCGTCAAAGGAGTTACGGGCCACAGGGTGACAACATCGTGGGGAGGTGGAGAATATTGATGAAGTCCTGCCAAAATCCGAGTAACTCTATGAAGAGGGCCCAGAATCCAATTCAGCAAACGCCTTCCAAGTGTGAGTGCACAGACGAGGATCATCAGCAACCTCGGGAGGCGCGGAGCTGAGGACGGTGCATCGTCCCATGAGAAGACGAGAGCTACTGCGTGCATCGTATCCCCTGTTTCTTGAATTACGTTTGGGATGGTAAAGGGGCTGCTTCTGCCAACAAGTTTTCAGGTTTTGAATGTCAACTCAGCTGGTAACAATTCATGAACTAACAATAAATCACGTGAAGAGTTAGGTGAATGTACTCATCCATTTAAGCTTTATTAGTGGCATATTGGTTTATCAGTGTTGCGCCATCTAAATGCCTTAGATCAAGATACCAGGTACGTACTTAATTCAAATAAATACTATATAAATGAGTGAGAAATAAAATAAAATAATATTATATTTATAGGAACAAAAACAACAAATAAAATATATTTATATTACAATAAATTTTTATCGTAAAAGACTTATGGCCAGGCCTACATGCGCGGTAGGTTTAACATCCTTTCATCATCTGCCCTTCCTCACTGGAGAAGTGAGAAACTGAGTCTCGGTACGGAAATGAATATAAACAACATTCTGTGCCATCAGCGGGCCAGCCCTGCCAGGAAGCGCTAACATACTTTCATTGTGAGATGATTTTTTTTTATTTTTTTTTCAATTGAAAAGTTATGTGTGGAACAGCTCATAGATATACATAGTTTTCTTTTCCTCTGCTATTGGATCAAAAACTCTAAGATTAGATCACAAAATTTATTAGATCAAAATTTTCAATGTAATTTACATCATAATTAACATTAAAAAAAAAATATTATTATTGACAAGGTTTGACTAATACAATTATCAAACTATGTCACTGCATCTACTTCGAGCCCTATATCTTACCTTTACATAGATATAGCAAATTAAAAAGATTGGGTGATTTCATCACAGGTTTGAAGGTAGCAACTTGCCTAGTATGCAAGATACTTGGCAACATATCTAACCATGGATGGAACTCCACATCTAATTCTTCACCGAACACAAGTTCCATGTTATTACTGAGTGAGGACGCAATACTTATGGTTAATATATTGTGACACGACACAATGCTTATGGTTAACATTATATTAATGTTGATTGAAATGATTTATAGCGGAAAATCTCGACTGGAGATTTGAGTCTCAATCCTTTAGTATTAATGATATTGTCCAACAGTCCCATCCAGTTGACACCTTTAAGGGATACACCGTCGGATTATAAGGTTTGGGATCTACCATGGAGATTGGCGGAGTACCCTTTTAGGGTATAGACCTCCCCAAACCCTAACCATCTTCTATCTGATTCCACGCTGCGTTGCTCCATTTGGCGTGTCAACCGCCATCTCGCTTACCTTGGCTCTTATTCGGCTCTGCTTGGCCTCTGAAGGCACAACTCCACATGTAATCATGATACCCTACTCCTTGAAGCTTATTAAGTTCAAGATGGGGTCGCATTTTTTGTTAAATCGATTTTACATTCTTTCATTTTTCTCCATTCGTGTTTCCGTTCATTTGGGGTTTTAACATGGCGTCCTTGTTTATTTCGATGGTCATGTATTTGCTCTAAGGTTTACGTGGAGACTGTTTCTCCAACGAGCTCCTTCATCGAACAGTAGGTGAGCTGAGAGGAAACTTTAAGTTATGCATTGGTTTCCTAAATATATGTATAATTTCCTCCGGCTAGGAATGATGACTCCTTTCCGTGACTCATTCATAGGGTTTCTCTCTTCGAACCTGCAGAGGAACTTATATACTCAGGTAATAGTTTTAATGCTTCTGTTGTTCGTTTTATTTAATCTCTGTTGCTAGTTCGTCAGCATGATCTCTCACTAATGTCTCCTCTGGTTCTTGCTCCTTGTGCAGGTAGTGGCCTCGCTCATCCAAGTCAATTTTTTCGATTCCTTGATATAGAAGGTCAATTACCTAACCCTTCCCTTGCCCTTCAGGTACTCCAACCTCGCTATATGGTTTATAGATCTTGTTAGCAGAGGGCCTTTTGCTTGGCCTCGAAGATGCTCTCGGCATCGTAAGTTTTTGAACTAGAGTTTCAGGCTTGCATGCCGTTATGTTAAATTTCTATTTTCTGTAGTACAAGGGGCTTTGCTCGATTAGTGGATATCATCAACTTTTGTGACCCTTGACCTATACTTAGTTCTTTTGTTTGTGAAGAAACTCTATATTTTTTGGTCCAAACTTATGAGAGGAGAACTCTCGAGACTCAGTGAATTTCTGGTTTACATTTTGTCTCGAATGCTATAAAATACCTTACTTTTATACCTATGCGTTCTTGTTTCGGGTTTTCTCTATTCATGCAAATACTGTTCATTCATGTTCGATGAAATACTTTTCTTTCTTTTGGGTATATTCAGGAATAGTGAGCTGTGTTTTCTACATTTCCTCATATGTTTATAAAGTATGTTTTCCGAACCTGGAATATGGTTCTAAATAGATTATCTTGGCTCCTGCAGAATCTTGTTTTCTTTCTTCTTTGACTCGTTTCTTCACTATCGTTGTATATCTGGTTTTATATTGTTATTTACCAGTTCTCGGGTTACTATGCATGTAATCACTCATGTTTCTTTTCCTTCATTTATTTTACTGTCTACAGTAGTTATACACCCTTTAACTGGTATTGGTACATAATTTATTTCTTACTTTTTAATGACATCTCCGAACCATTATGTCTGTGTTTATTATAGATTACAGTTAACAATCAACTCGGGGATTGGGGTTTTGACCCTAAAGTCTAAGTTAACAGTTTCCCATGTTAACATTCCTATAGCAGTAGTTCTGAATAATTCCATCTATTTACAGTAAACACAAATTCTTTTCTTGATTTATGAAATAAACCAGAGTTCGCATAATTCTAAATATTTATTGTATTATGTGAGTTTCACTGTTCATTTAAAGAAACACAGATATAACACATTTCTACACTTCCAATATGGAGAAGTCTTCATTTCGTCATTAAATAACCCGGACTGTAACAAGAATTTATAAATAGCTAGATAACATATCCAATACTTAGTTTTCCAGTAAATAAGTACTTATATGTTTTCCATACTTGTCGATGTTGTCCACCCTACCATGAGTGAGGAAATTACGTCCTCAACTCCCCTCGTGCTCCATATAGAGTCCAATAGGTTGACAGAATTTTCCAAAAGGGACCTCAAGGCCCTTAGCCCAATACTTCTTCTTTTCTATGAATAGGGAATGCTGAGTGTTTTCCACTAGTCACTATGAGCTCAGGAATACTCCACTCTCTCCCCCTTAGTCTCAAAATAGAACTCGTCTTCCTCACTCGGATGTACTTTTTATCCCTAGAGGAAAGGTAACTATCTTCAACCACTTTCTGTTCAACCACTCTTAGTTCTTGGAATAATTTTACCATTAGTATTTTATCCTTTTATGAAACAACTATTCTGCTAATAATTTCTTTTTCAGCAAAAAAGCATAATTATTATTTTTTAATCAGATAATCCTTTTCTCAAGAATATAGATGTTTAGTCACCTAAAATTAAATAACGTAACAACTAGTTAACATTTAAACCAGTTGTCACATCCAACCTAACCATTAAAACATATCCTTAAAACTTATATATTAGTCTCTTCAATTCGACAAAAATTCACAATCGTTGTTAGTGTGAATTCTAATTGTAAGTGTAAGAAAAAAGCTCACTTTACTTTTGCATAACAAAAATCCCTAACATTAAATACGGTTGCCAATTTCTTTAGATCTGCAGTTAGTTGACTAAGACAAATTGTACAAAATCAAAATCTAAGCAGTAAATAAAAGCAAGAGTTGCTCCATGCATCCAACAGGCAAGACAAGAATGTTTTTAAAGCATTTTTGTATTTATGACACCTGGGAAGGGAACATAGAAAGATGTTACGAGTCCCCCTCAATGGGATGGCTTCTTGTATGTCTTCCGTGCTCCAGATATAAGATCTCCCTCTCTTGATGGTGTAGAAACCCAGAAAAAAATGGAACTCAAAGGGAGCTCACAAGCAAAAAGATAGAAAAATATGACAATGATGGAGAATCAAAGTCAAACCAAAAGTATAGATCCAGAGTGATCTTTAGGCAAGAAAAGGTAGTGAGTGAATGGGAAAACCCTTCTATTTATAACAAAATATTGAGTTAGTCTAGATATTGGTGCATAATTTAAATACTATTAACCAAATCTAGATCCAACTTTTATGGAATATTTTATTATATTTTTTGGAGGGAAAAGAATTTGAATCTGGTCAAATCCCGTTATTTGTAAATGATAAATAAATAAATGACTTATTTATTATTTTAAGAATGTGGTTGAGTAATAATTAAATAAATAGTGATTTATTCAATTATTTGTAAATGATTTAGTCAAATTTAACAAGGAATATTATTTAAATAATGTTTTAAATAATTATTCCTAGAAAATAATAAGATAAATAATGATTTATCTAGTTAATTTTCCTGTTTTGGGAAAAATATGACCAGAAATATTAATTAAACGGTTGTTTAACTAATTATTTTTTGAGGAAAATCAAACAAATAGGGATTTATTCATTTATTCCTCATGGGGTTTCCTATTTAGACCATAAACAACTTAACAAATTAAGGATTACTAGGTTATTTTTCATAGTGAAAGAGAAATTTTACTTGTGGTAAAATTGGTCTTACATGGTGTACTTTGGTCCATCTAATAGTAACAGGTTAGATGGCCAAAAATTGGTGTAACAGATTGACCCCCAACATGCGATCATTAGGAGCTAATCGTATGATTGAAGTACATTGTAAGAACTCAATCATCGAACACCAAAGGGGAAGTTAGAGAGAGAGAGAAATATAAGGTAGAATAAAGCGCTAGAGCACAAGACCCTAAGGAGGAAAGACTTACAGGTGCGAAAAGTCTCTTTTATGAGTGAGTACCTGTTCTTAAGAGGTGGGGGACGCATACCTATGCTTGCTGAGATAACAAAGTACAAAGAATAATGCGTCCGGTAAATAAGGGACTCAACTATATAGTACATGCTAGCATAAACATGTGCCAAATAAAAATATGATAATGGATCCCACATACATACTCTGCTTGGGATAACAGCCGAGACTAATACAATAATATCTGAGTACATGAGATATAATTACAACCAAAGAGGCCCTATAAAAAAAGAGATGGCTCTGAAAATCTGAATGATACATGGAAACTAAAAGGCGTTGCAGGTAGTTGAGGCCGAAATCATCAAATCTATGGAGTTGCATCGAAGGTTGTAATAGAGAGGTCATTTGGGCATGTGGGGGGTTACCTAAAGGGCCACCCCCTCATGAGGTCTGAAACATCTCACACATACCCGAAAATCACTGGTACAATCTACTGCATCACTAAACCATCAAGTATACGTATCTCGATCATGTTGTAAGGAGTTGGAGCTGAGAAAAAATCAAGTCAAAGGGAAATAAAGAGTCCCTTTGCCTGATCTGAGGCACCAAACAAGAGTGGAATCTGGAAGCAAGGTATACTGCCCTCTAGACTTGTATTTTGGATTGAATGAGCTGATGTCAACAGAAATAGGTCTGCCATAGGTGAGCCAATAAGGGGTCCTCAACTAAGGCATGAGAGATAATAGTAGAGCGAATGATAGAATGACAGTAGGGATGATGGTGGAATGGGGGTACTGAGTAGCGAGCTGACAACTTCCCTTGTTAGAGCATGAAGGGCATAGATGAACTAGCAGCAACTGACACAATATCAAAGGGGATAGGGGAGAATATGACTGAAGTCAAAAGTGTGCGACACGAGAGAGGGTAAAAGCAATGAAGGATGTAGGAATATGATGGGATACAAAGGGACTCAGGATAGACTCCATGACTGTGATGATTAATCAACTCGGATGTTTTAAACAAGGGCAACTTGATGATGATGCCACGCAGAAAAGGTCCAGTGGGGACCATAAAAAAATGAGTACAATATGGTTACTCATGACAAAAATTGACACGAGCATGGAAAAGTATGGAGTAAAAGTTGTGCTCCAAGTGCAAGTGTTGCAAGTGAATAAATTCGATTTTGAAAAGTAGAGAAGTGACCCTTCTTGGAAAACATGTGTCTGGGTGAAGTATCAAATCACAAAAAACTAAAGGATACCCATTTGAGAGCTCAGTGCAATTTTTCCAATGGTGTTTACGGTTTGGTTGCAGCTGGAGAACGAAAAATTTGGGGTTTCTCTTTTAATAAGACATTTTCCCTCTAATTTAATTCATTTGCAAATGTAGCTGTTGTGAATGTAGAGAGGGGAAAAGGCCCTAAATCTTGCAGCGATCATAGCGGACAAACCAACCGTTGGAATCGAGATCCGTCAGTTGTAGGTAAGAGGTCTAACATTACTCTTTCATTTCAGTGGATTGAAAGTTTATTTTAGGCACCCAGAGCTTAGGAATAGACCCTTGCTCTTCTTCATGGCTGGGTCACACATTTTGGGGCAGTATCTGCGACCTAGGTAACAAGTTTTCGGCAGAAAATTGTGACTTGTCCCAGGATTTTGCCTGAAAAGTAAGACCTAATAGAGAGGGGTATTTCAGTGATTTTTCTTGGCTGAGAGCTATGTTTTTATGTTTTAATGAAATCTTTCCTTTCTGTACACTAACAAGTATGATGGATTTGTGCAGATATGGAAGAATTGAGGATCAACTGGAGAGAGAGAGACCTGGAAACATTACAGTCGGAGATCTGAGAGGATCATGGTGTCTGTACTGTATTCGCTAGGTTTTGGGTGCTGAAGTTTGTGGAAAACCCTTTGATGAGAGATGGAGAGCCCTTGTTGACTCAGATTGTCAGTTATTAGGATTCAGACCATGAGGTATTTATAGTGCAGGGGCACCAAATCGAGTTGACGGTCCTGGATATATATTTCATGACTGGTCTCCCATCACTTGGGATGGTGGGGAATACATAGCGAGTGTTACCGTGAGGGCGGACCATCATGGAGTTTGAAGAGTGCCATTGCCGACCAGGTTTCCATGTCAAGGGGAAATATATACTGATCGGGGATATAGAGAGGCTAGAGACCCATGCTATCACCACAGCAGTGTTGCGGATCCTGGGCAGCTAGGCACTCCACCACATCACTAGGGTCAGATGATGCTTGTTGAGAGTGTGTTGAGTGGGACCTACTATGGGTGGGCCCAAATTATGGTGTCATCGTTGAAATGATAGTTTTTGCTATGCAAGAGGCAAGTGAACCATGATTGTGCATCTGGCACAATGTTGTGCTTTCTCTTCTTTGAGAATATCCCGACACTCCAACCATGCATTAGATCTAGGATGAGGGCCTGAGAGAGCCCAAGATGCGTCAGTGGGGGTAGCTACTGTGAAAAGGGGGAGGTGGCGAAGTCAGACGGGTGTTCCAACCCGAGTTTTTCGTTCATTGGGATCAAATGCCATTGTACATAGATGACTATCCCTATAGTGGGATAAGTTATCATGGGGATCCATACTTGCCACTGCCACCTAGTTGGGTATGGGGGCTAGTGGTAAGTGACAATTTGATGATCTTTTATGTGCATTTTAAAGTTGCAGAAGATTTTATATGGTACTGATTCATCCACTTTTGGTATGCAAATATAGCACTGGTGAAACCTGATAGGTACATGGGATGGCCTGTAGTAGCAGGAGCTGCAGGACGTATTGGGATGAGAGCACCACAAAATGAGGATGCAATGGCCCTCCTGGAGGACATCCGTCATAGATGTAAAATTATTTTGACTAGCATTTCAAAGCGCGGCTGGCAAGACTAGGATGACTAGTACATAAAGCCATGTATTGGTCTACCCTCGGAGTGGCGAGGGGTGATGCAGCACATGGCGATGGCTGAACAGGGGATGCACAAACTATGAGATGCAGGAGCAGAGCCATTGGCCTGAGATCCTCCAGATAGTGATTAGGTGTCAGGGCATATGGTGCCTGCATTTTTGAGTTTTTGTAACATGCTATGGGCATGTCAAATGTTTCAGAGTTGATGGACTCTAAAACATTTTAAACGACACATAAAATGAATATGCATAATTTTTATGGTTTTTTTTATTGTCTTGTGTTAAATTCGTGTGATAAGTGCCAATATTAAATATTGTTTGCAATGCTATCTACATAGTGATTTTGTGCTCTAGGTACATGAATTAATGTAATGATTTCAAATTCACGCATCAAAAGCTTGACTCATAAATATCTTCTAAAAAGGATAGGGTTATGCACACGATAGACACCATTCAATTGCATGACAAGAAGCAGGGAATCTAAATGAAGATGAAGGTGAAGGATGTAATGGGAAAGGGCATCGACTAATAAACCTCGCACTGCATCATATTCAGCCTAATTATTGGTGGCAGTACCAATGCATACGCCATTCGAGAGAACAAGCGAATGTAAGGGGTAAAAATGGCCCAACCTACCTAGGCTAGATTCCAAGAGTAGCGACTTGCACCATTGGCATAACCGATATAAGGTTTGGATGGAGGGTTCCATCCAAAAGGTGCCACATGACAACAAATGAGAGGATGATGAACAATGATCTCAAAACTAACAAAAGGTAGCAATCAAACAAACACAGCTAGAGGGAGTGCTCTGGGTAGGATGTCTACTACCCACACACCGACGGGTAGGTGGTGTGTGGGAGCTACCACGGGGGTAGCTTTTGCTCAAGTAGCAAAAGTCACCATATACATGGATGGTGCCATTCCTCTTATGGGCGGGAAAGATGAAGTCATGGGTGGAAAATGCTTCCATGATGTCATCATCACAGTAAAAGATGGGGTGATTGGTGGAAGGTAACCACACAATGCGGGAAAGCTACTTGACTCATCATCATTAGAAGAAAGGTTCACACATGCATCATCATGGAGGGTGACGGAAGAAAAAGTAGATAAGGGATCCACTAATGTTGAGCCTAGGGTGATCACTAAAGGGAGGTCAAGCGAAATAGAAGGTAAAGTCCTAGAGGGATCTTCCACCGTAGATCTCATGGATGATGACAGCTAGAGGATGGTGGACGAAGACTCCGTCATCTCAACATCGGGAGGGGGAATGTCAATGGGAGTAGAGGTATCTTCAGGTTTTCCTGAAGCATATTGTGTGAGGACAGGATAGGAAGACTGGTTATGTTCAATCTCGTACTCCTAAACTACATCCAAAGAGGCGCGGTAATGCATGAGGTGGGGAAAAATGTGGGTATAATGTCCATGGAGGTCACACAAAACACAAGGTTGGTTGATGTGAATAGTCTTGGGGTTCTTCACTATAGTCGAGGAATAAAAAGAGGCTTCATGGACCATAGATTAAGGGAGTGCGACATTAACCATGGGCTTGATATGAGGCAATTTAGGACAATGATGGGTGGCATGACCGACAACATGACACAAAGCACATGGGGGCGGTACACTTTGGAGGCTGAGAAGGACTAGGGTTTTTCAGGTCAGCCTTGTCTTTAGGTGCCTTCTTGTGAGCTTTTACCCCTTCACTCGAAGTTGTTGCAACACGATTAGGTTCCTGTTGAGGTGGTTGAGGCACAGTAGCAAAGGGAGGGGTTATGGGGACCTGTTGAATTTGGGTCAAAGAAAGATAAGGTTTGGGATGACTAGGCGGGGTAGTGGCTGGGGGATCAACGTACTGAATGGGATCCACTGGGTCATGTTAGGAAGGGATAAGGTAGCCATAATAGGTATTGAAAATACTCCAGGAGGGGGAGTTAGGAACGGTATCTAACCAGAGGGGTAATGGTCAGGTAAAACAGCTCTGAGATGTTTAAGGCTAGGAGGAACCATGTCAGGAGGGTAGAGAGGCTCATGGGTACAAGTTGTAGATGAGGGGCTTGGAGGAGGGGGTCCTAAAGGCTGAGTTGAGGTGCTAGGAGTAGGTTGCAGAGGGCAGGGATGCTGACTAGTCGAAGCGAGCTGCTTGATGACAAACCGAGACGATTGCATCATGCAAATGATCGATGAGCTAGGATCAGAGACATAAGGAGAAATTCCAGGGAATGAACGAAGCAAAGAGGAGTCTTTGTACACTCTGAGTGAGACACTAGTCAGAGGTTCAACTATATGTTTATTAGCCACCAAAGAGATGATGGACGTAGGGGAGGTCAGAGACTTCTTTTCATAATATGTCAATTGGTCGATGGTGAGAATATTTCCATTGTGAGGAAAGCACATCTTACGGTGAACTGCAAATGGGAAAACAGACATCACATAAGTGTAGCTACGACCCAATAGAATTTTGTAATCTAAGGGGGCATCAATTACTTCTACATCAACAAAAAATAGTCTTGCCCGTAAGAGTAATAGGACAATTGTGGAACAGGCATATAGGTTGGGAAGAGTGGACATCCCACGCTTGGAGGGTGATAGTGGAAGGGGCTAACTCACGAGATCCGAGTTGCTTCAAAACTGAAGACGACATCAACAAGTGGATTCCCCCTCATTAATGATGCAACATAAGATGTTGGCATTCCGGATCTTGATAGGGATTTGGAAGGCGATGGAAGCAGGAAGGGGAGGAGGGTCTAACATAGGGCATATTGATTTTGGTTGCTTTTCCTCTTCTTTTTGGAAGTAGGAGGATTAGTCACGCCCTTCTGTGCATACACCTACCCCTTGGGGGTGGTGGCTATTATTGCGGGGGTTGATAAGGCAAGGGAGTTGGGGGTGCTAATGCTGGAGGATCTTGAGCACCAGGCTGTGGACATGGATAATAAGGAGGCTAGGCAACATTGTGGTAAATAGGTTGGGAAAAAGGAGGAGGCATGTCGTATCCTAGTTACATGCTACCGCAGGGGGGAAAGTTGGAGGAGTTGGCCCGTCCCTGAGGGAAACCATAACCCATGGGAGGATGAGTATATGGATGAGAAAGGGTTCCAGCAATACAGTTAGCGGCATGGGATGCCCGCGATGCATTGGCACCACCGGGTCTAGGGAGATCTAGTAAGACAATATAAACATAACCAGACTGTGCGTAGATCAGGTTAGATTTCAATGCAATCTGGAGAGAAGCTTCTTCGGTCTGAGGGAAATGAGATTCAACATCTTTGCTGATAGCACACAAAAGGGATTTGAGAAACCAGTCCATGTAGACATGGTATTTGAATATAGGGGCTCGACATAGGCTCTTTCTTCTCTGTCGTTCCTAGACATGATTGTATAGGCGGGTCACATACGATTGACATAAAGAGCTCAAAATTTTGGTACCAATGTAATAATGAAGGGGAAGCTGGAACTAAGACATAAAGGCATGGGCAAGAGTCACAAAACTAGTATGAGAAGAGGAGGCCTGGTCAACATACCACTTAGAAGCTTCTCCAGTAATCATATGTTGGAACAGCCGAAGACGGACAGAGTCCTTGGTGATGGAGTTAGGTGAACACCACATGTGGAAATATCAAACATGGTTTGTAAGATCCTCTCTAGCAAGACCTTCAAACTTTGGGATGTCGGAAGGGAGCTTGGTTGGCATAGCAGGCCAACCAGGGTCATGTTGTATGGGGTCATTGATCAACTGGTTGAAATTGGGAATACTGGGGCTTGCCATGTAAGGGAGCAAGGGAGCAGCTGGGATAGTTCATGTTGAGGTCCCACTAGTAGTATTCCCAGCATTAGGGTCGAGGATACCACCAGCGTTAGGTCCTTAACCAAAAATGGTGAAGGTGATAGGGGAGAATTTGGGATAGAGCTAGAAGGGGAACCCAGTGAACCAGAAGTAGAGTCAGAACATGGGCTCGGTGGAGGACTAACTCAAATCCTACGTGGAGGAGTAAGTCTTCCTAATGGAAACTGAGGATGAAGGCCAAGAAGTCTTCAGGATAAATGCCTTGGGGGTGCAATGGTTGAAGAACAAAAATGGATCACAAAAGGAAGAGAGACCAACAAGGGAAACGAGGTGTAGGATCAAGTGATTACAATGTTGAAAAAGGGCAGGGAGGTGCGGGCTCAAATGATGACAATGCTATAGTCTTGGACTGGCGGCGTAACCCAGGTGCTCTTCACTTCGAGTGTGTGTGTTAAGTGTGTTAATTTTAATTTTTAAACCTAGAAGTGTGCAGAGAAAAAAAAAGTGTTTTGTATAACTGTAAATAAATCTTCAAATAACATTAAATTAAACTGAATATAATAGAAAATAAACATCTAAAGATACATCAATCTAAACCCAAGGAGGCAGGCTTCCCAACAACTAGTCTATGGGTGGGCAAAAATCTAGTCAAAACACAATAAAATAGCCATTGGATCTAAAGTCGGTAGGGAAAATGATATAAAGGTCATATCTACTGGAAATAGGTGCATAAATCAGCAAAAAACCAAAGGGAAAAGTGTTGCAAGTGAGGTAGCGAAAGGCTACAACCTGAAGGGAAATGGAGGGGACCGAAGAGGAGGACCAAACAAAACTGAAAATAGGTGTTTTGGATGGATGAATAACCAATCTGAAATGGATCTGAAGGTATAGGATCAGATTTGAAAAAATTTTGAACACACTGAAATCTCAGACGACTCGCTTCAGCTAAACTTCTCTTAGAAAGGTGGAAGCATACTGAAGCCCTAGGGAGCTAGGTTTCTACTTAGACAAGTAAAACATAGCAAGTACAGGTCCAATATGGGTGGATACAGAGGTCAGAAAATCCTAAACAGTAGCCCAGACAAACCCAAAAAACTCACAGAAAAATTCCCCCAAAAAGTACAGGTCGTAGTTTCTGACCTGTTTTCAGCAGAGGTTGTAGGTTTTAGGAAGTTTTTGCATCGTGGAGGTTGAGGTCATAGGTTTTTTCCCAAAAAGTGTGAGTTGTAGCTAATACCTGTCACCTGTGCAATAGGCCTGGAAACACACAGAAGTTAGCATTTTTATTGTTTTATGGTTTTAAGGATTAAAAACAACATCAAGGACATCAAAACAGGAAGCTGGAGAAAAACCCTAGGTTTTGAAGCGGCTGGTCATGCAGGGATATCAAAAATGACAGCTGTCGTAATCATAAACCCTTATGGAGTTTCCAGTTGTTAGTGTGAATTCTAATTGCAAGTGTACAAAAAAACGTCACTTTAGTTGTGCATAACAAACAACCTTAACATCAAATATGGCTGCCAATTTCTTTAGATTTGCAGTTAGTTGAAAAAGACAAATTCTACAAAATCCAGATCTATGAATTTAAAGACATTAAGCAATAAATAAAAGCAAGAGTTGCTCCATGAATCCAATAGACAAGACAATAATGTTTTTAAATATTTTTTTTACTTATAGCACCTGGGAAGGGAACATAGAAAGATGTTACCAGTCCCCCTCAATGAGATGGGTTCTTGTATGTCCTCAGCACTTTAGATCTAACATCTCCCTCTCTTGATGGTGTAGAAAACCCAGGAAAAAATTGAACTCAAAGGGAGCTCACAAGAAAAAAGATATAAAAATATGACAATGATGGAGGATCAAAGAGAGACCAAAAGTATAGATCCAGAGTGATATTTAGGCAACAAAAGGTAGTGAGTGAATGGAAAACCCTTCTATTTATAAGAAAATATTGAGTTAGTCTAGATATTGGTGCATAATTAGAATATTATTAACTAAATTGAGATCCAAATTTTATGGAATATTTTATTATATTTTTTGGAGGGAAAAGAATTTGAATTTAGTCAAATCCTTTTATTTGTAAATAATAAATAAATAAATGATTTATTTATTATTTTAAGAATGTGGTTGAGTAATAATTAAATAAATAGTGATTTATTAAATTATTTGTAAATGATTTAGTCAAATTTAACAAGGAATATTATTTAAATAATGTTTGAAATAATTATTCCTAGAAAATAATAACATAAATAATGATTTATCTAATTACTTTTCATGTTTTGGGTTAAATATGACCAGGAATATTAATTAAACTAATGTTTAACTAATTATTCTTTGAGGAAAATCAGACAAATAATGATTTATTCAATTAATCCTCATGGAGTTTCCTGTTTAGACCATAAACAACTTAATAAATTAAGGATTACTAAGTTATTTTTCATAGTGAAAGCAATTTTCATTAGGTTAAAATTGGTCTTACATGGTGCACTTTGGTCCATCTAATAGTAACATGTTAGATGACCAAAAATTGGTGTAACAGTCGCGATGACCAAGTGTGTGAAGTCTGCTCCATTACCATTATTTTTCAAGAAAAATAGATGATATGTGTGCATGATGAAAGAAATCAAATTCTCATTTTGGGTTGTTATCAAATGTTAGTGTCAAGTATTAAGTAATTAAACAAGTGGGATGCAAGCTCTTACCTAGCAAGAAGATTGGCAAGGGGAAACCTTTGGCGACATTGAGTAGGAGCTAAGTCTTAGAAGGATTAAGGTATCGAATCAAGCTGACAAGTTAAGATGGGGATACACGCCTCGGGGTAACTTCTCTACTCAAGAAGCTTATAGATTACTCTACTACCCGCAGTAGGAACATCAGGATCGCATCTGGGCTCAAGTCTAGCAACCTAATAACTGGCCTAAAATATCCACCTTACTTTGGCTCCTTAGCAAAGGAAAAATTCTCACTTGGGACAATCTCTTAAAAAGATGTTTTATCGGACCATGAAGATGCCCCAATTGTCAGTCTCAGGTAGAAACTTTATAGCACCTCCTTGATTCCTGTTCGCTAGTTACTTATCTCTGGGATCAATTCACCTTATGCTTTGGACGGACTGGGTGACAGGAAGGGGATATCAATAATATAATCAGAATATGGCCTTCACATCCGTTCCAATGTCTATTGCTCAATACCATTTGGAACTTATTCTCGGGATTCATCTACTGGGCCACTTGGAAGGAGCGTAATCACAGAAATTTTAAGGATGCTGTCACTCTAAATGCTATCATTTGGTCCAATCTCAAGCTCAATCTACAAGAAACTTTGGCTCTTACTCCCTGACAAGAATCGGATATGCCGTCCTCGCCAACAGAAAGTCTCATTTGGAAGAGATGGAACCTTGATCTCAATCACACTAATCAGCAATCCCAGAACACCTTGAAGCATTTAGATTCGCCCCTTTCCTGGTCGCCTCCTATGCCTCGGGCTTTCAAAATTAATTTTGATGGCATGGCTAAAGGAAATCCGGGACCTGCTGGTTTTGGAGGCATATTCTGGAATCATGAAGGAACTATAGCTCACATCTATTTCGGCTCTCTTGGTCGTGACTCTAACAATGCTGCTGAACTCGAAGGCTTATGGTGGGGGTTGTGTATAGCGGAGAAAGAGAACTTCTTCCCTCTGGAAGTTGAAGGGGAATCTCAGATCCTTATTGAAGTTACAATCCGTCTCCACTCTGGCTCTACAGCTTCCAACATAGCTTCAAGTAGGAGACTGCAAAGTAGATTGGAACTTATTGAAACTTGGCTCAAGATGCCTAAAGCTATATCCTTCAAGCATATCAGATGCACAACCAACAAAGTTGCTGATCATTTGGCTAATCAAGGTGCTCTTCAGACAACTTCATTCTACGAAGGCCTACTTCAGAATTCCAATGATGAACATCTCATTCAGGACTGCACATCCTTGGTGCAACAAGATCTCCAAATCCCAGATTCGGGTGGCCATCATGCCGGATAGGTGGCAAGGGTGGTGGGCGGGTGCATGGGGTTCTACCACCGCCAAACTTCTTTGCGTCCTCTACGCCATTAATTGCATTAATATTGCACTGTCAGGGGAATTTATGCGGCACACTCATCCAGACTCGTGCTCAATCCAAAGAGATATGGCTTCTCCGAGACGCTACAGACCAGATTTGTTGCCCCTTCGCTCCTACTGTGCTTCAATGGTCTCTGAGCCAAGCTCTGAGACCAACACTGGTCATAGGTGCTCTCTTTCCTATTGTGTTAACCTTGCTCCTGGATTGCACTTCTCACAAAGCTCCTTTTTCACTAAGAGTTTTGGCATTCGCTTTGTCTCTCTCCCTATGGAGATTGATTCTTACTAGCCTTCAGTCCTCAGTTTGGGCACTTCCTGTTCTTTCAATTTTAGAACTTCTCATCTAAATTCCATGCCTCGTTTGCACCATAGGATGAGAATCCGACGAGGCTCGAGTCGTGGTGGTCCTTCTTGTCGCCCTCCTCCCTCCTCGCCTAGCTCCTCTTCTTCGCCATATGATTCGATGAGGGGACGATATCCTGAGACTCGGAGCAGTAGGAGCTCCATGGAGTGAGGCAAGAAACCTCTCCAGTCTACTCCCGGGTCAGCAGAAGAGAACTCAGTTCCACTTCCCCTGCTTGCTCAACTTGCCTACTGTCACTGCCACCATCACCATGGACTTCAAAGAAGAGTCACCTGATTTGACTGTCAAGGTTTCCGACTCTCCTTCGGTGAATTTGACATCCGATAGGCCCTGTTCTCCTCCTAAAGCTGGTCAGAAGCGGAATTTGGCTGAGGGCGACTCCTCGCAGGACTCCTTCTTGGATTCAGTTGCGAGCGTCTTCAAGGGTGGCTGTTCTACTGCTCCGGTTGTCGAGGAAAGGATGGACACTTCCAAATAGGTTGCCCCGGATGATAATGTTACTATGCAGGACAAGGATGACCCCGACACTCATGCCTGCCCTGTGGTCAAGTCACCTCCTTCCTCTCAAGGTATTTAATGGCCCTTCTTCATTCAGGCTCGTTTTTGGCTGCTCTTTGTGCCAGGCTTAGCTCTGGTATTCGTATGTTGACTCATTTTAGCTGGTTCTACTTCCACTGCTCCTTTGATTGTCGGTTTCCCCTTCATGGGCGGCAGACTATTCTGTATAAGACTGTTCATGTTTACATTTCTGAAGCTAAATGTTGTAGGTTGATATTCTGTTTGGATACTCTGGCCGGTTTCCCCTATGAGGGCGGTTTTTTTGTGCTTAGATGTCCATCTGTGCTTCATTGTTGTAACTGTCTCTTGGCACTGTGTGTTGTTATTTTGACAAACCATCATGGTTGTACTAGAATTCCCATCTCTCGGGCCAGAATCTCTAAGGCCTAGGCCTCCATGTAATACATTTTGTATATTAATAGATTAAACTTACTCAGAAAAAAAAAATTAATTAAATAAATAGTGATTTATTAAATTATTTGTAAATGATTTAGTCAAATTTAATAAGGAATATTATTTAAATAATGTTTGAAATAATTATTCCTAGAAAATAATAACATAAATAATGATTTATCTAATTACTTTTCGTGTTTTGGGTTAAATATAACCAGGAATATTAATTAAACTAATGTTTAACTAATTATTCTTTGAGGAAAATTAGACAAATAATGATCTATTCAATTAATCCTCATGGGGTTTCCTGTTTAGACCATAAACAACTTAATAAATTAAGGATTACTAAGTTATTTTTCCTAGTGAAAGCAATTTTCATTAGGTTAAAATTGGTATTACATGGTGTACTTTGGTCCATCTAATAGTAACATGTTAGATGACCAAAAATTGGTGTAACAGTCGTGATGACCAAGTGTGTGAAGTCTACTCCATTACCATTATTTTTCAAGAAAAATAGACGATATGTGTGCATGATGAAAGAAATTGAATTCTCATTTTGGGTTGTTATCAAATGTTAGTGTCAAGTATTAAGTAATTAAACAGGTGGGATGCATAGCAACATATTCTTGTCTCTTCTTTTGGGCAGTGATCTGTACGCTACACCATTAGAGAAATATGGGCCCAAGTTTTGTCTTTATTCGCAACTAATTTTTTTTTTTATAACAAAACCTTCAGTTTCCACACCGTGTTATATTAACAAATATTTGCCACTGAACCCTATGCACCGTGTCGATTGTTTCACCCATGTACTTCAAATCTGTTGCCTTACCATTATTTTTCAACAAAAATAATGATATGTTTCCACAATGTGTTATATTGACAAATACTTGCTACTGAGCCCTATGCACCTTGTCGATTGCTTCACCCATGCACTTCAACTTTGTTGCATAAAAAATATTTTTCAACAAAAATAAATGATATGTGTACAGGATAAATTGTTCATTATTTTCAACAAAAATAAATGATATGTGTACACGATTAATTTTTCATTGATAACAAAATGTGAATTTTGATTTTTGGTTGTTTTTAAATGGTACTATAATGTATAAGTAATGAAACAAGTGGGATGCATAACAGCATCATCCCTGCTAAGACATTACGAAAATGTGGGCCTAAGTTTTGTCTCTATTTAAAATAGGTTTATTTTTTAAATATGATATCACATTTTTTTTTTCTTTATTTAAAATAAATTTTTATTACATATACTAGCTACCAAACATGTGCACCTTCTTGACTCATGTAATTCAAAATTTATTCATGGATTACAAAATGTTTAAGAGTAAATGGTGTTAAACACATCAACAATATATTTATAGGAAAATTGCATTTGTCAATGTGGTTGATATACATCTACAAGCATATGTCTACCACCCACCACATTAATATTAATATCAATATTAATATATCTATTAACTAATATTAATATTAATATATTAATATCAATATCGATATTAATATTGTGGTTGAGAACTTCTGGAATCTTGTGTAGGATGATTGAAGAGGCTGACATTTCCTGTGAACACTTGACCCATCTTGATGAGGAGGAAGCTTAGCAATAGATAGGAGGAGAGTAGATCTTGAAGGCTTAAATATGATAGATTCTAGCTGGCTTAAATAGGATATATTCTAGCTGGGAAATTCAACTAAGGTGAGAAATAAACCAAAAATAGCATTTAGAGAGGGATAATAAATTCAATTGAAATTAGTAATTAATATATTTTTTATAACTAATTCCTTAAATTGAGATATCTGTTATGGAATTTTACTTTAAATAATAAAATAGTAGCTGAAGGAAAGTCAATACGAAGTTGAAGGAATCATAATTGATAAGGATAACCATGATGATGGTTATCATTTGAGCCATTCTTGGAAACCCACGGTGCACTTCCTATCTTCTAAATTCCCTTCTTCCACTCAAAATTCTTACCCTTCCTAACTCGGCTTAACCGGCCTCCCCCCCATTTTTCCTCTTCCTTCTCCCCCGGCCTTCTTTAATCTGTTTTAATTTTTGTCCCCTATTTCTTGTGTCTATCTTGTCTAACCAATTTAATATTAAAAATATCTATCCCACCCGTTCTTATATTTTTAAATTAATTTTAAATCTTTTTATCTATCTTTCTAATTAATTTTAAATTTAAATTTAACTCTTATGTTTTACCTTAGCGACTATAATTCTAATTTATTCATATATGGAATTAGTTATTTATATGAAATTTGATATTACAAATTTGTCTATCCCACCCGTTCTTCTATATTTAATTTTATTTCTACCTAATCAACTAATTTTATCCTATTTTAAAAATTAAATCTTATTCCAATTAATAACTTTAAATTAATTTCAAAACCTATTTTTTCTATGTTTCTAATTAATTTTAAATTTAACTATCATATTTTACCTTTGCAACTAATCCCAATAAGGCCAATTTCTCAATATATGTAATTACTTATTTATAGCAAATTATTTATTCATTCTTTAATCCTTCTCTAAGGGAAAAATTATGATTCCTTCAACTTAGTATTAACTTCCCTTTAGCTACCTTGCATTTATTCTATTATTTAATATAAAATTACCTCACATTTATCTCAAATTAAGGAATTAGTTATAAAAATGATATTAATTAGTAATTTTGATTGAATTTATTATCCCTCTCTAACTACTATTTTTTGTTTCTATCTCACATTTGTTGAATTTCCTAGCTAGAATATATCCTATTTAAGCCTTCAAGGTCTTCTCTCCTCCTATTTTTCGCTAATATTCCTCCTCTTGAACATGGGTGAAGTGTTTACTTCAAACATCCGACTCTTCAATCATTCTACACAGGATTCCATAAGTTCTCAACTACATTTTGTATCTAACTGTGGAAACGTTCATGCCTTGAATATTAATATTACCAACGTGGTTTATATATGCCGATAGGGATATATCCCCCACATACATCATTAATATTACAAGAAATTGCACCCCATTTTGAAAGGAAACTCCCTATGACAATGACAGTGTCAAGTGCAACACTTTCACTTGCAACATTTGAAGGAAAAATCATGGATGTGGTTGATACTCAAAACCAATTCAACAATTGAAAACATTTTGAAAGCATGCAAAAGATTAAGAACTTTGTTTATTTGTTGTATAAGTAAAATAGAAAAAGAAAGGGCTAAATAAATAAAAAATGAGTAAATTGAAACCAGAATGCATATGGGCCAACAATATTGCACTCTCCATCATGCCATCCTAGAGTTGGAATCTAAGTGTTTTGCATATTTCTGTAAACATGTTTCTTTACATTTGTAAATGAAATTTCTATTAGACTTATTATGATACATTAATCTATTTAACTCAAAATAATATAAAATAATTAGAGTTCTTTTTATTCAAACATGTTAATTTCTATTAAACTTATCAACATAGATTAATGTGTTTAACTCAAAATAATTTAAACTAAATAGATGTATTTCTATTTAACTACAAAAATGCTAAGAAAATTAACAATAAATAATTACGATGAAAAATATAATGTAATCAATACAAAATTTGTTTACCAAAACATACTTAAAAACCTTAGAAATCTAATTAACCACAAAGTGTAAAAAGACAAAGTCTGGAGTTTGTTGAATGAAATAAGAACAACAACTCTTCTTTCCTATAAGATCATCACATTAATTTCCCAAATCATCTATCTTAAAATTCAAAATGAAATTAGTTAAAATAGTAGCCGAGGAATTTAAAATGAAGCAAGGGATGCCCGATGGAAGACACATTATAACAAAAATATGAGTATATTGGGAACATATTAGTACTGTAGGTGTAATTGTTTACAGGAAAGGGGTACTTCCAAGAAAGAAACTTATGAGATCAATTTTCTCATCATCAACAATCGAAACCTTTAGTCGTTCAAAAATGAAAATCTTTCTCATTCCACTATAATTTTCTATATTCTTTCCTTCTATATAGATTCAATCCCACTACTATCTATTCCACTATAATTTTATATACTTTTTTCTTCCATATGGACTCCATCTCACTACTACCTATTTGTGTAGGCACTAGCATTTGCATCATTTGGTATTGAAAGAACCATCCTTCCATCTTAGTAAACTTCCAGAATTATAGCTATCTTTCATCAATTAATTAGTTATCCTTAAAACCAAATCAAATTTCAAGAAATAATATGGTAAACATATGGATTTGGAAAAAAAAAAAAATTCGTAGGGAATTGGTGAATTTAGGCTATATATCCCATACCAAAATATAATTTAATAAATATAAAATGACAAAATATGTTATAATAAATACAACATTTGTTTACCAAAACATACTTGAAAATATTAGAAATCTAATTAACCATAAATTGTAAGAAAACAAAGTCTAGAGAGATAAAAAATGGAAAGTCAAATTAGAAAGAAAAGTACAATCTAAAACTAGCAGCTCACAGGTGAGACGAGCTACACCTGGAGACTACCCAAGCAATACCTATCTGTATTCCATTGATAATAAAATTATAAATAAATAAGATTACATTCAATTTAGGGAGATCAAAAGTACCTCCTAGAGAATAGGAACTAAGTCTAAACTAAGACACACACACAACCATGAAACAAAATTTCTCCATTAATTTCAACTCTTTCCTTTAATGGAGAAAGGATTCACTTGCACACCTAACACCTCCTTAAAAAAATCAAATTTGATCTTCCCAAGAGGCTTGGTGAAGTTGAATTTTCATAGGTGTTACAATATTTAAGAAAAAACGCTTTGGACTAAAACTTTTCTCTAACAAAATGGAATTAAGCATCTATATGTTTTGTGTTTTTATGAGAAAAAAAGATTAGTTTCGAGCTTCATTGAACTTTGGTTGTCGCATTTAATCATTGTAGCATACTTTTGTTCTTCTCATGCATCATGAAGACGTCTTCTCAAGCAAATTTCTTCGCAAGTGATTGCACATACAACTTCATACTTTGCTTCTATTGATGATAAAGATACAGTACACTATTTTTTATTTCTCTAATAAATGACTCCGTACCAAACATTGAATCATACCCAGTTATACATCTTCTATTGTCCAGATTTCTAGCCAAATTTAAATGTGAATAGCAATACAGTTTAACATCAAAAGAACAAGTATATTTAATGCCAAAATTTCTGGTTCCTTGAAGATACCTTGGGACACCTTTTGCTGCCACCCAATGATTTTCAAGAGGTTTTTTCATAAAATAACTCAACACCCTGACTGAATACTCTAATTTAGGCCTGGTTGTAATAAAATAAATAATAATTCTAACCAGCTTTCTATAAAATGTAGCATCTAAATCCTTAGAACCATCATCACTTTGAAATTAAACATTTTTTTGTATGGGTACTGAAGTATATTTACACTGATCCATTCAAGATTTCTTCAAAAAAATTGTGACATAATTTTCTTGAGTCACAAAAGTATGTCCAGAATCCCTCTAGACTTCAAGATCTAAACAATAATGAAGTTCTCCATGGTCCTTCGTTTCAAATACCAGTGACATCTGCACTTTAATTTCTTCAACTAATTCATCATAATTTCCAGTAAGTTTTACATCATAAACATATAAGGAAATAAACACAATCTACCACTTTGAATCAAATTTGGTATAAAGATTTGGATAATTTTTACTTCTCATATTATACCCATGATGTAAGAATAAAGAGTCTATTTTCTCATACCAAGACCTGGGAGCCTGTTTAAGCTCATACAATTTTTTATTTTTTTTTTAATTTACAAACCAATTGTTTCTGCCCCTTTTTAATGAATCCTTCAAGTTATGTTAAGTATACTTCTTCCTTCAAATATCCATTTAGAAAATGAGATTTTACATCTAGTTGTTGTAATATCCAATGGTACTTCGTAGCTAGAGCTATTAGCATCCTAATAATGGTTAGCTTAGCTACAAGAGAAAAAGTCGCCTCATAATCATCCTCATATTTCTGTAAGTACTCTTTGGCCACCAAACTAGCTTTATACTTGACTACACTACCATATAATTTTAACTTAGGTTTACATAGCCATTTACATTGTATGGGCTCTTTTCCTTTTGGGAGTTCAACTAATTCATAGGTTTTATTTTTAATTATGGACTCATACTCTTCTTTAATAGCTAGCCTCCATTAATCATATGGATTTTCTACATTATATTTCATTAGCTCAAGAAAATTCTAAACACTAGTAATAATAGCATAATCTTTATACCTTGTAGATAAGCGATTTTGTCATCCTAATCTCATGATAGTGGACTTGCCTCAATTTTGTCCTATGTTATTTCTTTCTGACCTCTGAATCGAATTTGACTATTGAATGTATCCACATCACTAGATTATTCTTTCTGTTACTGCTGCTATAAATAGTTGTCTTTGGCTTCATGATTGTTGTCATCAATCACTAAAGGAATGTGAAACTTTTCATAACTTTTTTACTTATTCCCTTCATCAACCGTTTCATGGAAGATAGAATATTTACTCACAAGTACCTTGTGAGTAGATATATTAAACTTCTTATACACTTTCAAAATCAGAAAAATACCCTACAAATATGCATTTTATAGCTTTAGCATTCAATTTATTCCTATATTCATAGGAATCTGTGCAAAATCTCTAGAACCAAATACTATCAAGTGATGGACTGCAAGTTTAAAACCCTAGAAAGCGTCAAATGGAGTCTTGAGATGAAGACACCTAGTTGGAATTATGTTATTTAAGTAGACTGCAGTACTAGTTGTTTCTCCCCAAAAACCATTGGATAGGTTCTTATCTTTGATCATGCTATGTGCACACTCCATGAGAGTTCTGTTATTTCTTTCTACAACCCCGTTCTATTGTGGAGTCTGGGGTATCGTAAATTGTTGTGCTATTCCTCCTTTATCCAAGCGGAGAATTTTAATGACTTTCTCTCTATGCTTTTCAACCATATTTCTAAATTCCTTAAAATACTTGAAAGAATTACTTTTTCTTCTAAGAAATTATACCTAGGTAAACATTGTGTAGTCATCAATAAATAAAAAGAAATATTAAGCTCCACCTAAGGACCTTGTCTACATAGGTCCACAAATATCAGTATGCACAAGTTCATGTATATCTTTCTTTATCCTATTTAAGCTAGAGGTAAATTCATCCTTGTGCATTTTTTCAAGTGCACAATGTTCACAATAAATATTTTCATTTCTTAAAATAGTAAGTCCATAAACCATATCTTGTTTCTGTGGCAGAAATAAGTCATGAAGGTTGATGTGACCAAACCTTTGATTCTGAAGATTCTTTTTTGTCATAGTTGTCAAAGTTAAAGCTTTATGTGGCATGCTTATAACATCAACTTATAAATACCACCAAATATTACTCCTAATGCAACCGAATTTTGATGCTCTAGAAAATCCTTTAAAATATAATAAGTTTTGAAAAATTCTACCTTTAAATTTTGATTTGTAATCATGGAGACAAAGATAAAATTGTTGTTAATATTAGGCACATACATGAAATTCTGGATGCACCTGATATTACCACTAGGAAATATCACAAGAATATCTCCATACCCTTTAATTTGATATGCTATGTCATCTCCGAAGTAGATGGTAGCACCATTTTTGGTCTCCTTAAAATTTTCATACCAATGTTTATTAAATGTCATATGAGTGGATGCTGCATAATCCACAAACCAAGTTCCAACCTCATTGGTCTCAGCAGAAAGAGAATCATCTTGCACAAATAATTTAAGATCTTGGTTGAGATATTCACCAAAAAAATTACATGTGTGCCTCTTGTGTATGTCTCTATTTTCATCATTCTTCTTTTTATAATAGTCTCTACGAATATGAACAGTTCCTCCACAATAAAAAAATTTAATTCCCAAATCATTTTTAGCAGATGACATACCTTGAAATGGATTTTTCTTAGATGGACCATCGCTTTTATGTCCTCCTCCTGGTTTCCATTTGAAGAACTTTTTCTTTGCCACGAATGCCAAATATTGATTATGATCCTTGAGATTCTTATGTATTTCTTATTCCTGCATAAAAATACTTGTCAAATCTTGAAAGGTGGGAGCTTTCTCCCTTGTTGCAAGCCTTGTAATGAACATATGATAATCCTTTTTCATGCCATTTAAGGTGATTGTGACGAGATCAATGTTGGACACTTTCTCCCCTATGTCGCCTAACTTGCCTCACAGTTATTTAATAAATGATATGAATATAGAAAATTATTCATTCTCTTCTATTCTAATGGAGAGAATATTACTCTTGAGAAACAACACACTATTTTTGTTTTTCATTTCATACAAGTCCTCTAGTTTCACCTAAATCTCATTGTCAGTTTTACATTCTCGCATATGAGGGATTATGTTGTCTTTTACTAACATCTTCAACAACACCTTCAGTTTATTTTCCCTCTTTTCCCAATCTTGAAATGATGTGGTTGTGGCACCATTAGCTGTAGTCGACTTTTCCTCATCTTCATTTTTAATTTGCCATGCACTAGAACCCTCGAGCAATTTCTGCAACTTGAACTTCTAGTTCGTGTAATTTGACCCATCGAGCTTATTTTTCTCATTAAGGTGTGTCTGAGCAATGTGATGATTCATTGCGATAGAAAAATTTCAACATGTGTTAAATTCATGAGCACCACTAGTACCTTGTCTGATAGATAGATCCACAACTCCAATCTACAGATCCTGTAATCCAAAAACTAATCGTTGGATTCAACACCAGATCCTCCAAAAGATGATCTATGAAACTAATTCTAGATCCTCCAAAAATTGATCTACAAATCTAACACCAGACAAATGACCTTCAATATATAAAGAAACACTAGATAGTACCACCAACATAGGTACATTTCGTCTGAGGAAACCTATAATATGAAAAAAAGACAATTGTGAGTTCACCTTGCTGCAAGTTGTGCTTGAAAAATTTTCTATAAGTTTTCATTATTACTGTAGGTGTGAGTACTAACCATTCACGCTGATGGGAAATCTTTCCCTATGTACTGTCAGTGTTGAAAATGCATCCTATATTTTTTTAGGACCGTTGATCAGGTTTATTTAGAAAAAAATATTGCTCTGTCACACAAACACAAATTGTACCAATGTGCCTCTCGATTGTACTAGCAATTTCTCTTATGATCCTCCATCACCTCCAACAAAAGCTTTACCTATGCTCTCTAATCTCAACCACCGTGGATCTAGTAAGCCTCAAAGGCTCAACTCACCACAGACCCAACTCACACAGAACTCTGATACCATGATAAAAAATAGAAAGTCAAATTATAAAGAAACTTACAATCTGAAACTAGCATCTCACAGGTGATACGAGCTACACCTCAAGACTTCTGAAGTAGTGCCACTCTCTATTCCATTGATCATAAAATTAGAAATAAATAATAATACATTCAATTTAGGGATATCAAAGCTATATCCTAGAGAATAGGAACTAAGTGGAAGCTAATATACACACACAACCATTAAAAATACTTTCTCCGTTAATTTAAACTTAGAGTTTTCAAAATGAATAAAAAATCCAACTCTTCGTTCCCACAATATCATCACATTAATTTCACAAATAATCTAACTTCAAACTCAAAATGAGATCAGTTAAAATTGTAACATAGAAATCTAAAATGAAGCTATGGATGATCAGTGGAAGACACATTATAACACAAATATAAAAGCTTTACTTGCATACTAATGAATATGATCATTGTATAGTTGGAATTCTTCACTGCATATGGCACACAACCTATGAACATAATTTTATACCATGAAAAATCACTAGCAATACTATTTTCACCCTCATGGGCCTACAATGACAACTTATTTTCGACAACCTTGACTATATCACAAGAATCACTTGGGAATAGTTTAGAAATAAGTTAAGGAAACATATCTTTCGAGTTTTTACCCAAAAATGAAGGTGAATGAATTCCATAACAACGGACAGGGGTAAAATATTGGTGGTATAAACCAAAGAAAATGCATGTACTGTAGAGAAAATACAATGACTGTGGACTATAAAATTTCCCTCAGGAGTTTCACAGAGTATAGTTTTAATGTTAACGATGGTAAATGATAATTAAACAGATTGCAAATTTAGTATAATTTTTTTGAATTTTGGAATGGTTAGAAAAGTGTTCAATACATTTCCATCTATGTTGCATTTAGAATATTGGGAGATTCGTAGATAAGAAAATTGTACCTTTGATAATCAATCCACTTGTCAAGGCATTCCATATGGAAAACATGCCCACATTTAGCCACAGGGGCTTCACTGCGGGAGAAATATTATAGCACGTGGGTTCATATTGGGGGATATATAATGTGGAAAAAATGTAATAATATATTGGGGGATATATAGAGGGTAAAATGTTTTTATATTGGAAAGTATAAAAAATGGAGCTCAAAGTTAATGAAAAAATATAAAGGAGTATAAAAAATGTTAACGGAAAAAATGACACCTACAATATATAGTTAAAGTAGGGGATTTTTAAAATCGTAAATTCTATTGGGTTATAATTTTAGGGTGTTAAATAATGTTTTTTTTAGAGAAATTTTCCAATATGTACTCAAATTAAGGGTTTTGTTTAATATGCTATGATCGCACGTGATATGTTATATGTTCATTGAGTGAAGCCCTTGTGCATTTAGCAAGCCACTGGATTTGATTAGTAGGCCAAAAATCAATAAGACAAACCGCACATGTAATATCTCCCTGCCCATCTTCTCCAGAGCTCCAGTATTCAACGACTGTCAGAAAATTGTCAAGGATGATCTGAGGGTTATCAATGGGGGAGGAAAAAGAAGTATTAATAGTGATAGCCAAAGGATTTATGGGCCATAGGGTGACAAGATCAGGGGGATCTGGAGAATATTGATAAACTCCTTCCAAAATCCCAGTAACTCTATGACGAGGGCCCATAATCCAATAAAGAAAATGCCTTCCAAGTGTAAGTGAAAATACGAGGGTCATCAACAACCTCGAGACGTGCCGCACTGAGTGTGTTGCATTGTCCCATGAGAATAGCAGAGCTACTGTGTGCATCGTATCCTTTATTTCTTGAATTATGTTTTGGATGGTGGATTTTCTTCTGCAAACAAGTTTTTAGGTTTTGAAGGTCACCTCAGCTAGTAAGATTAAAGTTTCATACGCTAACAATAAATCACGTGAAGGGTTAGGTGAATGTAATCATCCACTTAAGCTTTATATGTGGCATATTAGTTTATTATTTGTACATAAATATTCTTGCACCAACTAAATTCCTTTGATTGCACTGAGAGGTGCTCTACCACCCAGTATAGGGCACATCTGTAGATGGAATGTAAGAAAGTTTTTAAACATGTGTAGATGTAATTTAAGAAAGTGTGTAAACAATTGTAATTTTGGCTCAATTTTAATCAATATATTTGTAATAATTATCCCACGAACACTCAAAAAATAGATATGGTAAATAAATAAAAATATATCAAATAGGATTAGAAATAAACATCTAATTAATTATATACGAAGCCTATGGCTCAAAGACCACTGTAAATAAATAAGGTATGGTAAATAAATATAAATATAAATAAACGAGAGGTATGATAGATAAATAAAAACTCTTTCTATATTCACTCCATAATCTTCTTTATTTACGAATACTCAAAAAGAGGTTTTTTTAGGTGAAGCCTACGAACCACCAAACAAATTCATGTTTTGAATTATCATTATTTTATTATGATCTTACATACCAAAAATAACAGTATACATTAATACATTTTTTAAAATTTGGAAGATATCATTCACAGATGCACACACACACACACATACAGGGTGCATTTATTTAAGTGATCATATAGTGAAAAAACATTTAAATCAAGCAAGTAGTTGTATTATTATAGGAATTGATATAATAAAAAAAGAATTTGATACAGTGCATTGTTTTTGAGATCAACATAATTGCAAATTATCAAGTGAAATGATTTTAACTTTAACACAATGCAAACAAATTAATTCAAAACACATATGATAATGTTTCCAAAAAAAGAGTCTTAGTTAAAAGTTTAAGTCCTATTCTTTATAAAACCCATCTTAAATAGTATAAATGAAAAAATAAAACATGTGCCATATCACTCTCTATTGTCATGATCACCCTCATTATCTTCCAAATCGCTTGGCATGATAACAATATTGTTCTCAAAAGGTTTTTTTGATGTAGGGTCATGTCTCAATACAAACCACCAATCCTTATCCAACAAATCTGGGTAAAAAAACACATGGTTGCAGTGTATGGGGAAAACATAAGGCTCCTTAGCTTCATCCCACATCTTTCTAGAGTTGATACATATCATCCTACTATTGTAATATTCCTTTACATTATTCCAATCAATGGTGTCCCACCACTTGCACCTTAAAATAATACATTGGAAAGAAGAGAAGTCCACTTCGATGATCTCTTGTATCTTTCTAACGTAACTTAACATCCCTCCTACTAGGTTTTTATCATGGTGGCTAGCTCAATTGGATTGATCGAAATCGACTTCCACTCCACAGCCTTGTGTCATGTGCCCATCATCAACATTTTTTGTGTGAAAATGGTGTCCATATTCCCACATAGATGGGAATAAATGCACCTATAAAAATGTTAAAAAATCATAGTGTCATGTGTCTAATAACCCAATAGTTAAAATATAAAATATAGATGTTACATTTCAAAGATGGATTATTAAGTTTAAAATATACATAAATAGATTATTACCGAGTTGTGGCACCCAATCCCTACTTTTAGTGCATCCTCTTCAACATGCGGGTAATGACTGGTTGCACTGTATTTCTCTCTGACTTGGTCAGCAACCCAACTGTTGGGGCATATAATTGGCATATTTTATTTTGAATGATTGGGAATGTATGCTTCCACCATTAAACCGTCTAAATTATTTCATGTCACTATCCCATTTCATCCTCTTTTTTGCATACAATGCGACCCACAGTTATGTCACTTCGGCATTATAAAGAACAAATTTATTCATTGCTTCAATTTCTGCATTCGCCGATGAAATAAAACTGACATATAGTACATATGAGATCAAAATATACATTATATTGAAGTTCAATGGGAATATTTACTTTTTGCAAATTTGAAAAATTATAAGTCACTTACTCTTTATCAAGCGCCTTTTTTTGTTTGTATGGAGAAGCTCCCCTTCTATTTTATATGCATCCCTTTCATCTTCCCAAATCATCGCATGTGGTTTTTTGATGATATACTTGATATACTCACTGGAATAATAGAAACACTCATACGATATGTACCCCTCTTCCATAGACCACTCCGGTTTTTCCCTTTGTCAAAGAAATCCTTTCAATTTCTTCATGTACCTCTCTAAGAAGAACATCCAAGGGAAAGAAACCACCCTAACTAATTAAACCTCATCTACTAGGTGGATTAGAAGATGAACCTACAATTCATTGAAACTTGTTGAAAGTTCTGTCTCAAACATACTAGAAATTTCAACTATCTTTTGATGCCATCGTAGAATGCTAGCCACATGAATCTCCTCTAATGTGATCCAATGTACAAATGCAAATAATTTAGATATGGCATGTCATAGGCCTTAGGGGAAGTCATGTCTCACACACCCACACATGAAAAACAGATATTGACACTGCCAAGTTATAAACACGTGCAATAATATACAAAATTGGTTATGTTTTATGATCCCTTCATGGGATAAAATTTATTAATATAACAAATAATAAAATCATGCTTTTCACATTATATGTACTCTTGTAATATTCAAATGGTCATGCGATTTCAACCCTGACAAATGGTCTTCCACACTAAAGTAACACTGTAATCAAGACCCATCTGAAGATGATACCCTCACACCCATTATAACTTCCTTTTCCAAAGAAAGATCATATTTTTTAAAATCCATGGGAAATCACATTCTTTGAAATACCAATTAGAGGGACTAGCCTTTGATATTGTACTTTCTAATCGTCTTGGCCAATGTTTATTTTTAGTTTTCTAAGTAATAAGATCTTTCCTAACAACCAATGTGTCACTTTTTTTCGATGAGATGTGACTCCATAAATAAAATGAAACATTTTTAAATATATGCGTGGGATATAATAAGTGGGTAATATTAAGATTCTCCCAATATGGAATGTTATAAAAGGTAGTTTTCCTTTTCATCCTAATGGGAAATCCTTTAATATAGGTGTTGAATAATTTTGGATCATCGAGCATATGCTCCCCATTTGAATCAAACATTTCTATGAACTACTTCTCCTTCTCTCTCTCATATGCTCTAATCCATACAACTGTTGTCATTATTGCAGACCTTTGTATTCTCTCTCATTTACCTTTGAAAGTGAATGTTTTTCTTTTATAAGGGTGTTCTTCTGGGAGGAATACCGTAGAGTAGTCATACATTGTCTTTCGTAGGTCATTGTACCATCTGGCTTTCAGATAAGGTCCACAACATTTACATCCATAATACCCTTTTGTTACAAGACCTATGAAATTATTTTATACAATATGCATGGCACATTAAATAATATCATGAATATCAAAACAATGACAATGGCTTAAATAATTAATATGTGAAAGAATATTGTTACATATATAAACAAAAAAATAAACATGTAATTTACCAGAGAAAACACCTAAGCTTGGATAATCATGTGTTGTGTAAGAACATATGCCATACAACGCAAAACTACTCTCTGTTGTGATGGGTATTGATACATTGTATACATTTATCCCATCCATAATTCCACCAATTCATCTACCATTGATTGTAAGTAAACATTTATATCCTTCACTTGTCTTCTACCACGAACTATGAGAGCCAACATAAGATGTTCACTCTTCACAGACAAGCATGTGGGGATATTTTTATTGGTCACTACTATAGGCCAAACATAATAGTTGGTGTTCTGGAGGGAATATGGGTTGACGCCATCCATGGCTTTGCTGAGTCGTAGACTTCATACTTCATCTTTGACTATTTTGGGCCATGTGTCCTCTGTATGCTTCATGGCTATTTAATATGTTTGGATTCACATAACTACCAACTCACTTCTCTGTGAGGCATGCCATCCTTGCAACATAGCTAATTATTTGCAACGAAAGAGCCTTGGAATCCTTGGGATTATAGGCATGTGCCTCAAGATCTTGAAAGGAGGACCACGTGACTTAGCCTTCTTTTTTGATTTATAATACCGGTCATGCCCACATTTTAGAGATATCTCTTTGTCTAAATATTCTCCTCTATATAGAATACAATCACTTGGACATGCATGATATGATATGTACTCAACAGCCAACATTTTCAACAATTTATTTTCCCCTTCGCAGCTACAGGGAAAGACATTATCACTAGGAAGAGCCTTATCTTTGAATAACCTATAGTTTGTCATGGAGAATATTAAATGTACATTAATGCCAATAATTATTAACGTTCATAAAATTGAACATTTGTAATGTTGAATGTGAGACAAAAAAATTCAAAATATAAGGGAATTGATGGTCAATTACCTCAAAAGTTTCGAGAAACATGCATTCGACAAGCCAAAATTTGATGTCAAGTTATACAGTAAAATTGTTGTCCCCAACTGGGTAGAATTTAACTGACCACCAAGTCCAAAGAGAGCAGTGGTGGAAGAAAATTTAAGGCTTTTGAAAAATGTATCAGCGATATGAGCATCATCTATACCAACCTTTATTTTATTACCTCCATTGCGATTTTGTGAAGAACTACTATTGCTGTAGTCATTCCTAATTGGTGAATCTAGACGTAGTGGAAATTGAATAGCTGGTTGATTCAACAATTCTTGGTATTGTTCCTCTCTGATTTTTTCTCTTAATTAATCCTTCTTTCGATTTGACATTGTCGCAGGGTGCAACGAAAGATGGTAGGTAGGTCAGTCATTATCACTAGAATCCTAATAATTTCAAAAAATATATTTGAACATGATTAGGAAAAAATCTATGATATCAATTAGTAAGCATGTTAATACATGATTAATTGGTTGTACATTGAAATAATTATATTATACCAAACAATTATTATGACCATTATTGTCCCGGGATTGTGGCTAGAAGATCACATGTTACAATTAGCACGGTGAAGCGACTTTCCATTTTCATCTACCAACCATGCCTTGTGGCATGTTGTTCCTTATAAGAGCTTCTGACGTTTTGGAATTGTTTGAATATTTTGTGCATCTGAACTCGATTTTGAATCTCCATGAACCTAAAAATTTGTATAAAATTAATTTTATTCAGCTGATTGACATGGATAAAAAAAAATCAATTAGATAAGGAAATTATAAATAAAATTTGAAATAATTACGTCTGGAGATGGATAGGGAGAACTTTGCGATGGAATTTGAGAAATATTATGGAACGAGCTAGATTTTGTAGAATTGTCCATTTGATATAGTTATGAGATTTTCTCCTTTCATTTGAGAAAAATCAACAACAAAGTTTGGTGTACATAACTAAAAGTAATTTCTATGCCTTAAAAAATGAGTTATTGTTATCGGTGCTAATGTATTGTTAACTGCACTGATGCATTTCATTACCAGACACGCTAGTGATGTTTGTTAACAAAGGCACTGAATATTGGGAAAAAAAAGGGTGAATTTATATTTTTGAAGTGAAAAAAAAGCTGAAAATTAAAAATTGAATGGAAAAATATTTTTGGAAATCTAATTTCATAAAAAATTTCTTTAAATAGTAAAATCTATTCATTATTTCATTATTTTTGCAAAAAATTTCAGGGAGGTATTTTCATGAGAGACATACCCGGAGCAAGAGAGCACGAGAACACTCTGGAGCAGAAAATTTATTTCGAACAACATCGCTATTCAAAGAATCAAAATTTGAAACATATCGTGATTCACACAAAAACCCTGTAGTATAGTAAAATTGTTAAATTTTACTGTAATAATTGTTTTTTTACAGTTTCTGTTAGATTTAATAAATGCATAGTAAAAATCATAAATTTTATTGTGAATTTTACTAATAAAATCATTTATAATCTCTATTCCTATACATTTAATTAAAATTCAAAAGAAAAAAAAAAAAAAAAATCCATTCTTACATTAAACCCTTGCTTCTTCTTGCTTATGTGACTTCACGATTAGGGATTTTCATTTTAGATTTATAGGTTTTGAATTACTATATATATATATATATATATATATATATATATAAGAGTATGGCATCTAACCCGTGGGACCACTTGCAAAGTCGGATCCCAATCTCTATTGAACCTTGCATGATTTTTAAAAAATATTTTTTGTTAATCGGTGCATACTGTTTAAAATAGCACATCAGTGCACGATTGTAATATAGTGCACCAAGCGCGTATTGAAAAAAAAATTGTCTAATAAAACCATTTTTTTATTAATTTATGTTTATGTTAATTGGTTCTTCGGTATCAATATAACACACTAGGTATCCTTGTTGGCAGTTCATTTATAAGAACTTACCACACCGCGTTCGATGCATAAGTTGTGAAAGTCACATGGTTTTTTTTATTTTATTTTTTTACCTGAAAATTATGTGATTTATTTATAAAATATATTAATGAATGGTATAGATTTCATACTGATAAAGAAACGGATAATAAGAGTTTAAGTAACAAAAATACTGATAGCACATCCATAAAAGCAAAAAATTCAAGTTCTTTGTAAATTCTTTACAAAAATTATTATTTTTAAAATTTATGTAAGTTTAACTGATATGTATTGTTTAGTGTGTATCACATAGAGCCACATAATGATGAAGCTCATTAATATTGTTTTTGATATGAAACTCGAAGAGCATAACAACTTGATGGAAAAATTGCAGAAGGATGAATAAGGTGAATGAAAAAATACTATGGATCAAATATGAGTTTCTTTATTGAATTTTCTTTATTAATATACTTAAAAATATTAGATAAAATGTTCCAAATAGTCTATTAATTCATATATGTTTAAATTTCTACAGGGACCAACAACGAAGAAAAGGAATGTTGTTCTAAGAAAAGAAAAAAAATAAAACATGTAATGAAGATGAATTGCTCCTTAGCTCATCTGGAGTGGTGTTGGAGGTTAACGAATGGGGGGGGGGACTTTTAAAAAACTTTGAAGGATCTAGTGGAACGAATGTATAGACATTATTTCCACTTACAATACAAAAATTAATTCAATGATTCCAAGAACCAAATTTTATTTAAACTACATGAATAGTTTGCAGAGAATTGGTCAATGAGACATGTTAGAATTTTAAATTTAGAAAAAATGTACAACAACATAAAAGAAGGATTGAAAAATTAATATTCCCTTAAATTATTTTCTATAATTATATGTATATATTACTACAAAGAAATGATTTATAAATATTACTTTTATTATATATAGTTTTCATATACCAATATAAAAATTAAATATTTTAGTGTGATGTTATGTCTTCAAGAAGATTATGAAAATGCCAAATGATGAACGAGTTTATATAAAAAATGTGCGATTAGGAATTTCAAAAAAGGTGTACAAGGAGATGGTAACAGAAATGGACATAATTGCATCACACGAAGAGCCATCTCAACAACAACATGCTTCAAATGTAATATGTAATCATTGAATTTTTCAATTAGGTACAATAAATAAATTATTCATCATTAAATATTACTTTTCAAGTATTTTCTTGTAGAAAAGAAAAGAAAATAGAACCCATTCAGTGCATAAAACAGGACGACAAGGAAGAAAAAGGTTGATATCTATGTCTGTGAGTAATTGCTACTTCCTTATAACAACTTAACTAGATTTAAATTTTGTATATTTTATGTTGTTTTACAACAATCATCATTGAATGTATTAAAACATGTGCTAACATACAAATAAGAACCATCATAAGAATTGAGTGACATTGGGTTAAATGTGGGTTTTCAGTATATGTTGTCATATCATAAATTAATTGTGGAATTTGTAAGCATCTATCTTGTTTCACTTAGATCTGTCTATAATTAATATAAAAAAAAAAATATTTTATATGAAATCTATGCTTTGTGATGGGGTATAACATTTGCAAGAAAACAAAGTATGGAACTACGCCAACAAATGAATTGTTGAAAGATGGCATGAAATTTGGTTTTTAAAGAATGTGTATAGTTGACGAGTCAATTCTTGCTATGGTACGTTTCTTTTCAATTTACATTGATGTATATTATTAATATTGCAATTTTCATTATTCTCACCAATGTATATACACTCATTACACTTTATTTTTATGTTTGTAGATGGAACTTGAAGAAGAAGAAAACAATCAACACAATGAAAAAAAAATTCCTCCAAATAACCCAAGTCATGGAAGTAGGTCAAGTAGTGACCACAGTTCTGACGAAGAATGATGATAATTATGTTTGGATATCAAAGGAAGGCATTTTATTTTTTGAAATATTTGTCTGTGAAATCAGACATTTTGTTTAATGTAATGGACATAGTGTCCCAATTGAAAGAAAAATGGATACCAATAACTGTCCCATTTTGTATGACAAAGAGTTTCTTATATATATATACATTTTAATTTATTCTAACATCCAAACATCACATTAAAATGCATTAATAAAAATTTAATTGATATGAATATCGTTATGAGATATGTGTCGAATTTTGATGAATAATGAATTTTTAAAATCACAATAATTGCACTGTCAGAGGTCGATGTTTCTAAAAAATAAAAAATGAACAAAAGTGCATGTTAGTCACTGCGCATTCGTGCGTTTGTATCATACTATCCACTAGTGCATTTCTATGACCTTTGGGCACTGCACCAAATACCAATGCCAATTAGAATGCTCGATGCGCTTTATCGACGACAACCACTCGAGTGGGTGGATAAGCGTTGCATGCACATGTATAGTTTTCCTTTAACACACTAGTGCACTTTTATAACTTAACGGCTTGGTGCGATTTAAAATCTAAATGGACCGATGTGTTTTTACACCTTAATGGTGTCGGTGCATGCACATTCTATCGGCTCGGTGCGTCTTTGTGGGTGACACCAATCGGGATGTTTCTAAACACCTTGGGGCTTCTGAATTTTTTCTCCATCTTGGTGCTTGGTATATTTACAATAACTATGCATACAAGCTAAAATGTACTAGTCCGTTCACACATTTTGTGTGTATCGATGAGAAAAAAATCAGTAAAAACCTCCAACTGCCCAGTTTTGTATAGCTGTGTTGAAGTTCCGTTAGAAGCTTAGTTAAAACCTTCGTTACCAAAAACGAATGTTGTAGAAAAATTGTTTTTGACAATTTTGGCCAATTTTATAACACTAAAAACCTCCATTATAATCTCCGCTAGAGGGTATTTTCCTTGTAGTGACAATAGGGAACAAGTCTGTGAAATAAGGGATCGTTTCCCTCAATGTTTCAAACATAGACAAATGGTATTCACCAAAGAGTGCAAGGTACAAAGGAGCAATGAAATATTTTAAAATTTTATAATACATCCCTTTGTAACTTGTGCTCCAAACACTTTTATAATAAATGTGTATAGGCTATTTCATGTTTGGAGTTCTCCTTAAATTCAATCCCTCTAATTCACATTTTCACAGACTTCATGAAGGAGATAAGAATCCATATAAAACTTTGATGGCTAACCTTTCACCCTATTCTTCGCTGCATGAATGTTGGACTTGAGAGAGGATGCAAGAATGCTTTCCCAATTAAATATCCTTCCTTTAGTAGCAATTGTGTGCATTAGAGGGACCCATGATGCTAGATCCCTTAGGTTTATATTGTTATTTGTTTTAGATAATTTCATTTCTTCATTTGCATATTAAATTCATCCCAAATTATCATATTATTATTTAGTTTTACAACATTATTAAACAAAAAATCCAATTATATAGAAAGAACAATATCATCATAAATGTAGTAAAACATAAAGGAAAAATAGAAGAAAATAACTCACACATAGTAACTCACACACTTGGTCGCCTCCTTTTGTAAGAACAATATCATCATAAATGCAGAAAAACATAAAGGAACAATACAAGAAAATACCTCACACATAATAACTCACCCACTTGGTTGCCGCCTCTATAAGAGGAGGGACTCTGAATTTCTGTTGAATTCAAGAGAGGGGTAAGATTCGATTGATGATGAATTTTAAGTATGCGGTGCAATGGTTAGGTGGAAAAATTTGGTCCTATAGGTATTTTGGTCCAATCTTCGACAAGACTATATATACCTAGTTTTTAGTTGAAAAACAAAGATTACACTTACCATGAAAAGAGGGGTAAGATTCAAATTACTATGAAAAGGATGTTAGTGCTTCCTGGAAGGTTTAGTTAGCTCATGGCACAAAATGTTGTTTCTATTCATTTTAGTATTGAGTTTCTCATTTTTACAGTGAAAAGCACGGATGCTGAAAGGATGTTAAAACTACCGTGCATGTTTTCCTAGCCATAAGTATTTAATGATAAAACGTGATTCTAATATAATATGTTTTTTTTTTAGTTTTTATACCTATAAATAGAATATTATTTTATTTTGTTTCTCACTCATTTATAAATTTTTTATTTGAATTAAGTATGTACTTAATATCCTGATCAAAGACATTTAGTTGGTGCAACACTATTTTTGTACACATAATAAACCAATATGAAACTAAGAAAGCTTAAATGGATGATTACATTCACCTAAATCTTCACGTTATTTATTGCTAGTTCTTGAAACTTTAGTATTACTAGCTGAGATGACCTTCAAAACCTAAAAACTTGTTTGCATAAAAAGCTCCACTATCCCAAACGTAACTCAAGAAAGCAGGGGATATGATGGACACAGTAGCTCTCAGATTCTCATGGGATGATGCAACATTCTCAATGTCTTGCCTCCTAAGGTTGTTCATAATCATCGTATTTTCACTCACACTTGGAAGGCATTTGGTGAATTGGATTTTGGGCCCTCTTCATATATTTAATGGGATTATGGGAGAAGTTGACTAATATTCTCCAGGTCCCCATAATATTTTCACCCATTGGCCCATAAAAACTTTGGCTGTCACTAGTAATACTTCTTCTTCCTCCCCAATTGACAGCCATTAAATCATCCTTGACAATTTTCCCATGGTCGTTGAATACTACAACTTTGCAAACTTGTATGGGTGAGAGATGAACACAAATTTGACAAATTTTTTATTTCAAACTTTTGAGTTACATCCAAATTGAGGAACATACTAAAATTAAAGTGAAAATCCTTGGTTTACGGATGAATACAAACACATATTTATTGTAAATATGTTAAATTGGAAAGTTAAAGGTCTCAATCTATCATGTCAAGTTATTGAATAGAGATTTCAAGGCGGCCCTATAAGCAATATCCTTTCAAAATTAGATATACTTGTAAATTCCCTAGATCACATTTAATCCCAAAATTCACATTATAGATCCGTAAGGGGACAAAAATTTTGAAGTAAATATTTTTTAGTTTGTTGAGAGAAATTCTTTGTTCACTCAAGGAAAATTATTGAGTGCATTGAAAATAGTTTTTCTTTTGACTTTTCTAAAAGAGAATTTTTAATTTTGGTGAGAAATGTTATCATGTTTAGTTATTTAATGAGAGAAATTTTGAAGCTTGCAAATGACATAAATTTTGAAGTTCACTAATAAGCTAAATTTTGAATTTCACCAATGGAAAATTTTGTAGGTTGTCAATGAGACAAATTTTGAGGTTCATTTATGGAATAAATATTTTTATGTCCAACTAAAAGGAAAAAAAATATGGTGACATGGATAACAAGTCGACATTAGAATTACATTAATAACTATGAAATATGCCACATTGTCAGCTAAATATTGGTATAAGAAAAATATATGGTGTCAATTTTTTTTTTTGGTCCATAACATGAGAAGAATGTCTAAGAAACAGATGAAATTTTAGGCATTTAGTGAGAAGGAATACAAAAGCTGTAATGGCTTCCATTAGATAATCCTACTCCATTTTCCCATAAATTAGAAATTAATGAGTTTTGAAAAGTAGTGTGGCAGTCCTTGAAAGACAATTTACTGCTAATGAACTTTTTATAGTAAACAATGAAACTAGACATGAATAAACTTAATGGAGAAATTGGCCAAATTTCAAGGGCTTTGGAATAAAGATAGAAAATAGGCCAAAACCACTATTCTAGGATTCTTTAGGGTAGTTTCAAAAATTTTGGAGTGGGAAAGGGGATGCCCTATCACAAATCTAGAAAAACAAATCATTTATTCATCATTTTTCTTTCTCAACAAGCTAGATGATTTTGTGCGGTTGAAGATTTATTAATTTTTCTCCATCTAGGAGATGGTGGTTCTTGCTAAAAATTTCAAGTTTAGAGAAAATGTAAAAGGGAAAATTTGACACCTTTATATTGAGGTAGAATTCAAATAGAGCATTAAATCACCAAACTGAAAGTTGTTAGAGCTTCATAATCAACAATACTATCTCCCCTAAATATAATTTTTTTCCCAACCCTTCAATATAAATGTTCTCTCAATTCTTGCTTCATTTCCTTTTGAACTTGGTATAAATTTTCCTTTGAACCAAGATACACTAGTTAAAAATGGGCACAATTAAGTGGAAATGTGAAAATCTAGAAATATATAATTTATATCTTAGAACATATGAAAATATGAGAAAAAATATGAGTCAAAGGATATTATGTATAAGGGATCATAATTTGGATTATTGCATCCATGTTCTTCAAGAAGTAAGATGAATAATGATATGTATCTTAATTTATATATATTTTAAATAATTTCTAATAGTAATTTTTGCATGCACATTTTGAAAAATTAGGGAGAGAACCAAAAAGGAGCAATATTAGTATGAGGACTAGGTACATGTATGATTACCAAGGTTTTTACAAACATGAATATGAAAATCATAGGTCCAAATATCCTCTCGAGAAAGGCTAAAATAGAGTCCAATGGATATATAAACATGATATAAACTAGGGATATTTCATGGAGTTTGTTGAGACAATGACTATATTATAGAGGTAAGTGTAGTAGAAATTGAAGAGTTAATAATGGCTTAGGAGGAGTGGAATAAAATCAATTCCTAAGAGCTCTAGAGTAAATATTTACATAAGTAAATTAATAAGGATTCTATCACAAGACATGAAATCTCTAGAAGACATGCAAAAACTCTGAGATATAATGATAGGATAGATGCTCATAAGGGATATCGTTACTCATGAAGTGTTATTATACATCATCATTCAACTAGACATTTATCTAGAAGAACATATGCATTTTCAAAAAAAAAAAGTAACCCACGTATGCCCCCTCTCAAACATAAGAGGAGAATGCCTAAGTTATATAGTTTGCAAAGAGACATTAGGAAGATAAAGAAAGAAAAATTCAATGGAGAGCACAGGAGAGGTGAATATATTGAACATTGTTTGTAAGGAATCAGAAAATATTTTCATCTAGACAATTATTAAACAAATATAGAAGTAAGAATTGCCTTATATCATCCTTATGGAAAATTTTCTAAGTGGTGGGCCTAGATAAAAACATGTTAGTCATATTGATGAGAAGAGAATTTCTTGGAGGAAATTCAATAAAAAATTATAGAAACAACATTTGTCAAAGAATTTTATGGACAATAAGTTGAAATAATTCTTTGATCTAAATATAGGGAGCATGACTATGTGGGAGTATGAAAATAAATTTTGAGAGCTTTTAAGGTATGTGAATTTCATCAAGGATGATGAGGTTAAAATTTATATATTTTTAAGTAGATTGATATCATTCAACATAGATAAAATATAATATTTTGAACCTAAAATGTTAGAGGAATCCATATGGACAATTAAATATTCATATGAGGAAAAAAAACAAGAGAAGGCTATCTTTCTAAAAGTCTTGGGATAGTAAGAAGAAAAGAAAAATGGATTAGAGGAAGAAAGGATAAATAGTACTTTGGAAAAACTGTCAAGCATACCAAGAAGGGTATTGAATAAAACCTGAAAAAGAAATGATGGATTCTTTGGGGAAAATCCAAGACATCAACGCATATAGTGTTGGGAATGTGAGGTAAATTACATTCTTAAAGATGATCCGCACATAGAATATAGAATTAGGGGAATTTTTAGGTCTAAAATGGGCATCCTAAGGAAATTATAAAATAATAGAGGAAATAATAAAATAAGATTTGATGACATCATCAAATTTTAGAAGGAAAAAATAAAAAACTACTTTTTCAACTCATATTTTCAACTTATCTCCAAAAGTGTTTACTCAAATTTCGAGCAGGAGTACTCGTTGGATGAAAAATTTAATGCCTCATCCAAGGATTACCAATGTTGGATACTTTCGATGAGTCTTGCTACACAAACAATGAAACATACATGAAAAACATGATTGTAATCATGTTTTTTATGTATTTATCATTTTTTGAGTAGCAGGGTCCATCAAAAGTATGCAACATGGGTACTCCTTGGATGAGGAATTAATTTTTTCATTTGACGAGTACTCTCGCTCGAAATTTTAGTAAAAACTTTGAGAGATAAGTTGAAAATACGAGTTGAAAAAGTAGTTTTATTATTTTATTATTTTTTTAATCTTTTTACTATTTTATTTAAAAAATGGAAAATCATCCCCCATGGTTGACATCATCATCTTGAATCCTATTACTTCTTATAAAGTTTATTTTTTTGTACATTTTTCTTAGGAGGCCCATTTTAGACCTGAAAATTCCCCTAATGGATGAGGATTCTCCATAATATTAAAGAAGACAATACAATAAGAGATATCAGTAGAATAATTTCAATGATTTATTCATCCTTGGACCATAAAAAAGTAGACTATAATCTCCACATGATGAAGTGGGTATTAAGATTGATAATGAACCCATAGGTATTTTCATTGATTCTATATCTAGTCATAGTTCTATAGATCCTAGTATGGTTTAAAGATTTAAATGAAACATATCTAAGCATAGAAAGTATTGGTACCTAACTGATAGAAACATGCGAATAATCAATGATCTTAGTATGATTTCCTAGTCAACATGAATGAATTCAACCATAAGGAAAATTTGAACATCATACTACTTGGGCCATAGGATTATTTTGTTGGTATGGTTTTTGTGGACAGACATCATTATATCCTAGATATATAGGATAAGAATTTCAAATACCTTGATAAGCAGGAAAGTTAAGGATAGTTCAAAGTATTCCCATGCCTATTTCAATGCGAGATGTTTTAGTATTATAAATAAAAATAATATTTATAAAGGGATGCTAGATATATGTAGTTGTTAGCTTGAGGGGTCTCGACCGAGGTTCAAAGTTTATCACGAAACCAACAAACCCTTCAACTACGAGCCCTTTCGGAAATGACCTACTTGCACAAATCAAAGTCTCACCTGGAGCAGTATGAGGGGGTGCTTGAAGCAGGTTTCCGCACCATAAGGAATAAAATAATAAAGTGCCCCTAAGAAAATTGATTGCAGAATTATATCAATTGCAATATTTAACATATTATAGACAGAATCATAGATCTCTTAGTGTAGATATATTATAATAGAACTTGATCCGTATTTAAACAATCTATAATCAATTAATCAGATTCATCAACCATGAATATGCATAAATAACCATAATAGATATCTTTGCGCAAATATAGATAAGCAACATAGAAACAATGCAATATAATAGAATAGATTACTCAGATCCGTACATTGTTTCACCAAAATCATTCCTTTATATTAGCTTCATATTAGTTCAATACATCATACTTTCCCCTTACACATAACCCTTCCGCGCAAACAGCCAGCGATGTTCTCACACAACCAAGACTAAGTCTCCGCACACACAGGTAGCCGAAGCCTTTCTACTTAACTCAGACAAACCCTTACCAAGTATTACAAATGCATAAATAGTTATATCATAACAGTCTATCAACTTGAACTACTTTACTTAGACTTGATCTATCTATTTATATCCTTCTTGCACGCAGATACTATGGTCTCAAACCATGGTTTGAGGCATATAGTTTACCATTAAATCATTTTACATAAAAATAGGGACTTTGACCCACCCCAAAGCCCCTTGACTCATTTGTAGAGCACACATATACAAAATTTATACAAAACTACATCAAAGAGTGTGCCCGAGGGGACCTCGCTCCGCCAGTTCCCCAACACAAACATGTGACTCATCACGATTCACTGATGTGTCTGTTCCTTAAGCGTTGCTTTGAGCATGTTGAAAAAAGACTGCAGTTGGAGCACCATTTCCAGACTTTGCGCTGCAACTCTATGTGCTTGCTGAATTAACTTCACCATAGTAGGCCCTTTAGTGGTCATCGCTATACTTAATTGTGTATGTTGAATCTCCTTCAAGGTAGTGTCCAGATTCTGTGAAAGCTGAAGAGCCTCCTCGAAGCATGGTTGTACACTTGCTTCTAACAACTGCTCTTTTTGGCACGTCTTCAATCTCAGTCTAGATGATCCAGCCCTCTTGTACACGGGCGAGGTGCTGTGGAAGAACAAGGGTCGATGCCATTGTCTGAATCTCTGCAAAATGTTGTTATTTTTTATGTATCTTGTTGCATAGCTATTGTATGACTCGATCATTCTGAATGGACATACATATGCCCATAGCCTTATCAAATAGATGGTCATGATAGGTGACTGCAACAAAAATACTATTTGTAGCTTGTTTCACTTCGGCTTCCCTTTTTGCATGGACCTCCGGGCGAGTCCCAGGCTGCAAATTTTTTTACAGATCTGCAATTTTATGTTCATACTCTCCTCTCATGATCTGGAATTCATTGTGCGATGCTTTTAGGGCTGCATCCATTCCTTCCAATTTCTCTTACGGGGGAGCTGTGGATAGGACTGCTGGAATATCACGACAGACTTGGTGAATATTTTCTTCTAGCGTAGCGCACTGAGACTTGGCTATGCGAAATGATACTTGAGTGGCTTGTTGTTTTTTATGTTCCTCTTTAGCCTTCTTCTGGGATTTTACTGTAGTTGTGTGAGCCACAGCCTCTCTGAACTCAAGTTCATCGGAAATCATGGTGTGCATCAAGTGCAACTTTCCTGCAGGTAAAATAGAAAGGTTAATATTAATATCACCTGCTCCATGAAATTGAGTGCACCAGTTGGAATCCACATGAATGACTGGCATGGGTATTTGCACAAGGTGGGCATCCCCGGTAGCTGGTAGTGCTATATCTAATGGCTGCAAAATGGTCTGGCTCACCTGAGCAACACCAGAAGCTCCTTTATTTTCTTTCTTGATCCACCAATATCCTGAGAGCCTCTCTCCATTCCCTTAGATTTTTGTGCTTCTACCTCCTCCATTGTATCTTTCAACGCAGACCCATTTTTCTCCAGCTCCATTTCCTTTTCCAGGTCAATGGTTTTTCCAATGGTAGTTGGTGTGGCTTATTTTTCTACAAGTTTCTCAGTCACCTTCTCGATTTGTTTCTATGGCTGAGTGCTAGTGAGTATCTTTTTCAGAATTTTGGTGGTGCAAGTGGATGCACCAGGCTCCAAACACACTGATGGCCATTTTTCAGTGACTCTGATCAGGTCATATTTTGTGAACAAATAAGGTAACTTCTTCCAGACCCCTCCACAGTGTCTTTATAGGATGTGCATGTTATGGAACATAGCCTTAAAGTTAGCTATAATTTTATACTGCTCATATAACATCAGGGGCATCCTTAGCTTAGACTTCACAACCTGATATAACGTATCATCATAAAGGAACCAAAATATTTTATTCTTCTTAGCACGCACGGGGTTGGAAGAAATCTGCAAAGGTACATATCGCACAGACTCACACATTTGGGGCTCAATCACCAGAAACAGGGTTTCCTTAGGGGTCTTCCACCCAATTGGTGTGATCAATAATAATAGCCAATCATAATGGAATTTCTTGCCTTTCTCCTATGCTTTGCGCACATTTTCTAGGAATTCATTGCACACATAGTTAGACCAGTTATAAATGACACATTTCTCGCACTATCCAGCGAGAGAAATTACATGCGTGGGAACCTCCTTTGGTATACATTTGTGCATAATATTGCAGGCCAAGATAAGTGAGTGAAACTGAACTGTTGGCTTTTTTATATAACTTACAACGAAGCCTTGACTCTTGCGTGAGACTTGTTATTTATCTTTAATTTTCTCTACAATGAATTTCTCTTGGGCTTTATTTCCGAAATTAGCAATGGTGTCTGCGCCCTTAACGGATAGACCTGTGATCCCATGGATCAATGTAGCATCAATGGGGATGTGCTCTCCCAACCATAGGGCATCATCGTGCACAAGCACAAGAAATTTATGGACACAGATGTCGTTTACAGGGTTGTGCCCAAAATTAGGGATCTACAGTAAGTTCAATAGGCATTCCTTGTGTAGAGCCAACACCCATGTCTTTGGCTCAAGGCGCATGATGCCACCTTCATCTGTGATGTGATCTAGGTCAAAATCTCACTCAATTTCTTAAAATTTATCGACGTTCCTAATGTCCTAATATTCCACTTGAGGTTGTGGTACATTAGCAAACATGTCCCCTTCCATCAGGAAATTTTCATGGATTAATGGAATTTGGATACTTGCGTGAAACTTGTTAAGATATTTAGGAATTCAAAGAAAGGTTTTTCATGGAGTGACATAAGTCGACAACTGCAAGAATGGGGCCACTTCGACCACATCCTCTTGTTCTTCCGCAACTATTTTAGGGACCTTGGCCATAGGCCTTTTATATCTCTCAGACGCAGTAGAGCATGACTTTGGAGTCTTCTACCTCGGGGATTTTATTGTACTAGATGACTGCCCCTTCTTAGACTTTAAGGGCTCGCGTTTCAAAAATAGGGACCTAGGGTGCAGCAAGGTCATCTCTAGTTCCCGTGGCCATCATACTTCTTAGAATTATGTATCCAAACCCTGCATGTCACATCTTTTCCTTGAACCCCAAATCCAAAACAGACATAGACATAGAGTATGCAGCGAGAGTTAGGGAGCTCAAAAATAATAATTTACTCAGAAATAAAAGGGAACTATTGCGACCCCATAGGTCATATTTATACTTGTAGCACATCGTCAATGGATCCTTCTACATTATTGTGTCTCCATAAATGAAAAAATGGTCCCAAATATGGAAAAATCCCTTCAGTAAATGCAACCTAGATGCTCCCATAAACATTAATAATGTTGTATTTTCTAGATTTACTATTCCAATGGCTATTGTTTGACACTTCTGTGACCCATTCAACCTCCTCGGGTAGCTACCGCATGCATATCACACCCTACTTTGCATATACTCCTAAGCTAATTATAACCATTTCCGGATCATCCCCCCCAACGCAATCTTATTGATCAGGTAATTCAAAGTATATCGAGTAGTGACCATCACTTCCCTCAATAACTGCAAAATCCTTTGAAATTTTTCATCCCAATAGAATGTCCCACCTTTTCTGTGTAACTTAGTCATGGGCACAGTTTTCAACTCATATTTTTGAATGCGCTTCCTATAATACCCAGCGAGGCCAATAATTGATTGTACATATATAACATTCTCAGGGGGATAGATCAAGGTCCCATCGACAACATGTTGTCCCCTAGGTGTCAAAACTATCATATTTCTACAGTTTCCAATACCTTTCATCTTCACATCCCAGGCTGGTGGAGCGCACTCGATTGCACACTTTTTTGTATCAAAGATGACTTCTTGAATACTATGCAAATATTGGACAATATCATCAAATCCACTCTCAAATTTGAATATTATGATAAATCAACACATAAATTTCACTAGTACCTCGGCGCAGCTCTATATCCAAACACCATTTAGTAGGTACCTTTCCCAATGTGTGAATAAACATGTGCACAAATTCAGGTATTGGTTCTACACCCCATACCTCATTCCATCTCACCAAATGTCTACGTGGATCCTCTTTGCTAGAGTATACATCTTCCATTTTGATGGTTGGACATTCAAATCGTAACATCATCATTGCACACATTGCTCCCAGTTGGCCATGTTCTCCTTATGAGTTTCCCACCATCTTCCTGGGTTAGCAATCAAGTCGATATCCAAAGCATGGAATCTCTATCCTTCGGGCACAGTCCTTTCAAGCTCCCCTATAAAAATGTTTATATCAGTTAATGCATCATAGTGAGGAAATTAACGTACCTCGGATGTTATAAATCACAGAGAGCAGGTCACGCAATTATATTGCAGTGCAGATACATCATACAATTGGTTCAACCATTTTTCTAATTCCCGATCGGAGTGTGAAAAATAAGAGCTATGCTTCTCCTAGTTAAAATTTCCATATGCTATTGGATTAATCCAATCTTCCTCTCATAAGGTCAGCTTATAGATTTTATCGATATCGTCATCAGCACACAATGGTTCTGTGTATCTTTTTCCTTCTGGAGGATCTAGAGGAATGATTACCCCTACTTCATTTCTTTCAATTTTCATTCTGCATTTATTGAAATTTACAACATCATCCATGTCAATAGCCCCGTCCAACCCTAGTAGTGCAGGATAAGGATCAGTATCATCGACAATTTGTATGAATTCAAAGTCTACCATCACCTTAATATCATCGATATTGAAGACAACTTGCGCTAGACTCCCTGAGGGAATGATCTTCTATTGATTGGCCATGCGCGGTTGAATGGTACCCCATTCCCGCTTGGGTTATCCCATGTGCTACGATGCTTACTTAGGTAGAACATTAGCATCCGATCCCAGATCTAAAATAAATGCATCCATCTCATAAGCTCCAATCTGTGTGGTCATACGCATCTCCCTACATGTTCTCTTCTTATTCTTGTATATTTTTTTGACTGCTCGTTTTTCTACCATTGGTTATTCCTTCTATGTGAAATTATTTATGAGAGCCTGAATATTTTCTACTACCTTTTTTTTGCACTAAATTTGTACATGCTTGTAGAAATGGTTCAATCTCTTCATCTCCTCCTACTTCCTTCATTGGCCTACCTGATGTTGATGTGCTACCTTCTGAAAATTATTTATGCGCTTCAACTAAGGTCTCCTTTGCGTGCTGAAGGTCAAATGGTTATTTTTTTCACTTGCCTTATGAGTCCATACATCAGTGGCTAGTTTATTTCCCTTATATTCATTAGTGACTACTCTTCTCCTAGTAACCACATTCACAATGAGATATTCTTCAAGGGTTTATGCTCTAACAATCTAAATATTTTTTGTTGGAGTTTACATCTTCTTCATCTGCATTTTAGTAATCAATACAGGACAATATTCTATTACATGATCAAATTGTCAACAATACCTGCATGATTGTCACGTTGGATTAGAATAGTCGCATGTATAATGACTAGCATCTCCATAAATATAGTAAATTACTTTTCCTCTTTCTCAGCCAGCTGATCCTCCTCCTCAGCATCTTCCTCTACCTTGAAATACTCCATGCCGAGTGGAGGATGCTGGTGAAGTAGGCTTAGCATACATCCTATATATTTCAGCTTTATCTAACATCATATCATAAGTACAAAAAAAAATTCTCACCATGCCCTAATGGTGAAAAAATTCTACAAAACATCTTCTTCAATTCAGGTTGATACTTTCCAATCCTTGGGCAGGAATCTGTGTAACGCAATTCAGCAATTTGACAGATTTTGCACCATATAGGACACTTCAATGGACTAGGACCTCTAGCATTAAGATAATTACTGAAGGCAAGACATTGATATTTATGGTGGCCAGACGCCTTTCATTTTATGCACCAAACCTCTGCACAAACCTCCTTGCCCTGTGTTATGTAGAATTATTATCTATGGATAAATCGAATTCCCTAAGTGTGGTGCTAGGCACTTATAACAACATATTAAAGACTTTTCTATCACTTTATTTAAGATTAAATAGACATACAAAAATATAGAAGAACCTACTTGTGATCCTAGTCTCCTTCTATCTCTTTTATTGTAGCCTCCAATCCAACCTAGTTTTCCAAATGGATTCCTTCAAGTATAAAAGGAGAACAAAAAACATATTGCAATATACAAATGCCTAGTTATCTTAATCACTTAAATCAATTAAACATGAAACATATATATCATTAAAGGGTCCATTGCATGAGATATAGAAACATAAAAATATACATATATGGGAAAATGAACAACAATATTTACTAAAGAATAGAAGGGGGAGGTTACAACCAATGATCAATTTGACGTCACCAGCTCGAGCTTCATCCCGCCCTCATAACATTCAACATCTTACCAACAGCATATCACTTCTTTCAGTCTCTCAATTGAGAATCCAACATCATTTCTTTACCAATATTCTTCCCTCCCTATCTCTAAGATTTGTGCTCAATTTATAGGGCAACTGATGGCAGTTTCTCAATCAATGACTTTCTAAAAATAGGAAATACATGTTTCCATGTTCAAAGGTGTTACATGGACACATGCATTCAAATTTTGACACATATCGACTCTTCTAGAAGGCACTGGCCATGAGGATATTTCGGAACAATGAGAATTTCGCTCCCATTTGACCAACTCACCCTTGAATGCCGAGAAGTGCATTACAGTGCACCCTAGAATGGAGGGAGTTGCATATGCAACACAGTTAGTCCCTTGAGAGGCAGCGTTGGTCAGCTCATAAGTGATATAACATATACTTAAAACCTTGGAAATATCATAATAGTAGCCATGAATGATTTTTTCTTCTCTTAGGGAATATAGTAACTGAAATGTAAGTGGATGATAGACCCTATTTCATTGGTCCTGGGGATGATGTCTAGTTTTACTAGCTCATGGGGGATGATGCCCAAATTGACCTATAACAGTTGCCCCCTAAAGCATGAAGTCGAAATAATAACAATATTTTTAATGATATGCTTTATGACATGATGACCTGGAACTGAAGTGGAGTGGCAACTTGCATCAATATTACAATACATTACATTATGATATTCTCTTCTTGATCATGAATTTTTGAGGGAGGAATTCCCATGCTTAGCACATAACATATCTAATAACATGTACATAGTGCAGAAAGTTGTCTATATTGGAATGTATCCTAATACATACATGCTTACAGATATAGGCCCATATTCAGATGAAAATCTTTATGTAAGGTCACCGTACATATGATGTGTACAAAAATCCTGAAATTGCAGCCTGGATGGATGAAACTAGATCCAGGGTCCTATTATCTCATTCACTCGATTATTCAGATACAAGTTTAGCCATGTCAATACATGATTTATAGTTGAACATGGTAAGACATCATTTTATTACTAGCTAATGATGTGAGTTGTTAACAAATGCAAGAGAACCACCATTGATGTTAATGACCCTCAAGGTATTGTAGTACATTTCGTAAGGTGTGAATAGATGATTGATGTGAAATGCCAAACAAAATATTTCTATCAAAGTTCCAAAAGTGAGGATATTTTCGATGCTCTAACAAGCCTCATGGTACTGGAAGATGATTTTTCTAAGTAAACTTTCTGGATGATGATTTGATGTCAACAGGAAGCCACTTTATCACAAAATAGGAGTTACTATTTTCAGAGACAAAATGTGACTTGATATAGTAATGTTTAGGGATGACTGTCATGAAAATGAAGGCTTATGAGTATTACAAAAGGATGATTATTCAATGGATGACTTCTCTTGAACATATCAGCGACACTGATATGAGTTGGCATCATTGACCCAAAAATGAAGTGAAGATATGATGAACCATAGGTATGAGTCAACCATCAAGAAGATTACCCAACCTAAATAGTCATAATTATGGAGTGAAGTGTCATGTTCAAGAGCAACCTGCTACCATAAACGTTCTATTCACTTTCCCAAATTTTCCCCGGTCATTTGTCCACCAGTACCTCTTTATTTTTTAACAAGCTTGAGGAGGATAACATATGCTTGATCAATAACTCAACCCCTTGGGTGAATATGCATCGCTATTTAATAATTTAACGAGTCAAGTGATAAATGAAACTTGATTCTTGCCATGATTGACAAGCCCGTCTCTATTTTATGTTTTAACGAGCCTAACGACAGTGACAACTTGGTCCTTTTTAATATTTAGAGAGTTTGAAAAAGAGGACAAAAGAAAAATCCATAAGTAATTTTTTGTAAAGTTCTCGCTTAGATTAGATAAAGTGTAAAATGATATCTGAGAGAACCTCCTAGCCATGTTCAACTAAGTTTTTCCTTTCTCGTAAATAATCTATCTTAGTCCGGAAAAGGGTTAAAGTTATTCTGAGTATATTTCAATTCATTTAGTTCTACGAGCTCGAAAAGGAACGTGCTCGACAATATTTTCACATTATTGGAGTCTGAAAAGAGCTAAAAGAAGACTCCAGTGGTTCCCTTTTTTTTTTATAGAAGCTCAAAAGAGAGACAAAAGTGTGCTTCAAGTCCATTTTCATTTTCACTAAAGCTTGAAAAATAAGGATAAAGGTACGCTTTGTGGTCAAATCATTCTCGAAATAAATGTGCATGAATAATCTGCTACATTAGTTGCAAAACTATTTAGAACAAGATAAAATGGATTAAAAATACGTGTTTCATGATAAAAAATGAATAAAAACCATAGTCACAATAATAAATATGATTTGCAAATAATCAAATGACTAATTAAAAGAGTTTTACTATTCATTTTTACCATTTGAAAGTTACCATTTGCATTTTGGAGTTTTGAACATGTTCTTGCCCCTGAACTTCAGCTGTTGATTGTGATCGAGTATGTGTACCTTTTTCCTCGTCGTTTGATCTAGGTTGGTGCCATAAACCTACTCTTTCCTTTAGTAGTCTTTTTGTTTCATTCCATTGCAATCTTTTAGGGATTTGGCCCCCTTAGGTTAAATTTATTTTCAAAAGAGGGAAACACACCCTTGGATGTCGAAACCTACATTGGAATGCACTTGAAATGAAGGCTACGTGGATATGTAATGCACTGTCTCTTGACCAAGGCCACATTGGGCACAATTCACATTGTTTATTCTTGCATTGTGCCCAAATTTTTCCTAGTTTTTTGCATTAAAAGGGTCCTAATGAGTCTTTTGGTTGTATTTCATGGATTCAGTGGACCAAAATGACAATTACTTGGTAAGAAAGAGAGCATGAAGAACAAAAGGTGATTTTCTTAAATGATCAGGGTATTGTAAGAGCCCTTAGATACTGTGGGTTATTGAAGTACTTCCGTCTATCGGGTATGAGGCAACAAATGGAACTATTGGAGTTCCTTTTTCATGCATGGGTTCCGACGATCGAGGCTTTTAATATTGGGTACAATGTGGTCCCAATTTTAATGGAGGATATATATTTTCTGACAGGCTTGTCAAGGAGAGGCCTATCCATTTTTCTCTTAGTTTCTTCTCTCGGAGGAGAGACGGTGAGAGATTATATATTTATGTATTTCAATCTAGGGGAAAAGCCTAGCAAGGATGGGAAAATAAAAAGCCACGATGTTCGTGATTTTACATTGAGAGCCATATTATTCATGATCATAAAGCTTATTGGTATCGCTATACTCCATGTAGTGAAAAGATCTTATATGTAGTATGTGCTAGAGTGCATGGAACCAACAGTGTTCAATTAGGCTGAAGATGTACTTTCTTTAATGAAAGAAAAATTGAGCAAGGAGAAGGGAGGAAGGAAGACAATTTTCAACTATGGTTTGGTCCTCATTTGTTTTACCTTAGAGAGGATTCCACTGATGCAGCCTTAGCATGTGACATTAGCTAACTCTAACTCTAGAGATCCAAGGATGCAGAGATGGGAAGAACTGATGGCTAGACATGCTAGTTAATCGAACATCGTGTTCTCGACTACATTCTTTGCCTGGCTTAGGCAACAGATTATAGCCATCGATGACTATGCATATGCATGCGTCGACTTCCGAGGAGATCTAGATTTATCTTTACCAGAAGGTGCTCGGTGGGGTGCAATTGGTAAGAATTTGTTGACCATGTTTTTGTATTTTGATGTTTTACCGAGACTAAACTAAAGTTTTAATGTAATGTAGATGTGGGTCGAGTTTGACTGTTGGGAGAGCCAAAGCATGGAGCAGATGAGCCAAAAGAAAGGGATGTCGGGAGAGTAGTCCTTCAGGATTTAGATATGGCTGAGACTCTTGCTGAGCTTCAGCAGCACATACAGGAGTTGCCCTTTAGATTCCGGATTTCTAGATCGAAGAGTTACTCATGCAACTGAAATGCAACACTATTGGCATTCCTAACCACTAGATGCAGTTACTGTGTAGGATAGATAGATCAGTAGCATGTTATCATGAGCACCACTAGTTTACTTTTGACATGTTGCATACATTTTCAGGTCAGATGACCAATGTGTCTTGGGAAATTTTTTTTTAAAAACATATAACTACCTATCTATTTGATTTCATTGTTTTCCTACGTTTATTGTGAAATCTTATTCAATTATGTGAATGTATCTTTACATGTGTTGAAAATGTATTTTTATAACATAATTCACTAAACAATCATTTAATGTGTTCAAATTTCTAGAAATGTGTTGATATTGAATGAAATCAAAATGTCTTTCCAAAAGTTGAACTCTTAGGAAGATACGATGTAGTGTTGGATTTTTAATAGTATAAACACTAGTAAGTTTTAATACCACAAGTTTTGAGTCTAACCTTATAATGATATGATTAATACCAAATTAAATGTCATCAGAGAGAAGTTCGATCAATGCGCTATACTCAACGATATTTTTTTGTAGATTGATCAATATAAATCCCTTGAAAACTCACTAACTCGCCACTCAAAGAAAAAATGGCCCATGCTGTAGAGGATAGATTCTACATACTACGAATACCACCATTGGCATACCCAACAAATGGTTCCAAAGATTCATACATCTGTGATAAAATGTAAATCGAATTACTAACTTCAAGAAAACTCCAAAAAAAAAAAAAAAGATAGTAAATGCAAATCAACAACATATATACAATATAATACAAAAAATTTCTACGCTCATGATTAAGCATAGTAACGTTTTATATACAAACTATTTCGGGGTTGTGCCGATGGAATTCCATCATAATCTACCAACTCGTAGGCACCCTTGGAAATAACTATTTTGAAAATATAGGGGCCATGCCATAACGACTCAAATTTTCCTGTACCTATTACATTAGGTTCCTGATCATAAATAAGGTCCAGGTCACCCTCTGAGAAAATGCAAGGCTAGACATTCTTGTCGTATTACGCATTTATACGTCTCTTATGCACTTTGTTAGCCAATTGGGCTCCACGACGCATTTCATCAAGATGGATGAGGTTAAAAAGACATGCTTATTTAGCAAAGGTGTCAGGTAACAATTTGATTGCGAGTTTTAACGTCAGTATTTCACATTGGATTGGAAATATAGCTTCCAAACCATACACCAATTGAAAGGGGGTAAATCCAATTGTGTTTGTCACCGAGGTTTAGTACGCCCCCAAAGTCGAGTACATGATTAAATGCCAATTTCATTTATGAACTCCTATCATTTGTTGAAGCATTCATTTAAGGATTTTTTTAATAGCCTCAACTTTTCCATTTGATTGTGGATAGTAAGGAGTAGAACTATCATGCGACAGTCCTAATTTGGAAGTCAAATCATTCATCATATGATTGTGAAAATGTGATCCATGATCTGTAACTATATCTTGTGGGACTCCAAATCGTGAAATGATATCATTAAAGAAAAATAATGCAGTTTTTTGTCCTGTGTTGTTGAATGTAGGCATAAATTCGACCACTTGGTAAAGTAGTCTACTGCGACAATAATATAACCATGCCCCCCTAGACAAACTTGGGTTGCAAGTCATGAAGTCAATGCGCCATTTCGAAAATGGTCCCACAGAGACAGTAGGATGCATTGGTGCTAGCAGTTTTTAGATTTCATGATCAAATATCTGGCACGCATGATAACTTTTGACCGGGAGGATGCAGTCGCAAAATCGGGTAGGCCAACAGTAACCAACACCGAGTATCCTTTGAGCGGTAGTGTATCCAGAAAAATTTCCACCACAAGCCCCAACATGACAATCATTTAAAACCTTTTCGGCCTCCTCATGAGTGAGGCACCTTCTTAAAATTGTATAGACACCATGATGATAAAGTTTATCGTCGACGATCAGATAATATTTAGCTTCGTATCAAATACATGGCTAGTTAGAGCGAGAGGTATTAGGCCGAAAATTATGGGTCTGGAGTTAAATGATAAAATTCCCATACCAAGTATCAGATGATCCGATTAGAAACAAAGACTCATCAGGAATATATGGTTCTGATGTAGTCGCAGTACTATCAGAGGGAAGGTCATGGAGAAGCTCAACCAAAAATAAAGACTTATTTGACTTGGATTTGATGAATTCCATATCAAATTCCTACAAAATGACAATGCATTTTAAATAATTTCCCTGCAACAATTGATGTGATAAAATGTAAGTCATGGGGTTGCAATTAGAAATGACAATGGTCTTTTAGAACATGATATAGTGGTGAGATATTTGGAGAGCTTGAACAACCTCCAAGGAAATATTTTCTACGTACGAATACTTCACTTCCGTATCAATGAGATTACAACTCAAATAATGTATCGGATGTTCTATCCCATTTTCTACCTAGATAAATACCATATAAACTATCCTATCAGCCATGGAGATATATAAGAAATAATCACTCTGATAATTGGGGGGATACATTAATGATGCCTAGACAAGAGTATCCCTGAGAGCATCAAAACAAGCTTGCGCAACTTGGTCCCAGTGGAAGGGAATCCCCTTTTTCAAGAGCCGAGTAAATCCTTTAGCCATTTTAGCATAGTTGGGTATGAAGCTCCTTAGGAATTTAGCCTTTCATTGAATTTTCTGTAACTGAACCAAATTTGATGGCGCAAGCAAATCAAGAATGGCCTAGACCTTCAGTAGGTCTATGTGAATTCGTTCTTTTGAGATGATGAATCCAAGAAAATGACCAGAAGCAACACAAAACACACATTTATGTGGATTGAGGCATATTTTGTAGTGTCAACAGCGTAAAAAGATGGCTCTCAGATGCATCAGGTGATCAGTCTAGCTTCATGAAGGCATAGGTAAATTGTCTAGATAGGATTGAACTATGTGCTTGATGTCATTGAAAGCATAATCCATTACTGTCTAAAAATTTTCCCCAACATTCTTTAAACCAAATGGGAGTTTCCGATAAGCGAATGTGCCCTGGGACAAATGAATGTTATCTTATATTGGTCCTTTGGGCAGATATTGATTTGATTGTAGCCAGAAAATCCATCCATGAACGAAAATATTTCGCATCTAGCACAATTGTCAATAATCTAGTTGATCAAGGGAGTAGGATAGTTCTCTTTTGGACAAGCACGATTGACATCCCGATAATCGCCGTACACTCTAATGGTTCCTTGTTTTTTCATAATAGTAATGATTCTAGAAACCCACTCAGTAAGAGGAACAGGGTAAATGAAACTAGCACGCAAAATTTTTTCAACTTTTGCTTTAGTGGTAGCAGTCTTCTTCACATGAACAGGACAAAGGCATTGACATACTGGCTTAACATGAGATTAGATATTAATAACATGTTCAACGATACTAGTATCTATGCCTGGAATTTCCTCATAATACCAAGGAAATACATCACGAAATTCACGAAAGGGAGAGCGATATGTTTTGAGTTATGATGCAGAAAAAGACACACGAACATGAATGTTTTCTACAACATCGGGTTTGGTCGAAATATCGATAGAAATGGTTTCTTCAATATTTGATGAATTTCATTCGGAATCGATTGCATCAATAGGAAAATAATTTGAAAATAATGTTTTGATCAATGGGTGATATAGTTCACTAAGATTATCTTCTTCATAATATTGAATATGAGCGATGATGATGATCTTCCCATGGTTCTCCTTCTGACATCATGGTTTCTAGAATATTCTCATCTGTCAAGAAATTTGAGGAAAAAGGATCAGATGGAGTACCATAATATAATGAATGATCAACCCAAATGATTAGCGATGATGATTTCAGATTCCTCGCCCAAGCCATATAGATTTATTACTATGCCAACTCAATTGGGCTAGGTGGCAGAAATTCATCCAACGTAACAACTTTAGAATTACCCATAAGCTTCCTTAAGCTAGATGGAGTGGAATATATCATGTAGCAGGTCTCTATGTTTGCAATTTCGGCCAACGTCACAGGTGGTGGTAATACAAAGGTTCCCATGAGAGTGGAATCCTTTCAGAGTCCTACACCAATGTTCTGAAGTGCAATTTGGGGTGCGTGAACTAACGAAAAACTTCCAGGTACCTGGTAACTTGAGGCAAAGAAGGATAGTTTTCGGATGGTTGTGATAACACCTTTATGTTTAAAGGTGATCATTCTAAAATACGTATAAACGATCGCAGTCATATCATATTCCCATGGCCTTCCTAGTAAAATATGGTACTTAACGGGTTCGTCAATGACCTCAACTTCAAAATTCATTATTTTCCTCCTAGTTCAACATGCAAGTTATTGATAATACCTAAAGGCTTATATGTACACTCGTCGAAATATTTCAACGTGATTGAGATAGGGACGGTGAGCCAACTGACTTCCAGAGTTTAGAGACATAATGCACGTAGATGCTCCCTCATCAATAATAGTTCAATGAACAAGGTGATTGAGACCATTTACCTAGATGGAGAATGTTAATTCTGCTAGTAATTGTGGCACATAGCTTGTATGATTAAAGACAACGAGATTTGAATTTTTCGAATCAATTCCACCAATTTCAGACAATAAAGCCTATTTCTAGGAGGGACAATTTTGTAGTACCTCAAGCACTGACATAGCTCAAGGGGATTGAGCGAAATATTCAACTATATTATAATTTTTAGTAGCTCGGCCTCAAGGATTAACTATCAATATATGAACGACTCCCTTCGGTGGCTTTATCATCAATTTAGGAATAGCAGTTGGTGGTATCAATTCTGTAGATGGATTTGTGGTCGAGGTAGTAGGTTGATTAGTAGCCTGACTACCGTAATATTTATTATGCATTGACACCAAAACATCAGTCGATGGCTTCATGTTAAATAACATAAGAACCTGTGAACTAGAATATGGATCCATAGCAACCAAATTTGTGTCTGGATTCGGAAATGGATCTATCAACACAAATTACGCATGAAAGGTGTTAACCATTTTTAAGAATTTAGCAAGGTGAGGACAGTCTCGAACAAAATTTTCCTTATTACTGATTATACAAGGGTAACAACATTTCCGATTTCCAGTCGATTGATTAGAACATCTTTCCTGCGGGTAAAATTTTCCTTTTTCTTTGATTTCCCTTTTTTCTTAATTACGGGTTTCTTGTCACTTTTTACCTTGTCAGATGACATGGCATGGATTTCAAAAGAAGTTGCAAGATCATATGTAGTAGAGTGATGTGTGCTTGCAGTATCGATCATACCCTCTCCGGCATGAGAGTCCTTATATGGAGGAGGAACAGTCAAATTAGATCACGATGCGTTGGGAATTTTCTCGTAGAGCATGCTAGAATGAGTATAAATCATGTCTAAATATTGGTCACGATCAATGAATTTCTCTTCAGTGAAGATGCCATCCTTAGCCACATCCTCATTTTTAGATGGTAAGAGGGACTTAATAAACCACTCAGCAAGAAGTTGATCAGGAACAAATGTCTTAACCATTCTATGACGACGTTGCCACACATGAATATGACCATAAATGTGAGTAGCATTATTCTGTTTAAAATTATTCAAGATTTCCATTCCAGTTTCATTTCATATGGGTAATTGGAATTAGGTCAAAAAGGTAGTAGATAGGGTAGTGAAATTATCAAAAGAAGCTCTTGGTAACTCATTGTACCATTTTGCTACTGGACTAGTGAGTGTATGCTGGAAAAGACGTAGTCGAACAAAGCCATCATTTAGGGAGTTAGATGAACACCAGAAATAATAAGTCACAACATAATTTGATGGGCCTTCCCAGGGTTTCCATTGAACTTAGGAATATTCGAGGGTAATTTATGGGGTATCACTAGTGTAATGTTCCCAAATTGGGATTACACAGCAGGAAAATAACGCACTCCTTGGGAGATTGATGTAAAAAAGTGAGTTTGCAGCCCTTGTATCCCTTAGATCAGTAGATGTGGATTCTAAATCCAAAAGGGGAGCAAAAACAAATCAAACTAGGTGTGGTAAACAGATCTCCCACAACCTAGTCTAGTTGGGAAACACCCTACAAGAGGGGTTGCAGCTATGCACAACAAACTGCTTCAATAATAATGAAGTCTTGGAAAATATGAGAAGGAGGCCATCAAATATAATTAATAAATAATGTATAGTAGAAAATCAGAAGTAAAGTGAATCCATTTCAATATACAGTAGATTACATGAGACAAGAGAGCAAGATATCTTCAGAAAAGAGAGCTACAACATGTGTATATCAAAATAAATGGTTCAACAGCGTTATTTTTAGGAGTTGTAGCAGCTGCATATTACAACTCAGATCTAGGAAATATCTATGGAAAAAACATCAGATCGATTTCAGATATGGAAACTAGATAGTTTTCTTTACAAGATCCCCTTTGGGTTTTGACCAAATCATGTATACATAAGAGTAGATCTGAGACACAAGTTGCAGATCTATGAAATGATGCATTCATTTATGAATATAACATTACATTACAAAATATCATATCTAAAGAGAACATGTATCAGCAAGCTAATCCATGGATCACCAAAGTGATCCATGGATCTGTGTTCACACGGGCATTGCTTTATTCAGTCTTCTTAGGAGTTTTACATGTCCTCCTTTATTCAATTATTCAGGCAACAAAAAATAAAACAAAAATGAATATTCCTCTTAGCTTAGGCTAAGTAGTAATATTACAGTCCTCCCCTCCAAAATGTTGCTTGTCCTCAAGCAACTAATAGGGTAAGCGTTGTAGCTCTTCTCTTCCTCCATTGATGGCATCATCAATGATCAAGTCCTCATCATAAGCCAAGTGCTCAACAAGCCAATGCATCAGGAGTTTTTCCTCCAAGACCAACATAATATGAGTATATTCGATCCCTTCAGGAGTGAAAAATCAATAGAAATAAACATAGTTTGAGAAATGCTACATCTAAAACATGTATCATGAAGTATAGGTAGAAGTTCCAACCCATGTGGTACATACACACTACCCATCCTATGTCCATACAATCCCATAAACAACAAAACTATATCATCAATGTATGGAAGCAAGACTACATATATGCAAACTGAAATCTACACTTGAGGAGGTGGGTCAAAATCCCACATGTAATGCCAGCGTAGTGCACCTCTTGTCTTCATTAGATCTAGGGGTGGTAAGTGGCATTCCCACCACACTTTTGCTGCATGAGTCACCATAACATAGCTGGAGGTGTTACATAAGTTTGGTGCCTTTGGGAAGCACCCATCATGGAAAGGAGTCTCCCTTTGCACATCAAGGGAGTGGCCAAGTTCAGAACTTCCATTGGCCCTCAAAAAAATATGAGATCCATATGATCTCTCACTCCCTTTAGGATTCCTATCCTGCAAAAAAATGGTAAAGTAATGTAATAGACCAGAAAATACAACTTGATTATCATGATCAAATCCTTTACCATCATAGTCCTTCACACACATGGAGTTGTGCATGAGCATTCCCCTCCTCTCAAGCAACGGAAGAGATGGCTAAGATGACTCTTGCAAAGAGTCCATTGGCTACCCCAATCCTCCATAGATATTGCACTCTTGAAAGTGTTGATGTAAGTCCTCTCTCATGCCTTCCCAATCAAAACTCTTCATGATCAGGGAAGAGATATTCAATGAATACATATGGCTGAGGAAGAATTCTTCTTATGCTCCTTGTAGCATCTTCTACTTGAGCTTGGAAGCTCTAGCCAAAAATACCTTACCATTATAATAGATGACTCCTCCTTGGACTAAGTAGCCCTCTTCTTGATGCATGCCATATAGTATCATACCTATGTGGAGATATTTAGAATACTCTACAAGCAGTTGAGATTTCCAATAAAGATCCACACTTCTCAATAATGACAGCACTGATGATACATCCATGGGAGTTCTTGTCTTGTTGTTGATTGTATTTTTGACATCACACATGCCAAAATGGTTTGTTGGAAGGTTGATCTTCCCATTCTTCTCCTCCCACAGTGCTGTAGCTTCGTCTTCTATTGCTCCAATCCTTCCTGGGTCTAAATTTGGAGCAGCAATTTGTGAGGCTTCCCCCATAATATCTGAATCTAATGGCATTCAAGGTGGTTTTCCATTAGATAAGAATGTCCCTTGCAGCATCCTCATGAACATGAGAGAAGGAACTGTGAGATCCCTGTTTCCACTACACACATCCATCTCTGTTGTTTGTGTGGAAACATTAGGTGAAGGATAAGTGTTTATGCCTTGAATCATTTGTGGCTCCCCACTCTTCAAGTCCACCCACTCCATTTGCAAAGCTTTCCAATCAGTGGTAACCTTCCCCAAGGTAATCAACCATTGGACACCCAAGATGATGTTGGTGTCTAGTATGTCAACTACAAAGAAGTGATCCACCAAAGTGTAGGATTCCATAGTGATAGAGAGTGATGGAACATATTTCACGCATTGCATGGTCCTATCCCCTCTGACCAAAATAGAAAATCCCTCAGAAGTATTAGTGGGGATCCCTCTCCTTTGCACAAGATGAGCATCAATAAATTTGTGGGTTGCCCCACTATCAATCAGGACAGATACTCTTTGATTCATGACTGAACCTTGTACTCTTAAGGTCAAGTACTTAGGTACTCCTCTCAAAGAGGAAAGAGTCCCATTTGCTGGAGAAAAGGCTCCCTTCCCATCCATGGATGGTGTTTGATCTCCCTCATCATCATTAGCGCTGTGACCCCTCCTGGGTTCATCATCTTCATCTTCCTCCTCAAGATCTGAGAATACTTCTATGTATTGTGCCTTCCGTGTAGTACATCTATGTCCCGGTGCCCATGAATCTTGGAAAGTGAAGCACAGTCTCTTTTTCCTCAATTCCCTCCTTAGATCAATATCAAGAGGTTTCTTCAAATATCTCTCCTTTGGAGGAGAAAATTTTCCTTCCTTCCCCTTAGAAAAGTGAGGGGCCTTGCTTTGGAAGGTTGCCTTTGCTTTTGGCAAGACATCTCAAAGATCTCTAGCCCTCTCAATGGCATCATGCAAAGTGATGGGCTTGGTAGATTTAACCAACGCATGCAAAGTTTCCTCCAAGACATCGATGAACATGTAGACTCTCCTTGCTACAGATAAATCAGGGACCATGACTGATAATCTCAGGAACTCAGAGATATAAGTCTCTGCATCCCTTGACTGCTTCAGCTTTGCAAGGCTTATAAAGGGTGCTTCAGGATCCTTCCTGTCAAACCTCTCCACTAATATTCTAGTAAAATTTGAATAGGTAGTCACATTGATGTGTCCCAATGTAGACAACCCATGGAACCACCAATTGTGTGCTTCACCTTGAAAGGGCGGCGCTACAATCTTGATGGCTTCAACTTCAAGGAATTTTTTCAATTGAAATAGATATCCATATTTTCTACCCATGGCTTGGCAGAGTTGGAGGATGATCCATCAAAATTGGGCAAAAATAATCTTCCCATAGGGTGGTGTCTACCATGAAAGAATCCACCATCTCTATACTGCTACCCTGGCCTTCTTTTGTCCTTAAGGTGGCAAAAGTCTTGGAAAATCAAATGATCCTTGAATCCCTGGCTCTGAGAATCATACTCCACAAATTAATCCTCAAGGGAAGCTTGCTCTTGTGTTCCTTCATTCTCCATAGCCAAGAAGGTAGGAATAGTTGAGCGTTGTGAAGCTTGTGGGGCTTGTAGCAGATTCACTGGTTGACTAGTCCCATGATGAGACATATCTGAGCTCTCTCCCAACTGAAGTCTCCCAGGATATTCCCTCATTCTGTGTACCCTCATATCTCTTATCTCTTTGGAAATATCTTACATGGTCTCCAAAATATTTTTTGCAAACACTTCTGCTTCTTTATCATTCACAGCTTCAGGGGCTTTACCTTTGTCTTGACCCTTGTCAGGATCATCATTAGTGTGGTCATACTTCTTATTACTTATGTTCTGATACCTCTTCTCCCTCTAATTAAGAGGATCATCTTCTTCTGAATGCAGCATGGTTGGTGCTCCAAGGCAAGCACAGGCTGTGCCAAGAAAGGAGTTTTGATACCACTATAATGTTCCCAAATTGGGATAGCACAGCAGGCTTGGAAAAATAACTCACTCCTTCAGATATTGATGTATAGAATTAATTTTTATCCCTTGTATCCCTTAGATAAGTAGATCTGGAGTCTAAATCCAAAAGGGGAGAAAAAACAAATCAAACTAGGTGTGGTAAACAGATCTCCCACAACCTAGTCTAGCTGAGAAACACCCTACAAGAGAGGCTGCAACTATGCACAAAAAACTGCTTCAAGAATAATGTAGTATTGGAAAATATGAGCAAAAGGCCATAAAATATTATTAATAAATGAATTTACATCAAAAAATTAGAAGTAAAGTGAATCCCTTTCAATATACAGTAGATTACATGAGACAAGAGAGCAAGATATCTTCAGAAAAGAGAGCTACAACATGTGTATATCAGCTGAAATGGCTTAATAGTGTTATTTTTAGGATTTGTAGCAGATGCATATTACAACTCTGATCTAGGACAGATTTTTAGACAAAATATCAGATCTATTTCAGATATGGAAGCTAGATAGTTTTCTTTACAAGATCCCCTTGGGGTTTTGACCAAATCATGCATACATAAGAGTAGATCTAAGATACAAGTTGCAGATCTGTAAAATGCTGTAGTAATTTCTGAATATAACATTAAATTACAAAATATCAAATCTAAACATAACATGGATCAGCAAGCTAATCCATGGATCACCAAAGTGAAAGGCAAAGCCCAGCACCAGAGATCTCCGATCAAAACTGGAATAAAAACACCATAGAGAACCTCATATCAAAATAACACAGTCCATCATTAGTAACAGTGTTGTAGCTCAAGATAACATAGATGGCCACTGCCAAGTTACAGATTTGAAGTATAAACCAGAGAGGCACTCTTCTAGGAGGTTAGAAGACACACTCCATGACAAGAGGCTCTCAAAACAGGATAGATCTCTGCAGATCTAGACTCCCACTTTTTGCAACTTGCAAAAGCAAAAAAACCCCCAATGGATCATCACTGCAATTGTAAGTAGAGCTTGGCCTTAAGCCTGATAGTGGATCAATTTAATAAAATACTCCTCCAAGAATCCTCAAAGGAAGAGGTGAAATCCCTGCATAGGAACTCCAAGCACAATCCTCCACTAAACAACAGAGAATAGTATTTGTCTAAGTAGACAAAATACTCAGAAATAAGATCAATCAACAACCTTGTTTTTTTGCATTCCCTTTCCTTTTATATGATGAGAGCCTTTACAAACCCTAGACCACCTTGATAAGTTAGCTCTTTTCACATGAGGGGCCTCCTTCCAAAACCGCGCTGTCCCTTTAGGAGATACATTGAACCTAAACAATGCTGTAGATTTGGTCAAGGTTGACCCAGTCTCACAGCTCACCCCTTTCACACCTGCAAGTGATTATTTACATGGCCCTGATTTACCCGTGTTCACATGGGCATTGATTTGTTCAGTCTTCTTAAGAGTTTTACATGTACTCCTTATTCATTTATTCATGCAACAGAAAATAAAACAAAAATGAATACTCCTCTCAGCTTAGGATAAGTAGGAATATTGCAGAATATTAGGAATATTTTCATTTAGGGAGTTAGATGAACACCACAAATGATAAGTCACAACATGAGTCGATGGGTCTTCCCAGGGTTTCCATTGAACTTGTTGGGGTCCTGTGATTCGGAAAATTGGCATACCAAGTGACAAGGCAACATCAAAACCAGTCTTTAGAGCTCTAGGACCTAGCTTTCCTAGTCTTAGAGAGGGATCTCTCAATTATTTGCAAAGATGTGAGCTTGTTTGCTTTTAAGTGTTGATTTTATGCCAGTTATGAAGGATGACTTTGTTTGATTGTTTGGTTGGACATGATGATCTATGTAGCATAGAGAGAAAACGGAAATCTCTAAGTTATTGGGCTATGAAGTCAAGTGGAAGTTGTAACAATTTTGTAAATGGATCAGGGGTATCAAAAGGAAATTCTAACTTGGCCAGTGGATGTACAAAGTCTTTCAGGTGAAATTAAATGGACATTAAAGGTTTAGAATGAAAAGTAGAACTAAGGGCAATTAAGAATGCTTAATTATATTTACTTCTCAACGAAGGGACTTAAAAACATCATCTAAACATGAAGAGGCATTCCATAGACAGGGCTAGCCATAAATTCTAGAAACCACACTTCAGAAAATAATAATTTCAAGAAAAATTTTTCAAATGAAATCTAGGAGTCAAGGAACGCTCTATTTCATCCAAATATTTCACCTTCAAGGAATTTAGAAAACAGGAAATATTGGAAAATAATTGTATCATTGAAGAGGTAACTCCTAGACGTATTTGACTACAACTATAAATACCTTCAAAACAATTATTTGAGTAAGTACAAAGGGTATGATTGAAATAAAACCTCTTTGGCAGACTTTGGACAATGGTACTTTGAAGGGAGACTTCAGAAACAATTTTTAAGTGGCAGCATGTAAGCAGGGAAAACCATAAATCATTCTTGAGACCAACTGTATTGAACTATTTTAAGAAGCAAAAAAGCATGAGGGTTCTAGAGAGAAATTAAGAATTCTCTATAATATCTTAGTAGAAGAAAACATAAATATAGTGAAGAGTAAACAGAACTAAGGTGCTTTAAAAAGAAATTTCTTAGCCTAAAATTTTTACTCTACTGTAACAGATAATGGTGAAACATAATGAAACGGGAAATACAAATAACATATTTAGAGTACTTCACCAACAGCCAAGCTCAGGGATCCAATGACAGAGCTTTCTCCATCAACAAATAGGTCAAAACATCCACAGGTTCTAGAACATCAATTTTCTTTCAACTTCAGCAGAACTATGTATTAATTCAAAGAGTAATTAAATGCACACACTACAATGAGTTCAGATGCAATATTTATGCTGCAAATGAGGAGGTAGAACTAAACTAAGGTCCAAGTGTTATTAATTATAGAGTAAATGCATTTCCAGCCTTAAAAACCATGCAAGGAATAAGGCAGCAATAGGTTCAACTACTTCTCTATTTTATTAACTCTGTCTTAACTTTTGAGAGGCAGATAGGAGAAAAGATTGACTTTTAAGTCTTTAACCTATCTTTACAATAACTGTTCTGACATTTTAAAATATATTCTTTTGTGTAATAACTACTTGTTTATATTTGTAGGTAGAAAGTAGGTCAAAGGTGTCAGTTAGATATTGTAAGGGAATAACTGCTCTTTGTTGATGTATCTGAGGATTTTTAGCCTATCTTTCCTTTATTTCATCATTAAACTGTATTTAAGGCCTTTTATCCTTGATATTCTTTTAATTAATCTGCTTTTACTATCCTTCCTCTTTTTTTCTTTAAACAACTTCTTTTACCATGGATCCTTTATATTTCGACCTTTAGCCTTTAATCATTGATCTTAAAGGGGCTAATATTTGTTTTGACAAACTTAATCTGTGATTAAGCCCTTTAGTCTTCTGTCTTCATCGTATTCTTTATTGATCTTATGTTTTTGTTTTGTTGTGTGCAGGGGCTTCCTTTTGGTGTGTTGGAGGGTTGCTGTGATCAAATTGATGACCATGAATCATCAATTAAACCCTTTGGACTAAAATACCCTATCCTTTTTTTTTGTTTCAGACCATCACATCGTCATCTTGAGGCCTCAATCACTAACTTGATTGTTGGATGGCCTTTCAGGCTCTAGGCGTGATTAAACTTGCACAAATAAACAAAACATTAATAAAAACCTGTGTTTTTGGTCTAAACTACTTTTCAGCGGTCTGGAATGGGTTTGAGTTTGTCAAAGGAGCATTGTAGAAGAGATGAGGAAGCAAGGGAGGGTTCCAAAGGTGGAAACAGGCAGACAGGTGGAGGAAATTTGAAATTGGGCACGTAAAGGAGGGAGGCGTTTTTGTGAAAACCAGGGATGGTTTTCGCATAGGGCTCAGGTGGTGAGCTATATTGAGCCAAGTGAACGCGATATGGCTCTGGAGGTGACATGTAACCCCAGAAAAACCATCTTTTTCCTCATTCAAAATGCATATAAGGGGGGGTAGACGAGTTGGTGTGCAATAAGATCCTGGTCGTCCGATCTACAAGGAGACGTGCAGATCGATGGTCAGCGCGTCACGCGATACAACACCAAGGCGTGGGGAGAGGATGGAGTGGGGCTAGTGGGTGACGTAGGCTAATGTGTCGGTAGCGCGGGTTAGTCAGGAGGTGGGGTGAAAGGTGGGAGCGTGGTGACCATTGGATCAGGGCCGAAGGCCTTTGATCAACGATCTTGATCGCCCGAGGAAAAAGGATGAAGTGGGTGAAGAAAAAATGAAATGGAAAGGTGGAGGACAGGTGGTGGATGGAGAGTGGATGCGCAGTGGAGTAGTGGGAGGTGGGACATAATGCAGGCATCAAATTTCCTATGGGGTAATGAAATGTTTATAGGTAGGGTTGATGGTAAGGGGCAGAGCAATGACCGTCGGATGAAGACGATCAATGGCCAGATCTTACTGCTCGGGCGAACGATCAAAGGAGTTCGAGAAATGAGGATGGAGAGGGGGGAAAATATGATCATCGTCGGATCGGTAGCCAACAACGGCTAAGATCTTTCTGGGAGAAACATACTATGGAGGAGTGAGAATGACAAAAGAAGGATGATAAACGAGGCAGGAGAAAAAGTTTTATAAAGGAAAGGATGACCCGAGGGCTAGGAAAAAGGATTTTTTAGGCTTAGACCATGGTTTAAGGCCTTGGTTATATGAAAAGCGAAGGGCTAAGGGCTTAATAAGGCGCATAGAGGGTGGTCGGGTGTGATTGGTAATGACGATTGCACCAGCTATTTCGTCACGGAGCGAAATACTGTCGGGCGTGCTGAAATAGTGAGGTTAAGTGAGGGTCTTTAGATCTGGAGGATCGATGGTCCAGATTATATTGGCGGAGAAAAATGAGTGCGGGAAATGGAAATGGGAAACACTGAAGTATGATGGCCGATGGGGGCTGAAGACTTTTAGCTGGTGGTCGCGGGGCTGAGTCATATGGAACAAAAGAGGTTGGGGGCTTAAGCGGAAAGCACTTAAGGCCTTATTTCAAAAATGGGTGGATAATAAGCCTAAAAAGAGGGGTTTTAAAGCTTTTTTAAGGATTTCGATAGGGTTAGAAAAGAGTGTTTTAAACCAATTAAAGGGTTTTGTGATGATTTCAAAAGGGTTTTTTAGGGAAAATGGAGGTTTACAGAAGAGGAAAAATGATTTTTTAGAGGGAAAAAGACTGATAGAAAATAGAGGTACGAGTGATAAGATAAGGGAATGAAATGGAGATGAAAATGGTGAAAATACCCTGAAACAATTTTCTTTTTTAGATGGTAGGATAACTTGGAGGATTTGAGTGAATATTTTCAGTGAATTGATAGACTTAGGATAATGAAGGTCGTGATATTTCTTGAATTCACAATGTTTCTTCCAATATTGTTTCTAGAAATCTGATATTTTCAACTTAGTCATCTTTGGATAAGATAAAAATTATTGATGACTAACAGTGGCTCCACTTGGGCAGGGCAGCTTTCCTTTCAAGGTGTCAGAGCTTCAGAAAATAAATCTTCAAGTTTCAGCAGACTAGTGCCTTATCCATTGGGCAGATTCCTCCTTTTTATTGCTGATATTTTTATGAAAAAGACAATTTTTATCAATCTGCAACATGTAATTTCCTCAAACAACACCTCTTCCTACCCAATCCTACTTTTCCTAGCATTTTCTCTTCTTTGAGTGCATTTGAACTAGCAAACTCTTTGACATTTTATTTTTGAAAACCGAAATAAACCATCTAATCCTATCCTTATTTCTTCCAAGAGTCTAGATTAAGCCGTTGAACTCTTTTTATTTCTACCTATACTACTATCTGTCAAGATTAAGCTGTTTTGACAGATCTGCATTCTCTATATTCTTAAACAGAAATTTAAAACACAGTCAAATCAAGATTAAATAGTCTGATTTGCTATGGTGCCTATGGCTTTATGTACAAGCTGCACATAGACTTTATTTGCAGAAAATGAAAACAATGAAGGCTTACGATCTAAAAATTGTAAATATCCTTCTTCCCTTTTTTAGCTCTAATTTTGATCTTTTTGAGAGCTATTTTCCTTTTCCTTTCCTGGCTCATATTTTGAGTTTGTTTGAACCATTTCTTCTTCTATCCTAATCTATTCTACTGATAAGTCAAGTCTGAAATAATATTATCAATCAGTGCTTCTACTAACTTATCAACATAAATTTAAAGTATTTCAGCCATGATTATGCTAGATATCTGAACAATATATCATTTTTTAATCAACAGTGGCACTTAGATTTTCTCACTTTCAAAAAATTCTCTTTTTTGGGTATGGTGTTGTACCTCTTTTGAATTTTCCCTCTTTTCCTTCTCTTTTCTTTTATTGTTTTTGTATTTTTCATGATTTCTTTTCAAATGGATTATGTACAATGAATAAAAAAATTGAAGCTAAGACTCTTGATAGAAGTAGTGCTTGAGCATCCTGCCATTGAAAGGACCTCCAAACATATTTTATCCATTCAAATCTTGTAGAAATAATGCATTATGACCCTTTATAGAATGAATGATGTAGGGCCCTTTCCACAAATTCTAAAACTTACCATGTTTTCCCTTTTCTTCCCTTCTAGAATCCCACTTTAGAACTATATTTCCAACTTGGAAATTATTTTCTTTAGTCCTTTTGTCAGATAACTTCTTTATGCTTTCTTGGATTGTTTGTGTTCTCTTATACACTTCCTCTTTGGACTGTTGTAAATGAATGGTATGATTTATCCTTCTCTGCATATCATTCTCTTCAGTTTGTACTTCTTGAAGGAGTTTTATGACTGGAATTCCTAGAGATGTTAGGAAAATTGCATCCATGCCATAAACCAGCTGATAGGGGGACATATTTACTGACTTTTTGGTGGTTAATCTATCAGCCCAAAAAGCATGGATAAGCTTACTATGCCATGATTTCTGATTCCGCTACAACAGGTTTTTGATAATACTGACAAGCCTTTTGTTGGAGGATTCAACTAATCCATTTCCTTGGGGATAGTAGGTAGTAGAATGACCCAATGTGATATGATATTTATAGCAAAAGTAAACCATTCTTTTATACTTGAATCCAGTAGCATTATCTGTGATAATTTTTCTAGGACAACCAAATATGGATAGTATATTGGTTTCAAGGAACTTGATAATGACAGAATCAGTAGCATTCCTAGAATGTAGGGCTTCTATCCACTTGGTAAAATAATCAGTGGCAGTGAGGATCCACTTATATTCGGTTGAATAATATGGGTGAATTTCCCCAATGAATTCCAAGCCCCATTGTTGAAAGGGAGCCTCAACACTGATGGGATGTAAGGGTAAGGGTAGGAGTTTTTTTTTTCCATAAAAAATTTGACATTTATGGAAATACATGACAAGCTTCTGAGTATCTAGGAAAAGGGTGGGCCAATAGTAACCATATATGAGGATTTTATTTGCTGTAGTTTTCCAGTAAATATGCCCTCCACATTCTCCCTCATGCAGCTCATGCATGATTTTTCCTGCATTAATCTCAAGCAAACATTTAAGCAATATTCCAACGGCGTTCTTCGAATATAAAACCCCATCTAATATGCAATAATTTAAAGCCTTCTATTTTAAAAATCTAGCTTTATTTTTAGACAGAGAAGGAGGGGTATTCAGATAAAGTAGCACATATATGATATCAGCATACCAAGGTGAATTCACAAAGGTTTCTTCAATAAATAGAGTTGTGAATTCTTCTATTTCTTCCAAAGTATCAATCATATTCATATCTAGTGCTTGGAAGTTTTAATCAGCCATGAGTTTTGCTAATCCCTGCCATTTGATTAGTTTGGTGGGCCTGATTTCTAAGTCATATTCTAGAATAATGGCAATCCATTTTCCCCTTTTACCATTAGGGTCTTGACTTAGAATTTCCTTGACAATAGTATGTGGGACAAAAACAATGACGTGAGAATGAAAAATGTAGACTCTAAAGTATTTCAATGATTTTACCAAGGCTAAGGCTTGTTTCTCCATGATGTTATACTTGAGTGGAGCATCTCTTAAGGCCCTACTAAAAAATGATATTGGTTGTTCTTGCCCGATAGTGTTCTTTTGTAGTAATATTGCAGCTATTGTATGTTCAGATGCAAAAGAAAAGATATAGAAATCTTTGGTGAAATCAGCACTGATAAGAACTGGTGTTTGGGTAAGAGTTTGTTTCACTAGTTCAAATGACTGTTTAGCTTGTATTTTCCATTTAACACTTATCTATTTCTTAGGCATGTTTGTGATATTTCTTAATAGCTCAACAAGGTTCGGGATAAACCTTCTTAAAATTTTTATCTTCCCAATGAAATATTGTAATTCTTTGAAGTTTCTTGAATGGATGATTTTCAATATGCCATCAATCCTTTTAGGGTCTACTTTGATTCCTTCTTCAGAGATTATGTGGCCAAGAATTTTTCCTTCTTGGAGACCAAAGAGTGTCTTTTTTGGATTCAAAGATAAGCCATATTTCCTACATTTCTCAAAACCTTTTCTTAAATGACTCAAGTGTTCTTTATGTTTTAGAGAAAATAGTAATGTCATCAAGGTAAATGATTATAAAGTAGCCTATGTCCTCAAAGAAGGCTATATCCATGGCCCTTTGGAAGGTGGCCCCTGCATTCATTAAACCAAATGGCATTTTTACATACATGAATGTACCCCAAGGTGTAGTAAAAGAAGTTTTATGTTGATCACTTGGGAGTACTAACACATTATTGTAATCTGAGAACCCATCCAACAATGAAATTATTTTAGACCCAACCATCCTTTGAAGTATGTGATCCATTTTTGGAAAGGGATAGTTGTCTTTAAGGGAGGCTCTATTTAGATTCCTGAAGTCAATGCAGAGCCTAATTTCCCCAGTCTTTTTCCTAACAAATACTAAGTTGGAAACCCATTCTGAATACCTGAGGGGAACTATAATCCCAGCATCATGCATTTTCCTGATCTCTTTCTCAACTAAAGGAAATAAAACAGGGTTTATCCTTCTGAGTTTTTGTTTGAAAGGTTTCTGATTTTCCTTAAGAGGGATTTTGTGTTGAATGATGCTCGTATCATATGATTCCAGATCCTTGTAACCCCATGCAAACACATCTCTAAATTCTTTGAAAAGTTCGATATATTGTTGTTTTATATGAGCTAGAAGAGTGTTGGATAGCTTGATCATTTTGGGTTCTTCTAGGCTGCCTATGTTATGTTCTTCTATGTTTGTTTCTATAGGCTCCATTCTTGGTTCTTTGGCTACATCATTGAAATCAAAAAGTTGCTCTAATGGTGTAAGACCTCTTGGAATTGTATCATTTTTACATTGTAAAACTTCCAAGTCTTTTTGGTATGTATTATCAACTATTTCTACTCTAAAAGGATGTTCAAAATGGTTTATATCAGCAGAAAAAGACAACATTGTTTCAGGGATTTGTTCCTTATCTAAACAGTTTTCCTCATGGCTAGTGTTTGATGTTGGTATGGCAAAGTCATTTTTTAATTGTAGAAAATAATCTATATGTTTGTCTCCTTCAAACACTTGCCAATAATCTTCATTGTCAAGTATTGCAGGCATGTTTTTTACCTTTATTTTGAATGTTTTATTTATATGTGGTATTTGGCAATTACTAGCAGCAAAGGCAAGTTCACTTGCTAGATGATTTTTGAGCTCTTAGGATGAAAGTGAGTTCATATTTTTCAAAAAAAATTAGGAGATCAAGGGCAGCATTTCTATATTCTCTGAGTTTTGGGTTCTTGGCTGAATACTCCCCTTTAATCTGTCTAATGATTAACTTAGAATCCCCTTGGAATTATATTTTCTTAGCTCCTAAATCTTTGAGTAAGTGTAGGCCAATAAGGAGGGCTTCATATTCAGCAATGTTATTTGTGCATGGAAAATCTAGTTTATAGGAAAATCCTTTGTTTATGTTCTGTATCCATACACTAGCCCCTGAGCTTAATTTGCTACAAGAGCCATCAAAGTCTATTTTCCAAGGTATTTCAATCTCATTTTCATTTTATTTCTGCTATTCAAGGCTGCTAAATTTTGAATTGTTCTGTACTTGATTTGAGGGCAGATTTGACTGTTCTGGTGGACTGAATTCTTTCTTGATTTCCTTTTCTAGTTGGATGATTTCATCTTTATTATACAAGATAAAGGAATCTAAATCTGAATGAATAGAATAAACAACAGTATTGTTTGGCCTATCTATGTTACTCACCATGTATTTCATATGAGACTCCCTGTATAGCCTTCTGGTTTGGTTAAATACTAGGATGGTGGCATAAGACATGTCGATTTGAAGGCTCCCCTGAATTTTGGCTCCCCATGATCTAGATAAAAGCATACCATATTTTGGGGGAATGTCAACTACTACTATGTCCATAACTAGACCTTTAGCATGAATCTATGAAAAATTGACACATAAATATTTGATTAGGCCTAAGCATTTGACCCTGCCTGAATCAAAGGAATACGGGTCTTTATATGGTTTAGTAATTTCCAAGCCTAGGCTTTCCATTACTACTTTGGGCATAAGATTGTGAGAAGCATCTGAGTCTAGCATGGCATTGTACAAGATTTTTTTATGTATATTTAGGCTGACATAGAAGGGAGGGACAACCCCTTCTTGGTATTTTCCTTCAACTTCAGGACCAAATAATAATTCTGGTTTATCATCAGTCAAGTTCAAAGTATCAGTGTCACTGCCTATATTCAAAGCTTTTAAAACTTGATTTTTATATACATCATGAGTTACTAGTTCAGCTAAGGGTATGGTGATTTTGATCTTGGCAATTTCCCCTTCAAGGCTGAAAGGAACTATTGCTCTTGACATATTTACATATATTTTGTCATTTGCAACTCTTTCAGCAATTCTGATTTGTTGAAATTTATTTGGACAGTGATTTGGGACAGATTTGTTAGGGACACTAGCAGAAGTACAAGGGAAGCTTTGTTCAACACTTTGCTGACTGTTTTTAGCTTTATTTAGATCAGCTTTCTTGGCCATAGTGTTGGTGTTACTTATTGTCCTCTTAGGCTGATTTTCTGAAGTTTTTCTAATAGCAGTACTAGTGTTTTTGTCATTGGAAATCTCTAGGTTCCCTTTGCTCCTACAATTATATTGTTTGTGAACCTCCATGATTTCCTTTTCAAAACTCAATCTGTAATCTTCAGAATCTTCATGGTTTTTTTCAATTTGTTCCAAGGAGAAAAATCCTTGTTCTTCCTCAGTGAGAAAAGCATTGGTCTCACTATCAGATCTTATCAAGTTTACATGATTTTCTTCCAACCTTTCAGTTTCACTTTCCTCTTCTTGATCTACATAATTTTTTTGTAAGGGGGGCCTAATTTTTTGGTCATTATCTCTTTGCATATCTTGATTAGGATCTCTTCTGATATTTGGATTCCTATTTCTGTTTTGGGGATTGGTTTGATTCTCTCTAGGAGGCACTCTATCATTCAGATTTATCTTTTCAAGCACTCTCTCCATTACCTTCACTAAGTTATCAATTTTAGTATCTGATGATGAGGTTGATTCCATTGTATCATCCCTGTATGTAACTATTTTCTCTTATTTTAACCTAGCTCTTTTCTTAATCATATTTGCTTCCACACTTAAGGCTCCCCTCTACATATATTCTAAATTCATCGGGTCTCTTCCTCTTAGCTGGTAGGCCATTTCTAGATCAAAGCCTTCGGGAAATTTAGCTAAGGATAGGCCTAGTGGGGGTTTCATATTTGGGGGAAGTGCATTATACACACTATTGAATCTAGTGCAATAATCTTGGACACTTTCTCCAGTATTTCTATTGAGGTTATTATAGTCTGACAGTATTTGGAGAGGGTTCTTTTTAATTTCCCATTTGTTTGTCAATGTTTGATATAAAGAAGGCAAATCATTTATGCTCTGAGGAGTTAACCCTTTGAACCATTTTTTGGCTTCTCCTCCTAAACTTTGAGCGAAAATTCTCATCTTAATGGTCTCTTCTTCTATTTCCATATAATCAAAAGCATCATCCATCCTTTCTACATGTTGTTGAGTAGTAGCAGGTTCATTTCTAGTGAAATGGGGAATTTTGGATTGGTAATCATTGGGTAAGGGAACTGGAGACTGTGGTAACACTAGTGGAGCATACCATGCTTCCATGATAGGAAAAAATGGGGTATTTATAACAGGTGGATTTACAAGAGGGAAAGTGGGCTGAGCTAGAGTGCTTTGAACAATGTATGTGTGAACAGGAGTGGAAGAAACACTTGGGCCAGCAAACTGATGATGAGCAGATTTTTTATGAAATGAGCTGAAATGATGGAGAATTTACGAATTAGGTGGAGTAGAAGGTGAATCTTCTCTACTAAAGCTCTGTTGCAAATCTATGGTTTCAAATTCAGCTTGGTTTAAATCACTTTGAGACTTATTTCTAAATAGGCTCTTTGTGTAAGGTAAGCCAAAGTGAGGGTCTTTCAAGACTGTGAAATTTTCAAGGACAAATTTTGTTCTTTGGATGGTCCTATCAGCAGTTTTTTTTCCAGATTTAGAGTTTTGTTACAAAATCCTTTCTGGATCATCAACTATGGTAGGTGGGTTAGGATCTGGATGGGATCTAGTATTAACCCTATGTGAAGCTAGATTTCCGTTTCCAAAATTTACAGAGGTTGAGGTTTTTTAGGACTGTTTTTAAAATTTTTTCCTCTCACATTGATTTCTATAATAGGGGACTAGGTTTCTAAACTTCCTCAGGGCTGGTTAACACAATCTTAGGGAAATATGGAGGTCTAGAGGAGTAATGGGCCTACTGGGGCTAATGGAGTCACTAGGTGGAAATTTTTAGCTTTTCTAAAGGTAAAATGTTTTATGGTCCACCACCAATGGTTTATTTGAAAACCAATCTAAAATATTTTAGGTTTTTCTGAGCTTTTTCTAGTTCTGTGGTTGTGAGAGTGTCCTATACCTGATTCAACACTTCGCTAAGGTGATGAAACAAACAAATTCTACTCTATGGCTTATTAGCTAATTTCTTCAAGGTTTGATAAGGGTCTTTTATAATCCTAAGGGTTACTTAGATTGACACTGATTCAGACAGGTCATATTATGATTACCATTATGTTGGTAGTGCTTGAAGAAATCTATAGTTCACTTGAATGAATACTGAGTGTCTTGTTTAGGAAATTTTACTCAAAAATGTCCCACTGTGATCGCCATTATGTTGGGGTCTTGTGATTTGGAAGATTGGCATGCCAAGTGAAAAGGCAACATCAAAACCAGTGTTTAGAGCTCTAGGACCTAGCCTTCATAATCTCAGAGATGGAACTCTCAATTTTTTGCAAAGATGTTAGCTTGTTTTATTTTAAGGGTTCATTTTAGGCTAGTTATGAAGCATGAGTTTGTTTGATTATTTGGTTGGACATGATGATCTAGGCAGCATAGATAGAAAAGGGAAATCTATAAGTCATTGGGCTATGGAGTCAAGTGGAAGTTGTAACAAGTTTGTAAATGGATCAAGGGTATCAAAGGGAAAATCTAACTTGGCCAGTGGATCTACAAAGTATTTCAGGTGAAATGAAATGGATATTAAAGGTTTAGAATGAAAATTAGAACTAAGGGAAATTAAGAATCCTTAATTATATGTACTTCTCAACAAAGGGACTTAAAAACATCATCTGAACATGAAGAGGCATTCCATAGCTAACCATAAATTCTAGAAACCACACTTCAAAAAATAATAATTTCAAGAAAAACATCTCAAATGAAATCTAGGAGTCGAGGAACGCTCTATTTCATCCAAAGATTTCACCTTCAAAGAATTTAGAAAACATAAAAGATTCACAAATAACTGTATCATTGAAGCGAGAACTCCTAGACATCTTTGATTACAGCTATCAAGACCTTCAAAAAAATTATTTGAGTAACTACAAAGGGTATGATAAGAACAAAACCTCTTTGGTAGACTTTGGACAATGGTACTTTGAAGGGAGACTTCAGAAACAGTTTTTAAGTGGCAGCAAGTAAGCAGGGAAAACCAAAAATCATTCTTGAGACCAACTGTATTGAACTATTTTAAGAAGTAAACAAGGATAAGGGTTCTAGAGAGAAATTAATAATTCTCTAGAATATCTTAGTAGAAGAAAACATAAAGACAATGAAGAGTAAACAGAACTAAGGTGCTTTCAAAATACATTTATTAGCCTAAACTTTTTACTCTACTGTAACAGAGAATGGTGAAACGTAATGAAACAGGAAATAACAATAATAGATTTAGAGTACTTCACCAACATCCAAGCTCAGGGATCCAATGACAGAGCTTTCTCCATAAAAAACAAGTCAAAACATCCATAGGTTCCAGGACATCAATTTTATTTCAACTTCAGCAAGACTATGTATTACTTCAAAGAGTCATCAAATTCCCACACTACAATGAGTTCAGATGCAATATTTATGCTGCAAATGAAAAGGTGGAACTGAACTAGGGTCCAAGTGTTATTAATTACAGAGTAAATGAATTTCTAGCCTTGAAAACCATGCAAGGCATAAGGCAGAAATAGGTGCAACTACTTCTCTGTTTTATTAACTCCGTCTTAACTTCTGAGAGGTAGATAGGAGAAAATATTGAATTTTAAGGCTCTACCCTATCTTTACAATAACTGTTCTGACAGTTTAAAATATATTCTTTTGTGTAATAACTACTTGTTTATCTTTGTAGGTAGAAAGTAGGTCAAAGGTGTCAGTTAGATATTGTAAGGGAATAACTGCTATTTTTTTATGTATTCGAGGCTTTTTAGCCTATATTTCCTTTATTTCATCATTAAACTGTATTTAAGGCCTTTTAGCATTGAACTACTTTTAATTAATCTGCTTTTATTGCCCTTCCTCTTTTCCACTTTAAACAATTTCTTTTATCCTGGATCCTTTATCTTTCGACCTTTAGCCTTTAATCATTGATCTTAAAGGGGCTAATCTTTGTTTTGAAAAACTTAATCTGTGATTAAGCCCTTTAGTCTTATGTCTTCATCATCTTCTTTACTGATCTTATGTTTCTATTTTGCTGTGCACAAGGGTTTCCTTTTGGTGCATTGGAGGGTTCTTGTGATCGAATTGATGACCAAGAATCATCAATTAAACCCTTTGGAATCAAATACGCTATCCATTTTATTTTTTTAGGCACTCGGATCGTCATCCCGAGGCTTCAATCACTATCTTGACTATGGGATGGCCTTTCAAGCTCAGGGCACCATTGAACCTGCACAAATAAACAAAACATTAATAAAAACCTGTGCTCTTGGTCTGAACTGCTTTTTAGAGGTCCGGAATGGGTTTGAGTTTGTCGCAGCAGCATTTTAGAGGAGAGGAAGAAGCAGGGGAGGGTTCCGAAGGCAGAAACAGGCGGAGAGGCGGAGGAAATTTGAAATTGGGCACGCATAGGAGGGAGGCAGTTTTGTGAAAACTGGGGATGGTTTTAACATAGGGCTCGAGCGGTAAGCTATTTTTAGCCAAGTGAACGTGATATGGCTCCGAAGGTGACACGTAACCCCAAAAAAACCACCTTTTTCACATTCAAAATGCACGTAAGGGGGGGTAGACGAGTTGGTGTGCGATAATATCTTAGTTGCCTGATCTGCGAGGAGATGTGAAAATCGATGATCGGTGCGTCATGCGATACAACACCAAGGTGTGGGGAGAGGATGGAGTGGGGCCAGTGGGTGACGTAGGCTAATGTGTCGATAACGTGGGTTAGTTGGGAGGTGGGATGAAAGGTGGGAGCGTGGTGACCATTGGATTAGGGCCCACGGCCTTTGATCAACGGTCTTGATGGCCGGAGGAAAAAGGATGAAGTGGGTGATGAAACAATGAAATGGAAAGGTGGAGGACAGGTGGCAGATTGAGAGTGGATGCGTGTGGAGTAGTGGGAGGTGGGGCATAATGCTGGCATCATCTTTCATGTCGGGTAATGAAATGTTTATAGGCAGGGTTGATGGTAAGGGGTGGACCGATAACCGTCGGATGAAGACGATCAACAGCTAGATCTTACTGCAGCGGTGAATGATCAAAGGAGTTCGAGAAATGAGGATGGAGAGGGGGGAAAACATGATCGCCATCCGATCGATGGCGATCAATGGCTAAGATCTTGCTGGGAGAAACATAGTGCAGAGCAGTGAGAATGACAAAATAAGGAGGATAAACGAGGCAAGAGAAAATGTTTTATAAAGGAAAGGATGACTCGGGGGCTAGGAAAAATGATTTTTCTGGCTTAAACCATGGTTTAAGGCCTTGGTTATATGAAAATCGAAGGGCTAAGGGCTTAAGAAGGCGCAGAGAGGGTGGTTGGGTGGGATCGGCCATAACGATTGTGCCAGCTATTTTTTCAAGGAGAAAAATACTGTCAAGCGGGGTGCAATAGTGAGGTTAAGCGAGGGTCCTTAGATTTGGAGGAGCTATGGTCAAGATTATATCGGTGGAGAAAAAGGAGTGCGGGAAATGGAAATGGGAAACACCGAAATGCGATGGCCAATGGGGGCTAAAGAATTTTAGCTAGTGGTCGCAAGGCTGATTCATATGGAACAAAAGGGTCTGGGGGCTTAAGCGGAAAGCACTTAAGGCCTTATTTCAAAAATGGGCTGATAATAAGCCTAAAAAGAGGGTTTTTTAAGCTTTTTTTAAGGATTTCGATAGGTTTAGAAAAGGGTGTTTTAAACCAATTAAAGGGTTTTTTGATGATTTCAAAAGGGTTTCTTAGGGAAAATGGAGGTTTAATGAAGAGGAAAAAGGAATTTTTAGAGGGAAAAATACTGATAGAAAATAGGGGCAGGAGTGATAAGATAAGGGAATGAAATGGAGATGAAAATGGTGAAAATAGCCTGAAAAAATTTTCTTTTTTAGATGGTAGGATAACTTGGAGGATTTGAGTGAATATTTTCAGTGAATTGATAGACCTGGGGTAATGAAGGCCGTGAGATTTCTAGAACTCACAATATTTCTACAAATATTGTTTCTAGAAATCTGATATTTTTAACGTAGTCATCTTTGGATAAGATCAAAATTATTGATGACTAACAGAACTTAGGAATATCCGAGGGTAATTTATGGGGTATCACCGGCCACCAAGGAGCATAATTGATTGGGTAATTGGTGAGCTGGTTCAAATACGATAAATGTAAAGCTCCGAAAAAGGGCAACCATCGATTAAGGTTAGGTTGAGCATAGCTAGGGTACGGTGGAATTTCTTGGGCAACATGCCGTTGAGCACCAACATAAGGAATCTGTTGCTGGTAACCCAGATAGGGGTTGTTTTTATATGCCAACGCTTGAGGATTTTGTTGACCAAAACATGGGTACATTACTTGTTGAAATGAAGGTTGTGGCATTTGCAGTTGTGGCTACCAAGGGGTCTGTCCACCAATATTATAAGAAAAAATATGATAGCTTGGATTCGGTTAAGAATAGGTATAACCTATTTGCGGCTGTGACATCCCATAATATGGTAATCCAGCTTGTGAATAAATGATTTCAGATATAGGTTGTTGTTGTAAACCAACTGAAGGAGTTGGAGTTTGAGGGCCAATACTTGAGAGTATTGGGTTGAGGGACTGGCTTGAAATGGTTGAGGTACAACAATTTGAGTCTTTAACATGGGTAAGGATATATTAACAAGTGTAATTGATATAGGTGCAACAGATTGAACCAATTGATACGAGTGGATAACCATTTGTGGTTGGATGGGAAGAGTGGGCTGCCACTGACAAACATTCATTTCGACATTAGGATGACAACATAACAATGAATTATTGTCAATATGGGTGACCATATGTTTCTTCCCAACATGATGAGTATAATAAGATGGAAAATATTGTTCTCCAAATGCAGGGATTCTAGTTGAAATTGTACCGGATGGAATATACCCAGATGGATCGGCTTGATATTACCCTGATTATGTGTATAAAGGATCAAGTCATTCAGTACTCACTATATATTTACTAGTTAGAATACCAGACAATGAGATTGGTGAAGTCCATGGGTTTGAGGATGCAGAAGAGAAGGTTCTAGATAAATATGTGTAACCAGGTGGGACAGAAGGGCCAGCATATAGATGTGACTCTATTGAAGTTGTGAACATCGACGGGGTAGCAAGAACAGGTGTTGTTGCAATTGGAATAAATGTTCCAGCCAAAGATGTTGGCTTAGACAAGGTTATTCGACCGAATGTATACTCTACTGTATCTACGGGAACTCAAATAGAAATAAGATCAACAAAAGCAAAGGTAGGTGATTGAGGAAAAGACTCATATAGGTAAAGCTCCATCCCAAAATGAGTTAGAGTTAAAGGTGTTTCATCTTGTGGTATTTCTACAATTGAAATTAAACCAGGTGGAACGATTTCAACGTTAGGCCCAAAGTATATTTCAGGAGGTTGACTACGCGATATGGGAGACTCAATGGCTACAACAAATTGTGGGGCAACCGATATAGGAACAAATTTCAGTCATACAACTTCGGGATGAATATTTTATGGAAAAAAAAAGTGATAGGATCTGGAACAACATCCAGTTGAACAACATTAGGTTTAGGAGCTATGGTCTCATTGATTGGATGGATCATGACCATAGGTAGTTGTGAGGACTCCGTCTCAACAATAGTAGATGAACCAGTATTTGTAGAAACAAATTGTGTCGACTTTGGTATATGTTAGGATGATGTCGCACCAGAGGTACTGATAGTACTAGTTTCGGTAGAGCAATGTCACCTTCGCCGACCAGAAGTAGCTTCCAGTGGTAAAGGTGGTTTCAATGCTATTCTACGCGAACAATGAGGAAATGGGTGTTCTTCTTCCACGATGACTGATTTATTTTATGAAAAAAATGAATAAGTAAAATGAAATGGGTAATTATAGGCAAAAGGTTCACCAAGTAATTGTGAACTGCAAAATACCTCCTGGCAAACCAAAAAGTACAGGCAGGAAATCTTCCTGAATGTTGTGTTCGATGTATCAAAAGTTACAAGGCGGCCAAATATATTCACTATGGATGTATAGAAACCTAAAGCTATCCTCCCAAATATACCCGAAGGTATGTGGAGGCCCAAGCCCATATTACCATTGTCTAATGCAAAACCACACATTAAGAGCATGCCCTTATACTTTTCGTGCTAGAACACTTCCCGATGTACCCGAAGGCATGTGGACGAGATCTGATATACTCATGTACATGGAGTGAGGTATCACACTCAGAATGTATCATAGAAAATTAACGACAGCTGTTATTTTTAATGGAAGAGGAACATGTCTCTACCCTAGACCTTCTAAATGTTATTGTTATGGTTCCAATGGTTTTTAGTTAAATTGATGTAAATTTTAAGTTGATCTTGTTTAGCAATTTTCTTTTTGAGGTTCACAACATGATGTGATGGAAATTCCTAGAAATGAAAACTAAAATGATAAGAAAACTTTTCAATTTTAGATTATTCAATGAAAACGCTAGCTACTTAAGGGAAAGAGAAATCAGTTTTGAGAGAAAACAACAAAGACCATAAACTAAAATGCAAACTTTTCTAACGTGTTCCTATGCAAAACACACAGTTCACTATATGAAAATGTAGGTTTTTCTTTTCATCTCCCTTAATCTGAATGCAAGAAAGGAAACTATATGCATCAAATCAACAAAAAATAAATGTTTTCTTCTTTGAAAAATGAGGAATTTAACAAAAAAATCTCTTTTAGTAAAAACAAAGAATGGAACTACAATTTTTCCTACAGGAAACAAATAATTTAATGACAATTTATTTTACGAAAACAAATCGATCTAATCCAGAAATAAAATGCTTTGAATTTAATTTTTCAATGATAAATAAAAATGCTTAAAGAAACATTGAAAAAACTTACTTTTCAAAGGAGGAATAATCAGGAAAATTCACTTGTCTTTAGGAGGTATCAAGAAATTGAAAACACAACAAAAAAATGGCTGAGAATGATGGAAATGGAAAATTCAATTGGATTTTGGTTGGATAAGGGGGAACACAGTCTCTAAGGGGAGATATTTCATTTCAATGCACCCATGAGTGGGAGATAGTGCACTGCAGTGCAATGTGCCTTGACCAACAGTACACCGGGCATAGCAGAGATTGAAAATTCAAGCTACAAAACACACTTCTAATGCAATTATTTTATTCAAAATTATAATAACTCAAAATAGATGCTACTAGGTGGAGAAATAGAGGCCAAAATACCAGGAATGATAGGAAATTCCGCAACGGACTCGCCAATTTGTTATGCGGAATTATGATCTATGGATAAATCAAATTCCCTAACTGTGGTGCTAGGCACTTATAACAATAGATTAAAGACTTTGTTATGACTTTCTCTAAGAAAAAATAGACACACATAAAGATAGAAGAACCTACTTGTGATCCAAGCCCTTCCTATTCTCCTTCTGTTTCTTTTGTTGTAGCCTCAAATTCAACTTATTTCGCCAGATGGATTCCTGCAAGTATAAAAGGAGAACAACAAAGATATTGAAATATACAGATGCCTAGTTATCTTAGTCATTTAAATCGATTAAACATGAAACATATATACCATTAAAGAGTCCATTGCATGAGAAATATAAACATAAACATATACATATATGGTAAAATGAAAATCAATCTTTATTAAAGAATAGAAAGGGGAGGTTACAACCAATGATCGATTTGATGTCACTATCTCTAGCTTCATCCCAACCTCATCAGATTCAACATCTCACCAGAAAAATATCACTTCTTTCACTCTCTCAACTGAGAATACAACAACATTTGTTTACCAAAATTCTTCCCTCCCTAGCACGAGGATCTATGCTTAATTTATAGGGAAAATGATGGTATTTTTTGAATGAACGACTTTCTAATAATAGGCAAGACATGTTTCCAAGTTCAGAGGTGTTATATGGACACATGGATTTGAATTTTTGACCCATATGGACTCTTCTAAAAGGCACTGGCCATGCAGAGATTCTGGAAAAATGATAATTTCACTCCCATTTGACCAACGCACACTTGAATGTCGGGAAGTGCGTTGCAGTGCACCCTTGAATGGAGGGATCTGCATACGCAATGTAGTTAGTCCCTTGAGAGGCACCATTGATGAGCTCATAAGTGATATAACATACACTTCAAAACTTGGAAATCTGACAATAGAAGCCATGAATGATTTTTTCTTCTCTTAGGGCATATAGCAACTAAAATGTAAGGGGATGATAGACCCTATTTTATTGGTCATGGGGATGATGTCCAGTTTGACCAGGTCATGGAGGATGATTCCCAAATTGACTTATAACACCCTATTCCTTGCAGAGGCTTCGAATCTCTAGATGCATGGCTTCCAACTAATTCTGTATCTATTGAGTCCTAAGGGAAACTAGTTGTTACACCATTTTTTGGTCATCTAACCTATTATCATTATATGGACCTAAGTACACCATATAAGACCAATTTTACCCTAAGTAAAATTGCTTTCACTATGTGAAATAACTTAGTAAAACACCTTTATTAAGTTGTTTATGGTCTAAACAGGAAACCCCAAAAGGAAATAATAAACAAATCTATATTTGTTTATATTTCCTCAAGGAATAATTAGTTAAATATCAATTTAATTGTTATTCCTAGTCATATTTAACCCAAAACAAGGAAATCAATTAAATAAATCCTTATTTATTTGATTATTTCCTAGGAATAAGTTGCTTAATCCTTGTTTAAATAATATTCCTAGTTAAATTTGACTAAATCAATTATAAATAATTAAATAAATCATTATTTTTTTAATTATGTTTCCACCATTTCCTTAAAATAATAAATAAATCATTTATTTATTTATTATTTATAAATAAAGGATTTGACCCAAGTCAAAATCCTTTTCCCTCCAACAAATATATTAAAATATTCCTAAAAGGTGGTTCTAGAATTTGGTTAATAATATTTTATTCATGCAGCAAGTTCTAGACTACCCTAATATTTTGTTATAAATAGAAGGGCTTTCCCTTTCATTTGTCACCTTTTGTTGCCTATTAGATCACACTGGATCTATACTCTTTGTCTGAGTTTGAGCCATTATCATTGTCAAATTTTCCATTATTTCACTTTGTGAGCTCCCTTTGAGTTCTATGTTTTTCTGGCTTTTCTACACCAACAAGAGAGAGAAATGCTAGATCTGAAGGACTGAGGACTTTCAAGAACCCATCCGATTGAGGAGAATTGGAAACACCTTTCTTTTTTTCCTCTCAGGTGCCCTTAATATAAGAAATTCTTTCAAAAATATTATTCTCATCTTGTCTATTGGATGCATGGAGAAAAACTTTATTTTCACTACTTAATGTCTTTTTATGCATAGATCTGGAATTGTGCAGCATTTATCTTGATCAACTAACTGATGATTTGAAGATATTGGCAGCCACATTTGATGTTAGGGCTATTTTTTATGCATAGCTAAAGTGGTCTTTTTTCGTACACTTTGACAAAAGATTCACACTAACACTAGTATTGGAGTGGCCTCTAGTTTCATTGCAACCTCCAGAGCCTCAGCCTATGTGGAAATCGTTTGCTAACCTAAGGGCTGGCACAAAATATGGGAGCAACATAGCAATGAACCATTCCTTATGTTGAATATCATCAATGACAAATCCACCATCTCTGATGGTTCGCTTCAACCTTTGGTCTGCTTCCCATACATATTCATTAACCTCCTCATGAATATCTTTCATTTTTGTCACCAACTGCGTGTATGACATAGGCTTCTTAAACTACTCTTTTAGGGCATCTTTTATTTGGTCCAAGGTGGCATTAGGGTTTGCTTGAACATACCTGATGTACCAATATAATGTGTGATCTTCGAAGGCAGTGGCTAGTTGCGCTTTATTAATATCATTATTGTTAGCATGTTTAGCCTACCATATGGCATCATTCATGCACCAAAATTGTTCAGTATTCTTATTCCCAATGTCTCTAAAATTAGTGTTGGTCGCTTTAATTGTTTTCACAATTCAAGCTCCACATAAATTGTCAACCCGAGGAAGTCTGTTTATTCCAAAGACAATCACACACTGGATATGCTCAATTTCAAAAGCAAAAACAATGTTGTAGTAAAAAGCCACACAATTACCAATCATACAGATCTAATTATTCACACTCTGTTTAATCAAAGCTGAAGTTACTTATGTTATAGCAGGAGTAATTTCTATATTGCAGTTTAGAATCCAAATAAAGGGAAATCAATCTGCAGGAATGGAAACCAATCAACCATAACAGGAACAGGACCCTATTCCTTAATTAGGAACTTTAGCACCTACTTCCTGACACTAATCATTCTGTAGAAAAGATAACTGAAGCGACCAAGACCGTATTCCCATGAACAGGCACCTTCAGCACTTGTCTCCTGTTCTAATCACACTGCAAGAAAAGAAAGGCAATTAGTGGGAGCAGGATCCTATTCCTTTGTATAGGAACCTTCAGTACCTGCTTCCCAGCATCATACATTCAAACAATTAATAGAAATGGATCTCTCAACTTCTTAAGAATGAATGTACTAAACACATGCATCATTAAGGAAACAGAGTACTCAATGAACTACAGAACTGTGTAACTGGTGTTCAGCAAACAGAATCAAAGTGAAGTGCAAACAGCATAAAGAAATTAAACAAACTACAGGGACAGAAGGGTGAATCTTGTGAGGAAGGCGGGCCCTTTCCCTCTCACAAGATTCCTCAGGGAAAGAATTAAATTGGAGCGCTCAACAGGAAATTTTATTCATCTGTCAAAAGAAATGATACATTACAAATGGAGTCTAGCTCCAGTCTCTCAAATACAATGTTCTCCTGTAGCTTTCAAACTTGAACTCTCTTCTAATGATGATGTCTCCTCTTTTTAAAGAGGAGACATCTCTTACAATTACATGAGAGCGAATCTGTGTTTATCCCAATTCTGTTCTTCTTTCTTAAAATAGGACTATTCTATTCTTCCATAAAAAGATATTGTTACAATAGATACAACAAGAATGCTATCTTCAGAATAATCCGTGTAACCACGCCTCCTTTCATGTTCTTTCCTAAGTTCCATGTAATACTTTTCTCATTCAAATTGGTAAGTGACGAATGATAAAAGCCACGTTGTCGTTAACTGTTTAACCTAAGCGTTTGTTATGGATGCGGCTCGCTTTAAAGAATCTAAGTTTGACTATTTCAGCAATGGCCGATTGTTCCAGCACATCATATAACTTATCTGCGATCTTTTAGACTTATGTTAGCAAAAATCCACTTCGATTAATGATAAAATATAAGAGTATTATGGAATTATATGTAAATAGATTAAACATATAATAAAGAAGAGGATTTTATATACCTTGGGATAAAGTAAATGAAAATGATGATGGAATCCTTTTTAAACATGGTTATAAAAGTAAGGTGGTGTCAAAGTATATAGTAAAAATGATACATAGTGGAGTCCTAACATCCCCCCCAGCTGAAAATGTTGCATGTCCTCAGGAAACTCCTAGTCTGAGTCAGAGTCTGAGTACTGACTCTGTGCATGCAAGTTGCTCAAGCTGTAGCTGGAGAAGGTGGCAACTGTCGGAGCTCGGAATCCTCTATTATTCTGCAATTGCTGCCATGCTACAGCTTCATCTCTGCCATCCAATTGATAGTGACACTGATATTTCTCTGAAGGCATCCATAAAATTGGAAAATGAAAATGGTAACCAATCCAATTTTCTCCACAATGTCGAATGCATCTGATGTAATCAGGTACCCTGGAAAGTGCAGCTTGGAGATTATCAGGGCTAAAAGGGTGATAGTCTTGTCTTTCTTTACATGACTACTGCCAAAACATAGTGTTGGCCTTCAATGCAGCATCCTCCTTTACTCTGATTTGCTGTTGACACTTCAAAAGTGTTGAAGCCTGTAGTTGTTGCATGTACCTATGCATTCTTGGCTTTTGTAAGAATTGGTGATATTGTGCTATAAACATGGCTGGACTTAAAGGTTCCGGTCTAATCCAAAGGAGCCTATTCTCCTCATTATGACTACTTGCAATAAATGCAGTTTTCCAGGTGAGCTGATTGGCCAAAAATGAAACAAATGCCCTTATTTGTATATCACCTGCAATTGGAATGAGATTGACTCTTCTATTCTCGGGAATGGCCTCATTATGGAGATAAAGTTCGCACAGCAAATGCTGGTCACTTTCAGGGGCCTCAGCAAAAGTCTCAACAAATTGTTCTGAAGTAAGCAATTCATGAGGTCTTCCATCCTTTATTGCCTTCAATTGAAAATAAACTAAACGTTCAGAAAGGAAGAGAGAGTAATTTACAGAGGGTTTGTGGGTAGCCATCAACTTCTACACTAATGAAAACATCAAAACCATCTTTTCCTTTGATTCCTTGACTTCCCTCTTGGAATCCCTGAGCTGTTGCAATGTCTGTTCCCAACTATCCCAGTTGGCATACATGTGATTCTGCCATGCTAACTTATGCTGCTGTAATATTGTATCTTGTTCCTCAGCATATTGTTTCTTCCATTTTTTCATCAGTTCTAATTGGTTCCATGGCAGGGTTTGTGTCCTCGCATTAGAAGTACTGGGTTGGGACATTGTTTGAGTGGCTGCACTGACTAACTCAAGGCAAGATATCTGTGGTTGTGATACTGTCTGAGTGGCTGAGCTGACTAGCTCAGGACAAGATATCTGTGGTTTTGTTTCTGTCTGAGTGGCTGAGCTGACCAGCACAGGGTGAGATATTTGTGGTTTAGTTTCTTTTTCTAAATTTATTGAGAGCCCTACTAGTTCTTGTGGAGCAGTAGGGTATTCTTCTTTAATTGCAGCTGATGTAGATGCCTCAGATACCTGAATTTTGACTACTTTGTAGCCTGCCTGCTGGTAAATATTACCACACTCATGGCACATGTATTATTTGCATGGCTCCCTATTTTGTGCTGATGTTGTGTGTGCTAGCATATAGAGATTCAATTCTCTATAAAAGGCTTCTCGTGCCTCGATTAATTCATTCTTATAGGCTTCTAGCTCAGACTTCAAAAACTCATTTTCTTCCAATAAAGATGCCATAGTATGTGAACCCTGTGTGCTGGTTGATTCTACTGGAGTTGTCTGCTGATCCACAGCTGTAGCTGGTTCTTGTGGAGCAGCTACAGCTGGTTTCCCTGTATCATCATGCTTGGTGTATGATTTTTGTACCACAGTGGCTGGTTCTTGTGTTTCAGCCTCTGGGTAAGTGACTGATTCTTGTGTAACAGTCACTGTTTGAGTCATAAACGATGTCGTATTATCCTGGGGCACTGGTTCTTGTGTGGCAGTGCCACCGGACGCGACGGGTTGGGGGATTTGAAATGGGGGTGAAGACGGGTTTGCTGTCACAAGCCCTTACATATTTCTTTGCATCCTTGAATAATGAGGGCCAATAGTAACCCATCCTCAGAATTTTATGTGTTGTTCTCTTATCTGCAAAATTCCCTCCACAAGGGCCATCATGACAAGCTTTCAATATGTCATACACTTCATCTTCCCTAATGCATCTTCGGATTTCCTGATCAAGCCCTGTGTAGAAAAGACACCCACTTATCCAGCTATACCTGGCACTTTGTTGAAAAATTCTTCTCTTTTCTCTGTATGACAGGTGTGATGGTAATTTTCCTGCAACCAAATAATTGGAAATATCTGCATACCATGGAGAGTGAGCAGAAACTGCAAACAAATACTCATCGGGAAAAGAATCATCTACTGGAATATTATTATCAGTTTTTAACCGTGAAAGGAAATCAACCACCACATTTTCTTTACCAGGCCGATCTACAATTGTGATATCAAATTCCTGCAGTAATAATAGCCATCTGGTAACTCTAGCATTTGTAACAGATTTTTTCATTAAATATTTGATAGCTGAGTGGTCAGTGTGCAGAAAAGTAGAATAACCAGTGATATAATGTCGAAATTTATTAATCGCATAAATTACTGCAAGAAACTCCTTTTCAGTAACTATATAATTAAGCTCAGCAGGGGTCATATTCTTACTGATAAAGTAGATAGCATAAGGAAGATGATTTTCCTCTTGTCCCAAGACAGCTCCAATTGCAGTTTCTGAAGCATCAGAAGATATATGAAAAGGGAGGGCCCAATCAGGCCCCCTCAAAATAGGAGCAATAGATAACTGATGCTTGAGTTCTTCAAAAGCTCTCTGACAAGAGTTAGTCCACCTAAATTCAACATTTTTCATAAGCAACACAAATAATGGAGAAGCTATCTTAGAAAAATATTTAATGAATCTTCTGTAGTATCCAGCATGTCCTAGAAAACTTCTCACATCAGTTTGTGTTTTAGGAACAGAAAGATTCTGAATTACCAATATTTTAGATGGATCTACCTGAATACCTTGAGATGAAATAAAATGTCCAAGCACTACTCCTTCACTCATGATCATATGACATTTTTCAGTACTTAGGGAGAGGTGAGCTTGTATACATCGTTTAAGTACTTTCTCAAGATTTTGTAATGCATCTTCAAAAGACACACCATAAGGAGTAAAATCATCCATAAATATTTCCATAGAATCATTCAGCATATCAGAAAAGATTCCTATAACAGCTCTTTGAAAAGTTGCTGGTGCATTACATAACCCAAATGGAAGAACTCTATAAGCAAAAGTTCCCCAAGGGCTAGTGAAAGTGGTCTTGTCTTGGTCTTGGGGTGCAATTCTAATATGATTATACCCACTGAATCCATCTAGAAAAGAAAAGAATTTCTTCCCTGCCAGACTATCCAACACCTGATCAATGAAAGGTAAAGGAAAGTGATCCTTTTGAGTAGCTTTGTTCAAGGCTCTGTAATCAACACATACTCTCCATTTCCTGTTTTTCTTAGGGAAAATTACCAATGGGGAAACCCATTCATTGTCAGATATGGGGTATATAAATCCTGCATTAAGCAATTTCTGAAGTTCTTCTTTAACAATTTCTCGTAAATTAGGGTTCATTCGTCTTTGGGGTTGACAGACTGGTCGGCATCCCTCTTTAATGTAAATTCGATGAGTACATAATTCAGAAGAAATACCTTTCATATCCGTGTAATCCCATGCAAATGCTTCCTTATATTCTTGCAATAACTTCATTAACTGCTGTGTTTCATCATCTGTTAGATCAGGATTTATGTTTAATGTCTTGCCAGGTTCAATTTCAACTGTTATGCTTTTAGATGAGATGGTGGTTAATGTCTGAGATAAGTCTTCAGATTCAATCTTTTCTTGGGTATCTATTTCAAAAATTGCAGTCAATTGATTGTGTGTTTCAGCAATTACAGAAGAAGGTTCACAAATAAAATTATTAATTATTTCATCCTCTGTATTGTCTTTAAGAGTTAAAGCTTGTCCAATAGTTAGAATAGGATGAACATCATTATCATCATAATCCATCCACATAGAATCTTCATTATTAATTATGGGTGTAGCATGAGGATAAAGAGTAAGTTGTTTAGTTTTATAACCATTAGAAATTGTCATTGAACCAGATCTGCAACTGATAAAGGCATCAGTTGTGGCCAGCCATGGCCTTCCTAGAATTAAGGGATGTCCCTCCAGCTTTGTTTTAGTCTGCAATACAACAAAGTCAGCTGGGTAATTCCAGGATTCAACTGAGATAAGTAGATCTTCAACAACTCCTTCAGGTTTAATTGTAGAATGGTCATCCAACTCTAAAATGGTGGGTGTATCTCTGATTGTGTTATTCAGCTGTAACATTTGTGAAGTTTCAAGAGTAATTATGTTTATTGCAGCACCTAAATCTACCAGAACTTGAGGAATCATTGTTTTACCAATCTGAATTGTTATGGTAGGATGGACGGGATCACCATATTTCACAGGAGGGGTTTTTCCGGACATTAATGCAGATAAGTCACCCATCACATGTACTGTAAGGGGATCTTTAGTTTTCCTACCAGGTTTCTTAACACAAATATCCCTTATTGTTCTGGCATAAATTGGTACATCTCTTAATTCTTGTAAAAGTGGAATTTTAACATACAAATTTTGCAATTCCCCTAAAAGATTAAAAGCAGGTGTTTCAGGCGTTCTAGTTAAAACCAAACGCTCGGGGAATGGTGGTTCAGTTATTTCAACATTTTTGTTAGAAAGTGGTTGTGCTTTCTTATGTTTCTCAGTTTCCTCTTTATCAGAATCAGAAGAAGTTATGTCATCAATAATAGGCTCTACTATTTTCCCAGATCTTAAATGAATATCATTACATTACATAGTAGGAAATATAGACTGATTCTGAATATCAATGACTTGCACAACTTTATTATTGGGGTTAGGATTTGGTTGCACAGGTAGCTGAGGTCTCATTTGGTTATTTGGCAGAGCATTTGATGGCAGAGGAAGTGGTTGTTGGAATTGAGGCAATTGATTTGCGTATGGGAGTTGTTGGCTTCTCCAATTTGAATTCCAAGGGTTAAAAGAAGATGGCTGCTGTGGAGGCCAAGGAGTCCACATTGAAGGATCAACAAAGGGAGGGTTTGATTGCTGCATGGGTGGGAAATTCATTTGATTGAAGGGTGGGTATTGCATTTGATTAAAGGGAGGGTAATTTGTTTGACCGAAAGTAGAATAATTGTTCCAACGATTAAATGGCATACTAGAGTTCATACCTTGTCCTTTTGGCTGCCATTGTCTTCTTTGAGTTAGCAGGTAAACTGCTTCAGCTTCTTCTTCCGTTGGCTGTAATGCTGCCTTTATTCCTGGTAGAGATGGACATTGTTTTGTTTCATGATCTTTCTCACAAAGGGTACATATTGGTATTTTGTCCATTGGGAATTCCCTTAGTGGATGTTTGTCTCTGCACTTCGGGAAAAAGACAGCCAGAGTTGCTTCTGCTTCAGCCTGCTTCTTCTTAACCTGCAAAGTGTCAATTTGTGAAGAAAAAGAACTTAACATCTCAGTTTTAAATTCTTCAAGTAAATTACCTATTTCAGCTCTTGTTGCTCCTCCACTGGCTGATTTTTGCACTCTTGAATAGGTGGAATCTCTATTACTTACTCTGTTCCTTGCAGCTCCCCTTGAACACCTCTTAGAAAGTTCAACAATCTCATCATATGATTCCTTAGATATATCTCCCTTGCCAAGCATGTTTAACATATCTAAAAAATCATCCCTTAAACCTCTAAGTAATATTGTTTTTCGAATTTCCTTACTTATATTTGGATGATCAGATCCGTGTATATTGTACTACAGCCTTTCTACATAGTCCTCCAGATTCTCGTTTGGCTTTTGTGCCATATTGAATAGTTCATCCTTCTTCTCTCTCGTCCGGCAATAGTCTTGATATTTAAGCAGAAATTTCTAGTTCATCTGCTCCCAAGTTGTGATTACCTGACTCCTAAGGCTCATGAACCATCTTAAATCATTTCCTTTTAAGGTTGCTGGAAACAGTTTCAACTTTTGAGCATTAGTAACATAATCATAACTTCTGCATAATATATCAAATTCAAAAAGAAATTCATTCGGATCTTTAGAGGATAAACCATGAAAGTTAGGTAAAGCTGAAAATGGAATGTTTTTCATAGGAGTTGTTCCTGCAGGGAGATCATTGATAGGAAATCCCAAGGTAGAGAGAGAATTTTCATCCCTTCCTTCTCCTTCAGGATCTACACGTCCTCCACCAAAGAAATCTTCATTGTTTCCTTCCATTGTCTGTTCTCCTACTGCACTTGCTCGATCGTCAAGATCTTCTACTGGCTCCTCAATGTTTTCCACTGGTCGTCCAACACTCTCTATTATTTCCTCAATGTGCTCTGCTGATTTACTAACACTTTCTTCTGACTCTCCAACACTGACTGCTGGTTCTTTAATCACTGGCTCCTCTATATTTTCAGGACCCACAACTTCCTCTGTTTTGTAATCTGATTGAGGGGAGTGCTAAAGTTTTGGTCTTCGAGAACTTAATCTCTGTGATGATTCAGCCTTTGATACAATCTCATCAATGAAAGTCTTTCTTCCTCCCCTTCCTTTGCCTTTGCCACCTGTGGGGTTAGTTTTCTTCTAGTTTCCGCGTCCTCTCATACAATCTGCACATTTAAAAGGAAAATATTAATGATTTTGAAATCTATAATTGCCTTCCCCGGCAACGGCGCCAAAATGTTGGTTGCTTTAATTGTTTTCACAATTCAAGCTCCACATAAATTGTCAACCCGAGGAAGTCTTCTTATTCCAAAGACAATCACGCACTGGATATGCTAAATTTCAAAAGCAAAAACAATGTTGTAGTAAAAAGCCACACAATTATCAATCATACAAATCTAATCATTCACACTCTGTTTAATCAAAGCTGAAGTTAATTATGTTATAGCAGAAGTAATTCCTAGGTTGCAGTTTAGAATCCAAATAAAGGGAAATCAATCTGCAGGAAAGAAAACCAATCAACCATAACAGGAACATGACCCTATTCCTTTAAATAGGAACTTCAGCACCTGCTGCCTGACACTAATCACTCTGTAGAAAAGATAACTCAAGAGACCAAGATCCTATTCCCATGAACAGGAACCTTCGGCACTTGTCTCCTGTTTCTAATCACGCTGCAGGAAAAGAAAGGCAATTAGTGGGAGCAGGACCCTATTCCTTTGTACAGGAATCTTCAGCACCTACTTCCCAGCATCATACACTCAAACATATAATAGAAATATATTTCTCAACTTCTTAAGAATGAATGTACTGAACACATGCAGCGTTAAGGAAACAGAATATTCAATAAACTACAGAACTTTGTAACCAGCAACAAAATTAAAGTAAAGTGCAAACAGCATAAAGAAATTAAACAAACTACAAGGACAGAAGGGTGAATCTTGTGAAGAAGGCGGGCCCTTTCCCTCTCACAAGATTCCCCAGGGAAAGAATTAAATTGGAGCGCTCAAAAGAAGATTTTATTCATCTGTCAAAAGAAATGATACATTACAGATGGAGTCTAGCTCCAGTCTCTCAAATACAATGTTCTCCTGTAGCTTTCAAACTCGAACTCCCTTCTAATGATGATGTCTCCTCTTTTTAAAGAGGAGACATCTCTTACAATTACATGAGAGTGAATCTGTGTTTATCCCAATTCTGTTCTTCTTTCTTAAAACAGGACTATTCTGTTCTTCCATAAAAAGATATTGTTACAACAGATACAACAATAATGCTATCTTCAGAATAATCCATGTAACCACGTCTTCATGCTGTTGCCATTGTTCCACAAAATACTCTTCCAGAATCGCAAATTACGAGTGACGGAATTTGCGTGCTTGTTGGCTGTTTCAGCAACGAAGTCAACTGTTTCAGCAATGGAGTCGGCTGTTTCAGCAATGAAGTTTGACTGTTTCAGCAATGGCCGATTGTTCCAGCACAGCATATAACTTATCTGCGATCTTTTAGACTTATGTTAGCAACAATCTACTTCGATTAATGATAAAATATAAGAGTAATATGGAATTATATGTAAACAAATTAAACATATAATAAAGAAGAGGATTTTATATACCTTGAGATAAAGTAAATGAAAATGATGATGGAATCCTTTTTAAGCATGGTTATAAAAGTAAGGTGGTGTCAAAGTATATAGTAAAAATGATACATAGTGGAGTCCTAACAATTAGGTAACTTCATTGATGCAACCAAATATTCTTGTGGGTGAGGTGGAGGTGGTGGTGGGGATGGATTGTGCAGTGGAGTGGGTGTTCTGTGATGTGAATGTAGAAGTGGAGTGGATGGGGTTGGAAACAGACTGAAGGGGTTCTTATGTTATGAAATTTCTCCTTCAGAGTCATTAGAGATACTAGTTTCTAGTTCAACTTCACTATCAGATCTAGGTTTCAGAGGGCTATAAATAATTTCTGATGAATCTTCGCAGCAAATATTTCCACTACGCGTAGTTGGGCCTCTTGAAGGTATTCAAGTAATATGTTCACACAGAAAGCCTTCTTCACATAATAGCATTTTCATCAAAAAATTCAGAGAGTGCGGGAACTTACCTCTAGGGCCTTTGAAAAAACTTCTTTCTACTTTAGAATAGGATACAAATTGATCGATGGAAAATTATTTCAAAAATCCTCCCAAGAGGCCATTGATTCAATTATCTACTGCATGACTGATCTTATTGTCTAAATTTTCTACTTGTTGAATCAAATCAGGAGTCCACTCAGTGATTGCATCATCGTTCACATAGGTATTGAATTCAATTAAGTGCGACATCCACTCCTGCAACTCATTTTCAAAGTAGAAAATTAATATCTCGTGAACTTCTGTAGATGTATTTTATACCCACTCTTAATTAGACAGTTTAATACTTTGATTCTCTCGGAGTGTGAATTCAAGGATCTTTTTATCCAACCAATACTGTATTTCATTTAATGAAGGGTGGGACAACATCAAAGCTCCCTCAAAATGATCACAATAATGAAAAAAAAACCATTTTTTTGGCTTGAGGGGTGGTTCATAGCTTATCGCACAACCAACAAACCCTCCATCTACTGTCCCTTTCGGAAATGACCTACTTGCACATATCAAAGTCTCACCTGAAGCAGTATGGGGGGGTGTTGGAAACAAGTTTTTTCACCCTAAAGAAGAAACTAATAAAGTAGCCCTAAGAAGATCAATTGCAGACTTGTATCAAGCGCAATAATTAATAGATTGCAGAAAAAATCGCAGATCGATTAATGCGGATATATTATAACAGAACCCGATCCAAATATAAACAATGTGTAATCACTTAAGCAGAGTCATCAACCATAAATATGCATAAATAACCATAACATATATCTTCGTGCAAATATAAATAAGCAACATGAAAACAATCTGATCTTAAACAGAATAGATAACTCATATCAGTACAATGATTCACCAAAATTAGTCCTTTATATTAGCTTCAAATTACTTCAATACATCATACCTTCCCCTTACACATAACCCTTCCTTGCACACAACTAGGGGAGTCCACACATAGCGAATACTAGGTCTCTGTGCACATAGCTATTAGGAGCCTTTCTACCCAACCTAGACAAATTTTTACCAAGTATTACAAATGCATAAAAAACTAGATCATAATAGTCTATCAACTTGAACTACTTTAATTAGACTTGATCTATCTATTTATATTCTTCTACCGCGAATATAGTAAGGTCTCAAACCATGGTTTGAGGACAATAGTTTACCCTTAAACCCTTTTACATAAAAATATGGACTTTGACCCACACCAAATCCCCTTGACTCATTTGCGTAGCACGCATATACAAAATTACTTCAAAAAGTGTACCCCAAGGGACCCCGATCCAACAATAGCACATGTGGAAGAGTGAGTCAAATATAGAAGATGATAAGGTTTTAAAATAGTCTTAAGATATGTTCAAGGAACTATGAAGATTGCCAACAAAGAGACATTGATTTCCTTATTTATTTAATTTCAAAAGTTTCGCAAATTTCTTAGACTCGTTATATTATGAGCACACTACAACTCAAATTGTTGTAGATACAACTGAAAGAGCTATTGAAGAAGGGGTAAATATACCTAGTGTTTCACCTTGTGGTGTCCAATTTTTTTTTATGTAGAAGGTGGGTGGAAATCTAAGTTTGTGCATCTGTATAATATAGTTGAGTAAATCTACTATAAATAACTAGTATCCTCTACCAATGATTTATGATATTTTTCATGAGCCAAAATAAGCAATTGTATTTTCTAACATTGTTCTATGGTCAATTGATAATAGGTGATAATAAGATAAGAAGATATCAAGAAGATGTCCTTATTAACAAGGTATGACCATTATGAGTTTGCAGTGATGACATTTGGGACAAAAAATTATTGGGTGTGTGTTATATTATTTGCATGACTATCCCCACATGTTGTACATCACACTAGGAATAATGGGGGGAGAAGGGATGAAAGGTACCCTATGAGGAGTTTGGGAGGTAGCCCCTCCCCCCACCATATAAAAAAGGAGGGGGTGCTTTTTATGTCCCTTTTTGGTGGTTCTCAACACATTTTTTTTACTTTTAGTGGTTTTTTGGTGCATATTTTTTTTCCCATCATTTTGGAATTTGGTTAAGGAACAACAATTGTATTGTAATTCATCGCAAATGGATTATCAATTTATAGATGAAGTTAGATATATATAATGTATTGTAACATTATAATGGGTTCTTATGATAAATTATTTATGTTAATGTGTGCATTTGTCATTGTAGAAATTAATTATACATAGTTAAAATGTACATTTATTATCATACCAGTTTTTGGTTCAAGTGGATGCTTTTGTGTCTAAGGGGTTTTTACTGGACTTGTGGTAAACATTTTGTATCAATACCTGTGGTCAAAGGAAATGGTGGGAATTCAAATATGTAGATTAATAATTTCAATGGACATAGTATAAAGTTATTGAATCTCAAAATGGAGGATTTGTTGGTGGAAAACTATCACTCGATCATTGTTGGAGCAATCTTTTGGGTTAGAAGTTTTAGGATCTACACAAAGGACCACCATGTAGAATGGAACCATGCATGAAAGTACGTGAATTCTGAATGCATGGGAATGCATTGAATAAGCAAAGTTGTTAGGATTATTTTATGTGGTTTTCTCGATGGTAATATTTACCTTGCATAGTAAAATGGGGTTCTTGGGTTGGATTTTTCATAAATGTAAAACTATAAATAACCCAATATTGCAAATGTAAATTAATTGTGGAGAAATGTTAATGGTTTTTGATGTTTTAGTTAAATTTTTGTATGTGTAGTAAAGAGTTCATCTATTAGGCTGGTGAGCCAAAAAAATGTCATTGTAATGAAGATTTTATAACCATAATAAAATGAAATGTTCTAGTGTATTTTCCTTGTTTGTGCATTATGTAATGGATTTTATGCTTTCTATAGTATGATTCTATTAAATGTTTATGAATAATGGTTTTAATACATAGAATAGGGGTGTACATAATTTTATTTTTATCGGTAACAAGAGATATAAATATGTTGACTTTAATAGCCATAGTGTAGGATCTATGTCTCCTTAATCATTGTAGAACTATCGTGGTTCTTCAAATCCCTCATAGATTCCTGAAGTGAGACTTCACCTCCTCAAAGGTGTTACCTACAGTGATGGAGGGTGAGGGGTTTTTTTGGATAATTCATTATAAAATTGGGTTTTCCCTTTGTGCGCCAACAAATGTTTTAGTTGTGGGGATACAAATATGATACTCAAGTGTATGTGGAGGCCTACTAAGGAAGAAATAAAACAGTGGATGACAATGAGGGAACACAAATTCAGGGTGGAATAGGACAAAAATTAATGAATTAGCCTTGAGAAATGGTTTCAAAGGTATGTATTTATATATGTTCATGAATTTTTCCTCGTTGAATTCTCGATTGTTATGGCTGGGTTGTTTCAAATATTGGCAAAGAAAAGAAGAAATTGTCTCTTTATGGTATTGTGTAGTTAGATTCCAAAACTAATCAAAAGGGTAAAATATGTAAGAAACAAAATATCAAGTGAAATAATATTTTGGATAGATAGCGAATTGGAGGGTTATATTGTCTAGTTCTATATCGAGGGTATCGAGTAATATAGCGTAATTGAGAGAGAATTTTTCTAGTAACCACAAAGGAGGTACTTGAGATCATTGTTTACCTAGATAACAATGTTATTGTGCAAAAAAGGAATCATGTCATTGGAGTATAATACCATGAGTGGCCAAATTTTTTTCCACGAAATAGCAAGACCAGGGCTTGACTAGAGGATGGCCTAAGGTAATAAAACTGATAGATACAATAGATTGAGTAATGTGATAACCCTATGACTCTACATTTCAAACACTTACTATTTTTAGACATCGAACGACTATTGAATTTAATGGTGATGGAATCCATGACGAAAATTATGTGAATATGTAATTATTTTATTTGAGTTAATAAGTAAACTTCTTTGAACACAATAAAGAAAATACCACTAGATATAAAAAGACTTCTTGCTGGCTAAGACAAAACTTTGTTGGTGGATGGAACTTCCCTAAAAATTATCCTAAAAATTCCTAGGAGAAAATAATTAAAATAAATTAGATTAACATAATGGTAGATAAATATTACGATAATCACATAGTTGGAAAAAAATACCGTTTGGAGTGGAATAAAGCACTACAGGAGAGAAAGGAATGATTTAAAGGAAAAGGAAAGTAACATTTTTTTTCAGAAAAAAAAATGCTTAAGTAAAAGGTGGGAAGACCTTAAAGGAGGACATTGCTAAATTTTTTTTGAAAACAAATCTATATAATATACCACCTAGGAATTAAAGGGGGACACTTGATTCCATTGAAAGACATGTATTAGCTCACGGGGAACTGACATAGGAATTTCACGGTTGGGTGGAATGTGTTGGGTTCCTAAATGATTTCCAATCATTTTGTTATGGGGTAACACTCTTTCCTATTATACTTGAGGTGTAATTAGATATTTTTTAAGATTAGGATTGATTTTGAATTGATTTTACATATTTAACTCTGCAAAATTATGTATGTCATATCACAAAAGTTTGATAAAAATATTTCACTAAATGATAAATATGATACAATTTTAGCTTGACTTTGAAAATAAGCTTGAAATTCCTATACATGCATGATTCATATTTATATAGCCTCAAACAAAATTTAAATAATAATTAATGGTAATTTAGGTGGATGAATGTTAGTACCGAGAGAAGGAAACACACTCTTGAAGGAATTAGAGCAGGTGAAGTATGAATTGTATAGAAAAATTTAGTGGAAGGGGTATTGTATTTATATGGACATTAAATAGATAGTAGGGAACATTGATTCTTAGCTACACTAGAATCCAAAATTAGCAATCGATAAGGACCAAGAAATAGGGACACTGAATATTTATTATTTATGGTTAAGTTAGGTACCATCATACGATAACAACTTAGAAATTTATTTTCACATTGATTAACTGATACTCCGCATACTTTTGGCTATACCATATAGTGTGAAATATATGGAAGAGGTGAATTGTTGTAGTGGAAAATAAATGAGCATTCAATATGAATAGACGTTATTTAATAAAATAGGAGAAATGAGGGTAGATAACATTATATCAAAATAAATTTTACACCCTTAGATGTAAGAAATTTAAGGAAATAAATTTACACTAGTCTTGAAGAGGAGTCAATTTCTCATATTAGTGAAGAGGGTCTACACAAACTGATAATGCATATAAAAAAAAACCACAATGGTATACCTTTTCTTCCACAAGGATCATTAACTCGATTTATTGAAAAGGCCAACAACCTGTTAGTCTATTGCATTCATAGTATCACTAGATGACTATGGATTTTCTACAGTCTACTGAAAATAACATTCCTGACTATAATTTATTTTCAGAAATATCAATGCCTTCATTATTTTCATTTAACCTATTCACTATATCTCATTTTTCCTTCTCCAACATGCTCATGCCCTAAAATCTTATGTTTGACCCTAAAAATCCCTCATTTTGGTTTTCTTCCCCTTCTAAAAACTCCATTTCCCCATTCCTAGACCCCCTCATACAAACCTTTCCCCCTTCACTCACTTCCCTCCTTTCATTAAAAAAATGTAAAAAACCCTTTTTTGCATTGTTTATTAAAATCACCATATCAGACCTCCCTTTTAATAAACTTTGTTTATTTTAAAAAAACTCGCTCCATATATGTTTCAAACCCCCCCCCGGCATCCATATAACCCTGGCCCACTATATGTTAAGCGCCTCTGCTTTAACATACCCCATGCCCTACATTTTAAATACCCATGCTATATTCAAACCCACCATTGCATTTAAAACGCCAGCCACGTGTTTGAAACCTATCCGCGATCCACTCATCCTTGACCACCGTCAGATATTTGCCTCCTGATACGATGACCCTAATCTCATATCGCAATCGCAAACAACTGAATCTTAAAACCTTTGGGACCTTGTGAAATGGGCAGTTTTCGTGCCCGTCATTTTGACCACACGTCACCCTCACAGTTTATCACACCCCCATGAAAAATACTACCTTACCGCTCTAGCCCTATGTGAAAACCACAACCTACCCCCACGGCATAAATAAAACCATTAACCCCATTCAAACGTGTCGAACACCTATGTCTCTGCGATAAGCCTCAAGCTGCCATGTAAACCCCTACAAACTCATTTTGAAGGCTCGGGAAGCAATAACCAAATGCAAAGACCAAAAGCCTCCATTACCCCGACTGTGTCAACAACTCAAGTTTTATTAATAAATTGTTTTTATTTTTCAGGTGATGTACGTGGTTGAAAATGGATAATTTTCATTTCTAAGTCCAAGAATTATCGAATCAACGTTCTTTGGGTGATCATCTGACAACCTTATTTATCAAAGGATTAGGAGCGCAAGATTAATATGAATCAACAATGGATCATGACCATTGATGATCATTCAATCACTCCAAAGATAATAAGAGTTCTTCAAAGAACAGGGTCAAGAAAATGATGGAGTTTTACAGTGGCTTCGTAGAGATGAAGATAAATAAAAGCACAAATTTAAAGAATAGATAAAAGATTAGTCAAAGGCGAAATAAAAGGTTAAGAGACAGAGTAAAAAATAAATGAAAGAAAAGGAAGAAGATCAAACAGTGAGATAAAGAAAGAGATGATTGTCACAACAAAGATAGAAAAAGCAGTAAAGGATTAAAGGATAAAAGATACAGATGAAGACAGAATCAAATTTTAAAGGAAAAATTAAAGGTTAAATGAAAAATCAAAAGAAAATCAATGAAGAAAACAAATCTGAATGACAAGGCCAATCGACCTTTACTTCTTTAGAGTCCTATTGGCCACCTACAGCCTAATTTTTCTCAAGGTGGATACCTCAGTTAATGTTTTTAGTCAGAGATATTTTTAGTAGCTCAGTATTTATTGTAAAGGTTAAAGTTAAAGGGAAAGAGTCAAAAAATATCTTAAAGTTAACTTAGCAGTAAATTAAAAATTTATTACTAGAGTGAGTCAGTCAGAGATATTTTGGCATTGGGCCAAGCATTGTCTCAAAGCTCAAGATTGCATTTACTCTGTAATAACTATTGTCTAAAACCCTAGATTAGGATAACCTCCTTAATTGAAGTTAAATAATGTGTGTATTTTTCGTTACTATTGTTGGTTGGTTGTTTGGTTAGTTAGTTTACTGCTAGGCTAGATTTTGATCAGACTCTGAGTTGCAAATATTATTGCACTAGAGCATTATAACTGTCTTGGACATCTGTAATACAAGCATTTTCACAGGATTCTTGAGGTATGTTAATGGTGATGTTGTCCCTCTTTTTCATTGTTTCTCCTTTGTTTGCCATATTGTACATCATTTTTCTGATAAAAGAACATAAATTCTAGATTAAGATATGTTGTTTGGGCACCTTAAATCCATCTGTTACTTTTATCTAAATGTTTTCTTCTGCAAAGTCTGATTAAAGAATTCAGGGGTGTCCTGCTCTTTAGTTTCACTTGGCTTGTTGTCTTGATGGTTTCTTAGTAAAGTTTACTTAAATAATTCAGGGGTGTCTTTCTCTTTAGTTTCTCTCAAACTATTTATCTTAAATACCTTCTTTGAAGTTTAGTTAAACAATTGAGGGGTGTCCTTCACTTTAATTTCACTGAATTATTATCTTGAATGTTTTATGTATCTAAAAGTAGTAATAAATAATTCAGGGGTGTCCTACTCTTTAGTATTACTGGATTGTTGTCTTAAGGTTTTCTTAGTAAATTCTATCTAAAGAATTCGTTGGTGTCCTACTCTTTAGTTTCTCTTAAACAATTATCTCAAGGGATTTTCTTGTTGAAGTATAGTTAAGGGATTCTTAATTTCCCTCTAGTTTTACTGAATTCACAAACTTGTTGTCATTTCATTTTCATATTACCTAAGAAGATCCATTTGATATAGTTAGGTTTCCCTATGAAAACCCTTGAAGAATTTATGTAGAATTAAAACCTTTTATGATTCAATAGCCCAATGGATTAAGATTACCACTTTCTATATGTCCCACCTACAATCAATCGATCACTGAATCAATCAATCAAAACAAACAACCCTAGAACTTCATAACTAGCCTAAAATCAGAAGACATAAGCATAAAGATAAATCAGTTAATCATAAACATAGAGAGATCCCTCTCTGAACCCAGGAAGGCTAGGTCCTTCAAATCCAAAGTGGTTTGATGTGGTTCCCTGCTACTTGTTCTTTCCAATCTTGAAAGTTACGAGGATCCAACATAATGGAAACCATATTGGGGAACCTGAGTTATTAAGAAGATTAAAATTTCCTCAAGAACTAAGAAAACGCCATTCAAATTTAGATGACTCAAATATTCACCCAGACTGCTATATGGTTTCTAATGGTGGATAAAAGCCAGCCTCAAGACACTTAAAATCATCCACCTAGTGACTCCACTAGTTTTCAATAGGCCTGCTAACTCCACTGGTTTTCTATAGACTTCACTAGGAAATTATTGAGAAATCCTGATATCATCATACCTCAAATACAACCCAATCAAAATACTTTGTGAATAAAATATTTATTTCACAGTTTGGTCTATTTTTCAAACCGTTATAAAAATTTCAAACCTTTCTGAACCTTGGGTCCAAGTTCTTGCTTCTAGAAGAATCTGCACCAAATATGATCTGGACCCAAAACCTCCTGCAATAGTTGAAAATCCAGAGCACAACCAAAGGAAAAATCCTAGATATAAAAGTTCAACTATTTGCAGACCTATTCACAAGGCAAGTTCTCTACCTGAAAACCTTAAAGACTTGCAATTTATCCTACCTAGCTCACCCCTAGAATAAATCTTGTCCAGGACTAAATCCCAGAGTTCGATAGACCAGATAGTTTTAGACCCATCCATCTTACAACACAATCGTGTTGTACTAACTTCAAACCCCATTCATACACTCACTATTCACCTCCCTCCATTTAACCCTCCATGCCCTCTTATAAACCCTCCACTCTTTAACCCTCCTTTGTTTCCCCAACCCCAAGCCATGGCAACCTGGTATGCCCCATTAGTCTTACCATTTCCTTTATTACCTCTACCATGGGATTATCAGTCCAAGATCCCCTTATTTTAAGAGAGTATTCCTACAACTTCTCAACAACATGTGGATAGAATGGAGCACTATTGTGATCGACAAGAGATAGATGATGAAAATATCAAGATGAGAATGTTTGCCCAAAGCTTAGGGGGAGAAGTGAGAAAATGGTTTAAAGGCCTAACACCTAATAATATCCATGATCTTCCTTCTTTTCATCAGTTATTCCTAAATAAATGGGAAGTCAAGAAAAATCCTCTCCAAATCTTATCAGAATATGAAAAAATTAAGAGGAATGTTGGAGAGAGTGTCCAAGACTACTGCACTAGGTTCAATAGTGTATATAATTCCCTCCCTACCCACATGAAACCTCCAAAACATCTATCCCTAATGAAATTTCCAGATGGTTTTGACCCAAAGATGGCTTACCAAATAGGAGATAGAGACCCTCTTACATTAGATGGTATGTAGAGGGGTGCAATAAGCGTGGAGAGAAATTTGATTGCCAAAATATCTAGAATGAAAAATGAAAAGAGAGTCAAATATAGAGAGGAAGCTGCAACCTCCACATCTGATACTAAGATTGATAACTTAGTCTAAATTATGGAAAGGATAATGGAGAGAATAAACATGAATGAGAGAGCTTACCCTAGAGAAAATCAAGAAACGCCTCAAAATAGAAACTAGAATCAAAACTAAAACTTTAGAAGAAATCCCCCTCAAATAAGACAAAGAGAAAAGAGGGAACCTGACCAGCAAATCAAGCCCCCTTTTCAAGAAAACTATGTTGATGAGGATGAGTGATCGAAGAACCAAAACAAATGCAAATCAATCTAATGGGAGTGAGTAATGAGGATACTATTTTCCTCAATAAGGAAGAACAAGGCAGGTTTCCCCAACTCAATTTAAAGAAGAATAAAAAGAATCCAAGGATTATAAACAAGGGTTCAAAAAAGCCATAATGGAAGTACATAGGAAGTATGACCTCAGAAGAAAAAAATCCCAAGACATTCCGAAGAGAAAGAACCCCAAAAATTAATGCTAGGAAGACCCCTGAAAACAATCCTAAAAAAACAACATAAACTTCAAACATAATGGTTAAAAGTTTTGATAAAAATTAAAACAAAATTAGTCTAGAGAGAAGCACTAGTAAATCAACTAGTAGCCCTAATAAAACTGATTTAACTTAGATCCCCAATGCAAATAAGAAATATGAAATTGTTGCAAAAACAACGTCTGATAAAACTGATTTAAATATGCCAAATACACAGACACCCTTCAGTATTGAGAATGTAATTGCTAAGATAAAAATCTCCATACCTATTACCAAATTAGTTGGTCAAGATGTATATAGATCCCAAGTTTTGAAATCTTTAAACATAAGAGAAAATGTTGATTCTGTAAATTTAAATGATGACAAACCTGAAATTTTGTTTGGACCTGAAGTCGAAGGAAAAATTTAAGATGGAGGTGTACCTCCATTTTATGTCAAGTTGGAAATCCATGATGAAATCCTCCATAATGCCATGTTAGATTCAGGAGCTTCTCATAACCTCATGCCAAAGGTAGTTATGGAAATACTGGGCCTTGAGATAACTATACCATACAAAGATTTGTACTCTTTTGACTCCAGTAGAGTGAAATGTCTAGGCCTGATCAAAGATCTTTGTGTCAATATAACACAAATTCAAGCCAAAAACCTAGTAATTTATATTGTAGTCGCTGACATTCCCCCCTAAGTATGGCATGCTTATATCACGATCATGGGGAGCCAAACTTCATGGCACCCTCCAAATGGACATGACTTATGCTACCATACCAGTCTTTAGTCAACCAAGAATATTATATAGGGAGACTCATATGAAATACATGGTTACCAGTCAAGAAAATCCTGATAAATCCCCTCTCTATTCTGTCCACATATAACTTGATTCATTTATCCTCTACAATGATGAAATTTTTAATGAACACATAGCAATAAATGAACAAACAGCTGAAGAAAAGGAAGAAAAAGAAGAAAAATCAGACCAAATAGACAAAAAACAACTTAATGATGACCATAAGTCTGAACATGAACCTCTATGGACCATGAGCGTTGATGGGTCTTGTGGTAAAACTAGTTCAGGAGCAGGTGTTTGGGTTCACACTAAGGACAACCACACAGAAGGTCATTCATATAAACAAAATTTTCAATGTACAAATGATATAGTGGAATATGAGGCACTCCTCCTAGGGATAGAATTACTCAAGAAATTAGGATCCAAAATAATCTCTGTCCATGGGGATTCTGAGCTCCTCATTAGGAAAATTATTGGAGAATATTCAGCTAAACATCCTAGATTAAGAGCATATAGGAACGATTCCCTTGACCTCCTAAAAAAATTCAAAGAATATGATATTGCCTTCATCCTAACAAATCAAAATGTCCTTGCCAATGGACTAGAATTTGTAGCCAGTACTTGTCAAAAACCTCACCATAAAAAAAATACATAGTACAAGTCAAATATAGACCAGCAGTCCCTGATAACATAAAATATTGGCAAGTTTTTGAAGGTGACAAACATATTGAAGATTTCCCGCACTCCAGAAATTAGTTTGAAATGCCAAATTCAGACTCAGATCATGAAGAGGACTGCTTTTTTGAGGACCAAACATACAAAAAAGATCCCCCTTATGATGTTGATATAAATATGTTAGCAAAATATGACTCACATGAGACAGAGCATTGTGAAGATCCAGAAAAGGAAGACTTCGAAGTGCTATAGTTCAGAGATAATACCCTGCCAAAAGGACTTGTCCCTCTTAACGAAATTTTTGATTTTAATGATGTTGCTAAGATGCCAAAGATGGAATCCACTTAAGCAAATGTAGAAGAGTGAAATATAGCCAGTGAGAAAGAGCCTGAAATGAAAAAAATAACAAAGTCACTACCAGCTCCAATAAAATAGAAATATATTGAGCTATTCAAAGAATTCAGTGAGGTTTTTGCTTGACGCTATGAAGACATGAAGTCTTATGATACAGATATCATTCAACACAAGATTCCACTCAAAGAAAGCCAAAAACCCTTTAAGCAGAAACTGCACAAAATCAATCATGTCCAAATGCCACTGGCTGAGAAAGAAATAAATAAAATGTATGATGCGGGAATAATAGTCCCACTCAGGTACTTGGAATGGGTTTCAAATATTGTATCAGTGAGGAAGAAGGTAGGGGAAATTAGGCTCTGCATAGACTTCAGAAATTTAAACAAAGCATCCTTTGAAGACAACTACCCTTTACCAAAAATGGATCACATATTACAAAGGGTAGTAGGCTCCAAAAGGATTTCTTTTCTTTATTGCTTTTCAGGGTACAATCAGGTGTTGGTACATCCAGATGATCAACACAAGACAAATTTCACTACACCTTAGGCCACCTTCATGTATGTTAAAATTCCTTTTAGGTTAATGAATGCTGGAGCTACTTTTCAAAGAAATGGATATTTATTTTTCTGAAGAAATAGGTTACTTCATTGTGATATATCTAGATGACATAACGGTCTATTGAAAAACTGATGAATAACACTTAGCTCATTTGAGAAAGGTCTTTGAAAAGTGTAGAAAGTACAGTCTGTCTTAGAATCCCAAGAAATCCGTGTTTGGCCTTCAATAAGGGAAGCTTCTAGGCCACATCATATCTGAAGAAGGGATCAATATTGACCCAAAGAGGATTGAGGTAATATTTTAAATCAGTCATCCAAGGAACATCAAAGAGCTGCAGTATTTCATTGGAAAGATCAATTTCTTAAGGAGGTTCAGACCAAACCTTGCAGAACTCCTAAGAAACATCACTAGCATGCTAAAAAGAGAGTCAAGATTCAAATGGACCAAAGAGGAAAAGTAATCCTTTGACTTGGTGAAGCAATCTCTTACAAAAACACCAGTTTTGATCAGCCCGTGACTTCACCAAAGATTTCTTCATTCTCTCCTTTGCATCAGAACACACAATTGTTGTTTTCTTACTGCAGAAAAATACAAAAGGACAGGATCAACCCATAACATTCTTCAGCCGAGCATTGAGATATGCACCTCTCAAATATAATATAATGGAAAAGTAGGCTTATGCTTTGATAAAAGCACTAAAATATTTTAGAGTCTCTATTTTTCATTCACACATCATTGCATTTGTGCCTCACACAGTGGTTAAAGACATCTTGACACAAGATCTTGATGGAAAAAGATGAAAGTGGATTGTTTTCTTATTGGAACATTATCCAGAAATCAAGCCCATCAATTTAATCAAAGGACAAGCACCGGCTAAACTAAAGGCTGAAACAAATTTTCAAGCAATAAAAATCAATATGATTTACTCATTGGATGAACAAGAGGAGCTGGTGACTCTACCTATTGAGGAAGCATTTCTGAACTCACCCTGGTATGCTAATATATTATATGTGTTTTTTAATCTAAATGTTCCTCCTAGTTTTTCCATAAAAAAGGCCAGATTATTAAATTTAAAAGCCGTAAATTTTTGTATTCTGGAAAAACTTTTGTATTGGAAAAATTCTGGTGGTGTATTAATTAAATGTTTGCTTGAAGAAGATGCAGATAGGATTATGCATGAATTTCATGAAGGAGAATGTGGAGGTCACCTCTATTAGAAAAGCACTATTAATAAAATCCTTAGGGTTGGTTTCTATTGGCCTACCTTCTTCCAAGACATCCACAAAATGGTAGTTTCCTTTCATAAATGCCAAATCTTCGAAGGTAAAATAAAACTGTTGCCTTTTCCATTACAACCTATCTCTATTGAAGCTCCTTTTCAACAATGGGGTCTAGATTTAATTAGAGAAATCCACCCTGCCTCCTCTACCCAGCATAAATGGATTCTTACTACAACTAAATATTTTACGAAGTGGAAAGAAGCCATTCGTTCGAGGACTGCCACAAACTCAATAATTATCAGATTTCTTGAAAAAATATTCTATCTAGATTTGGTTGTCCTAGGAAAATCATTACTGACAATGCTGTTGCTTTTAAATCCAAGAATATGGTGGATTTTTTCCACAGATATCACATTACTTTGGGTCATTCTATAGCTTATTACCCTCAAGGTAATGGTTTGGTTGAATCCTCAAATAAAATTTTGGTAAATATCATTAAAAAGTTGCTAGAAGAAAACAATAAATCATGGTACAAAAAATTGGTACATGCACTATGGGAAAACAATCTAACAAATAAGAAGTCAATTGACATGTCACCCTATAAACTAGTCTATGGAATAGATGTAGTCTTCCCAACAAGCTTGGGAGTGCTAGTAATGAAGCTCATTCAAGAGTTGCAGTCTGAAGAGAGTGATATAAAAAGAAGAATAAACCAAACTATTCAGGTGCAACAAACCAGGGATGGAGTGTACATCAGAACACAATGGTTACAAGAAAATATCAAAAAGATATTTGACAAAAGGACCAAGGCAAATGGTTTTAAGATTGGAGACAAAGTGCTGAAGTGGGATTCAAGAAGAAAGGACAAAGACAAGCATGGAAAGTTTAATAACTTATGGAAAGGTCCATACATCATTCATTCTGCAAGAGGTAATAATGCATTCTTATTACAAGAAATGGATGGAAAAAATTTGTTTGGAGGTCATGTCAATGGCATGATACTGAAACATTATTTCAGTTAAGATTTTCAGTTGAAATTTTTTGTCATTGTATATAACATTGCTTAAACAAAAAATATCAGAAAACCTGATACAAAAAGAAAGAAAGAAAAGAAGAAAAGAGGGCAGATAATAAGAAAAAGGTAAGCCCCATATCAAAAAATAATAATTTTGAAAGTGTTCAAGTCAAAATTCCACTACTTTTGAAAATGTTATGCTAAATCATTCTGCCTAATCATGATTGTACGAATTTTGAATTTTTGTTGATAAGTTAGAAAATGAAGATTTGCAAAACTGTTTAAACTTGGCTTGTCAATAGGTAGATATAAAATGACATTGGTTCCAAAGTATAAATTTAAACCAATAAGAAAAATGATGGATAAGTGTTAAATGAAATATTTAAGGCCAAAGCCCTTAGTTTTTAGTTTACTTTTTGCAAAATAATATTGTGTTCACCTTATCCAAAATGCCACAATTCATGATGATCAAACTGCTTAATCTTGATTCATTCATGCTTTAAATTTCATGTTGATAGATAGTGAATAAAAATCAGTCAAATTGTTTAATCTTGACAGATAAGTAGTTAGGTAGAGAATAAAATATCTCATGAGTATAATCTGAGCCTTCGGAAGTTATAAGGTTAGAAATAGATAGTTTTATTTCAAAAGAAAAATGATGTCAAGGGTTTGCAAGTCTAAATGAACCCAAAGAATGAAGAAAAAATGTTAGAATAGAATAATAGGTAGGTAGAAATTAATTTGTAGGAAGCATGGCTTTTAATTTTTTGAAGGTCACAGTTACAAAGAGTTGCAGCAGATTAACAACTACAGCAGGAAAATCAGCCAAGTACAAACAAGCCACTTATCTACGAAGTCCAGAGACCTGAGATTCTTGAGACTTCCTAAAGCAACTACCCTCACCAGTTGGAGCCACTGTTAGTCTCTTGTATTCACATTACCACTAGATGACTATGGATTTTCTACAGTCTACTAAAAATAACATTTCGTGACTATCGTTTATTTTCAGAAATATCACTGCCTTCATTATTTTCATTTAACCTATTCACTATATCTCATTTTTCCTTCTCCAGTATTCTCATGCCCTGAAATCTCATGTTTGACCCTAAAAATCCCTAATTTTGGTTTTCCTCCCCTTCTAAAACTCGATTTCCCCATTCCTACACCCCCTCATAGAAACCTTTCCCCCTTCACTCACTTCCCTCCTTTCCTTAAAAACAATGTAAAAAACCCTTTTTTTACATTTTTTATTGAAATCATTTCTACCATATGGGACCTCCCTTTTAATAAACTCTGTTTATTTTAAAAAACCGGACCCCATACATGTTTCAAACCACCCCACTCTAAAACCTTTACCCCTCGCATCCATATAACCCTGGCCCACTATATGTTAAGAGCCTCTGCTTTAACGTACCCTCGGCCCCGCATTATAAAGCCCCATGCTATATTCAAACCCACCATTTTATTTAAAACCCTGGCCCCACAATTCAAACCTACCTACAATCCACTCATCCCCAACCACCGGCAGATCTTCGCTTCCTGATCCGAAGGCCCTAATCTCATATTTCAACCACAAATACCCAAAACTTAAACCTTTGGGGCCTTACGAAATGGGCAGGTTTCATGCCCATCCTTTTCGCCACGCGTCGCCGTCATAGTTTAGCTCACCCTCGCGAAAAATACCACCTCACCACTCTAGCCCTATGCGAAAACCACAACCTGCCCCCACACCATAAATAAAACCGCTGAGTCCATTCAAACGTGTTGAACCCCTGTGTCTTTGGGATAAGCCCCGAGCTGCCCTGTAAAACCTTGCAAATGCTTTTTGAAGGCTTGGGAAGCCATAACCAAATGCAAATACCAAAAGCCTCCAGTACCCAGACTCTGTCCACAGCTCAATTTTTATTAATAATTTTTTTTATTTATTTTGTAGGTGATGTACCTGGAGAAAAGTGCATAATTTGCATTTCTAAGTCCAAGAATTATTGAATCGAGGTTCTCTGGGGGACGATCCAGTAGCCTTATTTATCAAACGATTAGGAGCGCAATATTAATATGAATCAACAATGGATCATGACCATTGATGATCATTCAATCACTCCAAAGACAACAAGAGTTCTTCAAAGAACAGGGTAAAGAAAATGAAGGAGTTTTACAGTGGTTGCACAGAGATGAAGACAAATTAAAGAACAGAGTTAAAGAACAGATAAACGATCAGTTAAAGGTGAAAGAAAGGGTTAAGAGACAGAGTCAAAATTAAAGGAAAGACAAGGAAGTAGATTAAACAATGAGATAAATAAATAGATCACTGTGATAGAAAACACAGCAAAAGCAGTAAGGGATTAAAGGATAAAAGATACAGATGAAGACAGAATTAGAGTTTAAAAGATAAATTAAAGGTTAAATGAAAAATCAAAAGAAAATCAACGAAGAAAACAAATCTGAATGACAAGGCCAATCAACCTTTACTTCTTCACAGTCCTATTGGCCACCTACAACCTAATTTTGCTAAAGGCAGACACCTCAGTTAATGTTTTCAGTTAGAGATATTTTTAGCGCCTCAACAATTATTGTAAAAATTAAAGTTAAAGGAAAATAGTCAAAAAATATCTTAAAGATATCTCAGCAGTAAATTAGAAAGTTATTACTACAGTGAGTAAGTCAGAGATATTTTGGCATTGGTTCTTGCATGGTCTCAACGGTCAATATTACATTTACTTTGTAATAACTATAGTCTGAAACCCTAGATTAGGATCACCTCCTTAATTGTAGTTAAATACTGCATGTATTTTCCATTATTATTGTTTGTTGGTTTTTTGGTTGGTTGGTTGACTCTTAGGCTGGATTTTGATCAGACTCTGAGTTGCAAAGATTATTGCACTGGAACATTGTAACTGTCTTGGACATCAGTAATACAAGCACATTAACAAGATTCTTGAGCTAAGTTAATGGTGATGCTATCCCTCCTTATCATTTTTTCTCCTTTGTTTATCATATTGTACATCATTTCTTTGATAGTAGAACAAAATTTTTAGATTAAGATATGTTGTTTGGGCACCTTAACTCTGTCTATTACTTTTATCTAATTTTTTTCCTCCGCAAAGTCTAATTAAATAATTTAGGGGTGTCCTACACTTTAGTTTCACTTGCCTTGTTGTCTTCATTTTTTCTTAGTAAAGTTTAGTTAAAGAATTCAACGTTGTCCTTCTTCTTAGTTTCTCTCAAACTAATTATCTTAAAGGCCTTCTTTGAATTTTAGTTAAAGAATTTAAGGGTGTCCTGCTCTTTAATTTCACTGAATAGTTATTTGGAATTTTTTCTCTATCTGAAAGTAGTAAATAAAGAATTCATGGGTGTCCTGCTCTTTAGTTTCTCTTAAACAATTATCTCAAAGGCCTTTCTAGTTGAAGTGTAGTTAAAGGATTCTTAATTTCCCTTTAGTTTTACTGAATTCACAAACTTGTTATGATTTCATATTCACATTACCTAATAAGATCCATTTGATATAGTTAGCTTGCCCTATGAAAACCCTTGAAGAGTTGATGTACAATTAAAACATTTTATGACTCCATAGCCCAATGGATTAAGCTTCCCACTTTCTATATGTCCCACCTACAATCAATCGATCACTCAATCAATCAATAAAAAAAAAAAACCCTAGAACTTCATAACTAGCTTAAAATCAGAAAACATAGGCATAAAGATAAATCAGTTAATCATAAACATAGAGAGAGACCTCTCTGAGCCCAGGAAGGCTAGGTCCTTGGACTCTAAAGTGGTTTGATGTGGTTCCCTGCTACTTGTTCTTGCCAATCTTGAAAATTACGGGGAACCAACACAACCTACCATTGATAATAAATATTACCGCAAGAAACATGAACAATTATAATGCTAGGAAAACATAATATTAGTTAAGGCTATCTTGGACCGAAGATAAGTACTGCATAAATCCTAAATTAACTGCCACGACTACAATTAAAAATACATATATCTGGTGATCTTCAATGAAAAAAAGAACACCAAGAGCTCATATATAAATTATAACGAGGCTCTTATTACTTTCATTTGTGACTAGGATACTCATCTAAAGGAAAACCAATCAATACATATATATACATATTTATCTGACATTCACTATAATGAGATATAGAAGGAATGAAAAAAAAATTGGATGAGTAAATTTCATATTTTGGTTGGCTTCCATAAGGTACTTACAGCTTAAGGAAGTGAAGCGGAATGTCAACCTGTAGGATTGGATGATGAATTCTAAGTGTTGGAAAGAAAAAAAATAACTTTAATGAAGAAAAAATGGTAGCTCAAACCTTAAAGAAAACCTCCGCAAATGGTACATGAAAATGAGGAACAAACTATGCAAAAACCCTTTCCAAAAGCTATACAACCTGAGATAGAAATAAAAATTCATAAGATGAATTAATAAGTTTATTTACCTTTTAAGCCTCAGTGAGTCCAAATACACATACCATACATCATCCAGAATCAATGAAAGTTGTAAGATAAATTATTTTGACCAAAAAATAAGAATAGAGTCGACAAGGTCAATCATAGAAATTACAAGTGAGCCATACAGAATCTACAAGTACCTAAACATGTTCCAAGACAGGACGAGGAGTTGCAGGAAAAAACCAATTGGGCCCAATATTAGCTCAGGGTTGGAGTCTAACCATATTGGTACTTTGTGTGTAAATTAGAACCAAGGAAAAAAAAAAAATGACGAGCCACAAATCACCTCCTCTTAAAGATTTCTGGCATGGAAGGAAAAAGGTAATTCACATTTTACCTTCTAGTGTATTATTTATCTATATTGTGGGATAAGGAGGAAAGAAAAATCAGTCAAATTCCTTTGAATTCCTTCCATGAAAATGAGGAATGATATAACATTAAAATTTTATCCACTAAAGAAATAACTATCAAATGTGAAATGATAGAGAAATGAAAAATGCACCTATCGAGTTATGAACGCAAGGCCAAGAAAACCAAAATGCCAAGACTCAAAAATCCTAGTCGTTTCATATAAACTATTATATTACCTACCAATATAACCAAATAATTTCACCAATAGGTAAAGGAATAAAAAAAAAATTATTTTAGTTACCAAACTAAAGAACTCATACACTGTGTATGCTCAGGAAGCACCATCTGCCAAATAGGGAAAAATAAAGAAGAAAAAAAATGGGGTTACCCTCCTAGTAAGCGGTATAATCTGAATTCCCTTCTCCGTAAGCTTCAAATAAATTAAAAAAAAACAAATTCTATTTGATGAATCTGTAAAATATCCAATAATCGTGGTAGAAATAAATCTTCCCAATCAGTAGTAGAGAGCCAAGACTCTTGACATTTTTCCACATGGTGGCATTCATAAGCAAAGAGGGGTACAGGAAATTTCGAGAGAAAGAGAAGGACTTAGATCAAACCATAACCGAAGGAGATCATAGGATTTCAATGTTGCATCGTGGCTGTCCACGAAACATGTACCCCTCTTCGACCACTTGAAACCATGTTAATGCTAAATGTGGTAGATGGATGTAAGGTCCAATAATGGTTAGTTGAACCCAAGATCTAACCTGTAAATAGAAATGTTTTACATTCCTTATCCACCTAAGATTTAAAAGGTATTTATACCACCTAAGTTCTCCATAATTCAACTTTAGCCAAAGCAAATGTCGAATATCGAAAGGTGGATCGATGAATGTTTAAGCCTCTATAACATAAGAGGGGCTATCTATGTTCTATACAAATAATAGAAAAAGAAGAAAATCCAAAATTTTAATGATGAGGGAGGTACATTGGAGAAATTAAATAGTAAACATATATGTATATTCACCTTTTGGGTTCACTATACAACAAGGGAAGTTGCAGGGCAGCAAGTCCCTGCCCTGAGGGAAGCGAGCCCTTCATCAGTGAGTGAGCTGCATAGAGACCCCCCATGCACAAAGAGCATCCATGCTACTGTCATTGAAAAACAATGAAAGATTCAGAGTGAACTCTGAGAAGGTATCCGAATTCAGAGTGAAGCTTGAGGAGACATTATCAAGATCTCGTGGATCACGCTGTAGATGTTGCCCAGTCATTTTACCAGCATTTGAATTAATTACCATGTAATAAAATAACAGATGGTTATGAAAGCTGCGAGGTCCGAGTTTTGTATCTTGCCGTTGCTCCACCAACTATTTTAGCGCTTTGAATATTGATTCTAAAGCTTAAAATGAAAATGTTCTGAAAGACCTGTGCTAGAACCCCATTGTTATATTCTTAATTTTCTTCAATATTATTTTGTAAGATGCGAGATATTGGTATGAAGTCCCCACTTACTCTTACGCCCATATATTTACTCTTTCTTTTTTTCTTGTTCATGGTTAACCCAACGTGGAATCTGTAGATACCCAAGAGGGTATCCATACAGCAATGGAAAAAAATAATTTAATGGCAAATGGTTTTCGGGGATCCAAAATTCGTTTCCATATAGCAGTGGAATTAAGGAATTTAATGTCAAATGGTCTGCAGATACAGAAAAATTTATTGTCAAATGGTATGCAGAACCCAGAAATTTAATGCCAAATGGTCTGCAGAAACCACAAAGGTTACCATACAGTAGTGGAATTAAAGAATTCAATGCCACACAGTCTGCAGATATTGAAATGGCTTCACATGGAGAGATCCCTCACTTATAATAGGATGTCATTTGTTTAACAAACTGGCCCACTATCCATAGCTACATTTTAGGAACAACAGGGCCACTATCCATAGCTACATTTTAGGAACAACAGGCCCACTATCCATAGCTACATTTTAGGAAATGATGTTGTTCGTTCAAAAGCACACATTGAAAATTGGAAAAAATTAGGCAGCACATCATATCTCTGCGCATGTATCCAATCTTTATACATATTTCTAACATATAATTATAAATTTGATAGTATAAATATTATATATTTCATGGTATATATGCTGTCGAATGTCTTTATTTTTTACTTGTACATTTTGAAATACATCTTACACCCCAAACATTGGGAGTTGCGTTTCTTCAAATGCCACTTTTTCTGTGCCAGTAGCGACTGCAAAGCTCATATTAATGCACTTTTTCTGTGCCAGCAGCGACTGCAAAGCTCATATTGATGGACGGTAGGATCTAGGAGTTTTATAAACACACATCAACACACGTCAAAATATTCAACTAAATGTTTGGCGTTTTCTTCGGATCTAACCTATGAAAATATAAATACACTTCAAAACAGGTCAAAATATGCAAATGTGTCCAAAACTCCCAAGTAACAAACGCAGGAACGCAGCCACGTTTTGGATATTTTCCATGCAAATATTTTCATGGTAGACCTTGTCCACTATATCTCACTATAACTTTGTCCATTATATTTAGAAACACAACAAGAACTCACAAGATCGCGAGGTATCTCAAGAAGGGGCGCTATCCGAGAGCAGGTAGGCTTTACCTCGCAGCAGTTAAAGATAGAGGAGAGCCGACATAACTTTCTACATACCCTCTTCCACAGATTTTAAGCTACTATACAAAGATTTATTCGAATGTGGGTATGTCTGAAATCTAAATTCTAAGTTTCGTGGATTCCAAAGAGCTTGGTCACTTACAAATTGATGCAGTATTGAGGAAGCTATACATGTTGGAAGAATCCAGTCATTTGTGGAGGCCTTGTGCATCTGTTTGGGGAGTTTTTCAGGTCACAAGATCCTCTAAATTAGCTTCCATTGGCGTTTGATTTCGCTGATCTGCGTATTCATGGTCATGAAAATGATGAAATGACACCCCTAGCCTCCCTTGCACTCGAAGAAATTCAAGGTGAACCTGCTCCTTTGCAGCCTGGAGGGCTTGGACTAAATTCGCTACCAGGGTTCGAAACTCAGGGTGAATGTGAATTGGAAGGGCCGCTCGAGAGGAACATTGGGTTCCCATTTCAGGCGGAATGTTAAGAGGGACAACAACGCCGAACAGTGTGTTGGGGAAAATGGAGTTGTAATTTTTCCCTTGCTTTTCGAGCGAGGGGAGGTACATTTCCTATCGCAGACCGAGATGGGAAAGAGAAAAGCCTTGCATGAGCCTTAACTCGCACAATTGCAGCGTTTCTGGTCTCTGGAGAAAAACAAATTTCAGAATTTCAGTTATGCTGCGCCCAGACTCTCAAAGTGGGTAGATTAGAAGCATTTTTGAGAAGTGGTGGTGCGTCGGTTTCTTAAGCTGCCAGCTTGTTGAAGTGAATAGAAGCCGTGCCTATAAAGGTACAACGATATATTTGTTAAAGAATATTTATTAGATAACATAGATATGTCTAACTGATAATCTAAATGATAGTCACAGAAGTAAACCGACAATATATATGACTGTTAGAGCTTGTATGAAATGCGAACAAGATTATGACTATTAATATAGCTTACTGCAGAATATATACATGACTATAAAATGTTTACACGAAATGCGAACATATTTATGACCTTTAACAGTTTTGTTTGCAAAAATATATCAAACTTTCTATGATGCGAACTAAATGCATGCTAGAACTTTATGGCTATGCAAACAACTGGTGCCACTGTCAATCTTCACATTACAAAGGTTAATATGGCTGCTCCTTTCATAGAGAAGGATTGGATTTGGAGGATTTGGAGGAGGCCATTGCAAGGAAAACGCATCGTGCAGGAAAATAACGAGATTAACACGACTGTCACAGAAATTTTAAGCCCTGTCTTGCTGTGTCAACGAGGGAACAATCCCATACAGGGATAATGAAAACAAAAGCAGAGATCCAACTCGCCTCAGGGTTTGGGGCGCTTTTCCGACTGAAATCCTTGGCAGCCAAGATATAGGAAAACAATTTGCATGCCGGTTTACGTGGAAGCTGAAGGGAAACTCCGTGGAAGCCTAAGGGAAACTGAAGAACATGCATCAACATGGGTCACATTCATTTGCATGGCGGTCTACGTGGAATCCGAAGGGAAAATGAAGAACATCACAGAAAATGGGCTATAGAATATGTATTTTGAAAATTAACATGGACTATAGAATATGTATTTCAGAAATTAACATTTAATGTTGGTGAAGTAATGCTAGCATTACTCAACTTCACAATGACTTTACATGCGTTATTTACCTTATGCCAAGCTTTTTAAAGCTAATGCATATGTTTGGCCTCGGGAAGAGGCCAAATAAGATCTCCGTTTTTGTAATTGGTTGAATAAAACACTTGTCATAATTTAATTAATTTCAAAAAAAATGTTTAAATTATTATAAAAAAAACTTCTCTTAAAATGATAAGCATTTTCTAGGTTTCGGTGTCTAACTAATACAAAGACTATAACACGATTACTATAGTCCCTACAGCCTGAAGGGGCAGGGACTAATAAGGGAGAGGATAACACAAAACAAAAAGTAACAATAGCTTTCAAACAATAATTATTCTAGTAAGAGCAGAAAGGAAAAGAAAAGTAGAGAAGTGGTAGCTCGAACACAGAGTGAACCGTAATACAATTTAAAAATGTAGTAAAGTGATATATGATCCAAATCCCAAGGTGTGAGATGTGAAATGAAATTGGTATATCATTAGTGAGTATGGAATAAGCAAGGCTTAGTATGTGAATGGGTTAATTGTGATTTTTATGAAGTTAGCCACATAAGTGAAATTGGGTGTTGACCGTGACCTCAAATAGGTAGGAGATCACAGTCATGCATGGAGTGCCTACCGCTCTTTTAGAGAAACCCATTTCCTTCGAAAAATGAATTTTTATCACATGTCACCCATGTCACAAGTACGTAGTCAATGTGTTAATACTTGTGAAAGAAAAAAGGAATTGAGGACTGCCATGTATGATGAATTGTTGTAAAGTGTAATATATATAATAATAAAAAATAATAAAAAACAAAAAATGTAAGGTGATATTAAGGTTCGTTATATATGGTATCATAGTAGGTTCGTTACATATGGTATCATAGTAGTAGGCTTAAAAATAGGTGTAAGGGAAAACCACAACGAAAAAAAATGTTGTTGTCATAAACCAAGGTCAGAGAAAAGTAAATATCCATGTAAATATCCATTGTGTTGTATTTCCCAATTTAGTTCATTGGTGATGGAAATAAATCTCTTAAGTGGGTTACACTGTAAAATAGTATCCTAATGTTACTTAATGGAAATACAAACCAAAATATATCGACGGAACAACATATTCGCTTATGATATTTATGAAAATGATATTGCAACATCAAGATAGAGAAATTGAGAATTTTTTTGGTAGAATGAGGGGGTAAGAAATTTAATTTTACCATAAGACTGTAATATGATTAGAATAGGAAAAGTACAAATATTAGGTGTTAATAGATTCATGGTAATTCATATATGATTTGTCAACAAATATAGAATGTTACAATTTATGTAAGTAAGCATGACAAACAACCCATTATGGAAAAGTTGTGGGTTATTTAAATTAAGTGTTGGTATCGAGGACTTCCTTACTAATTAAGAAACATTTCCTCAAGGTTATGAGGTAGGTTGATATGTGTGTTTTGCATCATGAACAAATAAAAGTAAAAATAAAAATTAGTATTAAGCTACAAGAATTCTTTTTTTTAATTGTAATCAAAGAATTAGAAGTTCCAAGAGGTTAAGTCCTATGGACACGTGTTTTATTGAACCAACCTAGTGAATCCAATAGATTGGAGATTTCATAAAACTTGTACCATTCTGAGGATAGATGTAACAAGTACATTATGATATATTAGGCAACATAATTAAACAAAAGTATCACAAATCCCAAAAGTGGGAAGGTGCCACAGTGGCTAGTTTCTTTTATCATGTTATTACAAAATATAGAAGCATAATTTTGATTAATTAACAAAGAATATATGAGAAATTTGATCATAACAATCCTTAAAAAAAAAAAAATCCAATTTTTATTATATAGACAAAAAATGACAAGGGTAAAGGAACCCTAAACAAACAGCTAAAATGTGGCATATACATGTGTTGTTTTAAGTATGAGGGGTTTCCACAGTGCATTATATTAGATATCATATCATTTTTGGGATTCAACTGCATTAAGTAACTCATTCATTTATGACCATTTCCATGAGATTCATGTATGACCATTTCCATGAGAGGTAGTTGTAACTGACTAATTTCTCATGATTTTTGAATAGTCCACTTAGCACTCATTGCATCAGGTGATGCTCATAGGGGTGAAGAAGTGGGATTGAAACTAGTGAAAAGAATCGCATAGCGTCAATCATCACTTCCGGGGCTTGCGCCTGGTAACCAGGAATTCCCAGGAGGTCACCCATCCCAGAACTCCTCTGGCTCAAGCGCGCTTAACTGTGGAGTTTTCCCCACAATCAAGCCCACTTAGCTTGCTACCCCATTTTCCAAACCTTAGCGACTATTTCAGTTACTGGGTGCAAGCCCTGAAAGTGATGATTGACGCTATGTGATTCTTTTCACTAGTTTCAATCCCACTTCTTCACCCCTGTGAGCATCACCCAATGTAATGAGTGTTAAGTGGAATATTCAAAAATCATGAGAAATAAGTTAGTTGTGACTAACTCTCATGGAAATGGTCATACATGAATGACTTACTTAACGCAATTGAATCCCAAAAATGATATCTAATATAATGCACTGCGGAAACCCCTCATACTTAAAACAAAAAAAGTAAAGGGATCTCTAATTGAATGGTTCATGAGGCACAATACTTGGTAAGGTTTTGCAAATGGGGTAGCAAGCTAAGTGGGCTTGATTGTGGGGAAAAATCCACAGTTAAGAGCTCTTGAGCCAAAGTACTTCTGGGATGGGTGACCTCTCGGGAAGTCCTGGTTACCAGGTGCAAGCCCCGGAAGTGATGATTGATGCTATGTTATTCTTTTCAGTAGTTTCAATCCCACTTCTTCACCCCTGTGAGAATCACCCGATAAAATGAGTGCTAAGTGGACTATTCAAAAATCATGAGAAATTAGTCAGTTGCGACTACCTCTCACGGAAATGGTCATACATGAATGACTTACTTAACGCAATTGAATCCAAAAATGATATTTAATATACTGCACTGTGGAAACCCCTCATACTTAAAATACAAAGAGTAAGGATCTCTACTTGAATGGTTCATGAAGCACAATACTTGTTAAGGTTTTGCAAATGGGGTAGCAAGCTAAGTGAGCTTGATTGTGGGGAAAACTCCACAGTTAAGCGCGCTTGAGCCAGAGGAGTTATGGGATGGGTGACCTCCTGGGAAGTCCTGGTTAACAGGTGCAAGCCTCGGAAGTGATGATTGATGCTATGTGATTATTTTCACTAGTTTCAATCCCACTTCTTCACCCCTGTGAGCATCACCTGATGCAATGAGTGCTAAGAGGACTACTCAAAAATCATGAGAAATTAGTTAGTTGCGACTACCGTTCATCGAAATGGTCGTACATGAATGACTTACTTAACGTAGTTGAATCCCAAAAATTATATCTAATATAATGCACTGCGAAAACCCCTCATACTTAAAATACAAAGAGTAAAGGGATCTCTACTTGAATGGTTCATGAGGCACAATACTTGCTAAGGTTTTACAAATGGGGTAGCAGGCTAAGTGGGCTTGATTGTGGGGAAAATTCCATAGTTAAGCGTGCTTGAGCCAGAGGAGTTCTGGGATGGGTGACCTCCCGGAAAGTTCTGGTTACCTGGTGCAAGCCCCGGAAGTGATGATTGATGCTATGTGATTCTTTTCACTAGTTTCAATCCCACTTCTTCACCCCTCTGAGCATCACTCGATGTAATGAGTGCTAAGTGGACTATTCAAAAATCATGAGAAATTAGTCAGTTGTGACTACCACTCATGGAAATGGTCATACATGAATGACTTCCTTAACGCAGTTGAATCCCAAAAATGATATCTAATATAATGTACTGCGGAAACCCCTCATTCCTAAAATACAAAGAGGAAAGGGATCTCTACTTGAATGGTTCATGAGGCACAATACTTGCTAAATTTTTCCAAATGGGGTAGCAAGCTAAGTGGGCTTGATTGTGGGGAAAAATCCACAGTTAAGCGCGCTTGAGCCAGAGGAGTTCTGGGATGGGTGACCTCCCGGAAAGTCCTGGTTACCAAGTGCAAGCCTCGTAAGTGATGATTGACGCTATGTGATTCTTTTCACTAGTTTCAATCCCACTTATTCACACCTCTGAGCATCACCCGATGCAATGAGTGCTAAGTGGACTATTAAAAAATCATGAGAAATTAGTCGGTTGTGACTACCTCTAATGGAAATGGTCATACATGAATGACTTACTTAACGCAGTTGAATCCCAAAAATGATATCTAATATAATGCACTGCGGAAACCCCTCATACTTGAAATAAAAAGATTAAAGGGATCTCTACTTGAATGGTTCATGAGGCACAATACTTGCTAAGGTTTTGAAAATGGGGTAGCAAGCTAAGTGGGCTTGATTGTGGCGAAAAATCCACAGTTAAGCGCACTTGAGCCAGAGGAGTTCTGGGATGGGTGACCTCTCAGGAAGTCCTGGTTACCGGGTGCAAGCCCCGAAAGTGATGATTGATGCTATGTGATTCTTTTCACTATTTTCAATCCCACTTCTTCACCCCTGTGAGCATCACCCGATGTAATGAGTGCTAAGTGGACTATTCAAAAATCATGAGAAATTAGTCAGTTGTGACTACCTTTCATGGAAATGGTCATACATGAATGACTTACTTAACGTAGTTGAATCCCAAAAATGATATCTAATATAATGCACTGTGGAAACCACTCATACTTAAAATACAAAGAGTAAAGGGATCTCTACTTGAATGGTTCACGAGGGACAATACTTGCTAAGGTTTTTCAAATGGGGTAGCAAGCTAAGTGGGCTTGATTGTGGGGAAAACTCCACAGTTAAGTGGGCTTGAGCCAGAGAAGTTTTGGGATGGGTGACCTCCGAGGAAGTCTTGGTTACCGAGTGCAAGCCCCGGAAGTGATGATTGATGCTATGTGATTTTTTTCACCAGTTTCAATCCCACTTCTTCACCCCTGTGAGCATCACCCGATGCAATGAGTGCTAAGTGGAATATTCAAAAATCATGAGAAATTAGTCAGTTGCGACTACCTCTCATGGAAATGGTTATACATGAATGACTCATTTAACACAGTTGAATCCCAAAAATGATATCTAATATAATGCACTGCGGAAACCCCTCATATTTAAAATACAAAGAGTAAAGGGATATCTACTTGAATGGTTCATGAGGCACAATACTTGCTAATTTTTTGCAAATGGGGTAGCAAGCTAAGTGGGCTTGATTGTGGGGAAAACTCCACAATTAAGCGTGCTTGAGCCAGAGGATTTATGGGATGGGTGACCTCTCAGGAAGTCTTGGTTACTGGGTGCAAGCCTGAGAAGTGATGCTTGATGCTATGTGATTCATTTTCACTAGTTTTAATCCCACTTCTTCACCCATGTGAGCATCACCCAATGAAATGAGCGCTAAGTGGACTGTTTAAAAATAATGAGAAATTAGTCAGTTGCTACTACCTCTCATGGAAATGGTCATACATGAATGACTTAATTAACATAGTTGAATCCCAAAAATGATATCTAATACAATGCACTACAGAAACCCCTCATACATAAAGTACAAGGAGTAAAGGGATCTCTACTTGAATGGTTCATGAGGCACAATACTTGCTAAGGTTTTGAAAATGGGGTAGCAAGCTAAGTGGGCTTGATCGTGGGGAAATCTCCACAGTTAGGCGTGCTTGAGCCAGAGGATTTCTGAGATGGGTGACCTCTCGAGAAGTCTTGGTTACCGAGTGCAAGCCTGAGAAGTGATGATTGATGCTATGTGATTCTTTTCACTAGTTTTAATCCCACTTCTTCACCTGTGTGAGCATCACCCGATGCAATGAGTGCTAAGTGGACTATTCATAAATCATGAGAAATTAGTCAGTTGTTACTACCTCTCATGGAAATGGTCATACATGAATGACTTACTTAACGCAGTTGAATCCCAAAAATGATATCTAATACAATGCACTGCGGAAACCCCTCATAGTTAAAATACAAAAAGTAAAGGGATATCTACTTGAATGGTTCATGAGGCACAATACTTGCTAAGGTTTTGCAAATAGGGTAGCAAGCTAAGTGGGCTTGATTGTGGGGAAAATTCCACAATTAAGCGTGCTTGAGCCAGAGGAGTTCTCGGATGGGTGACCTCCCGGGAATTCCTAATTACCGAGTACAAGCCCTGGAAGTGGTGATTGACGCTATGTGATTCTTTTCACTAGTTTCAATCCCACTTCTTCACCCATGTGAGCATCACCCGATGCAATGAGTGCTAAGTGGACTATTCAAAAATCATGAGAAATGATGCATGAGCATCAATGGCATTTTTCATTTGTAAATATGTTAGAAAAGGGGGTGTGACAATTTTTAGTATTTTATTAATTAATTTGTTATTTTTAATAAAATAGGAGATAAGTATGAAAAGTGAGGATTATGTAAATATTCTTTTAATAAATAAAAGGATATGAGAGAAATAGTTTAGGAGAAAAATTTGGGATTAGGATTTCTATGTATGGGATTAGTTGAGGATTAGGTGGAGAGATATTTTGAGTGAATTAAATGCATTATTTGTGTGTAAATAGGAGTGGTTTTTGTGAAGAAAAAAATACACTTGAATAGTGAGAGTGAGAGTGTGAGCAGTGAGAGGGTTTCTGCTTGGGAGCCTTCGGCAATTGTAAAGGACCAAATAATTGGAAATCAGGTCAAGGAAAGAAATTGTATTGTAAGTGTTTTGTGTGTCAATACAACATTTGATTTTTTTTAACTGTATGTTCATTATTGAGTTTGCGTGAGATTGGATTTGTGTGTTCAATGAATGAAAGGAAATTCGATCCTTTTTAAATTCTGGAATATTAATGTTGTAAGGGAATTGTGTTTTAATCTCTGCGAAAGAAGTTTAACTTTGCATAATCTCATTAAGACTGTTTGATAAAGTCAATTGGATCGATTAGGCTTGATCTTCCATTGGTATCTACGGTGGTAGAGAGAGTATTCTTGCCTTTTTGGATTCGATTTCTCTATATATCCTGGGTTAATAGAAACGAAATTGATCCATGAGGTTGTAATGAATCGTATATATCTGTGGAATGGATATTAAATTTTATATCTCATTGCCAAGTTTTATATTACAGATTCAATTCAGAAAGCAATGAATGTTGAATGCATTAAAAAGCCAAATATTGTTATTGACTACGGTGGTGATTCGGATTGATGGAATTAAAAGTAATTGTTTTATTGTGAATGGCAATGTCCAGCATGAAATTAAGTCTGCATTCTCTGCGTGAAGGATTGTATTTCATTACATTGAGTTTACAGTTGTGTTGAAAGCGTTGTTCTATGTCAATCGATATTATAATTGTTAACTGCAGAAATCGATTAAGTGTGGGGTTTATATCAATCTACAGTTTGTTGGAAGTGTTGAAATAAGCGCAGGTTTGATTTCAATCCAGTAGCAACGTGTGCAGCGGAAACAAAATACGGTTGAATTCATTTGCTCTGTAGAAGTTTTATGTTGATTTGAATAGTTTTATGTGGAATCGATTGGTGAATCGAATGCAGGGAGGCGCAGAGCTGGGGTTCAAACTCTGTTTGGAATTCAATTAAATACAATTTTAAATTGTTGTGTTTCCAAAACAGTGAAATAGTCTGAATAGCGTGGCAGATTAGCAAAGTAAGTTTGTGCAACAATGAACACAGAGCAAGCGTTAAAATTGTGTTGTTTAAATTGTAAATCGTTCTGGCTATTCGACTATGTACATGGATCGATATTTTGTGGGCACTTGACTTTGAAATAAAATCTAAGCTTATGTGAATTGATTGCCACAGAAAAATATTGTTTGCAGAAGAATATGAAGAACGAAGCTGTGACCAAACAGCAAAACGAATTGATAATAACCAGATGGATAATTAGTGTGCGGAAGATCAAATGTAACCAATGAACCAATGAATACCTCAGAAAAGGCGTTGACAAGGGTTTGATGAGATTGCTGGCTGGAGTCCATTTTAAATATGGATGAAATCGAAAGCAGAATTTAATATTCAGATAGAAGCGGAATGGTAAGTACGTAGTCAATTATGGATAGCATTGATTTTAAATAAAGCCTGAAATCGATGTGATAGAAGATAGATTGTGAATTTGGGAAAGCGCTGGCTCAAATGCATAGTTAAAAGTCAACTTGTAATGTTATAGGGTTGATGCTCTCTTAAAAGTTATGCAACTGGAATAATTTGTTCAACCAAAGTAGATGATAAGATAAAGTGGAGTGCTGGCATTAAAACAAACAAATATGAAATATTGAATTAAAACTACAAGCTTTCGCATTCAAATGATAACTTGTGAATTTGCTAGGAATTGGAAGATAAGCTTCCGCAGAATAGTTGAGATTGCGAGTGGGTGAAAATTGTCCTAGATTAAATTTTTATTGGGCGGTTAAGATGATGCATTTGTATATGCACAGAATTGGGAAAGATTCTGGGGTTTGCAGGCCCTGCCTGCATCATTTTTGGTATCAGAGCCTAGCTCTGTTGAATTGGAAGATATTTGTTTTTATGAATGAATGTAGGAAGGTTTTGTTGAAAACTAAAGTATGTTTTCTTTGAATGTGTGATGAATGACTGAAAGGAAGATCATATTTTTAAATATGATATGTAAGCTACACAAATGCAGTGAACAGGATTGCATAAGTGAATGGAGGACAAGATCATGCAAGATCTTAAAGGTGAGATGATTTTCTGATTTGGAAATTGTGATTAAAATTTATGGTTGCAGACGAGATGATGGCAGTGAACCTGACATTCAGCTAAAGGCTGGATAGGGAGGACAATTGCAGTGTCTTGAAGAAGAAAGTGAGTTGAGAGGTAGCCTAGAGAGAGCAGAGGAGAATGCTCAAGAGGTCCCGTGGCAGTGAACCAGTACTTACCAAAAGACTGAGTGAGGAGAGCTTGGTGAGGTAAGCAGTGGCACTAGGAGAGATTGTTGTTGCAGAGGTTAGTGCAACTCATGGTGAGTGAACAACTCATGAAGGAAATGATCATGGAGGATCAGAGAAAAGGTTCAAAGGAATGCCACAGAAGTGAGAAGACTGCAGAAGTCCGAGAAAGAGAGATTGCAGTAATGAAGGTATAATTGCAGTTACTAGAGGAATGGCTGCAAGAGCAGGAAAATCAGAATAGAGGATGGATCTTTCCACTGAAAGGAAAGACAATGATTTGGCAACCATTGCAGATGAAGTTGAGGCAAAGTGTGATTGCCTTATTGAAGAAAGGACTTAGAGTTCTTGAGCAAGAGATGGAATTTGAAGACTCCAAATGCAAATTTTTTCAGAAGGAAGTATTGGAGGAAGTAGTCAAGACTGAAAAGTCTTGTGATTTAAAAACTAATGAGTTGTGTATGTTTCCAGGTACAGCACAGGGAGATGAGCAAGCTTTAGAGTTTGTTCAAGAGAGAGAATTGAATCTGAAGGCTGTTCAGATCGATGCTGAGATAGCAATATCTCAGGAGGAAGTGAAGATAGAGAAGTCTAATCAGAATGTTGGTGCAGAGAGAGAAGGACCAATTGATTATTGGTCGAAAGTCGGTGAAGGCATGGAAAATTGTGTGAATTTTCCGAGTTCTACTCCTAATGAAATTGTTGAATTATATAGGAAACTAGATCTTCAAAGAAGAGAATTGGAGAGACAAAGGACTTATGTGCAGTCTAATTTGCTGAGGAAGCAAGACAAGAAGGTTTTCATGAATGACAGTTATGAAACAGAAGATGGTAAGAAGGTGAGACTAGCTGACAGTCTCATGGTGAATGAAAATCAGCATACTGATGTGCTGACAGAGGAGTTGGAAAGGAACTCAGAGTAGCATACTGAAGTGTTGCCAAAGAAAGATGAGGAGAAAACCAGTGAAGATTTTCTGAGTCGTGAAGAAAAATTGGAGCTGCAGAGAGAAAACTTGGTGACTGAATCGACAAGTGAGACCATTGGGCCTTGTGATTTGGAAGCTGACAATTTGATTATGTTTACAGGTGATGTAGAAGGCAGTCCATCATTTGGAATTGTCTTGGAAGGAGGTGAACAGTTGCAGAAAGAAGGTGAGACAGTCATGTCTCATAAGCAGAAGCTTGTTACCATGGGTGACAAGGAAGAGTTGGCTTGTCTGTATAGCCAAGAGAAGACTGGTGAACAAAATTTTGGAATTGCTACAGTGTTAGAGGATGAGGCTATAGTATTGGAAAAACTTGATCTGATTGACAGAATCAATCAAGATGATGATGGACAATTACTGAAGATTGTCGAAGGGGAAGATAGAGGTTATGCTGGAGTTAAATTGCAGCATGTTGATGAAATGCTGAAACATTTGCTAGAGACATTTGAACCAGAGAAAGAAGTTGCAGATGAAATTGCAGGTGACGAGCAAAAGAATTTTGCAGAGGGACAGGAATTTTGGGAGGTAGCAACATGTGAGACGACATTTCTGGTGGCAGCTGAAGTAACATCTATGGCGGCACTAAAGCCTTATGTTTTTTATGCTAACAATTATTTTGTGAATACAGGTTTTATTGAAGATGCTGGAGAAAGTCTATTAGACAGAGAAATTGAACTGATGAGGTAGATGATGATGAAAGTATCCCAGAAGAGGCCAGCAGCAGTAAAACAAAGGAGAAGCAGCAAAAGAAAGACATCAAAAGATTGCGAGAGCACAACTAGTGGAGTGATGCAACATAAAGTGTGGAGACCTGGAGAAGAACATCAGAAAGAAGCAGCGACAAGTGGAAATTTACAACACAAGATATGGGATCCAGCCATACACAGATCCAGACACATGATCAGGCGATCATGATTATTTTAACGTTGGGAGTCTGATGCAGGAGCATTAATGACATTTTTCATTTGTAAATATGTTAGAAAAGGGGGTGTGACAATTTTTAATATTTTATTAATTAATTTGTTATTTTTAATAAAATAGGAGATAAGTATGAAAAGTGAGGATTATGTAAATATTCTTTTAATAAATAAAAGGATATGAGAGAAATAGTTTAGGAGAGAAATTTGGGATTAGGATTTCTATGTATGGGATTAGTTGAGGATTAGGTGGAGAGATATTTTGAGTGAATTAAATGCATTATTTGTGTATAAATAGGAGTGTTTTTTGTGAAGAAAAAAATACACTTGAATAGTGAGAGTGAAAGTGTGAGCAGTGAGAGGGTTTCTGCTTGGGAGCCTTCGGCGATTGTAAAGGGCCAAATAATTGGAAATCAGGTCAAGGAAAGAAATTGTATTGTAAGTGTTTTGTGTGTCAATACGACATTTGATTTTTTTTACTGTATGTTCATTATTGAGTTTGCGTGAGATTGGATTTGTGTGTTCAATGAATGAAAGGAAATTCGATCCTTTTTAAATTCTGGAATATTAATGTTGTAAGGGAATTATGTTTTAATCTCTGCGAAAGAATTTTAACTTTGCAAAATCTCATTAAGACTGTTTGATAAAGTCAATTGGATCGATTAGGCTCGATCTTCCATTGGTATCTACGGTGGTAGAGAGAGTATTCTCGCCTTTCTGGATTCGATTGCTCTATACATCTTGGGTTAATAGAAACGAAATTGATCCATGAGGTTGTAATGAATCGTATATATTTGTGGAATGGAGATTAAATTTTATATCTCACTGCCAAGTTTTATATTACAGATTCAATTTAGAAAGTAATGAATGTTGAATGCATTAAAAAGCCGACTGTTGTTATTGACTACGCTGGTGATGCGGATTGATGGAATTAAAAGTAATTTTTTTATTGTGAATGGCAATGTCCAGCATGAAATTAAGTCTGCATTCTCTGCATGAAGAATTGTATTTCATTACATTGAGTTTAGAGTTGTGTTGAAAGCGTTGTTCTGTGTCAATCGATATTATAATTGTTAACTGTAGAAATCGATTAAGTGTGGGGTTTATATCGATCTACAGTTTGTTGGAAGTGTTGAAATAGGTGCAGGTTTGATTTCAATCCAGTAGCAACATGTGCAGCGGAAACAAAATCCGGTTGAATTCATTTGCTCTGTAGAAGTTTTATGTGGAATCGATTGGTGAATCGAATGCAGGGAGGCGCAGAGCTGGGGTTCAAACTCTGTTTGGAATTCAATTAAATACAGTTTTAAATTGTTGTGTTTCCAAAACAGTGAAATAGTCTGAATAGCATGGCAGATTAGAAAAGTAATTTTGTGCATCGATGAACACAGAGCAAGCGTTGAAATTGTGTTGTTTAAATTGTAAATCGTTCTGGCTATTCGACTATGTACATGGATCGATATTTTGTGGGCACTTGACTTTGAAATAAAATCTAAGCTTATGTGAATTGATTGCCACAGAAAAAGATTGTTTGCAGAAGCATATGAAGAATGGATCTGTGACCAAACAGCAAAATGAATTGATAATAACCAGATGGATAATTAGTGTGCGGAAGATCAAATGTAAGAAATGAACCAATGAATACCTAAGAAAAGGCGTTGACAAGGGTTTGATGAGATTGATGGCTGGAGTCCATTTTGAATATGGATGAAATCGAAAGCAGAATTTAATCTTCAGATAGAAGCGGAATGGTAAGTACGTAGTCAATTATGGATAGCATTGATTTTAAATAAAGCCTAAAATCGATGTGACAGAAGATAGATTGTGAATTTGGGAAAGCGCTGGCTCAAATGCATAGTTAAAAGTCAACTTGTAATGTTATAGGGTTGGTGCTTTCTTAAAAGTTATGCAACTGGAATAATTTGTTCAACCAAAGCAGATGATAAGATAAAGTGAAGTGCTGGCATTAAAACAAACAAATATGAAATATTGAATTAAAACTACAAGCTTCCGCATTCAAATGATAACTTGTGAATTTGCCAGGAATTGGAAGATAAGCTTCCGCAGAATAGTTGAGATTGCCAGTGGGTGAAAATTGTCCTAGATTGAAGTTTTATTGGGCGGTTAAGATGATGCATTTGTATATGCACAGAATTGGGAAAGATTTTGGGGTTTGCAGGCCCTGCCTGCATCAAGAAATTAGTCAGTTGTGACTACCTCTCATGGAAATGGTCATACATGAATGAATTACTTAACGCAGTTGAATCCCAAAAAATGATATCTAAAATGTGTTGTTGTTAAGCTAGTGCAAGACTAGTAACAAAATTTATTGGTACAAGAACCTTGTTCCATACAAGGTATGTTTCAGAATAAAATGTTGTAAATATGCTAATAGTATCAGTAAGAATCTATAAAGTATATATCTATGGGTGTACCCAAGGACCCAAAAAAAAATCCGAATTTCAAACAACTATTAGGCATGGAATAAAAGAAGGGTACACTGAGTTTGTGACTTGTTCATCTTTTGAAGTATGAATTATGTAGGTTAAAGCTTTCATATTGATGATTTTACAAAAAAAAATTATAGGTATCAGGATTTAAGTGTGAATAAGATAGGAAAATATAACTCTCTACATTTCGCCAAAAAAATTAGTGTGGACTGGATGGAGTGAGGGTTGTAATTTCTAGATGATATTCAAGTTGGAACACAACATATAACACCATAAGTATGGGGTAGTGAAAAAGGATGAGAACAAGATACATACATACAGTTGTACTCTACATGTGGAGGGAGAGAAGAAACCACTGTTGTTCATGTATACTTGGAACTCAAGAAGGTGGAATATGAAGGCATTGGTATGGATGACCATGAAAATAGCCAGAGAAAGTGATACGAGAACCCTATGGAATGGACCAAATCACTAGTAACAAAAGAAAAAAAATGGAGTTATAAGTTAGAGATGGAGTATGGAATGTAGTGGTTATAACCTAGTAGGTTTCAATTTAATAACGAAGCATACATCAATTTTTTTCGACTACGTAACATCCAATCATATGATTTATGGTAGGAAATACACAATCAATACTAGAATTCCTTTTGTTATGAAGGGAATCAAAAAATTGTGAAAACAAATGTTCTTCCATAAAACAAATTGAGTATGAAATGAGAAAACAAAAAATTAAATAGTGGATACAAAGTATATTTAGGTACCAACTACGTCCAATTTGAACACACATACATATTTCAGGGATTTACTGGATAATCCTTAAGTCCATGCAGCCATTTAAAAATAAAAATAAAAATAAAATGGTCGACCTCCAGAAGTGTAGCATGAAAAGTGATTACAAGGAGGAAGTATCTTATTCCTACCAAGAAAGGAAGGAGGTATCGCCAAATTGGAAAGTCTACTATGCTATAATGAAAACTAAAAGGAAGGTGTAACAAATGAATATGCTCAATAAAGGAATATTGTTAGTATGAATACAAAGAAAAGAAATTGTATCCAAGAGGATTGGTTTACATATGGACAATCACACATATGTGAAATTGTTAAAAAAGTGATTTATACATTGTATGATATTGAACAACAATTGTGAATTGTCGTTAAAGAAAGAGTTAGTGAGGGAAATAACAAAGTATGTCAAATGATTATAGACGGTCTAATTGAACTCAATATTAATAAGGGAATTTTAACTACCCAAGATACATGATTCACCACCCTTGCACATTAATGGAGTAGAATAAAATGAACAAGGCTAGAATTATGAGTAAAAGTAAGAAATCCCTCAAGAAAATGTGTAAACGACCATACATAAAATCATAGAAATCCTTGGTTTGGCATAAATCTTAAGAATGAAATGGTATCAAAATCACATGGGATTGGATTAGTATATTTTTATTTATTAGAAATATCAGAGTTGCATGGAACCAACATAACCATAAAATCAGGGATTAAATGGAAGTTAATTAAATAATGATTGACATGATGAAACCAAATAAGGCAAGAAAATTAAAAATAAAATAAAAATTAAAACTGATTTGGAACAGCCTGCAACAAGAAAAAAAAAATGGTTGAATGGTATAACTACAACTACAAAGGAAAATTGTGTAGTTTTACTATATATATAATAACATATGTGTGTGTAAAAATATCGAGAATAAATGAAAATAATTATACTAACATGAACTATTTGCACATAGAAATGGAAATCGAAAATACTTTGTGGACTATACATAGGAGTAAGATTTCCATAACCTTCATAAATAATATGTAGTGTAGGGCCACATTGGAAAAAAAACTCAAGAGAGTGAAATAAAAAGGAAAGGTATAAAGGAAAAGGACGGTTGTAACTTTACACAACAACATTTTTCGGTTTGAATACGAAATTTGGGTATGTCAAGATACCCCGTTAATTGTTGATAATGGTATTGTGAAAACTTTAGTTCGGTTTGGAATATGTTTGTAGGCTTATGGAAGGTATGGAAACAAGTGGCATAACAACTAGGATGGGCTTGACTAAGACCAATTGGAAGTGGAGCTAATAATAATATAACCACGAGGAGAGTATCAAAGATATTATATTATCCTACACTTATATAGACACATGATAAATGCATAATTGGTACAATGGTATCAATATAATGACATAAAATAGAATGTTTGGAGTAGTCCATTAATATTTATTGCATTTGTGTAAGGGATATGAAAATAATTTGGAAACTACAAATTTTGAATTTTATTGGCCATTCCATTTATTGAAGTTAACATTAAGTGAAGTACACAACATTGGCATAGCTATGAATAAATGTATAAAATAACATATTGTATTTTTGTAGTGATATACTAACATGTTAGAAATTTTTAGTGCTTATGGATAGCTTTGTTGGGTTCATATTTACTATTCTCGGTGGTATGCAAGAACAGAAACGGAAACATGTGTTTAGAATGTCGGAAATTGTGCGAAGAAATGAGTGTGAGCTGAGAGATACATGTATGTTTTACTCTAGCATTGGGCCATTGCTCAAAATAAAGTGCAAATTGAAGCACTTTAGTAAGAAAGAGACTATAGTGGAAATTAAAGAAGAAATGTAGGAGGAATTTCTTTCCCACATTAGTAAAAATGGAAGCAAGGAAACACAAATGACAATTTCAGCAGAGAGCATATCCAGCAACAAGAACACATAATGTTGATTGTAACTGAATGGGACCTTAATCAATAGAAGGAAATATTTAGTTCCATTCCTGAAGATAAGAGTTGGCGAGAATATTGTGATCAATGGAAGCCAACTTGGCAGCTCAGAAACACTAAAGTTTTGGATGCAAATATGCAAAATCATACAGACATCCTACACCTAGTTCCTAAGAGAAAGGTGTATCCCAAAGGTAGCAGATGGATCCATGATATGGTGTATTCCAAAAGCATGGCAACAGCTCATCAAGAAGAAGAAACACTAAGATCAGACTTCCATGACATCACCATGATATGGTCTGAAGGAAGTGACAAACATAGAGTCTATCACAAATATTTTTGTATTAACAGAACCAGAAATCCTGCTTGGACACATAGACTTAATTTTGCCTAGTGGCCAGGAGGAAATCCAAATCTTGTTTTTCCTGACACAATATATAATTTCGTAGGTTACAAAAAGCTCCAGTGGGATATTTTAAATGTAGATGTGAAAAATGAAACCCACTACATAAAGATGAAATTTGGTTCAACTTGGATTATGCAACAGAATCAACAGTGTGATTGGCTACAAGACAGGTGGAGTGATTTCGACATCAAAAATACAACCATTGATCCTATATATTATGAATCATATTTTTAGTTACATTGGGACTGGTGTTTAGAGAACAATATTCCTGAGTGCTTCCATACTCCTTGCAGAACTGTTGGTGATATTCGACTAACAGAAAATCAAGTTTTGCACCAATATTTGACCAGACATTACGAATGGTTGGTCATGAATAAGATTAAACACCAAATTGTATTAAACAAACCCATGATAGTTAGAAGGATTTATACTAAATCATGGGATGAGCCTTTGTATAAAAGATATCGATTTCCTAGCAGTACTCCTCTAGATAATCTGGCATAAATGGTTCTCGTGGACTCCATCCAAAAGTATCCATAGTGTCCATGATTCCTAGTCACGGGTAAATTGTGACCTGTTTTCTCGAGGGCTTTCCGATAAAAATCTTCCTCTTTGTAATAAACAGTTTTCTCATGGTCTTTCCGTACAAAAAGAATCCACTATGCTTTGTCTGTCTCTTGTCCCCACATAATTTTGTCCAAATTTGGAATCTCTGTGCAGATGTCGCCTCGGCATTACCCGAAGGCAATGATTCCATTTCCAAGTCATGGGTCTTACAAGAATGTTTGTCCTCTCGCCTTTGCTATATAAGGAGGGTAAGGCCCATTCATGGGGCATTCACAGTCGGAGTGAGTGTGTGATAGAGCCTTGTTTTTGTTGTGTTTTTGGTAAGAGATCTGAAGATCTTCTCTTCCTTCTCTGTAATTGTGGACGTTTAGTCTGACTTTCTTGCACCACGAAGGAGATTGAAATCTCTAAGTCTTAGGAGATCTGAGAAGCTTGCACATCAGTGTGCTCGGCACTGATAAGAACCTAAAGTGGCCAGATCAATAGGGAGTCCATTGGTGTGTGTGTTTCATGTTCAGAGATTGAGTCTGTGAATCGGCCAGGTAGCCTCCAAAAATCTATCTTATTCATTAAGAAGCAAACACTAGTAAATGTCGTCACAGTCTATCTCAAGAAAGAACAAACAAAGTTTGTATTTGAAATATCTAATCTGAAAATATTTTCATCAATAAAGAGTGAGGATTTTTTGCATATTTTGAGTACTGAAAAACTCTAAGATTATTTTAAAGACTATTGAGGTAGTATTTGTCTTACTTGCTTACACTAGAGTTTCGCTAGAAGTTCTCCAAAGGGTAGAAGGGACGCCAGACCGTTAAAGGCGAGGGAAGACATGTGAAAGGTCGACAGAGTGTGAAATACCTAAGTAGGTTCATGTATGGGTTCGTATATGGGTGAAAAAACATAGACAAAGAAGAGATTCAACAAGGCCAACCAGCCTATGTTGTTTTTGCAAGCTTCAGTCAGAAAGCCCCTGTGTAAATTTTAGTGTTGCAAGCTTTAGTTAGGAAGCCCCTGCATAGAATCGGCATTAATTCTCTGACACATCAAGGACTAATTACCTTTGTCCTATCCACTGTCAGAGATCTTACTCATAATAAGTATACAAATTCCTTGATTGGAGGAATAGTTTCCCCTTTGTCAACTGGCCCAGTATATTATCGATTATTTCATCAAAGACATATACAGAGAAATTTGGATAGCAATCGAAATAGACTAGGCCATTCGACAAAGGGGCAACTATTCCTCCAATCAAGGAATCGGTATACTTATTATGAGTAAGATCTATGACAGTGGCTAGGACGAAGGTATTTAGTCCTTGATGTGTCAGAGCATTAATGCTGATTCTAATGCATCCCAAATGCAAGTACTGAGTTTTGAGCCTTTTAACTTTCGCTTGAAGTTTCTTAGAATTTAGAAGAGGAATGGACTGTACAAATTCAGAATTTTCTTGTATTTGACTAATAGATTCCTTAATGGAAATTCTAGTAATGGCCTTTAAATGAAAAACAATCAGATCTGAATATACTTGAGAAGCATCAATACTAGGGAGCTTCCACCTAGAAGATGGTTATAATTCTTCATATTCTAATTCAGCAGAATTAATCACATGACTAGAAGTAGATGCAAACATATCCCTAAGTGGATTTTCTTCAAATTTATCTTTCTCATCTAATTCTCAGAAAGAAATAGAGCTTCTGGTTTGATCCACTTATCAAAAAGGATATTAGTATTTGACTACTAACCTTCATGAACCAGACGACACTTCTGGCTCTGATATCAGTTTATGCAGGGGCTTCCTGACTAAAGCTTGAAACACCATAGTTTACGTAGGGGCTTCCTGACTGAAGCTTGAAAAAGTAACATAGGTTGGCTGGCCTTGCTGAGTCTCTTCTTTGTCTATGCTTGTTCACCCATACACAAACCCATACATGAACCTACTTAGGTATTTCACGCTCTATCCACCATTCACACATCTTCCCTCGCCTTTAACGATCTGGCATCCCTTCTACCCTTTGGTGAACTTATGGTGAACCTCTAGTGCAAGAAAGTAAGACAAATACTACCTCAACAGTCTTTAAAATAAACTTAGATTTTTTCAGTACTCAAAATATGTGGAAAATTCTCACTCTTTATTGATCAAAAGATTTTCAGATTACAGATTTCAGATACAGACTCCATTTGTTCTTTCCTAAGATACACTGTGATGGCATCTACCAGTGTTTGCTTCTTAATGAATAAGATAGCTTTCTTAGGCCTGTATTTAGAAAAAAAAACCCTATAAATCTAAAATGAAAAACCCTAATTCTAAAATCACAGAAAGAGGGAGAAAAAAGGGAAGAAACAAAAATAATGTAGGGTTTGTTTCTAAAATGGATTTTTTTTTTTGTGCAAAACAACATGTTTGTGGTGCACCATAATGAAAGAACACACTGCTGGCATATTTTACATATGGAGCACTGAGAAAAAATATTTTTTTTTTTAATTTTTTATGATAGTACTTTCGTGGTGCGTTGGGATAATTTACGCCGAGCACATCGATGAAAAAAATATGTTTTTTTTTTTAAATTCATGCAAGGGCTGACATGGATTGGGATCTGACTATGAAAGTTGTCCCATAGCTTGGATGTGTTAAAACTATATATAGCAATTCAAACCCTATAAATCAAAATTCAAAAGCCCTAATTCTGAAATCGTAGAAAGAGGGAGAAGAAAGGGAAGAAACAAAAAAAATATAGTGTTTGATTCTAAAATGGATTTTTTTTTTTTTTTTTTGTGAAACAACACATTCTTGGTGCACCATAATGAAATATGACATCGGTGTCATATTTTACATATGGCGCACTGATAAAAAAAATATATATTTTTTAATTTTTTATCACAGTATTTTCGCAGTGTGATGGGATAATACAGCGCACTGGTGAACTAGGTTATGTCAGGCGTACAAATGAAAATAAATCTATTTTTTTTAAATTCACACAAGTACTGAATTGGATTGGGATTTGACTATGTAAGTCTTCCCGTGGGTTGGATGTCTTACACCTATATTTAGCAATGCAAACCCTATAAATCTAAATTGAAAAGCCATAATTCTGAAATCACAAAAAGAGGGGGAAGAAAGGGCAGAAACAAAAAATAATCTAGGGTTTGTTTCTAAAAATGGATTTATTTATTTATTTTGTTTCTAAAAACTGCTGAAAAAGTTAAAAATGCAAAAAATGTAAAAAAAACAATAAAAAATGATTTTTTTTCTTTTACTGCGTAAAAAAAACTACAGAAAAAGTAAAAAAAACAATAAACTTTAATCGCAAGATCATTTGAAATTCTATGCTACAAGGTTTGAATCACCAGAGTTTTGGAATTCTGATTATCTGAATACTTCTATTTGAATGTATTTCCATGCTCCACATTGCTCTCGTGCTCTGTTTTCTCTAGGTATGTCTCCTGCAAATCTCTAGCTGAAACGTTTTGCAAAAATAGTGAAATAATGAAAAGTGTTTAGTATCAAAAGGAATGTTTTATGAAATTAGATTTTCGAAAATATTTTGCCACCCATTTTTCAATTTACCATTTTTTTTCACTTAAGAAAATAGAGTTGCACTTTTTTTATATGCGGTTATTCGTCACCATGTGTCACTGAATAGAACCCAACTGGTATGTCTGTTTATAAAAAGAAACCAGTGCACAGTACCAAAAACACACCAGTGTGGTGATCTGTACATTAGCGCCGATAACAATAAGTCCATTTTTAAGGCACCAAAATTACTTTTATATGTGTGCACCAAAATTTATTGTTGATTTTGCTCAAATTCAGGGAGAAAATATCATAATTATACCAAATGGACAATTCTTCAAAATCTAGCTCGTTCCATAATATTTCTTAAAGTCGACCGCGGAGTTCTCCCTATCCATCTCGAGATGTAATATTTACTTTAGATTTTATTTATATTTTCATTATCTAATTAAATTTATGTTTTTTATCCATGTCAATCATGCACAACTTAATTAAATTTTTAATGTATACAAATTTGCAGGTTCATGTAGATTCAACATCGAGTTCAAATGTAGAAAATATTCAAATAGCTCCAAACTGTCGGAAGTTCTTATCAAGAGCTGCATACTGCAAGGGGGATTTGGTAGATGAAAATGGATAGCCGCTTCACCCTGCCAATTGTAACACTATTGCATCTTCTAGCCACAATCCCAGGACAATGATAGTAATAATTATAATTTTTTCGTATATTCATTAATGTAATTATTTCAACGTTAAACCAATTTATAATCATAAACCAATTTATAATCATGCAATATTATCAACATGGTTACTCATTGATATCATATATTCTCTACTAATCATGTTCAAATATATTTTTTAAAATTATTAGGATTCTAGTCATGTAGATCGACCTACCTACCATATTCCGTTGCACTCCATGACAATTTCAAATCGAGAGAAGAATGAATTAAGAGAAAAAATCGGAGATGAAAGATACCAAGAATGGTTGAATCAACCATCGATTCGATTCCTGCTACGTATAGATTTACCAATTAGGATTGACTACAATAATAGTATTTCTTCAGAAGATGGTAATGGAGGCAATCAAATAGAGGTTGGTATGGATGATTACTTAAGGGATACGACTTCCATGGACACAATTTTGTTAGATGCATTCCAAAACGAGGATCGGTTAGGGGATGATGCTCATATCGATGACACCTTTTCGAAAGCCTTAAATTTTCTTCCACCACCGCTCTCTTTGGACCTAGTGGTTAGTCAAATTCTACCCAGTTGGGGACAACAATGTTACTGTACAACTTGAAAGAGAATTTTGGCTTATTGAATGCATGTTTCTCAGAAATTTTGAGGTAAGTTACCATAAAGTACTCCCTTATATAAATTTGAAATATAATCAGTATCTAGCAATGAATATTACAAATGGTAAATTTTATGAACGTTAATAACTATATCGACATTAATGTACATTTATTAATATATTTTTCCATGATCACCAACTACAGGTTATTCAAAGATAAGGTTATTTCCTATGATAATGTGTTGCCCGGTAGCTGCAAAGAGGCAAATAAATTGTTGAAAATGTTGGGTGTTGAGTACATATCATCTCATTCATTTCCAAATTATTGTATTCTATATAGAGGAGAATATGTAGACAAAGAGATGTGTCTGAAATGTGGGCATGACAGGTATGATAAATAAAAAAAGAAGGGTAAATCACGTAGTGGTCCTCCTTTTAAGATATTGAGGCATATGCCTATAATCCAAAGGATTCAAAGGCTTTTTCATTGAAAAGAATTAGTTATGTTGTAGGGATGTCATGCCTCACATAGAAGTGAGTTGGGAGTTATGCGAATCCCAACTGATTCAATAGCCATGAAGCATATAGAGGATACATGGCCCGAAAAATTCAAGGATGAAGTATGAAGTCTACGACTTACCATAGCCATTGATGGCGTCAACCCATATGCCCTCCAGAACACCAGATAGTATGTTTGGCTTGTAGTAGTGATCAATAACAATATCCCCCCATGGTTGTTCATGAAGAATGAACATCTTAGGTTGGCTCTCATAGTCCTCGGTAGAAGACAAGTGAAGAATATGGATGTCTACTTACAACCACTGGTAGATCAATTGAAGGATGTATGGGATGGGATAAATGTATATGATGTATCGAGACCCATTGCAATAGAGAGGAATTTTACGTTGTATGGCATATGTGCTTACATGGCACATGATTATCATGCACACATATCGTCTATTTTTCTTGAAAAATAATGGTAATGGAGCAGACTTCACACACTTGGTCATTACGACTGTTACACCAATTTTTGGTCATCTAACATGTTACTATTATATGGACCAAATTACACCATGTAAGACAAGTTAAGATGGGGATGCATGCC